>OZ012738.1:666912875-668137875 GCA_963859935.3 Lathyrus sativus
TGAAGCCAATAGCTGATTAGGAGTCCAGAACTATCAAATAATTCGTAGAAACTACATACTTAAGAAATATTTAGTTTTGGGCCGGATTTTTTATGTTTTTCGACCCGGTTAGAATTAGAAGGGGAAATCCTTATTTTGTTTAAAAGAGACAGCCATGGTACACAAATTTCTTTTTGCTTTGTACGATTTCATATGGAGAGCTAAACCCCTCCGTAGTTAATTTGTTGTATTCAGGTTCTGAAACCTTGAGATTATTATAATTTGCAAAATAATTTATATTTCCTTCAATTCTATTGTATGATTATCATTTTCTTAATCTAATTTATCATAGGATAGTTTTGTTTGGTTAAATTTATGCATGTTCCCTAAGTTTGATTGCATGTTATCATTTGCTTAATTCGTTAATTCACTTTATTCTTAACCGGGTGCTTAATTCAATCACGCCTGTTGATTGATTTTGTGATCGAGTAGGAATAGAGAACCCACTTAGGGATTACAAGTTTATGATAGTCGATGATAGGTAGGAATTGAATCAATATATTAACTCTTGAATTGTGACCGTAATAACTTATTTTCCTTATTTTCGTAATCAAAACCTAATCCTTAACAACCCCTCAAATCGTTTATTTAGTTGGTTAGTAATAGTTCAAGATTTCTTGTGATACGACATCCGATTATCGCTTCTGTTTACTGCGTTTTTAACTCGTTTTTGATCTGCGTGTGGCATCGGATCAATGAGTTAAGTAAAGCCTTAGATAATGGTATCACTAATTTGATGAATTTATTCTAAAATATGGTTTTATGAGAAGTTTTTATGATAGTTGTGTATACATATTGAAGAGGAATGATGAAGTTATTCTCTATCTACTTATATATGTTGATGATATCTTAATGGCAAGTTCTAGCAAGAAAGAGATTGATAGGCATAGAGAGAATTTAAATGGAGAATTTGAGATAATCATCTTAGTAAAGCTAAGAGAGTCATATGGATGAATATCATAATAAACTACAAAATGAACAAATTATTCTTATCTCAATATAGTTACTTGAAGAAAGTGGTACAACGGTTTAGAACATTTGATGTTAAAACTTTCAACATGTTTGTGGGTCATCATATTAATATTTCCATATGTAATGTCCTTATGCAAGTGAAGTTGGAAGCTCTTAAGAATGTGTGGTTGATCCTAACTCATCTCTAATACACCGGATTGTATGGTGCGGATTAACCCCACTTATAAGCACATGTTCATACCATATGTCCAATGTGAGACTCTTAATACCCCTTTGTCACGCTTAGGATTGACTGTCTGGAGCGTGGAACTAAATGGTGGGTGGCTTGATAGTAGGTGGTCCAATGGATCTTAAACAAGGATATGATGTCATCTTAAAAATGTGTGATTAGGCCTAACTCAATCCTACAAAAATGGCTTGTAGGGTGACGATTAATCCTACTTGTAAGCACATGTTCATGCCATATATTTTCCGATGTGAGACTCTTAACAAAAGCAACACATATGATATGTCTTATAGTACACCAAATTTAGCATAGTAAGTTAGTTTATTGAACTAGGTTTTGAGGTATTTGAATGATTTATTGAAGGGTGGTGTGAGATGTTGGATCGAACTCTAGTATGGTCGAAGTCTGTTCGCAAGTAATGCATGTTGTAGTCAAAGTCTGTTTTAACATGCATTAGTCAATATTGCTAGGGTTGTTAGCATGTTGAATTAGGTCTTGCTTGTAAGCCCAGTTGTTTAAGTTAGCTTGTACCCTAAGTTGGCTTGTAATGGGTAATTGTTAAAAAGCCCATTAGGTTAGTGTGCTATTTTTCTTATAAATAGGATGCTAGTTTCTCATTCTTGGCATAAGGAAAAATAGGAAGATAAAATCCTAATTTCAAGGGAGAGAGGTTATTTTGTTATTCTTGTATACTTGTAATCTTGTTCTAAGAGAAAGGAAAGAATAGCAGTTTAATAACCAATCCTTGTTGTTCCTTGTTGTTTTATCTTATTTTCTTTATTAACCCTAACCCTTGTGAGTTTCTCGATTATTAAGAAACCGTTTATACTTTGTTTAAAGGCATCTGATTCACAACAAATTGGTGCGGTGAGCGTGGAAAAGATGCCTTCAACAAAGTATGAGATTGAAAAGTTCACCGAAGTGAATGATTTCGGTCTGTGGCGCTTGAAGATGAAAGCCCTATTGGTTCAACAGGGTTGTTTGGAAGCGTTGAAGGGTGAGGCAGTCATGGACGTTGCATTAACGACAAAAGAAAAGATGGGCATGATCGAGAAAGCCCACAACGCGATATTGTTGAGCCTTGGTGATAAGGTTCTTCGACAGGTATCAAAGGAGACTACAGCATCGGGATTATGGGTGAAACTTGAAAGTTTGTACATGACCAAATCTCTGGTGAATCGACTCTACCTGAAGCAAGCTTTATATTTATTCAAGATGAGTGAAGATAAAGTGTTGGCTGAGCAGTTGGATATGTTCAACAAGCTGGTTCTTGATCTTGAAAATATTGATCTGAAGATCGATGATGAAGATCAAGCACTGTTGCTGCTGTGTGCTTTGCACATAACACATGCTCACTTCAAAGAAACTCTCTTGTATGGAAAAGAGTCTTTGACCTTTGAAGAAGTTCAATCAGCCTTGTATTCTAAGGACTTGAACGAACGAAAGGAGCATAAACCTTCGCCGACGGTGGGCGAAGGTTTGGTCGTTAAGGGAAAATTCTTGCGAAAGGATGGTAAGTTCGACAAGAAGAAAGGTAAAAGTCAACAGAAGTCTTATAGTGGAGAAACATCTAGTATTCGATGTTATCACTGTAAGAAGGAGGGTCACATAAGAAAAGTGTCCCCTGAACGCCTGAAAGATCATGGAGGTAATGGCAATGCAGCCATTGTTCAAGGTGACTTCGACTCATCTGATGTTCTTGTGGTTTCAAGTGGCGACTCGAGGAAAGAGTGGATTATGGATTCAGGTTGCACTTGGCACATGACTCCAAACAGAGATTTGTTCGAGGAGCTATGTGATCAAGATGGTGGATCTGTGCTGCTGGGAAACAACAAATCTTGTAAAATTGCAGATATTGGATCTGTGAGATTCAAGCTCCATGATGAGTCAATAAAGTTATTGACTGAAGTCAGGTACGTACCTGACTTGAAGAGAAATTTAATTTCTCTTGGTGAATTCGACAGAAAAGGATACATTTTTCAAGGAGAGAAAAGTATCCTAAGAGTCATGAAGGGGTCGAAAGAAGTCTTGAGAGGCGTGAAGAAACAAGGCTTGTATACCCTTGATGCTGAGGTTGTAAGTGGTTCGACAAATGTTGCATCCACGAAACTTATGTCGAAGACAGAATTATGGCACATGAGATTGGGTCATGTTAGCGAAAGAGACCTGGTCGAATTGGGGAAGCAGAACCTGCTAAGAGTTGACAAAGTTGAAAAGTTGGAATTTTGTGAATCTTGTGTATTTGGTAAATCCTGTAGGGCGAAGTTTAACAATGGCAAGCAAAGAACACATGGATCCCTGGATTACATTCATGCTGATCTTTGGGGGCCTGCAAGGAATCCTTCACACTCAGGTGCAAGGTATTTTCTATCCATCGTTGATGACTATTCCAGAAAGCTATGGGTATTCATTCAGAAGACGAAGGATGAAACTTTTGAGAATTTCAAAAGTTGGAAGATTCTGGTCGAAACTCAAACTGGCAGAAAGGTTAAGAGGTTGAGAACCGAAAATGGCCTTGAATTTTGCAACAAAGCGTTCAACAGTTACTGTGTTGAGTCTGGGGTTGCAAGGCATAAGATTGTAGCAGGTACTCCTCAACAAAATGGCTTAGCTGAGAGATTCAATCGAACAATCCTTGAAAGGGTCAGATGCATGTTGGTTAGTGCTGGATTGAAGAAGGTGTTTTGGGCGGAAGCTGTTTCGACAGCAGCTTACCTGATAAATAGATGTCCCTCGACTTCCTTGGGAATGAAGACGCCTGAAGAAGTTTGGTAAGAACATCCACCTAGTCTCGACAGACTGAGAGTATTTGGTTGTGTGGCCTATGCTCATATTAGGCAAGACAAGGTTGAACCTAGAGCTCTGAAGTGCATGTTCATGGAATACCCTGAAGGAGTTAAAGCTTATAGGCTATGGTGCCTGGAGCCAGGTCACAGGAGGTGTATCACCAGTCGAGATGTAGTTTTCAATGAAGCAGAGATGACTTTCAAGAAAACTGATGATGCTGACGAAGAGCTGGAACAGGGAGAGATTCCTGTTGAGGTGGAGCATGTTGATGCTGAATTGCTTACCCCAGATGAAGTCGAAGAAGACGCAGAAGATGTTGTCGAAGATGAGGAGACTAATAATGACTACCTTCTAGCAAGAGACAGGTCGAGGAGAGTCATCAAGCCACCTCAGAGACTTGGGTATGCAGATCTTATAACTTATGCCTTAATCTCTGCTAGTGAGGATCTAGATGAAGAACCTAGAGACTATAAGGAAGTTATGAGGAGTCGAAAGAAGATTGAATGGCTGAAGGCCATGGATGATGAGATGAAATCTCTTCATGATAACAACACCTGGGAACTGATCAAGAAACCTGTTGGATCCAGGTTAGTCAGTTGTAAGTGGATTTTAAGGTACATAAATGGTTCTCTGAATAGAGTCCTAATTTACGGTGGAGCCTTGGGTGAAGAGAGTAAAGCAGCAATCGAAGGATATGTCTACTCTGATTATGCAGGTTGTACGGATTCCAAAAAATCTATATCTGGATATGTGTTCACTATGTTTGGGACAACAATCAGTTGGAAAGAAACACTTCAGAAGGTCGTTGCCTTATCAACCACTGAAGCGGAGTATATTGCCCTAACTGAAGCTGTGAAGGAAGCATTGTGGCTTGAAGGTTTTGCAAAGGAGCTAAAAATTCAAGGTCGAGTTATCACTGTTAAATGTGATAGTCAAAGTGAAATACACCTGTCGAAGAAGTCAGCCTATCATGAGCAAACCAAGCACATTGATGTGAGGCTGTATTTCATCAGAGGGGTAATCGAGCGTGGAGAAGTCCAAGTGCTGAAGGTTTCGACAGATCATAATGCTGCTGATATGATCACTAAGACGTTGCTCAGTTGCAAGTTTTTCCACTGTATGCAGTTAATAAGCTACATGAAGAAAGCTAGTTTCTTGATGTTATAGAGTTAGATCCAAGGTGGAGATTTGTGAGATGTTGGATCGAACTCTAGTATGGTCGAAGTCTGTTCGCAAGTAATGCATGTTGTAGTCAAAGTCTGTTTTAACATACATTAGTCAATATTGCTAGGGTTGTTAGCATGTTGAATTGGGTCTTGCTTGTAAGCCCAATTGTTTAAGTTAGCTTGTACCCTAAGTTGGCTTGTAATGGGTAATTGTTAAAAAGCCCATTAGGTTAGTGTGCTATTTTTCTTATAAATAGGATGCTAGTTTCTCAATCTTGGCATAAGAAAAAATAGGAAGATAAAATCCTAATTTCAAGGGAGAGGGGTTATTTTGTTATTCTTGTATACTTGTAATCTTGTTCTAAGAGAAAGGAAAGAATAGCAGTTTAATAACTAATCCTTGTTGTTTCTTGTTGTTTTACCTTGTTTTCTTTGTTAACCCTAACCCTTGTGAGTTTCTTGATTATTAAGAAACCGTTTATACTTTGTTCAAAGACATCCTATTCACAACAGGTGGTTCAATGTACACAAAGTCAGCTTTTGGGGAAAATTCTAGGGAGGGATATGTAAATGCAGATTATGCTAAAAATGTATACACTAAAAATCCTTGTCAAGTTTTGTGTTTATATTGTTTGGGATGATTATTAACTAGAAGTCAAATCACTAATCTCTTATGCTATTATCTAAAACTCAAGTGGAATACATTTCCATAATTGAAGGGATCAAGAAAGCCATATAATGTAAATATATTATTAGAGAGTTAGGAAGGATTCAAGAATGTGAAAATACATTGTGATAGTCAAAGCAATTTATTTGGCTAATCAATAAGTGTATCATAAAACGGAAAATCACATTGACATTTGTTTTCACTTTATTAGAGACATGATCAACTTAAAGAAGATTGTAATGGAGAAAGTTGCTTTGGAAGAAAATGGTGTTCACTGAATCCTTACTTAGGGCAAGGTTGGACCTTATATATTTTGTCGAAGAATGACTTATACTTGGAGAAAACAACAATGTAGTGATTGGAAAATTGACATCACTGATACTTTTTATGACAACATGGAGATTTGTAGAGTATGCCTAAAAAAATTCATGATTTTAAATTTTTTATTTTGTCTTAAACTCGAGACATTCCATTGAAACACTAGGTGTTTAGGAGAAACATTTCTTTAAATATTCGGATTTGTCTAGTGTTTGTGGTGAAATGTGGGGCATCTGGAAGAAACCCGGGGCATTTTGTCTTCGAATATGTTATATCTAAGATTTTATATCATTTTCAAAGAGAAAAATGTATAGGGAGAGAAGCTTATATAGACAAGGAGATAACTTCTTAAAATTTATTGTTTTAAGAGTTTGGTAGTATTTGAAGAGTATTTAGTGGTTTGTAAAATACTCTTGTGATTGTGTGATTCATGTAATAAAAGGAGGAGAAGTCGAGTTAAATTAGGTGAATAATAAAAGAGGTTCTTATCCTTTTAGGGAGTTATTTTTTAAAACTCGTTTATGGTTTCTTAGTAAAGATTATTGATTAATAGTAGATTTCATAATTGCTTTTTAATTGGTAAAATTCATTTTTGAATTGATCTATATTATTGTAATATTTCTTTATCTTATTTTTATTATTGTGATTTATTTTTAACACGAATTGGTAAACTGTTTAGTCTTTGTTCTCATTGTTCTTTATTTCACAAGTCATATTTTTGTCTTCAAATACTAACTTTTACAACAAGAAACCATGAGCATTACCTTAATTTCAAGTGAAAAGAAATCATTGAGTGCCATATGAAACCACCAACATGCGTATCAAAATATCTCACCACCACGAACAATCTCCAATTGTAGTCTTCATTAAAGTGTATTGATAATAAGATTAAAAGATCCATTAGAGAGAGAAAAAAAATTAGTTTTATTGAAGGATTTTTATTATTAACTAGGGGTGCAATTCGTATCATATTTTAGCTCTCTTTGTGTTCCAAATAGTGGCTCATGGCCCATTTTTATTAGTAGAAAATCCTAGCTATATATTGTAAAAAAAGCTTGATGATTGAGGAATGAAAAATATAAAAAGTTTATTCTTATGTATTTTATTCTTATGCAACCTAGATCTATAGTGTAGCTTTAGTGTAACTTAATATTTGGTGCTTTCATCTCTTGAATTCATGACTCCCCCCAAACTTCTCACCAATTCTTCTAGAGAAATAGTGGAAGAAGTTGTTCAAACATCACACATACACCTTGACAATGTTATGAATCAAATCAAACTACAAATGGATGAACGATCTGACAAAGCAAATGCAGAGTTAGAGTAACATGTTGGACAGATCCACACCATAATGGATAATGAAAATCAAGTTGCTGATGGAAGATACAAATACATCATGTCCATTCTAACCAAGATAGCAACGCAAAGGGAACAACAACAATATACTGCCATTGTTCACACAACAATTAGCTCATCAGGTATCACCCATAATCCCTCAAATATCCCTACCATTACAAACCTCATTACTCATGTTGTTACACCTACTAACACCCCCTTAGACATTCAACATCTTTTTCAAATATTCCTATACAATCTACAGTCACAACAATGATCAGAACCACCATTGCACAACCCCCACCACCATTTCCCCATTTCATGTCTTCTTCAACAACTTTAAGCCCCACACAAAATTATACTATTCCAATTTTCCAACAGATTCCCTACCCCTAAATCTCTCAAATTCCTCCATAAACCCCTTTCCGAACCCTTAAACTTGAACTTACTATGTTTAATCATTCAAACCCATTAGAATGATTATTTCAAGCAGATCAATTTTCCAATTTATATAATTGCCACCAGAGAATAAATTATATTTAATATCATTTTATATGAAAGGTGATGTTTTAAGTTGGTTTAAGTGGAGGCATCAGAATCAATTATTAACCGATTGGTTCTCTTTTACAAAATCCTTGAAATTAAATTTTGGTCCTTCGACTTATGATAACCATCAAGTTGAGTTATTAAAATTAAAACATGATGGTTCTGTTATGGATTACCAAACTAAGTTCGAAAAATTAGGTAATCAAGTTGTTGGTTTACCTCCCGATGCAATTTTAAATTGCTTTATTTCTAGTCTAGCACTATAAATTCAAACTGAGATGGATATTCAAAGACCTACTTCAATTTCCCAAGCTATTGGGCTTGCCAAACTCATCGAATCCAAACTCAAAGATTCAAAGCCCAAATTCTCAAAGCCTTTCCCTAACCATTACCCTAAACCTAACACCCATTTCCTCAACCCTGTAAACTTCCCATTTCTAATAATCCACAAGGGACCTTCCTTCAAAATCTCAACCCTCCCCTATCCTTACTGTAACACGGTGGGATAGCAAGAGTCGCCATCGACTTTTATTTTATCCAATAGGAAAGGCTATAAAAGAACAGGAAAGACCTTTTTGAAAAGATTTTGAGTTCGGGGGGTAGGTTATATAAAGGGAAGGTGTTAGCACCCTTTATATCCATGGTTATCCATGGGCTCTTAGTTACTTAGCTCACTTGTTTGTTTGAAAAGTAATGTGAAGTGTGTGTTTAGAAAAGATTTTCAGAAGTTCTTTGTAGTGATCCTCGTATGGATGTATACAAAGCCTTGAGTTTGGAAATTTTTTGAAAGTGGGGTGTAAAGAATGTTTTTTGAAAAAAAGTGAGCAAGTATTTAAGTGCTACCTACCTTAAGATTGTCCTTACTATTAGTGAGTAAGTAGTCTTTACCTTGGATGTTAAGGGACATGCGTAGGGTCATCGTATGGTCAAAGAAGGCAACATGTAGGGGTGTCTTAGTAATTCGAAGGGACTATCATCATTTTTGTAGGGTCATCGAGGGACAAGATCATTTATTCCGTAGGCAACTTCGAAGGGACTATGATCCTTTTAACTTTAAAGGGACTTGATGATTTATTTATTTGTAGGGACATCGCTTAAGACACCCCTACGTGTTTGCAGAGACTATGATCCTTTTAACTTTAAAGGGACTTGATGATTTCTCGTTTCTCAGTGGAAATTCCTCGCCTTCATGGGATCCCAAAATCCATATTCCTTGACTGCAATCCTTTGTTCCTCAGTAATTTTTCAAAGTAGTTCTTCAAAGTCCAATGCACTACACTAAAATATAGCATAACTTGTCACCCAAAAACAGATGGTTAATCAGAAGTTGTTAACAAAGCTGTGGAAACTTGCCTTCGATGCTTTGCAAGCAATCATCTTTAACACCGGTACAAGTTCTTACACCTTGTTGAGTTCTCGTGCAACACGTCTTTTCACTCCACGATCCAGATGACTCCCTTCCGAGCCATGTACGTTCGAGACCCTCCCAACATACCAGACTATTTGATCGATACAACTACCTTTGACACATTAGATACTTCTCTGCAACAGCGACATAAAATTTTAACGCAGTTGAAGGAAGATTTAAAGAAAAGTAGACAACAAATGGAAAATCAAGCTAACAAAAAACGGGTCAAGTTTACCTTCAAACAGGGAGATCTTGTTCTATTGAAACTTCAACTATATCGTCAAAACATTGTCACAAAAAAAAGTTTCATCCAAGTTAGCAAAATTGTTTTTTGGTCCCTTCAAGATAATTAAACGTGTAGGAGAAGTGGCTTACATGTTGGATCTTTCATCCTCATCTCGCATACATTCGGTGGTGCATATGTCTTTGTTGAGACAATATTTTGGTTTTGATCCAGCAAAATAATTTTGTCTTATCCCTTTGCAGTGTACCATTGAGTTCCTTGAAGAAGACAACAATGACAAACCTTTATCTATTTTAGCTGAAAAGGAAATGTTAAAAACAAGTAGAGAGAACACGTCAGTTCAAACTTTAAGAAAGGAAGAACAACTTTCAAATGCAAGAGAACCAAGTACAATTCAAGAAATTACTTTACAAACTAAAGATTTAACTTTTAAAAAGGATGTACCTCGGTCCCTTAAGTTTGACATGGCTGTGAATAAATTGGTTAAACTACCATTTCACCCTTCCTTAAAATCTGCCTCCACCGAACACAAGCCCAACGTCACTTTGGAGACCCTCTTGCTACCTGCCACGTACTCCCCACCAGCTGGCCAATCCATTTCGCGTAGTCCCCACTGCTTGCACCTACGTGCTTTGGTCTCTTGTCACATTCCATCATAATCTCCAACAGTTAACACAATTGTTCATGTGAATTCCAACACACATTTTCTGCGTTCCACTGCCTGAGATACACCACCTCACTTGCGCAAAATAATTAAATATGTTGTTCCCACTTCCCAACTCCCTAAAAGTAGACCTACCGTCTGCATCGCTAGCCCGCCTAATGTCTCGTCCCATCCACTTTTGAAACTCCCTTCCAAATCAGCTTTACCCACTGCCACATAACCCAATTCACAATCACATGGTTTGTTTTTGCTTGGGTCTTCCTTCCCAACTTTATTGGATCATGTTTCAACTCAGCTTGGGCCCAGAAATGCCTCCTTCCACCAGCCCAAACTCACATCTACTTTGAATCTTGAGGACAAGATTCTTATTGAGTCAATGAGTATCGATAAGAAGATTAAAAGATCCATTAAAAAAGAAAAAAATGACAATAAATTTTATTGAAGGATTTTAATATTAACTAGGGGTGCAATTAGTAATCATATTTTAGCCTTGTTTGTGTTATTTCCAAATAGGGGCCCATGG
Source organism: Lathyrus sativus (assembly GCA_963859935.3). NCBI lineage: Eukaryota > Viridiplantae > Streptophyta > Magnoliopsida > Fabales > Fabaceae > Lathyrus > Lathyrus sativus. The sequence continues at coordinate 666,923,771 of OZ012738.1, forward strand.
CTCATTTTTATTAGTAGGAAACCCTAATTATATATTGTAAAAAACCTTGATGATTGAGGTATGAAAAATCTGAAAAATTTATTCTGATGTATTTTCTTCTTATGCAACTAAGATATATACTGAAGTTTTAGTATAACCTAACATGTATCGCATCTTGATCAATAAATTTTATCAATGAATTACTCTTTGCTTTTAATTAAAAAGTAAAAATAATAACAATATATTTGTGACCTAGTATTGATGTCTAGCTTTATGTCAATGCTATTAAAATAGCATACTTATTGAATACTGAAACGGCCTATTTGAGTTAAGTTATTTTTAATTTGGTCAAATAGCATTCTGGTTAAACCTACACACGCGCCTTTGTAAAATACTAGAAAATTTCAAATGTCTTCATGGCTGCCATAACCAACATTTTATATCTAGGTCGACTTCTTAATTCCAATTCATAATTTAATTAATTTAATTTAACATATATCATGAGTTTTTGTAAGCTTGTGTCAAACTAGAGCCACTTGGGATATAAAAGAAAAAACTGAGAGGGCTGCAGTCATATAATATAACTTTTTATATTTATAATAAATATTATAAAATTTTTATTTTAACTTTTATAAAAAATAATTTAAAAAAAAACTTTTAAGGTTGAGTAGTCTGAAACCCGTACTAGATAGTAATTTTTTAAAAGGGTTTCTTAATGTACCTTATAGGTTACTTACGCACTGCACGAAAATATTAAAATGCCTCTCAGGTTTCGGAGATACATCTCTGAACGCACCACGAACCAACATTGTAGCACATCAAATGAATGTCATACTAAATGATTACTTTAAAAAAATTTCAAGGATACATCTCCAAATTTTTCAACAAATATATTCATAGTCGATCAGTCCAGTGAAAATTTCAGAGATGCATCTTCGGAAGTTTAAGGCGGGATTTTGAAATTTGTCATCACCTTTGCATGTCAGAAATTTTCGGAGATACATCTCCAGAATAATTTGATAAAAGAGAGACCCCTGCACGATCACACATCCATACTTGTTTCTCACTCAAAACCTTCAACAAAAACTCTTCCACTCTCAATCCACATTTTCACTCCAAATCTCCAATCTTATGGTTCATTACATCAAAGGGAGTCAAAGAAGTTGGAATTGCAGGTAAAGATCATTTATTTCAAGCCTTGTTGCTTACTTTAATCTTGTTTTTATCTGAAAAAACGAGCATCTTTTCCTAAAGTGTATCTCTGGAACGAGTATGATATCCAGAAGTGCATTTTCGGTATTAGTCTGTGTTCATTTTTCAGCTCTGTTTACAACATTAGCGCTTATTTACTGTCTGTGAAAATTGTTTTTTTAGATATGGTGCACCCCAATATTTTTCCCAAACAAGTTGTGTCTCTGAATATCAAAGGTGTTTGTGAAGGCGGTAGATGTTGGCAACCAATTTTAAAATGAGAAAGAGTTTGAATGTTGTGATCACATGCTTCAATGAGTTCGTATGGAGGCCTCCAAATAGGAATTTGGTGTGGTTATCCAATAGTCTGATAATGGTTCAGATAGAAGATGTGCTTTTGTGACAATGACGTGCGAAAGAAGAGGGAAATATAAACCTCCTCTCCAAAATTTTAAACGAGACGACACCAGTTTAAGAAAATGTGAGTGTCCCTCTAAGATGTGTAGTTATATGTTAGAAAACAATAACTGAAGATTTAATATCATATGTGGTTTGCATAATCATGATTTATGTGAAAAGTTAGTCGGTCATCCAATTGTGTGTCGACTCATGTCAGAGGAGAAGGAATGTGTTGCTGAGATGACATTGAATTTAGTTCAGCAAAAAAATTAAAGGGGGTGTCACCCATAGATTTAGCTGGCGACGGATGTTTTGATTCATTTTAATTTTCTCTTTAACTTGACAAATAAGTGTATGTAATTGTGTCTCAATATTAATAAAGTGTAATATATTCAATTTCTTAATATTTTAATATATTTTTTCATCTTTCCAATAACATTTGTTCGTTTGTCAAACAAAGTCTTCAAAGAAGTTCTATTTTCAAAAGGTTTTGTTTTCTATCACCGGGACAAGATAATAGAGTGCGGAACCGGAGATTTATCTCTGAAGTCAGCATGCTAGATTCTAATTGGTTAACATTTGTCTACAGCTTCTATAAATTAAGATGTTCTTGTTTTTTATTTCACACAAATAAAAAATTGTCTCAAATGTCACAAATAAATATCATCTGGTTTGTCGTAAATATTTATATCTCCAGCGCGACACTTGGACGAAACTATAAGTTCACCGAGTACCCTCTCTTGCAGATCAAAAATACAAAAGTCCATAATCTCCTACGTAACGGAGACAATCGAAAAATTGTGAAGCTCCAGTACCGTTTTGACAACGGATGCAAGATTGAGTTAACAACTTTGAGCTCAAGACGGATGCAAATATAAGGGTTATATGGAATACATATTTCCGTATCGAAACAAAAGTTTCGCTCGAGTTGGAAGCGACAATTTCAAGATCAGTCGGAGGTATTGTGAAGAAGTTGAAGCGTCCACCTAAATGTTGAAGTGTAATGTTGCATTTTATGTCGAAATCGCCTATGTAATGTTTATTTTATGTTATCAATATTTGTTTTATTTTTTCAAATTACAAGTTTTTTTTTGTTTCTACCTCTACCAATGTTTTGCATACGTTACGAAAATATACTCACGGAAATATACCGGAGATGCATTTGTGGTATTAAAAAAATCAAATAACATGGTGTCACTTAGAATAGCCTACATTGTGCGTATTGAGTGCGTTCAGAGATGCATCTCTAAAATCTAAAGCAGTTTAGTATTTTCGCGTGATGCGTATGTAAGATATATGATGCATTAAAAAATTCTCTTTTTGAATCTATATTACAACAGAATTTTTTGACTCAGTCCTAAAAACCCGAGATCCCTCAAAATCGACCTATTTAGCATCGAATAATCTATTTGAACAGCTCTAGATATAACCTACACCTTTAAAATCCAAATATGTCTCTTAGGAGTCTAAAAATACATCTTCAAATATATCTAAAATTACACCAACCAAAACGTTTTGAGTGAAATACCTCTACTTAAAAAATAATAATAATGTTCGAGGATACATTCGTATAAATTGTCTTCACTGATTTTTGTATGGAATGTTTTCGCATATGCATTTATGTATAATTGCTTGCTTACTGTATTTTGATAAAATAAATTAATTTAATTACAAACTCAGCAAAAAAAAAAGTATAAATAATTTAAATAAAAAAGTGATGTTCAATTAGTAAAGTATTTCCACTAAAGTATTTATACAAGCAATTAGTAATATGGCAAAATATTTGACTCGTAATGTACACCTGCATTCCGAACTTTTTTTTTTAACAAAATAGAAGATGTCTCATTTACAATGTAAATACGTCCAGAATTTTGACTTTTCACCCCAGTGCAGAAAGAGCAACACCAAAAACTAATAGCATGTTTAAATTAACTTGTGAAAGGGTTACAACAATTCTAGAAGTGGGGAATATTGATTCTAAAGTGGCTTTGAGATATCTGATTATTTTAAAGAAAATTTCAAAATCAATTCTACTTAACTATAAATAAAAATAAATATATTGTTAAACTCACTTTTTATATCCAAACAGGCACTAAAGCTACTTTAAAATTTTGACTATATTTTCAGGCAAGTGCTCTAAAGAGTATATGTCTCGCTGTTAACTATTACTCAGAAAATATAGCACTTCTCATCATCGGTAAACAATCAGCTTATCAAAAAAACAAAATCAGCAAACAATCAAATTTGAGAAAGAAAAAAATGCAAAGTTTCAAGATGTGTGCCTTTGCAAAAGAGTTGTATTTATAGACAAAGTTATTTAAATAATTAAATGTAAAGAAAAAAATATTTGGTTCTCCATAAACAGGTAAATCATGTCCTCTTTTAGACTATTATCCGTCTCTCAATCAACATTTTACTCTAACGATACAATTAAAGATAAATTTTAAGACTGAAAGTAAGTTTTCAATGTACATATTCAACCGAAAAAGAAAAAAAAAATTAATGAATCAAAATTCAATTGATATATACGCAAACACCCTTTAACTCTTTAGACGCAGCAATTCAAAAGCTTCAAGTTCACATCATGGGTAGATCGCACCCATCCCAAATAACTCAAACACTATAACACCAAGTGTCAAATTTTTGAGCATATACCGAACACCACAATCATTATTAAAAAAATGCAGAGAAGAGTGATAAGGTTTCAATATTAAACTCAACAAAAGCATAAAGTTATAAGGTATATTTATGACAATTCAACCAGCCAAAACTGCAGGGTTTAATAACTTAGAGACAAAAGATAAATAAAGTTCCTATTTCTCGCCTCAAGCTCAAGGCAGCTTCCATCCTTTCAATTTTATTGCGCACACGTGCGTATGAAAAATTACTACCTGTTAGCAACATAAGAATAAAATACTTGCTATCACCCATAGCCATAGCCAGATCAGAGAATATGACTTTACTTAGGACCAATGTCCTTCAAAGAACATATCTGCTCTTCTCCCATTGCAGACATGACAGAAACCACAAGATCTTTTCCTTCAGCAAATCCATCTTTAATCTATATGAAAGTATCCAAGAAATCAATTAGAGATACAACATGTGTGTGTGTGTCATAAGATCATAAATTATAATAATAACTAGTATCATAAAACCCAATACCTGTGTAAGGAGTGCATCATCAGTGGGAAGTTTCAAATCATCCTTGGTACTTCCGTTATCAGTCAACAGACTCACCTAAAAATAACACACAAATAGGTTAAGAAATGGTAGCTACTCTAGAAGAATATCAAAATTATCTGTCTCTATTGCTTGTTGTAAACGAGTTAGTCATTCATTACATCAGCCAATGGAATTATAATTGTTCATTTTTTCTTTTCCATATCAACCAAGTTATATTCATCCAAAATGAGAAAGATGACAAGGTTGGAAATGCGCCCCATGTCATCTTTATATTGGCTTGTGTATAAAAAAACTTATCTTGAGTTGAAAAGAGTTGTTTGTTAAAGTCAAAAACGAAATTTTTTTAATCATTCCTTTGGTAGAATTTAATGTGAAATATTTGACTTTCTTCATAGAATTTATTGTTGTCATCTATAGACTATAGGGACCTTCCAAAAAACACAATCTCAATTTTCAGGATATGGCTGCATCTTCAGCATTCAGCATACAAAACCCTTTGACAAAATAGGACAGAAAACTATTGTTGTCATCTGTAGCAACCTTCCAAAAAACATAATCTCAATTTTCAGGATATGGTAGCATCTTCAGCATTCAGCAGACAAAAAGTAAGCAACACCCTTCGACAAAATAGATATATATCCAAATTTCTCCTTTTATATTATCTATTTTAATGGCCTAAACTTAATTTACAGTATAGTAAGAAAAGAAAACTTACAAAACCATCCTCAGATATATCAATCAGCTGATAGTCGGTACGGTTCACATGAGGAACCTGCAAATAAAAAACAATGATGATAAAATTGCATCTCAAACCTGCAAATATTATCCACATAAACAAAAGCAAATCTCACTTACATCACAATTGTGAGATGAAGGAACAATATCTTCAAGCTTTTTCCCATTGAAGATATCAATGGCAACAAAGTGACACTTTGCATGCCCATGCTTCCCTGTTTTTGAAGTAGAAACTTCAACAACCTATCAAGATAAAATCCAGAAACAAACACAAAAACAAAGTTAACACAACCGAAAAATGTAAATCATAACAACAAAATGTTATAGCGAAGAACTCATTGTGCACATTCATTCATCTTTGTCTCCCCCCCTTTCTATTAATCTCCAATTATTACGCATCCCTGATAATCCATCCTTATGTACTCAAAAAGGTAAAGTGAACATCATGTTACTCTTCGCAATCAGACTTACCCAATGCTTGGTTTTGGTGAAAAAAATTGATTTTGAACGAATTGATTCTGGTTAAATGTGAGTTGAATGTAAAGTGATTTATGTTGGCCACCAGTGTCAGATCTATATGTAAAACACCCTATCTATGTCTCCACTTAATCCGATCAAATCAAAACAAATCATCTCAAGTTCCTTTCTAGGGTTCATGCGTTACCGGTTTTAACAATCAATTGAATCCACCAAAATCAACACATAATAAACTAAACATGTAAATTAGTATAGAAAAACTTGAGCGAATCCAAATCAAACAACAACACAAATTTCAGAGAAATCTCAGTTCAATAACCACGAATATCAAATGAAAGATCGACTAACAAAATCAAAAAACACGAATCTGGAAGCTATAAAAACCCTAGAAAAAGGGGAAACAAAAACCTTGCATGGCCTGCCTTTGATGACGATGTAACCGTTCTTGCGAATGGTACCGGCCTGCTGAGGATAGGTTTTGGAGGCTCCGGCGTCGGCTGCAGCTTCGAAGTGGTGCTCTTCGTCGGACATGGTTGATGATTTCTCTTTTCTTCTCTGTTAGTGAAAGGTTCGAGGAGTTGAAGAGGAAGAAAGAGTTAGGAGACTTTATGGGTGCGGTGGTCCCTCTCTTATTCTAAACCTAATCAATCACACGTGCAATCCTAGCCGTCCGATATTAATTCCTTTTTTCTTTGATAAGATGTTTCTCCCCTTATTTTCTTTTCTTTGTGGATAGATACAAGTTATATATTTCTTTTAAATAAGTATAAATAAATATAGATAATAACAGTACTAGCTAGATATTTTCGATTTTTTTTTTGGCAAATTATTCTTTTTAGCCCTATATCAAACAGGTTTATTTTAGTTTTTAAATTTTAAAAACGATCCATTAAATTTTTATGTCTTCAAATAATGTTATATTAGTTATTTCTGGCCAAATTTTACTAACGACGTCATTTTTATTTGAATATGTAACCTTTAATTTTTATTTAGGGACGGAAATAATAGACGCAATATTTTTTTGAATTTTAATTTGATTATTTATTTTTTTTTCAAAATTAAAAAAATTTTAAATTCATAATTCTTCAAACATTGTGAATGAGGTGGTACTCTTTTGCCAGCTAAACTCTAATGAGACACTCTTCAATTTTGGGATTACCGTTTTTCCTCTCATTTTCTATTACATCCTCTTCATTTTTTCAACAAACGCCATTCTCTTCAAACCCTAGCCCTCTCCCTCTTCCAGTTCTTCCATCTCAATCCTAAAAGCCACACCCTCTGACTTATTATCCATACTAGCTCCAAAACCTCACTCCAAACCTGTCAACTCCGTTATAGCACGTAAACTCAACTCATGCCTCAAATTTCTCGTCCCATTTCTCCAATAGATTTTGATTCTCTTCGTCGTCGAAAATTGTTTCGGACGAACTCATCGCAGCAAATCAGATATGCGAGAATGATATCATTTGGTGGTCATTGAATCCGTTGTGGAACTTACTCGCTTCACTGTCGATTATGGTGATGACCATGCCGCCACTCACCACCTTTTTTACCCAACCATCATCTCATTTAGTTACAAACCTAATGTGAGATGTTGGATCGAACTCTAGTATGGTCGAAGTCTGTTCGCGAGTAATGCGTGTTGTAGTCGAAGTTTGTTCTAACATGCATTAGTCAATATTGATAGGGTTGTTAGCATGTTGAATTGGGTCTTGCTTGTAAGTCTAATTGTTTAAGTTAGCTTGTACCCTAAGTTAGCTTGTAATGGGTAATTGTTAAAAAGCCCATTAGGTTAGTGTGCTATTTTATTATAAATAGGATGTTAGTTTCTCAATCTTGGCATAAGGAAAAATAGGAAGATAAAATCCTAATTTCAAGGGAGAGAGGTTATTTTGTTATTCTTGTATACTTGTAATCTTGTTCTAAGAGAAAGGAAAGAATAATAGTTTAATAATCAATCCTTGTTGTTTCTTGGTGTTTTACCTTGTTTTCTTTGTTAACCCTAATCCTTGTGAGTTTCTTGATCATTAAGAAACCGGTTATACTTTGTTTAAAGGTATCTGATTCACAACAAATTGGTGCGGTGAGCGTGGAAAAGATGCCTTCAACAAAGTATGAGATTGAAAAGTTCACCGGAGTGAACGACTTCGGTCTGTGGCGCTTGAAGATGAAAGCCCTATTGGTTCAACATGGTTGTTTGGAAACGTTAAAGGGTGAAGCAGCCATGGACACTGCGTTAACGGCAAAAGAAAAGACGGGCATGATCGAGAAAACCCATGGCGCAATATTGTTGAGCCTTGGCGATAAGGTTCTTCGACAGGTATCAAAGGAGACTACAACATCGGGATTATGGGTGAAACTTGAAAGTTTGTACATGGCCAAATCTCTGGTGAATCGACTCTACCTAAAGCAAGCTTTATATTCATTCAAGATGAGTGAAGATAAAGTGTTAGCTGAGAAGTTGGATATGTTCAACAAGCTGATTCTTGATCTTGAAAATATTGATGTGAAGATCGATGATGAAGATCAAACACTATTGTTGTTGTGTGCTTTACCCAGAACACATGCTCACTTCAAAGAAACTCTCTTGTATGGAAGGGAGTCCCTGACCTTTGAAGAAGTTCAATCAGCCTTGTATTCTAAGGACTTGAACGAACGAAAAGGAGCATAAACCTTCGACGGTGGGCGAAGGTTTGGCCGTTAAGGGAAAATTCTTGCGAAAGGATGGTAAGTTCGACAAGAAGAAAGGTAAAAGTCAATAGAAGTCTTATAGTGGCGAAACATCTAGTATTCGATGTTATCACTATAAGAAGGAGGGTCACATAAGAAAGGTGTGCCCTGAACGCCTGAAAGATCATGGAGGTAATGGCAATGCAATCATTGTTCAAGATGATTTTGACTCATCTGATGTTCTTGTGGTTTCAAGTGGCGACTCGAGGAAAGAGTGGATTATGGATTCAGGTTGCACTTGGCACATGACTCCAAACAGAGATTTGTTCGAGGAGCTATGTGATCAAGATGGTGGATCTGTGCTGCTGCGAAACAAAAAATCTTGCAAAATTGCAGGTATTTGATCTGTGAGATTCAAGCTCCATGATGAGTCAATAAGGTTATTGACTGAAGTCAGGTACGTACCTGACTTGAAGAGAAATTTGATTTCTCTTGGTGAATTCGACAGAAAAGGATATGTTTTTCAAGGAGAGAAAAGTATCCTAAGAGTCATGAAGGGGTCGAAGGAAGTCTTGAGAGGCGTGAAGAAACAAGGCTTGTATACCCTTGAGGCTTAGGTTGTAAGTGGTTCGACAAATGTTGCATCCACGAAACTTATGTCGAAGACAGAATTATGGCACATGAGATTGGGTCATGTCAGCGAAAGAGACCTGGTCGAATTGGGGAAGCAAAACCTGATAGGAGGTGACAAAGTCGAAAAGTTGGAATTTTGTGAATCTTGTGTATTTGGTAAATCCTGCAGGGCGATGATCTTTGGGGGCCTGCAAGGAATCCTTCACACTCAGGTGTAAGGTACTTTCTATCCATCGTTGAGGACTATTCCAGAAAGCTATGGGTATTCATTCAGAAGATGAAGGATGAAACTTTTGAGAATTTCAAAAGTTGGAAGATTCTGGTCGAAACTCAAACTCGCAGAAAGGTTAAGAGGTTGAGAACCGACAATGGCCTTGAATTCTGCAATGAAGCGTTCAACAGTTACTGTGTTGAGTCTGGGATTGCAAGATATAAGACTGTAGCAGGTACTCCTCAACAAAATGGCTTAGCTGAGAGATTCAGTCGAACAATCCTTGAAAGGATCAGATGCATGTTGGTTAGTGCTGGATTGAAGAAGGTGTTTTGGGCCGAAGCTGTTTTGACAGCAACTTACCTGATAAATAGATGTCCCTCGACTGCCTTGGGAATGAAGACACCTGAAGAAGTTTGGTTGGGACATCCACCTAGTCTCGACAGACTGAGAGTATTTGGTTGTGTGGCCTATGCTCATATTAGGCAAGACAAGGTCGAACCTAGAGCTTTGAAGTGCATGTTCATGGGATACCCTAAAGGAGTCAAAGCTTATAGGCTATGGTGCCTAGAGTCAGGTCACAAGAGGTGTATCACCAGTCGAGATGTAGTTTTCAATGAAGCAGAGATGGCTTTCAAGAAAACTAATGATGCTGACGAAGAGCTGGAACAGGGAGAAATTCCTGTTGAGGTGGAGCATGTTAATGCTGAATTGTGTACCCCAGATGAAGTCGAAGAAGACGCAAAAGATGATGTCGAAGATGAGGAGACTGATAATGACTACCTGCTAGAAAGAGACGGGTCGAGGAGAGTCATCAAGCCACCTCAGAGACTTGGGTATGCAAATCTTATAGCTTATGCCTTAGTCTCTGCTAGTGAGGTTCTAGATGAAGAACCCAGAGACTATAAGGAAGTTATAAGGAGTCGAATGAAGACTGAATGACTGAAGGCCATGGATGATGAGATAAAATCTCTTTATGATAACAGCACCTGGGAACTGATCAAGAAACCTGTTGGAGCCAGGTTAGTCAGTTGTAAATGGATTTTAAGGTACATTAATGGGTCTATGAATAGAGTTCTAATTTATGGTGGAGCCTTGGGTGAATATAGTAAAGCAGCAATCGAAGGATATGTCGACTCTGATTATGCAGGTTGTATGGATTCTAGAAAATCTATCTCTGGATATGTGTTCATTATGTTTGGGACAACAATAAGTTGGAAAGCAACACTTCAGAAGGTCGTTGCCTTATCAACCACTGAAACGGAGTATATTGCCCTAACTGAAGCTGTGAAGGAAGCATTATGGCTTGAAGGTTTTGCAAAGGAGCTAAAACTTTAAGGTCAAGTTATCACTGTTAAATGTGATAGTCAAAGTGCAATACACTTGTCGAAGAATTCAGCCTATTATGAGCGAACCAAGCACGTTGATGTGAGGCTGCATTTCATCAGAGGGGTAATCGAGCATGGAGAAGTCCAAGTGCTGAAGGTTTCGACAGATCATAATGTTGCTGATATGATCACCAAGACGTTGCCCAGTTGCAAGTTTTTCCATTGTATGCAGTTAATAAAGCTGCAAAAAGAAAGCTAGTTTCTTGATGTTATAGAGTTAGATCCAAGGTGGAGATTTGTGAGATGTTGGATCAAACTCTAGTATGGTCGAAGTTTGTTCGCGAGTAATGCGTGTTGTAGTCGAAGTTTGTTCTAACATGCATTAGTCAATATTTTTAGGGTTGTTAGCATGTTGAATTGGGCCTTGCTTGTAAGCCCAATTGTTTAAGTTAGCTTGTACCCTAAGTTAGCTTGTAATGGGTAATTGTTAAAAAGCTCATTAGGTTAGTGTGCTATTTTATTATAAATAGGATGCTAGTTTCTCAATCTTGGCATAAGGAAAAATATGAAGATAAAATCCTAATTTCAAGGGAGAGAGGTTATTTTGTTATTCTTGTATACTTGTAATATTGTTCTAAGTGAAAGGAAAGAATAGTTGTTTAATAACCAATCCTTGTTGTTCCTTGGTGTTTTACCTTATTTTCTTTGTTAACCCTAACCCTTGTGAGTTTCTTGATCATTAAGAAACCGTTTATACTTTGTTTAAAGGTATCCGATTCACAACACCTAATAACCATTTATAATTATACTTACATTATTTGTTATGGTGTGATAGAGTAAATCATTATTTTTAGTTCTTTAAATTGTAATTAAATTGTTCAGTTCCACAAACAACAATAATGGATAAGGATGACCTTTCGACCTTGGAGTTCAACTTCTAAATATGTTATTTTTCTTTGGACGGTGGTTAGTTCTCTTAAAACCTAGGTCAAGTCCTCACATTTTTCTTTTGACGACGCTTAGAAAAAATGGGTTTTAGAAACATTTTTTTCTTCAGAAATTAAAGTAATTTTTGTATAGTATGTGAAGAAAATTTCCATCATCTATCTTAGTTAGATTTCGACGAAGACAAAAATTTATCAAAGAAGAAAAATTATGAAGGTTAGCTCAATCAATATCAAGTAATCATATGCTCTGAAATCAAAGGAAAGAACCAGGATGGTTGATCATGATTAAGGTTGGGTTGTAATTCATGTTATAACACTTTAAAATGCTCAGAAAAACATCATACACTTCATCTTATTTCTATCATATACATACCTTTTGAAAAGATTTGGAAAATACACTTTATATGCCTTCAAACAATCTTTTCTTTAGTTAAAACTATATGGTAATATATTGCCAAATATTGGTAACAGATTACCAATTTCCAATTTTTTGACAGTTGCTCTATGGTAATCGATTACCACATATTGGTAATCTATTATCAATTGTCAAAATTCAAAAATATAGTTCTAGTGCAGTGATAATCGATTGCCACTTTTTCTTAATCGATTACCATGCAAAAGTCTGCACTTTTTCATCAACCAATGGTATTGTTTTGCATGGGAAACTTTCATGCAACCCCTTCATTCATATCTACCTATTCATAGGGGTTTCAAGACATGTACTTAAGGCATTTCATATCATATTTCAAACAACCTCTTTCATATATAAAAATTCATATAATTCAAACATAATTTCAAATATCTATTAAACTTTAAGTCATGAATCTTTGCGCATAAATTTCATATTATTAGAAAGATTCATTCACATATTCCAAGCACTTAAAGTATATTATTTTGAATTTTATTCAAGAGAAAGGGAAGATAAATTACTACATAATTGATTCAAGTACAAAAACTTCTTCATCTATTATCTAAAATTATGTTTTGATCACAAAGTGTTAATTGATTATTGTTTGAGATAGAAAGTGGTGTGTCTTTTATTCAAGTGTAAGAGAAAGTGGTGTGTTTTCTTTATGTTAGAAAAGTGTATGAGTGACCTTGGTGTGATGTTTGTATAGATTCTAACATAGTGAAATCTCCCACGGGGTGTGAGGGGACGAGATATGCCCTTGGTTGGAAATGGGGACTAGTATATATCCTAGTGTTATTTATTTTTCTGCATTTATTTTTCAGCACTTTAACATTCATAATAGTTTCAGAAAAATAAGAACAACATTGTTATCAGTCAAAATCGAGAAAATTCTAAAAATACCAGAAAATCTAATTCACCCCCTTTTTAGATTGCATTCTTATACTAACGTTTGACATCAGAGTGAGTTATAGGTAACCTGCTCCTAAAGATGCAGATATGACTTCTGCAAATCCAGTTTTTAGAGACGGTGGTAGCAACAACAAGTCTCCATTGTTTTATGGTGAATAGTTTGATTTTTAGAAAATATGTATGAAGGCACATCTTGAAGCACAAGGAGACAAAATTTGGGATGTTGTAAAAAATGGTTCGTTCATTCCTATAAGTTTCATCGATGGTGTTGGTACAACCAAGATCAAAAGTTTTTAGACTGAAGATGATAAGAAAACTTTTCTCTACAACTATAAAGCAATAAACTTACTTCAAGCGGCAATAAGCATGGATAAATTCTTGTGTCTCTCAATGCATGACGACGAAAAAAAATATGGGATACGTTAGTGGTCACTCGTGAAGGTACCGGTGAAGTAAAAAGATAAAGATTGAACACTTCATGTCAAGAGTATGAATTATTCATAACGCAACCCCGATAATCAATACTTGACTTGCATAAAAGATTTATGCACTTGACCAATAACTTGATCGCTCTTGGTAAGACTTTTTCTAAGGATGAACTTAATCTTAAATTACTTAGATCTTTGACCAGGAAATGGCAACCAAAAGAGACGACGATATCATAAAAGAAGAGTCTACCCAACATGACCTCCGCAACATTATTCATAAAACTCCAAGAGCATGAAATAGAACTTGAAAGATTGGAGAAGCACGAAATACAAATAAAAGATTCAAAAGATATTGCTTTAAAGACAAAAGTCAAAAATCATGATAGCAACTAAGAGTATGAGTCCACTAGTGATGAAGATTATGATCTCATCAAGAAGTTTGAATAACTCTTAAGAAAAGATAAAGGAAAAAGGAGATCATTAAAAAAGAAGCACCAAGAAGAAAGGATACTTGCTTTAAAGGTGGAGAAAAATGACATGTTAAAATTAAATGCTTTATGTTTCAAAAGAAGAATAAATTCAAGAGTAAGAAGGACAAAAGTTCAAAGAAAGCACATCTAGCATGGGATGACAGTGAAATAAGTTCAGCTTCGAATGAAGATCATGTAAGCAAGGCATTGATGACATCAAATCATTCAAGCGATGAAGAACATGTGGTTAGTGATTCTAAAATTGATGATAGACTTTCATATGATAAATTACAAAGTGCCTTTAGTGAATGACATGATGAATGTATGAAACTTTCTTTAAAAAATCAATATAAAAGAAAACCATTTTAAATCTAGAAAGTAAGGTTAATATCACAAAAGTGGAGTTTGACTTAATCGAAAAATGTAATAATTGTTCTTCTTTTGAGTTTAAAATTGTGTAATTAAACCAAATGATAGTGAAATATGAAAAAGGTCAGATTGGTTTAGAAAATGTGTTAAGTAGTCAAAGATTTTCAAATAATAAACGTGGATTTGGCTTTCCTATCTTTTTTTATAATCCTTACAAGTCAAACCATATTTATAAAGGCTACCATCAAATTCACAATGAAGAATAAAAGAAATAACATGTTGTAAATCATCATAAGAAAGCCTTATAGAAATAACTTTTATGATAATAAAATCATGTTTTCACACCGACTTGTTTCTATTGTAATGCAAAAAGTCATACTTCTAATGCTTTCTACGTAGTAAATTATGGTATTCTTTATGGTGAGTATGTATGGGCGAGAAAGAGGTCTAACCCAAGAGAACTCAAAGAATACTGGATACCAAAGTGTAAGTAAATATTGCACCTAAGAAGGGGAGTGAATTAGGTACTTTGATCAATTTTTGGTTTATTGAAATTATGCTTTCAACTTTCTGGTTTGGTAATGATTTAGAAGGCAGTAAAATGTAGAAATGTAAAGAACATAATGATGTATCCTGGTTCCTCTTATGCAGTAAAATATTTCACTATCTGTTTAGAACTTTGTACAGACCTATCCTAGCCATTATACACAAGTTCCTAACCTATTCAATAAGGACAATCCCCTTATGATCTTTACAAAGTGAAACAAGATAACGATCCTCCCTTTTTCACTCTTTTGTTTCCAACAATCCTGGATAACAAGGTATTCACACTAATTTGAATTTTTTGAAGTTTGATAAAGATGTATGTCAATTATTAGAATTGATTTTCTCTATCAAGTAAGCAATTCAAAATATGTTATACAAGTGCTCAAAGATTATAATGTTGAAACTTTCAGAAATGCAATGAAAATGTATGCAGTAAGTTTCAACCAAAGTTTGTATCATTAGACACTTTTTTAGTAAATGAGTGAGTAATGAGTTTGAATTGCAATGCAAGAGGTAAATTTTCAAAATCTGATAACTAGAGTATTTATAGTACCTCGATACCTTTCAGAATGTGCATGTATTCATGAAAAGATGTCATTGTTTCCCGTGAAAATTGGAAAACAACCGTTGATCTTCCAAATCTAACTTTGGTGACTCACAGGATCGATCGGATTGATCCTAGGACATGTGCTAAATTTTAATTTAAAGAAAATACTAAAGACTGAACACTTCGACAATGTTATGAAGAAAGATCAATTGAAGTGCATGGTTCGACAAGACTCTAAGAGCGTTAAATTGAAAGAAAAGATTAAAGACTTTAATGAAAAAGCTTAAAAGAAACAAAGCATAACGCTGGAGACGTAAATTGCAGGAAAGTAAAAGATAAACTCTTTTAATACAAAGTGAAAGTAAATTTCATTAAATCATAAAATGATTTTTTACATCTAGTACATTCTCCCATGACTCTTTTCTCTACATACGAATACTTTGAGTAAATTGGAGTGACTTGTACAATAGTAAATACAACACACTGAATCCTATTGCTAGAACCCCTATTTATAATAATAAAAGTAACTGTTGTTAACTCCCTAAGATAATTAGCCCCTGATAAGTGTCACGCTGCATGCATCTGCCTCTTGGATGTGTGCCACTTGTCTTGTTCAGGAATGAGAAAACATAACTACTCCCTCCTTTATTTGAATTTCAAATTCTGCTAGTATTTGGACAACATCCTCAGTCGAAGGTAACTTTTTCAATCTTAGAATATTTTCTAAGTCCCAAAAAGTCTTTCTTTCTTATGTGAGTGCCTTCGATTTCATTTATTGTAAAGATCCAGTTGAAGGCTTCTTCACATTACCTCGAAAAATCAACATTTCAACCAAAAACTCTAATTTAATATGGGCGTTGAATTTCTGAGCTAACGAATTGCCCCCCAAAAATATCTTTTTCAACAATGCTCAAGCAAAAAGGCCATTTTTTTATAGTGTCCTATTCGACACCATTTTTTGACCCCACATAGGTGCCAACGTAACTGACCAACCCATGACCTTAAGAAAATTGTTCAGTTTCTTTTCAAGCACGTCCATGACGTCATGGCCAATTATGAAAGCAATTTCTTGAAATTCCCACCAAATCTCAGGCCATCATTACCTCTCCTAGGATCTATGAGATCGTGGGCATAGGTAATAACCGCCACCGCCCCCACTTTTGCTCTTGGGATGCCACGTGTCCCACTACCTTTTAGCCCTCAATAATGAATAGTGAACTTTGATTACTTCCAGACACTTTATAAATAATCTCCTCATAAATCATTTTTACTTTTTCCACTCCAAGCAATCACTACGCATTTCTTTCAAACACTCCCAACTTTTTCCTTCAGTAAACCCATTTTTCTCTAAACCCTTAACAATGACATCCTTCACTGTTGTTACTCAAGATCAGAAGACAAACCCAAAGGTCAAGGGGCCAAAGAGTGTGTCGTTGCTTCCTCCTTTTGCTACACTAAGCGGATCCAAGGTGGTAAAGAACCAATAGTTCATTCCTGAACCTCTGAAAGAAGAGAAGACACACATCCACGAATCTCAGGTAATGATTCATGTGACTGTTTCAGGAAAACCCTTAGCTTTACCTGGTCCTCTATCCACTTTAGGATAAGATTATTCAACCATTAGCGACTTCTTTCCGTCCTATCGCAAGACTAAACCCTTAGGGCAGAAAGATCAAACCAAGGTACCCACTGAAGGTCCTGATAGTATAGCCTTACAAAATGTAGACCTAAAGTATCTAAATGATGGGCCCAAGTTGTTTAGATCAACTCCATACTTTAAATATTATGACCTCTATTTGAACTGGTTGACCAAGGTAGAGAATGTCAAGGCAGAAGCTTGGAAGAAAATTGGGATTTATGACTTAATCATGATGTCGAAGATAGGTCCCACCTACTGCCCTATTCTGCTGGTTTCTTCTTTATATTTCTGGGATAATATCCATTATTCCTTTCACCTTCCTTGTGGGATGATGACACCCATCCTTTTTGACTTAGTTTCTATTATAGAGCTAAAACCTCATGGATTTGTCTATGATCCGAAAGTAGATAATCAGGACACCATTGGGTTTTCCACCACCAAGCACACGTATACCCACTTCATCAACCGTTACCATAACAAACAGACAGACACGGTCGAAGACCAAGAACACATAGCATTTCTGGCTATGTGGCTTTCTTGTTGTGTTTTCTGTACCAAATCTCTGCAGGTGGAAAGGAAGTATCTCACTCTAGCCAACCAACTGCATCTGAATCGAGGCATTTGTCTAAGTGAAATGATATTGGCCAGCTTGTATGAATCTCTGAGTGAAGGTGTTGGTCGATTAAAGGACCAAGAGAGTCATGGGAATCTCTTGTTGTCGGGACCTTTTTGGCTACTCCAACTCTGGCTTAATGCCATATTCGAGACTTACCTTCCCAACAAAGGGACGATTGATAAAGAATACCCAGAAATAAAGGAGAGGCGATTCGAATGAACTCGACTAGTCAAGCTAACCCCTAGTAAAGAAGGGCACACACTTAGGTCATCTATTTCTGGCTTCATCAAAATGTTTGCCAAAAGATACGAGTTTACACCAAGGATGGCCCCGTTTGCAGAAAGGAAATATGGTCCTGAATGGTTTACTAAGGTCTTCCCTCCTTCATTCAAAATATATGAGGCAGAGTCAATGCTTGTCTGGGAGGGTTTTCTGATCCCTCGACTCATTGTCCACAGACTTAACCTTCTAAAGGGCCAAACAACTTTGATGGCCTACCAACCAAATCTTGTCTCTCGATAATTTGGTCTAGTCCAAACATTGCCCAAATATATATATGACAAGAAGGTTCATGTGATCCTCCCTCATACTATTTACAATGGCATAGAGACTTCGACGCACCTTGGTCGACATGCCCACAAATCTCTCCTTACCCCTGTCTACTTCGAGCCCTCTCACCTCTACACCCAGAAGTTGTACAACTGGTGGTCGAGGCATTACACTGCAGAGTTCCTCGATGTTTCTAGCTTTATTCCCTTGATTGACCAAGCTTTCGTTGACGTGCAGAAGAAGGTCAAGAAAGGCATATCTACTCACATCAAAGAGATTCAAGCCTTCCAGAAGTACTTTGAAACTGCTTATCGACCAAATGATGTTAGTCGAACCACCTGCAAAGCTGCTGTTACGCTGAAAATTTTTTTAAAAAGAAAATGGAGAATTTAAAACTCCCTTCATACGTTCCTCTTGAGAAACGCTATGAAGTGGCTTTCTCCCAATTTCCCCCGAAGGCTCTTCGACTGCCATTTGCTGATTTTGGAGTGGCCCTTGCCCCTCCATTTCCATATTGGTTCATCTCTGGGAATTCTATAAAGATCCTTCATCAGCAGTCGAAACCCAAGGCCCAGAGGTGGTTCCGACTAAACATACCATCGACAGTTTCAAAGAGCACCTTCATGTAGGTATCGAAGATGTTCGCATCGAATCCGAAATTCTTGAAGGTCGTCATCCTTCGATTGTATGTTCCTTTATCTGAACTCTATTATTACTAACTTGTGGTAACATTATTTGTTTTGCAGCTGCACCCAAGAAAAGTACACTTCAACCACTGGTTGAGATAAAGGTTGAAGGAAACAAGGTATTTCACATGCCTCTTTCTCTTATTATCTAGTATTGATTTCCTCTAATGCTTATTGGTAACTCAGGCTTCCTGTAAACTACCTCCAATACCTCAAAGGAAGTTGAAGAGGGCCACTGCCCAAATTATCATTGATTTAGAGGATGACGATGAATCTCCTCCTGAAAACCTAAAACTGAAGAAGAGGAAGACAGCCAGCCAAGGGACAAATGTTGTTGGTAACCTGTCTGACCCTAAGACGACTAAGATCTCAAAAAAGACCACACCTACCAGTGGTGTTGCAGAGACCTCCACCAAAGCTGCCTCTACCCCATCCACAGGTCCTGCTGAAAGTGATAACTCTAGCCCTGCTGCTAAGGGTGTCAATGCAACTCATCACCTTAATTTTTGAAATGCCCATTCACTTTTACCTTGTTTCCTTTTGCCATAACTCACTTCCCTTTCAATTCAGGCTGATGCACGTGGCTCAAATCCAACCATGGACAAATATCCTTCTCCAACTACCCTCTTGAATAGCCAAGGTGAACCCATGTACCACCCCATATCTGATTTGGGCTCTGGAATGAGTTCACTTGGTGAAATTAATAAACCTGGCTTTGAAACAGCTCCCCATTCGCCTACAAAGACCGCTACCCAACACTCTCAAACTGATGGCTCTGACCATGAGGAGGATGATGAGCAGCATAATTTTGAGATACAAGATCCAAGAGACGTCCATATGGAGGAAAATGCAACTTTAGTTGATGAAGATAATTCCCCAATGGACGATACTCTTGATGTCAAAAATGTTGATCCAGAAGGGAGCGAGGAGATGAAGGAAGATGACGAGACTATGCATCAGTCTGAGCTGGATGGCCATAGTGATGAAAATGTTGGCGACGAAATGGATGAAGACAAAAAAGATGAGGGCCAAAGTGAAGAGGTTAAAATTGGGAAAGGTCCTGACAATGAGCCAACCCAAGTCGAAGTCATTGTCACTCCAGCCATTAATGCTGCTACTAAAGGCAAAGTAACATCCACTATGTATGGAGCAGGCCTTTGTGAAAAGGAGCTTGATGCATTAAAGGTCAGCAACCCTCGACAGTACATCAAGATCCTTCTTGGAAGTCGAGGAAGTTCCTTTGGAAAACCTCTTAGTACTTCGACCTCTGAAGACCAACCTTCGAGCGATCCTAAAGATGACATCCTTCTAAAGATCAAAGAAAATATCTTTAAAGGTGACTTTTTCATGCTTTTGAAGATGGATTATATTACCCACATCTCTTTGAAGAATTTTCTCCAACAAGTAGACATTCATGTTGTTTCCCCTGAGTCTGCCACCATCATTCTAGAACTTGGCACTATGATTGGCCAAGTTTATGGTGATCTCAAGCGCCTGGCTTAAATCGAAAAAGCCATTTCAACCAAAACCAGAGGTGAGGTTGCCGATTGGGTTTCTGCCACTGAATCTGAGAACAGGGTAGCAGAATTGGAGGAAACTAAAGAAAAGAACAAGCAGGAGATTGCCTTTAATGAAAAAAACATTGCTTCTTGGGAGCGAAAGATCAAGAAGCTTTGAACCAAAATCTTGAAGGCCAAAAAACATAATGTTGAGTTATCTGCCTTTGATGATTTTGGCCTCTTGAAAGAGCTTGATAATGCCATAATATTTGTTGAGGAAGCTCGACAACTGGAGAAAAAAGTTGTGCGCCTAAGGTATGACAAAACCTTGTGCGAAAGACGCCCTAACCTCCAAAAGTCGAAATATTTGAAGATGAAAGAGAATCACTCGTTTTAGCTTGTTAATTTCTTTGTAATGTTTACTTTCGACCGTCATATGCCATAATCTTTCAAACTTTATTATGTAATGATTTTTAAGCCATTTTGGCATTTATGAATACCATTTTTGGCTCTGCCTTATATATTGAATTATTCTCTAAAGATTTTAATTTCTTGAAGCACTGGTTTATATGTTTTCAAATACTTGCCAATTACTTTCAAGATTCTCTTATCCTCGTTTAACTCTTCGACTTCATAAGCTCCATTAAAAAGTACTTGTGTAATTTCAAATGGGCCTTCCCATTTTGGGGATCATTTGCCCAAGGCTCTGACCTTCTGATCTATAGGCAGGATTACCCTCCAAACTAAGTCTCTAGACAAAAAGGTCTTAACCTTAACCTTTTTATTATAAGAGTTCTCTACTCTTTTCTTTTGCCTCCTCAAAAGTTCTAGAGCTTTAAGTCTCTCTTCTTCCAAATCTACCAACTCATCCAACATCATATTCCAATAAGACTCTAGAGGAATTTCATGATGTCTCTGAATCCTAGTCGACTGCAGGTATATCTCAATAGGCAACACTGCATCATGATCAAAAGTCAATCGAAATGGAGTAGTGTTAGTGGTTTCTTTAGGAGAGTTTAGACATGCCCAAAGAATCTGGTCCAACGTCTTATGCCAATTTCTAGGATTCTTTCCCACATGCTTTTTTATCAAACCAATCACCACTTTGTTAGCTGCTTCGACTTGACCATTAGCCTGAGCATAATAAGGTGTAGAGGTTAAGAGTTTAAATCCCATCTCCTTAGCAAACTCCTGCATCTTTCGACCAGTAAAAACTGATCCTTGACATGTTGTGATTGTCTCTGGGATTCCAAACCTGTAAATGATGTACTTTTGAATAAACTCGATTACATCCTCTTGATCCACTTTTTGTAAGGGTACCGCTTCGATCCACTTCATAAAGTAGTCAATTCCTACCAGAATGTATTTCTGATTCTTGGAGGATGCAGGTCGAATCTCTCCAATCAAATCCAAAGCTAAACCTCTGAAAGGCCATGGTTTGACTATGGAATGCAACTCGCTTGCAGGGACATGCTGTATGCCAACATGAACTTGGCATTCTTGGCAGCCCTTGGAAAATTCAATACAATCCTTTAGTATAGTAGGCCAATACATGCCTTGTCGAAATAATAGCCATTTCCTCTTATAGCCTACTTGATGTGCCCCACACGCCCCACTATGGACCGTCGAAAGGGCCAAATATGCCTATGATTCACTAAGGCATTTAAGTAAGACTCCCTCAAAGGTCTTTTTAAATAACTCGTTTCCTAGAAGAACGTAACTCAGAGCTTGATACTTAATCTTTCGCTCTGTATACGTTGTTGGGTTATGTAAGTACTCGACTAGAGGCTTCCTCTAATCTTTATCTGTCAGGATATCTACTACGAAAATCTCAAATTTTTCTTCATCAACATATCCAAACTTCGTCAGTTCTAGATCTGAAGGACATACCCCAATATACACAACTTTACCTCTAGCTTCGATTACCTCCTGTTAGCTTTCCTTCGAAACCTTATACCCAGAGGCAATCTGAGCTAAGTCATTCGCCACTTGTTTCTTCAATCGAGGTATATGTCGAATGCTTGCCACTTCAAAAAATGCCAGTATTTTGTTGGTTATTACAAAGTACATGATAAGATTTTCCTTAACACATTTGTACTCCTTTGTAATTTGTTTTATAACCAACTCTGAGTCTTCCATTATTTTGACTCAAGTTGCCCCCAATTCTAACAAAATTTCAAGCCATGCTATTAAGGCCTCATATTCAGCCTCGTTATGGAACAAAGTCATTCAACGTTGTACTTAAATTTTGTTGGAATTTTTTCAGGTGAAATAATTAGCATGCCAATGTCTGTTCCTTCTTTGTGGCTGGAGCCATCGAAGTATAACTTCCAAGGTTCTGGTTCGACGTAATTCAAAGTGCTTTCATTGATGGAGTGGTCGACTATAAAGTCTGCTACCACTTGTCCTTTAACCACCTTTAAAGGCTTATATGTTAAAGAATACTCAGTCAATGCTAGTGCCCACTTACCAACTTGACTATGCAAGATATGTTTAGATAGCATATGCTTAATAACATCAAAATGAGAAAAAACATAAACATCGACTGGTTTTATATATTGCTTCAATTTTGTACAAGAGAAATATAAGCATAAGCATAATTTTTCTATCATGCTATACCTAGTTTCTGCATTATTCAAAACTCTATTGAGGTAGTAGATGACCCTTTCAACGCCATTCTCATCCTCTTGAGCCAACATGCTCCCTAAAGTTTTGTCTGACGCAACTATGTATAACCTCATATTCCTATTCCTACAAGGTGGTGACAGGAATGGTGGATGACTCAGGTAGTCCTTGATCTTGTCAAAGGTTCCTATTGATCTTGCCCCCATTTGAACCCCTCTTTATTGAATTGAAACAATGGTGAAAAGGCATGCGTTTTTCCGCTTAAGTTCGATATGAACCTTCTCAAGAAGTTTATCTTGCCCAGCAGTGATTGCAACTCCTTTTTTGTCGATGGCGCTTTCGCTTCCATGATGGCTTTGGTTTTGTTCTGATTAATCTTGATCCCCTTTTTGTGAACCACAAAGCCTAGAAAATCTCCTGCCTGCACACAAAACACACACTTAAGAGGATTCATTTTAAGATCATATCTTCTCACCCTCTCAAAGGATTGTAGAGGATGGTCCAGGTGACTCTTCCCTGAAATAGACTTAACTATAATATCATCAATATATATTTGCATGAAAGTCTCTATATAATCATGGAAGATTGAGTTCATTGCTCGTTGATATGTTGCCCTAACATTTTTAAGGCCAAAAGGCATCACTACCCATTCGTAGGTGCATAAGGATCCAAGACATCGAAAAGCTGTTTTGGGGACATCATCTTCAGCAATGAAAATTTGGTTATAATTAGAGTATCCATCCAACATACTAAGATACTCATATCCTGCAGCGGAATCGACTAGCATTTCTACCACAAACATAGAATATTCATCCTTTGAGTTGCGAAATTTAGATCTCTAAAGTCTATGCAAACCCTTAAAGAACCATTCTTTTTAATGACATGCACAATGTTATCCAACCATTCGATATACCTGGAAGTGCAGATGAACTTGCATCGAAGGAGCCTTTCTACTTCCTCTTTTATTTTTGAGAGAACTTTTGGGGAAAACCGTCTTGGATTTTGTTTGACTGGCTTCTTCCTAGGCTTGACTAGAAACTTGTATTCGACCAATTCTCTCCTCAAACCAGACATCTCATCATAGTCTCAGGCGAAACAATCTTTAAATTCTTGCAGTAGCTGGATGACTTTGACCTTAAATTGTGGGTCAAGATTGACGCTGATTTATGTTGGCCTTCTGGTCACCCCATCACCTAGGTCGATTTCTTCCAATGGGTCATATGCAAATATCTTAATGTCGTTCACCAACATATCCTTTTCAAATCCCAAAGGCTCTTCATTATAGATAACATCAAGCCTCTTGCTTTGTTCTACATCCTGAACCTTATCAGGTGGATCTGGGTCGAAGTCCTTTCCAGAACCTTCTTGGTGAAATTCAAAATTGGCATCGATGGCCTTATGTTTATTGGCAGCTTCCAAAACCGCCTGTAGTTTGGTTTCAGCCACATAGGCCAAAATTCTTCTCAATACTTTGAACTCAGTCATTGTTAGTGAATTCACTTTTCCATCCTGTGGGGTCTACTGCAGGATTGCCAAGGTATGAGAGTCTTTCTCCTGGAACTTCCTCATCCCACCGAAAATCGTCGATGGAGTGTAGGTATAATGAGCAGAATGTCTCATCATCTAGGACAAACTCAAAATCTGCTAGGGCACAAGGGGAAATATTCGCCAGATGCTTGTCAAATTGTCTTCTGTCGACATGATTTATAGGCGCCTTGAAATACCCATGATTGTCTTTGATGTTCTCCATTATGCCATCTGGCCTCCAAATGGTGATCCGTTGATGCATCGAAAATGGCATGACACCTATGTCATGTATCCACTCACGTCCCAAAAGTAGATTGTAAATGGCCTATTTCTACCACCATGAAGACAGTAGGCCTAGTAATCATCCCAATTGTCAAGTCAACTTGCATTACACCCATTATAGAGCCAGCTTTTCCTTCGTAATTCGAAAGAACCATATTGTGTGGCTTCGTGTCGGTGTCATACTTGCCAATTTTGTTCAATAAGAAATGTGGCATCAAATTTACCGTTGCGCCATAATCCACCATAATTTTATTCACTAGTACATTTTCTACCTTCCCATATGTAAAGAGGCTTCAGGTGGATTTTCATTGCCTCTGTAGGTTGCTCGAATAAGGCGTTCTGTTCTTCCACGATCCGTTCATGATATAGTAGCACACAGGCTTGTGTGCCGCCATTTCTACCTCAGTGTAGGCATCCAGATTTTCGACCTCTGTAATCTGGTCGAAGTACTTGGGCATTACAGATACCATATTTACTAGGATGTCCAAAGAGGCGTCAGAGTCAGAGTTGAAGTTATCTGTCATCTCTTCATCATCCTCGATCGTCCTTTTATGTTCAACCTCTTAAGAGGGGAACAATTTTCATCCCACAGGCATTTTCTCAGTAATCTTGAGTTGATTCCATCTGTTATCAGTAGGGGCATTAGTACTGGACTCTCCCTGGTTCTTCGATGAAACGTCTCTGAGGGCCTTCCTTCTTTGTTGTTCCCTCTTCCATTGAGATTGCAACATCAGATTCTTCCCTTTGTAATTCTCAGAGACATGAGCAGTTTTGGAGGATTGAAACTCCTTGCGATAGGTGGTCAAAGAACCCCGATTGACGTCGAAGTTCTTCCATTTCTGTTGCCCTTTCTGCCTGTCCTCGTTTGGTTTGACCCATTTGCCGTTAGAAATTTCAGCAAATGGCTTAAAGGTAGCAGGCCTTACTTCTGGTGCTCTAGCATTGGACTCATACTTTCTTGGATCGAAGCTTCGAGGGTCATGGTTGGCCTTCTCCCACTTCTGTTTTGCCTTTCGCACCCCTTCAAGTTTCTAGGCATCCTTTTGATCGAAAATTGCGCTGCATCTGGGGCACAACATGACATTAGACCCTTTCTTTTGGCAACGATGAAAGAATTCAACAATGGTCTCTTCCTGTCTTGGATATGCCATTTTATTGCACTCTTCCTAGCAAATTTCCTCATCGACTTCCATGGTCTTATGTTGTGTTATTTCGACCATATTTACGTCCATGTTGACTCCATCACTCAGGTTCATACTATAGAAGTCCAACTCAAAGCCTTCAACAGCCTTGTCCATATTAACAAAACCATCTGCAACTTCTTTGGTTACCCTCATCAGATTGGAATCTTCAGTGACCCCATCACTCAAGTCATCAATAACTTTGTCGAGGCCTTCAGCGACCTCACTCATGAGTTTTTCTACGGTATTATTTCCAAGGCCTATAGTGATCTTGGCTAGAACAGTCTCATTGGCGAAATCTTCAGTAATTTCCATCATATTAATCGAATAGTCAAAGCCATCAGCAACTTCAACCATATGAACTTTTGTGGGCTCAACATAGTGGGCATTCACTGCTTGCAATGGATCATAATAAATTTTCATTTGATTATTGTTTTTCTCTCCAAACTTCAGTCTCCCCTCCTGGATAACATTCTGAACCAAATTCCTGAAAAGAAAACATTGAGAAGTTTGATGACCCAAAAAATTATGGTACTTATAAAATCCTCTCTTTTTTCTTTGTTCTAAAGGTGGCATTTTAGCGCCAGCAGGTACTATCATTTGCCCCTATTTAACTAACAAATCAAAAATTTCGTCACGTTTAGTGATATCGAAAGTATATGTTTTCTTTGGAAACTTGTCATTCTTTTCAGATTCGACAAAAAAATTTCCATTTGGAGGAGCTAACATTTTACAAGCATATGGAGGACCCTGCTTTAATTCAGCAACATCTATCTCGTTCTCGTCAAAATACAATGGTTCATCATGTAAACCTTTGATATTCTCATTATATTAGACATAAGCTACCTTTTTACTCTTATTAAATTTATCCTTTTCGTCTTTCAGACGCTCTAGCTGTCGAACCCTATCAGCTAGTAGGGCCATATCTCTCAGATACTGGGTATCTAATTTTTTCCTAATAGAGTAATCAAGGCCACCAGCGGCCATTTCGACTAACTCACGTTCAGGTACTTGTGTAAAACACCTAGCCTTAAGTAGTCGAAACCTATTTAGATAATCTTCTATCGGTTAAAAAAACTTTCGTTTTATACTAGCCAATTCCTTCAAACTAATCTTAGTTTGTCCCATGTAGAATTGTTCATGGAATAAACGCTCCAACTGGTTCCAATTACAGATTGAGTTAGGGGGCAGGGTTGTGAACCAAGTGAAAGCATTTTTAGTGAGAAAGCTTGGAAAATATTTTATCCTAATACTTTCATCATTTACAATCTTTCCAGCCTCAATCATATACCGGGCTACATGTTCGACAGTAGATTCAGTAGTATCTCTTGAAAACTTGGTAAACTTTGGCACCTTCATCCTAGGAGGTAATTCTGACTGGAGAATATAATCTACTATCGGTGACGTATAATTTGGCCTAGTAAAACCATAACTTAGCCCATTTCGAGCCATTATTCTTTCGATCATGGCTGCTAAGTTATTATCGACAACTATGTTATTACATTGAACCTGTTCTATAACATGGTCAGCATCTTGGTTTCGGTTCACCATAATCACCTCTGGTTCTCTCTCTACCATAATTGGTGCTTGGTCCCTAGGCGGTTCGACCCTAGGAGGTTCGAGTTTAAGGGGTTCGACTCTCCCTTGATTTTCTAGATTCGCCCCAAGTACGTTTCCTAGGTTCTGTCATGGAATGTTTTCCACAACAGCTGTGCCTCTAACAGAGGCTGGTACACCCATAAATTCTGCCAAGCGTGCCAATTGCACTGCTAATTGTTGGTTAGTCTGGGTAGTATTCTAGATCAAGGGCTGGAAAATTCCCCCATAGTTTGGGATAAGGTTTGTACCATTTGCAAGTTACTCACATCCATTTGTTGTCTTAAACAAGCTATTGAAGTGTTTGTCAGATTAGGGCCCTGAGTGGAATACCCCACACCTACACTTTGACTGTTTCGACCAACATTTATCTCAGATCCTGACCCTTGTAACGGCGAAGCCATTGCATTCTTTGATAATACTAGGGGAGCATTTTGGAGGCCTTGCATTATTGACGTTGGCCTTACCTACCCTGGGTTATTTGACTGATTAACATTTGTTGCCATTTTCCTAGTGTAGTTTCTCCTTGGTCTTTCTTCGTTTGTAGCGGCTATTTTACCACTTCTTAGTAACATGAAACAAAGTTTTCTCAAAGATGAAACTAACAAATGCAGTTTTTTCCCAAAACATTATAAAAAGCTTTATAAACTTTAGCACTGCCCCACTGGGCGTGCCAATTTGTTTCCCGTGAAAATTGGAAAACAATCCCTGATCTTCCAAATCTAACTTTGGTGACTCACGGGATCGATCAGATTGATCCTAGGACATGTGCTAAATTTTAATTTAAAGAAAATACTAAAGACTGAACACTTCGACAGTGTTTATGAAGAAAGGTCAATTGAAGTTCATGGTTCGACAAGACTGTAAGAGCGTTAAATTGAAAGAAAAGGTTAAAGACTTTAATGAAAAAGCTTAAAAGAAACAAAGCATAACGCTAAAGACGTAAATTGCAGGAAAGTAAAAGATAAACTCTTTTAATACAAAGTGAAAGTAAATTTCATTAACGCATAAAATGGTGTTTCTACATCACATACATTCTCCCAGGACTCTTTTCTCTACACACGGATACCTTGAGTAAATTTGGAGTGACTTGTACAATAGTAAACACAACACACCGAATCCTATTGCTAGAACCCCTATTTATAATAATAAAAGTAATTGATGTTAACTCCCTAAGATAATTATCCCCTGACAAGTGTCGCGCTTCATGCATCTGCCTCTTGGATTTGTGCCACTTATCTTGTTCAGGAATGAGAAAGCATAACTACTCCCTCTTTTATTTGAATTTCAAATTATGCTAGTATTTGGACATCATCCTTGGTCGAAGGTAACTTCTTCAATCTTAGAAATATTTTCTAAGTCCCAAAAAGTCTTCCTTTCTTATGTGAGTGCCTTCGATTTCATTTATTGTAAAGATCCAGTCGAAGGCTTCTTCACATTACCTCGAGAAATCAACATTTCAACCAAAAACTCTAATTTAATGTGGGTGTCAAATTTCTGAGCTAACAGTCATGCTTGAGGGATGAAAAAATAAGGTCATTAAAATCAGATTTTGAATGAAATAATGTCACTGCTTCAGTGGTAACCGATTATCAGAAATGGTGTAACCAGTCACACCTGGAACGGTAAAAAAATTTCAAAATTTTTGTTTGTGTAACTGGTTACACCTGACATTGTTAAACTCATTATGAAAAAAATTGTTCATGTAATCGATTACCAGTAATGGTGTAACCGGTTACACCTGCTTGGAAAATGAAAAATACTTCAAAAAAATGAGTTTAAACCAAGTTCTAAAATATTTAAAAAGAATGTATGCATATGGAATGATCAACATGATTTTTCTTGAGCACTTAAATATTAACATAATAAAATTGCTTGCTTGTACCTCAAAAATATTGATCAACCATAAAGTCCCAAAGCCAGTCTTCATAAATTTGAATGATATTGAACACTTGATGCTTTAACTTTGACCATGAGGCTTTTTCCATTATTTTGCTATGATCATTTGCTTTTAAATTATATTCATCAAAACCAATAGTTGGTGAAGCTTAACTTCACATTCTCCCCCTTTTTGATGGTGACAACCCGTTGAAAGTTTGAAAAACTTTGCTGCCCTTATCAATGTTAACTCCCCTTTGATCAATGCTCCTCCTTGATACTTGAATGAGAATTTGAGAATTTTTTACTTGCTGCAAATGTTAGATAAAGGAATACACATACACATACATATAACATCCCCCCTTGTCATTAGCAAAAAGGATGGGAAAAGTCTTGAAAATATTATGAACATAAAAAACATTTTTGACATTGTCGCTTGCGCGAAAATAAGGTGCCGGCATGACAGAAGAGTCGCCACCTTTCGTTATTTATCCCTCAGAGCGGGAAAGGAAACGATCGAAAAAACCTGACGAATAAGGGTAAGACAAGGTCATCGCAACCATTGTCTGGGTTCGGGAGTCGGTTACGCAAGGGGAAGGTATTAGCACCCCTCACGTCCGTCGTACTCGACGGGATCCTCGCTTGTTGTGTTTACTTGGACGGGTTGGTTATAATCTATCTACCTATCAAGGCTGGCTGAAAAAGAAAAGAAAAATGACTCGGCAAAGCATCGCGCTTTATGCCTACGTATTCTCATCAGAGAATGAGAAATCAGAGTTAACGTAGTTCGGCCTACGAAGGGTTATGAGGGAAGGTAGAAGGTTGCTCGCTAGGACGTCGCATCCTATGCCTACGTACTCTCAACAGACATGAGAGATCAGAGCTCACGTAGTTCGGGAAACTACGGTTTATTTCCTGTTTTTACGAAAGAAGTGTTTTTTATTGTGTTTGCGATTTCAACCGCACTAGAGACTATGACCTGAGAGTGAATGCGTCGTATGTCACCCAAAGGGTACCATACTAAGCATCCAGACTATGGAAAAGAAACTCTCCCACAATCCTTTCTCAGATAGCTTAAGGCTCGTAACGTACGAAAGAAGTCATTCATGATTACTGTATCTTAAACTGTTTTGAGATGAGAAGAGAACAGGCCCAACTAGGAGGGAGACTATCAAGTCCTACTGTTGTCATGCCATGGATTCATCCTATGGTTGAGGTTTGAACAGGGAACTCCTAGATGTTGTCATGCATAGGTTTCAACCTAAAAGTCTATCATCAAATCCTTATCAAAGGAAATGAGAGTCCTAAGGGATCATGTCAATGATACACCAAAACAGACAAAGCATCAGCTTAACAGTAAAATGCATGCAATGCAAGTGAGGGAGGAAATGTGTGTGGGGCTTCAGCCTCCACAAGCTCGTCTCGACCTCAAGCCAGTCATGAAATAACAGTAATCATACTGAAAAATAAACAACATGCTACCAAGCAATAAACAGTAAACTGCAATCATACAGATAAAAGAAATGAAATGCTATCAGGCAAACAAACCACATGGGCAAGGGAGCTGGGCTCTACCGAATACCCGCAAGCAAAGCCACGCAATAACAATACAAGCAGAGGGAGCAACTCAACCTCTAATGCAATCATGCTCCTAGACGGAACTTATTCTAGATGGACTTAATCTAATGCAACAGACAAATCAGACAAAACACACAATACAGAAAAGAAAAACAGAAGAAAGCCTCGGCTCCTCCAGCAGCAACTCAGCCTTCAGACTTCAATCATCAACTGCTTTCTAGGTATCAATCCTACCACATGAGTATCAACTCATCTTCTCCCTTAAGCTTCAGCCTCTTTGATCAGCTCCACCTTCAGGCTTCACCATCTTCAGGGATCTTCAAGTATCAACTTAATCTTCATGCTGTTCAAGCTTCAGTTGGAATGGCAGTCTTCAAGGATTCATCCTCTTCAAAGCTTCAGCTTCTAACCCAAGTGTCAACTTGATCTTCACAAATTCTTCGGACTTCAACAATCTCTAATGAAGTCTTCATCTCTTCATTGCTTTCTTTATCTTCAACAACCCAAATGCTCCAACAAACAAGATTCAATCAACAAGATGAGGTGAGGATGTTAGAGTGCTCACTGACTTCCAAAGGATGCCATTAAGGACTTAACATCAAAAGGAAAGGTTCTCTCAAAGTTCTACCTCATAGGGCAAGGTCACTAATCCCTCCAAAGGAGAGAGGTTAATACCCTTAAGGGACTTTATATCATAGAGAAGGAAGGAGGTGAACAAGACACTCCTTGTTTATTGAATGGAATTATTCTATCTAAAGCTCTACCTATGTACTTATGATCCTATAAACAGAACAAACAAAAGCTAAAACCAAGCTCCTCTTCAAGGTCTTCAAAGTCTTCAATGATGATCCACAAGGTCTTCAACTCAATCTTCAAGGCTCACACACTCAAAGGAGAAGAAAAGAAAGCAAAACAATACAAACTATGCCCTTAAGCAACACACATACTATCCATACATTCAAAAATCAATTAAAAATACTAAAATACTATATAATATTCTAGTAAAATTCTAGGGGACTCTATACATACTTACCCTTAACCCATATATTCCCCATACTCTAATCTTGACCTAGAAACCCAAAATAAAATTGTTCAAGTCTACTTATGGTGAATAAAACCCTAATTTTGGTTACTCTAATCTCACCTAATTAAACTAGTCAAATTTTAACCTAAAAATCATGAATTAAATCTTATGGGAAACTATGATTCAATATCTAACTATGCCAAAAAGAATGGCTCAAAAATCCTAAGGGAAGACCTTAAAACAAATTCTACAATATTGAGTATCAACTAAAATCAATTAAAAAGCTATTTAAAAGAATAATATGCTAAAAATATTAAAAGAAAATAAAATGCCAATTTTATTTATTGATATTTTTCTAGACAGAATTATGAACATGTGAAAAAAACAAGAATTAAAAAAAATTCAATTTTCTATTTTATATGATTTTTATAAAATGCAAGAAATATAAAGGAAATCAAAAATAAAATAAATGAATTAAAATGGGGAGGGGGTGCCAAACATAACTGCGCCCAGTTCACATTATGGTGGGCCAAGAACCCAGGGGTGCGCGTAGCAATTTGGTAGGCCCAGGCGCTATCAGAATTCAAATGAAAAATTAAAAAGAAAATCAAAAGAAAATTTAAAAAACAACGGTATGAATAGCAATATATTTTAGTTCATTTTTTGATTGGGCTCCTGGGTGGGGTGTTAATATCAAGTTCTGCTGAGGCCCAAAACCTTCATTTAAGTTAAACGCTGCGTATTGGCTCTATTCTTTCCCTCCGTTTCTGAAATTAAATTGGAACCGTTGGATCAGATTAATGAGTCAAATAACCAGGGGTGATCCAACGGCTAATGGATCGTCTTCCCCAAACACATGCTAGGGTTTCATCAAAACAGAATCCATGCGTGATTCTTCTTCAAGCTCGTGCTCCCTCATTACTCAATGAAATCACAAACTTCCAAAGGCAAAAGTGTGCTACTGATTACCATGAACACTACCATACTCATAACTTTCTCTGAAACGCCTTGTATCGTCCCAACAGAATGCGCAAAACCTAGGGTTCCAACCTAATTCACTGATATCAATCTTGATTGAACCCAAATCCAGTGATGTAATCTTGTTCTACACGTTATCCTAACCAGACTATGCTATATCATGCGTGCTAACACTCACTGAACAGCTTGTTCTTGGAAATTAAAGAAATGGCGCCCTGCCATGAAACTCCATGGATCTCTCTCAAATCCTCAGAAAATCATCAACTAACCTAGCATGTTATCCTTACACCTATAATTCTGGCAGTATGCACATAATTAAGGAGGTATGGAGCAAGTTACCAACCTGTCAAATGGTGATGGTGAGTGATGTTAGGGCTTGATTCAAGACTTGTAATCTCCTCCAGATGCTCCTCCAATGGTGGATATCTTTCTGTTTGCAAGAATTCTGATGGAAGAAACTTGTAGAGATCAAATCGTGTATGGCTTGTTCTTGAAGGAAACCTTGAATATCTCTTCTCTTCCTCACTCTTCACCAATGAATTCACCAACTTTCACCAACCTTTTTCTTCATGGTGATTCACTCTTTAAATAACAACCAATGGAAGAGTCTAGATTCATCTAGAATGCCCTAGAAAATCATGGAAAATCTCATGTAGTGATATGTGGTATTATCTCCTTTCATGCATTAAGTCCCTTAATTTTGCTTTAAAATCTCCTTACAAGAGATATTGAGAAGGAATGTGTGGAAAAACAAGCATTGCCTTTGCCTTATGTGAAGTTTCTCATGGGTTCCTTAAGATGCAAGAATGAACTTTACAAAGTAACCCCAATTTTAAGACCTCAAATCAAAAATCTATTTGAACCATTGTTTTTAAAATGATGTTTGGATTCAAAATGACATATTGGATGACCCGTTTTGGATTTGTGGATCTCCCAAACCAATTTCCAACTTGGATTCATTTAACTTATAAGTCATTTTTAGGTCATTTCAACCATTCTTGAAAATCCTTGCTACAAGCTTTTTCAACAACTCATGACCACTTTTCTAGGCTTAAAATCCCATTTTGAACAACTTTTATGTTTTGAGTTTTTTCATTTGAGGCTTGGAAATAGGAGATATGGCCTTTGCTTAAAATGACCTATAATCACCAAATGACCAAAATACCCCTGTCTTGTTCAAACCATAAGTTGAGTTCTACAAATCCTATCAAGGACTTATAGTACTCTCTAGAAAGCTAAGAAGATGCTCTTCAACATTAATGTTGACCAAGAGATCATAGGAATCATCCTACTAGGGCAAAAGTTGTCTGCAAGTTGGATGACTTTCAAGGACCCAGATTCACATACCTCAGATGACCTGTAATTTGTCAAAACCATAACTTGAGCTCTGCACATCCTATCAAGGAATTCTACCACTAAAATTAAAGCTAAGAACAAGCTCTACAACATTCATGTTGTGGGGAAGATGAGATATCAATCACATCTTGAGCTAAAACTGCCTGGAAGATAGGGATCAAACTAGGGTTTTTTCACTGACAATCCTTGGAAACCCTGACTTAAAACTTCTCAAACTCCTCAATCATGATGAGTTGGTCTAGGAATCATCTTTATAACATCTCCATACATCATTCCATGATCTCATGGCCCTTGGATTAGGTCTCAACCTTCTCCAAATCTCCAGTTGACCTAGGGTTGACCCAGTCAAAACCCTAATTCTACCATTCATGGTTGAATCTTCTGAATTCTTGCATAATGACCTCTCTGGGTCTCATGATGGCTCTCAAGACATCTCAAAGCTTCAAGTTCATTCTCAAAGTCTCAGAATCATCTGAGGAGCTCCCACAACTCTCAAGTTATGAGACACACAACCTTGGTTTCAACCAATTCCTCTGAGGATCTCCTGAACTTTCTGATGAAGGTATCAAACTTTCAAACACTTGATGGGTAAATAAATGTTGGTCAAATTTTGGGGTGCAACAGCTGCCCCTATTCAAACGGCTTGAACCTGACTGGGTGAGAAGCGAACGACTCTCAGCCAATCAAGGTGCGAGACGGTTGAATACCGGTAAACCCGAAAATTTGCCAACTGCACAAGCACACGATACTCTGCGGGGGACAAACCTTCGAACACTGCAATACTAGCCGGAGAAATACTGATCTGACATTGCCGTCGGTTGTTAACTTCTTCTGATATTGCCTTCAGACAACCACAACACCCAACATCGCCGCTGGAAGACTAAACCATCTGACATCACCGTCGGACAATCAAAATACCCCGCATCGCCGCTGGAGAACTAAATTATCTGGCATACCCAACATTACTGCTGGAAAACTGAATCTGACATCGCCGTCGGAAACAAACATCACTCTGAGAGACACTCGACATCGCCGTCGTACAACCATCGTCTCTGCTGGGGATTTAAAGAGTCTGACCTCGCCGTCAAACAAACGTCCAACCTCACCGCCGAACAAACATCATCTGACCTCGTCGTCAAAACACACATCCAACCTCGTCGCCGGACAAAATGCAACACTGAACAACTTTGACCTGGGGTTCACCCCTGGTAAATGGAACAAAAGGTACACTTGCATATTTGAAACTACTCTGCTGGGAATGAGAGACTTAACCGAGCACACTCTGATCTGGGGTCCTCCCTCAGAACCATAACGAACATCGGAATACTACTGCACTGATCCCACCGTAGAACTTCAACATCAAAGCTATACGAAACCCTGGCCCCGGGCCACTTCCAGCTTCAGCTAGAAAAGATCTTCAAGTATTTCTGAAGATAATCATCCTTGGCCTTCAAGGATGGCAACTCTGCAGGAGGTATCTTCGACTTCAGTCTGAAGAAATGGTCCTTGGCCTTCAAGGATACATGGATCTGCCTTCAGGCAACTCCACCTCTGCTATAGAGCATCCGTGACTTCAGTCAGGGATATACTTCGGCCTTCAGTCCGAAAAATGAATCCTAGGTCATTCATGACCTTGGGGATAACCTTACCCTCAGGCACCTTCGCTTCAGCTTGGGAAATCTATGACTTCAGTCAGAGAAGTGGTATCCTGAGCCATTCATGACTCTACGGGGATTCAAACACTCTGCCCTCAGGCAAAACTCCGCTTCAGCTGGAGAGACGTCTTCGACTTCAGTCAGAAGAAAAACTATTCACTTGATCGCGATCAATCATCACCTCAGGACAACTGACTTGGTCTTCAGGCCAACACGGATCACCTTGAATACAAAAGCTGCATCTACAAACTTTTGAACTTTGTCTTCAGACACACGTTGATTCATCAACACGGAAATCCGAATCCACAGGAACATTCTGATATCGCCTTCAGGCGTTTACGAAGTCAATCTTCAGATTAGACAACACCGTTGGAGCAAACACATCACGCTGCTGAGGACTTCAAGAATCATCTTGGACAAACAACTCCATCGGGCACCTTCAAGAATCATCCTGAACCGATAACCATTCTGGAGACTTTATTCTGCTAGGGATTCCAGGAATCTCCCTGGACAACTCTTGCTGGGGACGCTACTGGGGAGCTCAAGAATCATCCTAAGCAAACAACTCGGGAAACTGCGCTGAGGTCTTAAGAATTATCTTAAGCAAACGGCCCTGCTAAGGAATTCAAGAATCGTCTTGAACTGAAGACTTTGTTGGGGATCTCAAAAAATCATCTTGAGCAAACGGCTTCGTTGGGGAGAATGTCAGGAATCATCCTGAGCAACTGATCCTTCGGCTAAACACCTGTAAAACAAGAATGGGGAGAATGTTAGGAATCATCCTGAGCAACTGATCCTTCGGCTAAACACCTGTAAAACAAGAATGTTAATGACCTAGATCATGTTCATGATGCATATGCTTTGGCGCCATGCCCCACACGGTGGAAATGCTATGTGTTTATGCTAAATGCTATGCAATCATGCACAATGATGCGGTCCCGCCAGCAAAATAAATGCCGAAGGGGAATTCTCCTGTCAAGGAGAAAAGCACTACTCAGATAGAGGAATCTTCCTGCTGAGGAGAAAGTGGACACGCCAATATCAATCGGACTCTGTCTGGGGAATGATCTTCCATTGACGGCTGCAGGGGAAACAACTTCAGTTGATCGCTGCAGGGGAACGAAGCTCCACGAGAACTTGGACCTGCTGAAAGTGATATCAATCGCGAGAATAAACTATGGGGCCTTCTCGGCTACTCTTCTGGGGATAACGACTCTGTGGGGAAACAACTTCAGCTGCTCCACACTTCACTGGGGAAAAACCAATCATGATCTGATCAACTTCCAAGGACTCGGCTCTCTTGGACCTCTGCAAGCTCGGCTGGGGAAATAGAAGTCATTCTGCTTCGCTGGAAAGAGTACAACTCTAGGGGAAATACAGCATCAGCTGCTCCAACACTCTGCTAGGAGAAAATCCACTCATGGTCCAACCGCTTTCAAGGATTCGGCTCTCTTGGGGACCTACGGACTCAGCCGGGGAGAGAGAAATCATTCTACCTTACTGGAGAGTATAACTCTGATGAGGAATCTCAATTCCGCTGGGGAAGAAAGAATCATCTGACTTCGGGGGAAAGTGCAACTCTGCAGGGGAATCTCAACATCATCTACTCCAACACTCTACTGGGGAAGAGGGAATCATCCGACTTCGGGAGAGAATACGGCTCTGATGGGGAATCTCAATTCCGCTGGAGACTTCAGTCTGGCACCATTAGTTACTGCATCCTTCGGCGAAACCTGCACTTGTGACCCGGTGCTGGGGAAGGCACCTGCTTCGGCGACCTTACTGGGGAAACACGAGCTTCGGCGTGCGACTCAGCTGAGAAGACGACGTTCCTTCAGGATGCGTCTGCTTGGGGAAGAGAATCATCTCTGCGTGGGGAGACATACCAATGCTCACTTTCTTGCGTTCAGATTCTGCAGGGGAGAGACTACTGAACTCTGCCGGAGAAGAAGGACTCGTCCTGCTTCGGGGATGCGCCTGACACACCGTCTGGAAGGTGCTACACCTGCACAAACAAACAGACAAGATACCCTCCTCAAAGGGGCCTATCAAGGTTATTATCTCGTGACAAAATTCGGGTAATTAATTGTTTCAACAATCAATGGGCCTAGGCCCGCAAGTTTATGTATGCACATTTTATCAAAAACATCGGCGTTTTCTTTCGCAAACAAAACAGATAAATGCTAAGTAGGCAAACAAAATTGCTGAGTAACATGCATTTTATTGATGGTGAACCCCTGAATGGGCAAAAAATGTTTTACAACAGAGGCAAGCTCCTGGAATGAGGAAGCCGCGCAAAAATAAAACATAAATATACATCAGTATATACAAATGTCGGCAACGAGGCTTAGACGAACACCATGAGTTGATCCCTCTAAGACCCACTCGACTTCGATATTTCTCCGACGCTTCAGCTTCGGAAGAGATTGATTCAGATAAACGGCCCTCAGGTCCTCCAAACCACTAAACAATGAAAGTCCACACGCGGAACGCAGTCATTTGCTTATTCAAATCCCTAACTTTTGCGTGAACCGCCCGTTACGGGTTTTCAGTTCACCGGGATACCCTTTTTTGCCGAAGCCGCCCAATGTAGGTTTTCGACTTCGCGGGTGTACATTTTTCAATATATCCCTAATTTTTGCCCGAACCTTTTATTCTGTTTTTGGTTCGCCGGGATGCCCCTTTTTTGCCTGGACTCTTTCTTTTTTGTCCAGCGGGTCTCTTTCAAGCAAAGTATTTTTTAACTGCGTCCGCGTTCACCGGGGATGCAAAATCTTCACCATCCATCGTGGATAACAACAAAGCTCCTCCCGAGAAGACCTTGCTGACGACATACGGCCCTTCGTAATTCGGAGTCCACTTGCCCCGGTGATCGGAGTGTGGCGGAAGAATCTTCTTCAGGACGAGATCACCCGTCTGAAAGCTTCTAGGACGTACCTTCTTATCATAAGCTTTCTTCATTCGGCTTTGGTACAGGCGACCAAATGCAATTGATGCTAACCTCTTCTCGTCCATCAGGCTGAGTTGGTTCAAACGATTCGTAATCCATTCTGCCTCGTCGAGTTTCACATCAACCAAAACTCGCAAAGAGGGGATCTCCACTTCTAACGGTAGGACAGCTTCCATACCGTACACCAAGGAGAAAGGAGTTGCCCCGGTCGACGTACGCACCGTCGTACGATAACCGTGCAAGGCAAACGACAGCATCTCGTGCCAATCTTTGTACGTCACAACCATCTTCTGAACAATCTTCTTTATGTTCTTGTTGGCGGCTTCGACGTCGCCATTCATCTTCGGCCAGTAAGGAGATGAGTTGTGGTGTTCAATCTTGAAGCTCTGGCACAGCTCCTTCATCATCTTGTTATTCAAATTCGAACCATTATCAGTAATGATCCGCTCGGGAACTCCATAACGACAGATGATGTCCCTCTTTATGAATTTAGCTACCACTTGCTTGGTCACATTAGCGTACGAGGCTGCCTCCACCCATTTGGTGAAGTAGTCGACAGCTACCAGAATGAAGCGATGACCATTGGATGCAGTGGGCTCGATCTTGCATATCATATCGATGCCCCACATGGAGAACGGCCAAGGGGAGGACATGACATTCAATGGGCACGGCGGCACATGAACTTTATCAGCATAAATCTGGCATTTATGACATTTCTTCGCGAATCTGAAGCAATCCGACTCCATCGTCAGCCAGTAATATCCTGCTCTCAGGATCTTTCTCGTCATGGCATGCCCGCCGGCGTGCGTACCAAATGTGCCCTCATGGACTTCTTCCATGAGCATACTCGCCTCTTTCTCATCTACACATCTGAGTAGCACGAGATCATGGTTTCTCTTATACAGCACTCCATCAGGATTGAGATAAAAGTTTCCAGATAGCCTCCTCAGAGTCTTCTTATCCTGGGTTGACGCACCCGCAGGATACTCCTTAGTCATAAGGAAGGTCTGGATGTCGTGGAACCATGGCTTGCCGTCAGCGGCACCCTCGATTGCAAAGACAAATTTCGGTCTGTCAAGACGCGAAAGCACAATTCTTGGAGCCTCATTCCAAAAATTGACTTTGTACATTGAAGCCAACGTGGCTAAGGCATCAGCCATCTGATTTTCAGCCCTGGGTACATGATGAAGTTCCACTCGATCGAAGAACGGAAGCAACCTCCTGGCATAGTTCATGTACGGCACCAAATTCGCTTGACGAGTTTCCCACTCCCCTTTAATTTGATTGATCACGAGCGCTGAGTCACCATATACGTCTAGATTCTTGATTCTCAAATCAATTGCCTCTTCTAGACCCATAATACATGCTTCATACTCTGCCTCATTGTTGGTAACTGGGAACGTCAGTCTCGCAGTAAACGGGATGTGGGATCCGTGAGGAGTCGTGATGATAGCCCCGATACCACTTC
Source organism: Lathyrus sativus (assembly GCA_963859935.3). Taxonomy (NCBI): domain Eukaryota; kingdom Viridiplantae; phylum Streptophyta; class Magnoliopsida; order Fabales; family Fabaceae; genus Lathyrus; species Lathyrus sativus. The sequence continues at coordinate 666,964,292 of OZ012738.1, forward strand.
CATAGTAATTAACTGCTCCGTCGAATATCAACTTCCACCGAGACTTCCTATCTGGCCCCTCACCGGGCAATGGCTCATCGCAATCCTTCGCTTTGAGAAACATAATATCCTCGTCAGGGAATTCGAACTTCATCGGCTGGTAGTCTTCGATTGGCTGTTCGGCAAGGTAATCAGACAATACGCTTCCCTTAATGGCCTTCTGGGAGACGTACTGAATATCATATTTTGTTAACACCATTTGCCTTCTGGCAATCCTTCCCGAAAGAGCCTGCTTCTCGAAGACATACTTGATCGGATCCATCTTCGAAATTAGCATAGTGGTGTGATTGAGCATATACTGTCGTAGACGTTTGGCAGCCCAAGCTAATGCACAACACGTCTTCTCCAGCATCGAGTATCGAGATTCACACTCAGTGAACTTTTTACTCAAATAATAAATGGCATGCTCCTTTCTGCCCGTCTCGTCGTGCTGACCGAGAACACACCCCATACTATTCTCCAGAACCGTCAGGTACATGATTAATGGCCGTCCAGCCACTGGGGGTATCAAGATTGGAGGTTCTTGAAGATACTGCTTTATTTTGTCGAATGTCTTCTGGCAATCCTCATTCCAAGTAATCGCCTGATCTTTCTTTAAAAGCTTGAACATCGGTTCACAAGTGGTCGTGAGCTGAGAGATAAACCTTGCAATGTAGTTTATTCGGCCCAAGAAACCACAAACTTCTTTTTCTGTTTTCGGCGCTGGCATTTCTTGAATAGCTTTTATTTTTGCAGGATCAACTTCAATACCTCGTTCACTAACGATAAACCCCAATAACTTTCTGGACCGCACTCCGAAAGTGCACTTGTTAGGATTCAGCCTCAGCCTGAACTTCCTAAGCCTCTCAAAAAGCTTCAATAAGTTGACCAAATGCTCTTCCTCCATTTGGGACTTTGCAATCATGTCATCAACATAGACCTCGATCTCATGATGAATCATATCATGAAACAAAGTTACCATTGCTCGCTGGTAAGTGGCCCCTGCGTTCTTCAGACCGAAGGGCATTACCTTATAGCAAAATATTCCCCAGGGGGTGATAAACGTCGTTTTCTCCATGTCCTCCGGTGCCATCTTAATCTGATTGTAACCGGAGAAGCCATCCATGAACGAAAACACGGAAAACTGGGTTGTGTTGTCGACCAACACATCGATATGAGGCAACGGGAAATCATCCTTAGGGCTCGCCCTATTCAAATCCCGATAATCGACGCACATGCGTACCTTACCGTCCTTCTTTGGTACAGGCACTATGTTGGCGACCCACGGAGGGTAAGTGGTAACGGCTAGAAATCCTGCGTCCAACTGCTTCTGGACTTCTTCTTTGATTTTTACAGCCATATCTGGTCTCGTCCTTCTAAGCTTCTGCTTGACTGGAGGGCAATCTTCCCGCAACGGCAAGCGATGAACCACGATGTCTGTGTCAAGTCCGGGCATATCTTCATATGACCAAGCAAAGACGTCACTATACTCTCGGAGCATCTCGACCAGTCTATGCTTGATATCATTCTGCAGCGCAACCCCTACTCTGACATTTCTGACGAGCTTTTCAGAACCCAGATTTACTATCTCAATGTCCTCCTCATGAGGCAGAATAACCTTTTCCTCTTGTCTTAACAAGCGGGCCAACTCTTCCGGAAGGTCTTCGTCTTCATCAATCTCATCCTCGACTTGATATATCGGGAAATTGAAGTCGTAGTGAGCCGTAGAGGGTCCAGAGTCGATGTCATCTGTTATGTGGATCCTGCAATAACAAGGGTTAAGTTTAAAGCAAGAATATGCAGGTTAGCACAAACCCCGCTGCCATTTTATTGTTTTTCGAAATAAACATAAAACAGGAATAACAGAGAACACAATATTTGAGTACGAAGAAATCGCCTTTGATTTATTAACAAAATGCATGTACATAATCCAACAAGGCCCTGACAATAAAACCACTATGCCCCGGGCAGGACATAGGGTTGTACAAAGATTGTAAAAAGCAAATCATTACTCTTCACTTGTCAGCTGGATAATCTCCTTGATGGTCCAATTGTTGAGGCGCTCGCCCGGCTTGCTTGGCTGAATCCAGGCGTCAAGATCACAATCGCTATCCTCGCTGTCCTCAGACGCCGCGTTGACGCTTTCGAAAATCACTCCGCCCTTGGTAAATAGGATCGGCCCCTTCCCACGAGACGAGCTGCTAGACGAAGAAGATGAAGCTTCAGCTTCAGGAGAATACCCCAATCCAAACTTATCCTGCTTGATCGGTATCTCCAAAACATGCCCCCAGCCTGGGGTGGAACCGGCTTCGACGACGGCCCGAGCTTCTTTGAACGAGGAGAGATTCATCTCTTGCTTCTCTATGACGACAGGAGCTACCTCTTTCGCCTTGACGGTTTCAAATGCTTGGCAGAGAGTTTCATGGATATCGCCGTCCATTTCAACATATTTAAAGGATGACAAGTGGCTCACCATAATGTCCTCCTCACCACAGACGGTTACTATGCTTCCCCCGACAGCATATTTGAGCTTTTGATGCAGCGTGGACGTCACGGCACCAGCAGCATGAATCCATGGCCGACCTAAGAGGCAACTGTAGGCAGACATGATATCCATGATATAAAAAACCGTATCGAACGTCTCTGGACCAACCTGAATCGGCAGGGTTAACTCTCCGAAAACGTGGCGCTTAGTTCCGTCAAAGGCTTTCACCACCAGATCACTGGGCGTGCAAAGCAATCCACGAGTGTCCAACTTCATTAGTGCCTTTTTCGGAAGCACATTAAGCGACGAACCCGTATCCACCAGGACATGCGACATAATAGTGCCTCTGCACTCTAGCGAGATGTGCAAGGCGCTGTTGTGATCTCTCCCTTTAGGAGTCAGCTCTAAATCTGTGAATCCCAACCCATTGCCAGCGTTAACATGGGCTACCACCTCTTCTAGCTGATTTACCGATATCTCCTGCAGCACGTAGGCAGCGTTCAATACCTTCAGTAACGCGTTGCGGTGCGCTTCAGAACACAGCAACAAGTTGAGAATAGAGATCTTTGACGGAGTCTGATGAAGATGGTCTACAATCTTGTAGTCGCTCTTCTTGATTAACCGCATGAACTCTTCGGCATCTTTGACTAGCAAATCCTTCTCTGCCCCACAAGGAACCTCTTCGACGGCTCTGCCTTTACCCTTATCAACAGCATCGGCTCTGACCACTTTCTCTGCCGCAACCTCTGCTGGCGCAAACACTCTTCTGCTTCGAGTAATACCACTGACCCCGACGAGATTCTGCACAGTCGACCCGTACGGCTCCAGCTCTAACTTCTGACCATTGCAATAGACTTCGGCGCCATAATGCCATGGAACGGCGTTAGTGCTCTCGAACGGGATCGGCCCAGCCCTGGTAATAGTGATTGTAGGCGGTCGGGGCGCAGAAATGGTAATAGGTCGACGAGGAATAGTGATGGTGGCGACTTCATCTGCCTGCTTCAGCACGACCTCCCCTGATACACTTTCAACTCTCCGGCTGAACTGCAAAATACCCTCGAACATCAGACTTTGGATACCTTCTACCAGCTGCTCACATCCATCAGGAAGTGTAGCACAAGCCATACATAACTCTCTGCATCCAGGAAAGAAGCCCTTCTTCAGCAACTTAGCTCTGACGAAACTAAGCGGCGTCTTCAAGTCTTTGACATCAGTCAGCAAGTCTGCACTATCCTCGGCGATAATGGCGTTCACTCTGCCTCCCCTATGATGAGGCATAGGGTTTTTGGTAACATTGGGCACACTATCAGAAAAGTTAATGACCTTGGCGTCTACCAGGTCCTGCACCTTGTGCTTAAAAGCTTTACAGTTCTCAATCGTATGGCCTGGTGCCCCAGTATGGAAATCACAAGTGGCATTTGCGTCATACCCTGGTGGTGGTGCCCTTGTCAAGGGAGCCAATGTCCTCTTTTGAACTAACTGAAGCTGAAGTAAAGTTTGCAAGAGCTGCGCATATGACATAGGTGGTGTTTCAAAATGACGATTTGCCAAAGGTGTCCGGTTCTGATATTTCCTATACCCCTGCTGACTCTGCTGCTGCGGTTGCTGCTGTTGTGGAGCCGCTGGGATATTTATGCTAGCAATCTGCTGCTGAGGGCCCTTGCCCTTTCTCCGAGCGTTGGTGACAGCACTGGCATCTCCTTCTCGACGCTTGCCAGCGTAAAGTTTCTTACCACCTCCTCCAGCTGAGGATGATTCGCCTTGAATTTTTCCAATCTTTATGCCATTCTCGACATGCTCGCCCATAGTGATGAGAGCCGAGAATGTTCCGGACATGCCACTGACCAACTTTTCATAGTAGATTCTAGGAAGGGTAGCCACGAACATTTGCACTAGCTCACGCTCAACCATTGGCGGTTGAACCCGAGCAGCCAATTCACGCCACCGCTGGGCGTACTCTTTAAAGCTTTCATTATTCCGCTGCGATAGATTCTGGAGCTGAACTCGGTTGGGGGCCAAGTCGCTATTGTACTGATAGTGGAGGACGAACGCTTCAGCGAGATCCTTCCAGGTGCATACAGTAGCGGGCTCCAAGCCCATATACCATTCGAGGGATGGACCAGAAAGACTATCTTGGAAGAAGTGCATCAGCAACTTCTCATCGTCAGAATAGGCAAACATCTTTCTATAATAAGATCGAAAGTGGACACGGGGGCAAGTAGTACCTTTATACTTCTCAAAAACAGGCACCTTGAATTTATGAGGTACCTTGAAATCAGCAATTAACCCCAGTTTGGACATATCAACGCCCAATGTATTCTGATTTTCAATGTCTCTCATTTTGTCTTCCAGCGCTTTGAACCTGAGCTGAGCTTCAGCATTCAACTCTGCTTCTATACCTCTTTGGGAAAACACGTCATCTTGATGATCCTCAAGCCATGGTTGAGGCACCAACAGATTTCCGACACCAGCATTGCCGTTGACCGACCCTATGTTGACATTAGCTCCGAGACTACCATTGCCGACGCCTGCCGCATTGAGTCCGACATTAGTCATCATATTGCCATTTGCACTGCCGTTGCCCCCGGCAACAGGAACAACATTCTGCGGAGCATCCACTGGAGGAGGAGTAGGCACAGCCCCGCCATGCAGTATGCCATTACTGTCAACCCTGGAGATCAAAGGTTGAACCAAAGTACGAAGCTGGTCCTGACCATTAGCGACTACCTGCATCAGTTCCATAAAACGATCCATCCGTTCACGGAGCTCTTGAACATCTGACTGTACCTGATCCATGATCCTAGTCTGATTAGCTCGAGTTGAGTAACGGTGAATGAGTCTCTGATCAATCCTGGAGACCAGAAGCAGCTCAAAACCTGTGAACCTGAAAAACCTGAAAACATTAAAGGTTAGGAAAAGCAACAAAATGTACGCCATGCAAATGCTTCATGCAGATGCATGCGTGTGTCTGTGTGCTTGGGAGATTTCCCCCGATCCTAGTGCCTTAGTGCCAGTGCTGACAATAATAAGAGGAAGAAGTCCGAGCCCAATCATGGAAACATTAATCTCATATATATATGGAAAGGCCTGTCAAGGCAGTACACAGTATCAGCAAGTACAAAACAAATCAACAGCATGACCTCAGCCAACAAGTCTGGTGATGGTCAGCATACAGCAAAGATCAAAACAACAGGAATACAACTAGTCAAGTACGACCATGGGCGCGATACTCTGCTAATAACTCCTTCGTCTCTGGATGATCTGGCAAAGTGAGCAACCCCTCGACGAGTAGTTCCCTCTGCACAATGGTATGCTGAAGCCCCTGAACTGAACTTTCCCAAGCTCCTTCGCCAAAGCAATCCTCCAGTTTACGCTTCTTATACTCAAACACCAGCTTATGCTCCTTCAGGTTAGCAAGAGCTTTGTTGAGTCGGCCTTCGGAGGCGTATCTGCGGGCGGTCTCTTCATCAAACCTCTGCTCACTGTCCTTGACTTCGGCTTCCAGCTTAGAGATCTGTAGCATCAGCTTGTCCTCTCGCTCCTTCCTGGTGGCCAGGGAGGTCTTCCAATGCTGGTCGAACTTAGATATCCTCCGATATACCTCGTCCAAATGCTGCTTCTTCGTAGCTAGTACGTTATTAACAACCCTGAAGTCTTGACCCAAGCGTTCCCGATCAGCGATCTGCTTTGCCAAGTCTGCACCTAGTTGGTTTACCGACTCTGTTTGCTTTTTGAAAGCATGCACGACTTCGTTCCTTTCACTTCGAAGCTGAGCTAACTCCTTCTCTAATTCTGCGTTCGCCCGCTTCAGTTCATCCCGCTCGGCTAATACCTGGTTGTGCTGATGAATGGACACAGTGGTAGGCTCTTCGACTGGTGGAGGACTCTCTGGTCTGGCATGAGGAAATGGCATCCCTATAGCGTTGGCTCTGGCTCTGATCCAGGCTGAATAAGGAGGGTAGGCTTGACTGTTGCTCTTTCCCAACAAAGGCCTTCCTCTTTTGCTAATACTGTTCCACGCACGCTGAAGCTTGGACAACAAATCCCCTTCTAGAGTACCCGTGAGGTACAGAGATTCCTGTACCTCTTCCTCCTTCGGTGGAGTCCTCAAAGCATATGCAAACTGACGAACTAGCAACGCCGGATTGTAGTTGATGCAACCCTTCCTACCTATCAGAGGTACATTAGGAAACCCACTACAACTGAAGATCACCTCGGTACCTAACCTGTCTCTGTCAACGGACCAATCAATATCTTCCGCAGACAAACTCATTAGACGCTCAGGCCACTCAGCTGTGGCTGCAGACAAGACGAAAGAACCCCTCTTGGGCAAATGACTATCAAACCATTTGTACAGCAACGGTACGCAGCATGAGACATTCTTCCCTCTCCGGTTCTCATTCTTGTAATGTACTGAGTGATAGACATCCCCGATCAAAGTAGGGACTGGATTCCCTGAAGCGAAGATGTGGAATGCATCAAAGTCTACGAAATCAGGCATGTTGGGGAACAGGATAATGCCATATATGCATAAAGCAAGGATGGCATTGAATGCGTCCCAACATTTGTCCTTAGCACACTGCTGAGCCTTAGCTATCAGAAACTGCAAGGAGAACCCAAGAACCTTGTTCCAACTCGTCACTACTAACTCAGAGGCGCCCAAATGGAGTGAAGAAGCTAAACCAGCCAGATCAGGCTCAGCATCCATGTGGACAAAAGGCATCTGCCTTTTGATAGGCACACCCAGCAAATCAGCATACTCTTCCAGCGTCGGCGCGAGAACGAAGTCCTGAAAAGTGAAACACCTCAGAGGAGGGTCATAGAACTGCAGAAGAGCATGTAACCCATTCAACTCGGACGTAGAAGGCTTGCAAACCAGACTGAGCAACCTGCCATAAGACTTCCTGAACCCCTCCTTCACAGAATCACCTGTTAGAGCTATCAAACCAGTCAACTTCGACACATCAGGGGTCGGGAACTTGTACGCAACAGTCTTCCTAAGAGAGGCCATAAGAATACAATAGGAGGCGAGAAATCCTGGATCGGGGAAACGGTACCTGCAACACAGACACACGTTAATGGAATGCAAATGAACATGCAAACTAATGCAAAATGCAGGCATGCAATAATATATCCGGACAGCTGCTGTGGAGATTCTGTATCAACAATCACTGATGAGAAGAAACCCCGGTGTAAGACCACTAATCTGATCTGCTAAGAACGACCATCTGATAGGACCATATACATAAGATCACAATTCTGCTATGTTGAGAACAAATGGCTAATAATAAGGACCTCAGATGTACGATCAAGAAACATCTGCTGATGAAGTCTTCAGACCCCAAATCAAAAATCTGCCCTATCAAGAACAAACATACAACTGCTGATGAGATCTTCAGACCCCACTCAAAATCTGCCCTATCAAGAACAAACATACAGCTGCTGATGAGATCTTCAGACCCCACTCAAAATCTGCTCTATCAAGAACAAACCACTGATGACAATACTCGGATCAAATCCTGCTCTATCAAGAACAGACATACACCCGATAACAAGATCCTCTGATCAAAAACTGCTCTATCAAGAACAAACATACACCCGATGATAAGATCCTCTGATCAAAACCTGCTCTATCAAGAACAGACAACTCTGCAACTGAGAAACCCTGGTACCAACATAACTGATCCACTGTCAAGAAAACCAGGTGGTCTGGAGGTCAAAGTTTCATGCAATAAACCCAATCCCACTCACAGGTATGGACCTAAACTGACTCAAGGTACGGCATCCTATGTGTTCATCAGTGTCACAAACTTTCAAAACTGACGATACGATTCCCAGAAGGAGTGGCATCATCAAGTCTTGAAGAGGCCTCACTTAGCTGAATCACAAATGATCGGTCCCCAGAGTCGACAATCCACCAAACCAGCAACCGTCTCAACCCAAAGGGTTGAAAGTGAAGCCAACCGGATGAACCTCGTCTGAGCGTGGATTTCATGAGACACTAGTGCCTGCAAAGCAAGCACGCGCCCACTAATTTCCACTCTAAGTCTATGGTGCACTCAAGCCTGGGTCTGGCTTCTCACTCATCAGAACTCCTATCCCACAACAGCACAAATAATCATATTATACTGAAAATAAAATGCGGGAAATAAAGTGCGAGAAGTAAAAAAATGCGATAAATAAACGCAACCCAACAAGTAAACATACAAACGGTAGGATTGACTCTCTTAAGGGACATTGGATCCCAAATGCATAGGGGAGTACAGGTATGTCCCCAGCAGAGTCGTCAGTTGTCGCTTGCGCGAAAATAAGGTGCCGGCATGATAGAAGAGTCGCCACCTTTCGTTATTTATCCCTCAGAGTGGGAAAGGAAACGATCGGAAAAACCTGACGAATAAGGGTAAGACAAGGTCATCGCAACCATTGTCTGGGTTCGGGAGTCGGTTACGCAAGGGGAAGGTATTAGCACCCCTCACGTCCGTCGTACTCGACGGGATCCTCGCTTGTTGTGTTTACTTGGACGGGTTGGTTATAATCTATCTACCTATCAAGGCTGGCTGAAAAAGAAAAGAAAAATGACTCGGCAAAGCATCGCGCTTTATGCCTACGTATTCTCATCAGAGAATGAGAAATCAGAGTCAACGTAGTTCGGCCTACGAAGGGTTATGAGGGAAGGTAGAAGGTTGCTCGCTAGGACGTCGCATCCTATGCCTACGTACTCTCAACAGGCATGAGAGATCAGAGCTCACGTAGTTCGGGAAAATACGGTTTATTTCCTGTTTTTACGAAAGAAGTGTTTTTTATTGTGTTTGCGATTTCAACCGCACTAGAGACTATGACCTGAGAGTGAATGCGTCGCATGTCACCCAAAGGGTACCATACTAAGCATCCAGACTATGGAAAAGAAACTCTCCCATAATCCTTTCTCAGATAGCTTAAGGCTCGTAACGTACGAAAGAAGTCATTCATGATTACTGTATCTTAAACTGTTTTGAGATGAGAAGAGAACAGGCCCAACTAGGAGGGAGACTATCAAGTCCTACTGTTGTCATGCCATGGATTCATCCTATGGTTGAGGTTTGAACAGGGAACTCCTAGATGTTGTCATGCATAGGTTTCAACCTAAAAGTCTATCATCAAATCCTTATCAAAGGAAATGAGAGTCCTAAGGGATCATGTCAATGATACACCAAAACAGACAAAGCATCAGCTTAACAGTAAAATGCATGCAATGCAAGTGAGGGAGGAAATGTGTGTGGGGCTTCAGCCTCCACAAGCTTGTCTCGACCTCAAGCCAGTCATGAAATAACAGTAATCATACTGAAAAATAAACAACATGCTACCAAGCAATAAACAGTAAACTGCAATCATACAGATAAAAGAAATGAAATGCTATCAGGCAAACAAACCACATGGGCAAGGGAGCTGGGCTCTACCGAATACCCGCAAGCAAAGCCACGCAATAACAATACAAGCAGAGGGAGCAACTCAACCTCTAATGCAATCATGCTCCTAGACGGAACTTATTCTAGATGGACTTAATCTAATGCAACAGACAAATCAGACAAAACACACAATACAGAAAAGAAAAACAGAAGAAAGCCTCGGCTCCTCCAGCAGCAACTCAGCCTTCAGACTTCAATCATTAACTGCTTTCCAGGTATCAATCCTACCACATGAGTATCAACTCATCTTCTCCCTTAAGCTTCAGCCTCTTTGATCAGCTCCACCTTCAGGCTTCACCATCTTCAGGGATCTTCAAGTATCAACTTGATCTTCATGCTGTTCAAGCTTCAGCTGGAATGGCAGTCTTCAAGGATTCATCCTCTTCAAAGCTTCAGCTTCTAACCCAAGTGTCAACTTGATCTTCACAAAGTCTTCAGACTTCAACAATCTCTAATGAAGTCTTCATCTCTTCATTGCTTTCTTTATCTTCAACAACCCAAATGCTCCAACAAACAAGATTCAATCAACAAGATGAGGTGAGGATGTTAGAGTGCTCACTGACTTCCAAAGGATGCCATTAAGGACTTAACATCAAAAGGAAAGGTTCTCTCAAAGTTCTACCTCATAGGGCAAGGTCACTAATCCCTCCAAAGGAGAGAGGTGAATACCCTTAAGGGACTTTATATCATAGAGAAGGAAGGAGGTGAACAAGACACTCCTTGTTTATTGAATGGAATTATTCTATCTAAAGCTCTACCTATGTACTTATGATCCTATAAACAGAACAAACAAAAGCTAAAACTAAGCTCCTCTTCAAGGTCTTCAAAGTCTTCAATGATGATCCACAAGGTCTTCAACTCAATCTTCAAGGCTCACACACTCAAAGGAGAAGAAAAGAAAGCAAAACAATACAAACTATGCCCTTAAGCAACACACATACTATCCATACATTCAAAAATCAATTAAAAATACTAAAATACTATATAATATTCTAGTAAAATTCTAGGGGATTCTATACATACTTACCCTTAACCCATATATTCCCCATACTCTAATCTTGACCTAGAAACCCAAAATAAAATTGTTCAAGTCTACTTATGGTGAATAAAACCCTAATTTTGGTTACTCTAATCTCACCTAATTAAACTAGTCAAATTTTAACCTAAAAATCATGAATTAAATCCTATGGGAAACTATGATTCAATATCTAACTATGCCAAAAAGAATGGCTCAAAAATCCTAAGGGAAGACCTTAAAACAAATTCTACAATATTGAGTATCAACTAAAATCAATTAAAAAACTATTTAAAAGAATAATATGCTAAAAATATTAAAAGAAAATAAAATGCCAATTTTATTTATTTATATTTTTCTAGACAGAATTATGAACATGTGAAAAAAACAAGAATTAAAAAACATTCAATTTTCTATTTTATATGATTTTTATAAAATGCAAGAAATATAAAGGAAATCAAAAATAAAAGAAATGAATTAAAATGGGGAGGGGGTGCCAAACATAACTGCGCCCAGTTCACATTATGGTGGGCCAAGAACCCAGGGGTGCGCGTAGAAATTTGGTAGGCCCAGGCGCTATCAGAATTCAAATGAAAAATTAAAAAGAAAATCAAAAGAAAATTGAAAAAACAACGGTATGAATAGCAATATATTTTAGTTCATTTTTTGATTGGGCTCCTGGGTGGGGTGTTAATATCAAGTTCTGCTGAGGCCCAAAACCTTCATTTAAGTTAAACGCTGCGTATTGGCTCTATTCTTTCCCTCCGTTTCTGAAATTAAATTGGAACCGTTGGATCAAATTAATGAGTCAAATAACCAGGGGTGATCCAACGGCTAATGGATCGTCTTCCCCAAACACATGCTAGGGTTTCATCAAAACAGAATCCATGCGTGATTCTTCTTCAAGCTCGTGCTCCCTCATTACTCAATGAAATCACAAACTTCCAAAGGCAAAAGTGTGCTACTGATTACCATGAACACGACCATACTCATAACTTTCTCTGAAACGCCTTGTATCGTCCCAACAGAATGCGCAAAACCTAGGGTTCCAACCTAATTCACTGATATCAATCTTGATTGAACCCAAATCCAGTGATGTAATCTTGTTCTACACGTTATCCTAACCAGACTATGCTATATCATGCGTGCTAACACTCACTGAATAACTTGTTCTTGGAAATTAAAGAAATGGCACCCTGCCATGAAACTCCATGAATCTCTCTCAAATCCTCAGAAAATCATCAACTAACCTAGCATGTTATCCTTACACCTAGAATTCTGGCAGTATGCACATAATTAAGGAGGTATGGAGCAAGTTACCAACCTGTCAAATGGTGATGGTGAGTGATGTTAGGGCTTGATTCAAGACTTGTAATCTCCTCCAGATGCTCCTCCAATGGTGGATATTTTTCTGTTTGCAAGAATTCTGATGGAAGAAACTTGTAGAGATCAAATCGTGTATGGCTTGTTCTTGAAGGAAACCTTGAATATCTCTTCTCTTCCTCACTCTTCACCAATGAATTCACCAACTTTCACCAACCTTTTTCTTCATGGTGATTCACTCTTTAAATAACAACCAATGGAAGAGTCTAGATTCATCTAGAATGCCCTAGAAAATCATGGAAAATCTCATGTAGTGATATGTGGTATTATCTCCTTTCATGCATTAAGTCCCTTAATTTTGCTTTAAAATCTCCTTACAAGAGATATTGAGAAGGAATGTGTGGAAAAACAAGCATTGCCTTTGCCTTATGTGAAGTTTCTCATGGGTTCCTTAAGATGCAAGAATGAACTTTACAAAGTAACCCCAATTTTAAGACCTCAAATCAAAAATCTATTTGAACCATTGTTTTTAAAATGATGTTTGGATTCAAAATGACATATTGGATGACCCATTTTGGATTTGTGGATCTCCCAAACCAATTTCCAACTTGGATTCATTTAACTTATAAGTCATTTTTAGGTCATTTCAACCATTCTTGAAAATCCTTGCTACAAGCTTTTTCAACAACTCATGACCACTTTTATAGGCTTAAAATCCCATTTTGAACAACTTTTATGTTTTGAGTTTTTTCATTTGAGGCTTGGAAATAGGAGATATGGCCTTTGCTTAAAATGACCTATAATCACCAAATGACCAAAATACCCCTGTCTTGTTCAAACCATAAGTTGAGTTCTACAAATCCTATCAAGGACTTATAGTACTCTCTAGAAAGCTAAGAAGATGCTCTTCAACATTCATGTTGACCAAAAGATCATAGGAATCATCCTACTAGGGCAAAAGTTGTCTGCAAGTTGGGTGACTTTCAAGGACCCAGATTCACATACCTCAGATGACCTGTAATTTGTCAAAACCATAACTTGAGCTCTGCACATCCTATCAAGGACTTCTACCACTAAAATTAAATCTAAGAACAAGCTCTACAACATTCATGTTGTGGGGAAGATGAGATATCAATCACATCTTGAGCTAAAACTGCCTGGAAGATAGGGATCAAACTAGGGTTTTTTCACTGACAATCCTTGGAAACCCTGACTTAAAACTTCTCAAACTCCTCAATCATGATGAGTTGGTCTAGGAATCATCTTTATAACATCTCCATACATCATTCCATGATCTCATGGCCCTTGGATTAGGTCTCAACCTTCTCCAAATCTCCAGTTGACCTAGGGTTGACCCAGTCAAAACCCTAATTCTACCATTCATGGTTGAATCTTCTGAATTCTTGCATAATGACCTCTCTGGGTCTCATGATGGCTCTCAAGACATCTCATAGGCTTTCTCAAAGCTTCAAGTTCATTCTCAAAGTCTCAGAATCATCTGAGGAGCTCCCACAACTCTCAAGTTATGAGACACACAACATTGGTTTCAACCAATTCCTCTGAGGATCTCCTGAACTTTCTGATGAAGGTATCAAACTTTCAAACACTTGATGGGTAAATAAATGTTGGTCAAATTTTGGGGTGCAACAGACATACATAACACAATGCTTGGATAAATAGAATGTAATGTTTTTTATATAACACAAACATAAAAAGAACATGACATAACTTAACATAATAAGTCATCAAACTCTGATACTTCAGAATCTGAGTCCATTAGATTCTTTTCATATGCTTAAATTAGGGTCATTCCTAAGTTGATATTTAGCTTATGATCCTGCACAATTGAATATATGATAGTATACCCAATTGTTCTTTAAGTACTTTATTATCATCAAAACCTTAGGGATATGAACAATTTTGTTCCAACATAAGCAACAATTGCATTCTCATGTTGGTTTGCAAGCAAACATCACCAACGCCAATTACCTCATACAAACCATCATTACCCATCTTCAACATTCCAAAATCACCAAAAATATTAGATGTGAATAAATCCTTCCTTGGTGTAACATGCAATATAGCAGCAATGCCAACTATCCACATGCTCTCGTTTGATACAAGATTATCAGACTCATTATCATAGAGAATAACAAGATCATCACTAGTAACAGTAGTAACACGATCATCATCATAATCTTAATGGTCTCTCTGTTTAGACTTACCCTTATTTCCTTTGTTATCTAGTTTCCAATGATACCAATACTTCTGTATGTGTCATGTTTAGTGACAATAATGACACTCTAAATTCTTGTATCACGACTTGGACTTGTTTCTACTATTATATATACCATCCTCCAGTTCCTTTTTATGACTTCTCCACCTATCTTCATTGGCAAGTACCTCAGATTGATATAAAGAACCTTTTGCCTTACTTCTCATTTCCTCATTAAGAATACTGCCTTTGATCATTTCCGGAGAAACAACACCTCTAGGAGCAGAACTCGTGATAGAAATCCAAAACGTCTCCCAAGACTCTGGTAATGATAGCAATATAAATATTCTTAAAAGTTCATCATCAAATTTGATACTTGTTCTTGACATCTGATCAAGGAGCCCTTGAAATTCACTCAAGTGATCTGAAATAGAAGTCACCTTATTATACTTCAAACTTATGAAGTTGTTCAACAAGAACAATTTATTATTCATTGATTTGGAAGCATACAAGTACTTTATCTTCTCTCACAAATTTTTTGCATGCGTCTCATTAGCAATATGATTATAAACATTATCTTCTATATATTTTCAAATAAAACCACATACTTGTTAATGTTAAAACTCTAATTCTTCCCCAGACACAAAATCCGACTTCACAAATGGAATTTATTCACAAATAGTAAGTATTCCACCTCTCCCTTCCATAAATGGTAATTAGAACCATTCAACAATACCATATTCATCTTTGTATTTGACTCCATAATTTAAAAAGGTAAAATAGCCCTTAACCAAGAGCTCTGATGTCACTCTAATGGGAAATTAAGACACAATAACAGACCAATATGTGTCGCTACTGCGAAAATCGGCGCCGGCTGACAGAAGAGTCGCCACCGTGCGTTATTTATCCCAACGGAGGGAAAGGAAATGCTCGAAGTAAACCTCGCAAAAAACGGGAAAGGTATGGTCATCGCAACCAAAACCTGGGTTCGGGAGTCGGTTACGCAAGGGGAAGGTATTAGCACCCCTCACGTCCATCGTACTCGATGGGATCCACGCTTGCTTGGGTTGTCTAAAGGATGCAAAAACAATCTATCTATGGCTGCTAAATCTAAACGGAAGGGAATTGACTCGATAGAGCGTCGCACTCTACGCCTACGTATTCTTAAGAGAGAAAGTCAGAGTCAACGTAGTTCGGGACTACGGGGAAATTGGCTCGCCAAGACCTCGCGTCTTGTGCCTACGTACTTCCACACTGCATGGAAGATCAGAGCTTTACGTAGTTCAGGCTAACTAGGGCTAAACAGGGGTGTTCTCACACAACAGTGAGAAATCAAACTGGTTTTACAGGTACGAGAACCTATGGGAAAAACTATGGTCTGGTCTCAAACGCACTCGGGCAAGAGAGAAAAAGGGTAACATCAGGCGTCAGCGGGAAAGTCTCGATCGCACAGCAGCGATAGAACAAAGCGTTAGTGGTTAGTGTGCTTGCTAGGATATCGCATCCTATGCCTACATATTCTCGTCTGATACGAGAAATCAGAGCAGCTGTAGTTCGGCTACTTTCGGGACCACAGCTCAAATCTCGTTTTATTAATATTCTGAAAAATGATTACAATGATTGAATACTGAAAAATAAACTCCTAGAAAATACTATCCTATCCTATCCTGAAAAAAAAATCAAATGAAAAAGTCCCCTAACAAGTGGACGTCTAAACTACCTCTAAAAGGTGTAAAAAGGTCCTATGAAGAAAATATCCTCTAAAAAATATTAAAACTAATATTTTTCTCTTTTTCATACTTCTATCTTCTTCTTTTTTCATGTCTTTCCTTTTTTCTTTTTCAATATTTTTCACATTCTTTCTCCTTTTCTTTTTCAATATTTTTCTATATTTTTTCTCTATTTTTTCATACTATTTTTCAATATTCTTTATTTCTTTTTTCATTTTTTCAAATATAATCTTTTCATATATTTTTTTTATATTTCTTTTTTTCTCTATTTTTTATTCACCTCTTTTTCCTTTTTCAATATATTTTCTTCATATATTTTTCCTTCTATTTTTCTATTTTCTTTTCATATTTCATTTTTCATAAAGAAAAGAAAAATACAAAAGAGGGGAGGGGGTACAGCAGATTACAGGGGGTAAGCAGAAAAAATAAAGACAAAACTGGGCCCAGCCCAACAGCTAAGGCTGCAAAACAAACAAACAGAGGGGGGGGGGGCGCAGTGTTGAACCGGGGGGTATGCAGAAAGTCTTGTTGGGCCCAGCCCAGTTCGTTAGACACTCAGAGGGGGGGGATGGAGGAGAATGGGAGTAGGATCCCAAAAATCCGTTGGGCCTTCAGCCAGGCCCAGTACCCGTGGAACCCCAGGTGTCCCCTCATCTCCCTCACTCATTCTTTCGTTCTTCCTCTGAAAACCCTAGATCCCGTCTCACTCACCCTCCGCCGCCGCTTCCACGAACCCTCCTTTCTCGTCTCTCAATCTCGTTCTCTCTCTGGGCCTCTCTCCTTACCTCAAAACCTCTGTACTACAACTTTCCTCTACAAACTTTAACATCACAAACAAAGCCATTTCCTTGACGTTCCTCAAACATTCTTGATGACAAGATCTCGTATCCTTCTAGAAAGACGATAAATGGCAACTAACGTGAATCAAGAAAAACCTGAGGAACGCCGGAGTTATGGAAGATCACCGGTGAAGATCCATCGCCGTTTGTTGAAGAACATTCGTAGACCGATCTTGAAAGTAGCGAGTCCCTGGATAAGGGTCTTTGGAGCTGATGCGCGTTGTAGATCGTGGACGAAGAAGAACAGACGAGGGTTTCTGGATTTAGGTGCTGTTCTTCTGGAGGATCGTTGATGATTCTGAGAAGTTTCGTTGGAAGTTCATTCTGGAAATGATGATTCTGGGAAATCTTGGGTGAAGAATGATGAACTCGTGATGAAGGATGGAGATCTGGACATTTTCTGGAAAACAAGTTGAAGGTCAACGAAGATGGCATGATCACCTTGGAAACTCCTCGAAGAAATCTGGATAATGTTGAAGGTGGAGGATCTATGGAGATCTACTGAGAATCTTGGAGCAAACTTGATGAAGCTTGATCTGGAAATAGATGAATGTTCTTGTTGTTCTATGAACGTTCTCCAGAAAAATGATGATCGATGATGAAGATTGGATGAACGATGAGAAGGTTTTCTGGACTTTCTGGAAAAATGATGATGAACTTGATGGATGTTGGATGAATCTGTGACTGGAGAAGATGAAGATCAAAGGATGTGAGAAGAATTTCTGGGTTTTTTCGGGTTTCCGGTGACGGGTATGGCGGCCGGAGTAGGTTAGGGTGGCCGACGATGAACTGTTAGGGTGGTTGCATGGCCGTCGGCCATGCAACCGGTGGAGGCTCCGCGGTGGACACGTGGTGAAGTGAGTGGAGGGGTTGTGTGCATGCTGGCCACGTGGATTGGAGAGGGAAAAGGTGGAAAACGCGTGGCGTGATCTGAGGAGCTGTGAATGTGTGTGGTGGGGTCTCTCTGAGTGGAAAACGTGGACTCCTCCATTGGCTTACACGTGGGACTGACTTTTATACTGCATTAGATAATTCTGGACCCTTCTGGAAAAAACGTAAACTGGGCCTTCAAAAAACCTCTGGCCCAACGAAAATAGCAATAAAACCCAAAATCTGAATAATAATGGATTAATGGAAAAAATGAAATAAATCTGGATTAATGAGCTAATTAACTGCAAACTAAAGAATTAAAATTCTGATTAACCTAAAGCTAATTAAATTCTAAACTATTCAATTAACCTAATATAACATCTAATTAAATCTAATAAAGCTGAATCTAACACTATTTAAATCTAGAAAATCCTATGAAAAATAAAATCTATTAAATTCTAGATTAAAACCTAATATTCAAAAAACCTATTAATTTTCTATTAAGAAAAATCTATATTATTCTATTAAGAAAAATGGTAAAAAATCTATTTAATATCTAATATATTCTAAAAAAAACCATTAATTCCATTAAACTTCTATTAAAAAACAACTATATTATTTCTATATTATCTAAAATAAAATCTACATTATCCTATTAAAAAAATGATAAAATCTATTTAAATTCTATAATATTCTAAAATTGATTTTAAAGCTATTAAAACTATATAAAAAAAACTATTAATATTCTATATTATTCTAAAATGATTAAAAAATCGAATAAAACCCTAATAAAATCTAATAAAATCCAGAAAAATCACAATAATTCTCGAAGGAACAAAAATAGCACTGAACGGCAAATAACACTGCGAGAGCGCACCAAAATAGCTGGTAAAAATAAACGGACACCGAAATATCCCTAAAAACAACAGCGCAAGCTGAAAACACCGGGAAGAGCATGACTTCCCGAAAATACGAATCTACTCATCTAAACTGATTAAAAAACACCTGAGACGCGAGACGAGGGCTGTGATCCCGATAAAATCAAAACAAATGAAAAATGCACTGTATGCGATATGCGGATGCGAATGCAGTCATGCGTCGAAACATTGAGCCAGATACGGGACCCGGTTGGTCAAATTTTAGGGTGCAACAGTCGCAGTCCTTAGCAGCCAGGGGATGTTGGATCCCCAGCAGAGTCGCCAGTTGTCGCTACTGCGAAAATCGGCGTCGGCTGACAGAAGAGTCGCCACCGTGCGTTATTTATCCCAACGGAGGGAAAGGAAACGCTCGAAGTAAACCTCGCAAAAAACGGGAAAGGTATGGTCATCGCAACCAAAACCTGGGTTCGGGAGTCGGTTACGCAAGGGGAAGGTATTAGCACCCCTCACGTCCATCGTACTCGATGGGATCCACGCTTGCTTGGGTTGTCTAAAGGATGCAAAAACAATCTATCTATGGCTGCTAAATCTAAACGGAAGGGAATTGACTTGATAGAGCGTCGCACTCTACGCCTACGTATTCTCAAGAGAGAAAGTCAGAGTCAACGTAGTTCGGGACTACGGGGAAATTGGCTCGCCAAGACCTCGCGTCTTGTGCCTACGTACTTCCACACTGCATGGAAGATCAGAGTTTTACGTAGTTCAGGCTAACTACGGCTAAACAGGGGTGTTCTCACACAGCAGTGAGAAATCAAACTGGTTTTACAGGTACGGGAACCTATGGGAAAAACTATGGTCTGGTCTCAAATGCACTCGGGCAAGAGAGAAAAAGGGTAACATCAGGCGTCAGCGGGAAAGTCTCGATCGCACAGCAGCGAGAGAACAAAGCGTTAATGGTTAGTGTGCTCGCTAGGATATCGCATCCTATGCCTACATATTCTCGTCTGGTACGAGAAATCAGAGCAGCTGTAGTTCGGCTACTTTCGGGACCACAGCTCAAATCTCGTTTTATTAATATTCTGAAAAATGATTACAATGATTGAATACTGAAAAATAAACTCCTAGAAAATACTATCCTATCCTATCCTGAAAAAAAATCAAATGAAAAAGTCCCCTAACAAGTGGACGTCTAAACTACCTCTAAAAGGTGTAAAAAGGTCCTATGAAGAAAATATCCTCTAAAAAATATTAAAACTAATATTTTTTCTCTTTTTCATACTTCTATCTTCTTCTTTTTTTCATGTCTTTCCTTTTTTCTTTTTCAATATTTTTCACATTCTTTCTCCTTTTCTTTTTCAATATTTTTCTATATTTTTTTCTCTATTTTTTCATACTATTTTTCAATATTCTTTATTTCTTTTTTCATTTTTTCAAATATAATCTTTTCATATATTTTTTTTTATATTTCTTTTTTTCTCTATTTTTTATTCACCTCTTTTTCCTTTTTCAATATATTTTCTTCATATATTTTTCCTTCTATTTTTCTATTTTCTTTTCATATTTCATTTTTCATAAAGAAAAGAAAAATACAAAAGAGGGGAGGGGGTACAGCAGATTACAGGGGGTAAGCAGAAAAAATAAAGACAAAACTGGGCCCAGCCCAACAGCTAAGGCTGCAAAACAAACAAACAGAGGGGGGGGGGGGGGGCGCAGTGTTGAACCGGGGGGTATGCAGAAAGTCTTGTTGGGCCCAGCCCAGTTCGTTAGACACTCAGAGGGGGGGGGGGGGGGGGGGAATGGAGGAGAATGGGAGTAGGATCCCAAAAATCCGTTGGGCCTTCAGCCAGGCCCAGTACCCGTGGAACCCCAGGTGTCCCCTCATCTCCCTCACTCATTCTTTCGTTCTTCCTCTGAAAACCCTAGATCCCGTCTCACTCACCCTCCGCCGCCGCTTCCACGAACCCTCCTTTCTCGTCTCTCAATCTCGTTCTCTCTCTGGGCCTCTCTCCTTACCTCAAAACCTCTGTACTCCAACTTTCCTCTACAAACTTTAACATCACAAACAAATCCATTTCCTTGACGTTCCTCAAACATTCTTGATGACAAGATCTCGTATCCTTCTAGAAAGACGATAAATGGCAACTAACGTGAATCAAGAAAAACCTGAGGAACGCCGGAGTTATGGAAGATCACCGGTGAAGATCCATCGCCGTTTGTTGAAGAACATTCGTAGACCGATCTTGAAAGTAGCGAGTCCCTGGATAAGGGTCTTTGGAGCTGATGCGCGTTGTAGATCGTGGACGAAGAAGAACAGACGAGGGTTTCTGGATTTAGGTGCTGTTCTTCTGGAGGATCGTTGATGATTCTGAGAAGTTTCGTTGGAAGTTCATTCTGGAAATGATGATTCTGGGAAATCTTGGGTGAAGAATGATGAACTCGTGATGAAGGATGGAGATCTGGACATTTTCTGGAAAACAAGTTGAAGGTCAACGAAGATGGCATGATCACCTTGGAAACTCCTCGAAGAAATCTGGATAATGTTGAAGGTGGAGGATCTATGGAGATCTACTGAGAATCTTGGAGCGAACTTGATGAAGCTTGATCTGGAAATGGATGAATGTTCTTGTTGTTCTATGAACGTTCTCCAGAAAAATGATGATCGATGATGAAGATTGGATGAACGATGAGAAGGTTTTCTGGACTTTCTGGAAAAATGATGATGAACTTGATGGATGTTGGATGAATCTGTGACCGGAGAAGATGAAGATCAAAGGATGTGAGAAGAATTTCTGGGTTTTTTCGGGTTTCCGGTGACGGGTATGGCGGCCGGAGTAGGTTAGGGTGGGCGGCGATGAACTGTTAGGGTGGTTGCATGGCCGCCGGCCATGCAACCGGTGGAGGCTCCGTGGTGGACACGTGGTGAAGTGAGTGGAGGGGTTGTGTGCATGCTGGCCACGTGGATGGGAGAGGGAAAAGGTGGAAAACGCGTGGCGTGATCTGAGGAGCTGTGAAGGTGTGTGGTGGGGTCTCTCTGAGTGGAAAACGTGGACTCCTCCATTGGCTTACACGTGGGACTGACTTTTATACTGCATTGGATAATTCTGGACCCTTCTGGAAAAAACGTAAATTGGGCCTTCAAAAAACCTCTGGCCCAACGAAAATACCAAAAAAATCCAAAATCTGAATAATAATGGATTAATGGAAAAAATGAAATAAATCTGGATTAATGAGCTAATTAACTGCAAACTAAAGAATTAAAATTCTGATTAACCTAAAGCTAATTAAATTCTAAACTATTCAATTAACCTAATATAACATCTAATTAAATCTAATAAAGCTGAATCTAACACTATTTAAATCTAGAAAATCCTATGAAAAATAAAATCTATTAAATTCTAGATTAAAACCTAATATTCAAAAAACCTATTAATTTTCTATTAAGAAAAATCTATATTATTCTATTAAGAAAAATGGTAAAAAAATCTATTTAATATCTAATATATTCTAAAAAAAAACATTAATTCCATTAAACTTCTATTAAAAAACAACTATATTATTTCTATATTATCTAAAATAAAATCTACATTATCCTATTAAAAAAATGATAAAATCTATTTAAATTCTATAATATTCTAAAATTGATTTTAAAGCTATTAAAACTATATAAAAAAAAACTATTAATATTCTATATTATTCTAAAATGATTAAAAAATCTAATAAAACCCTAATAAAATCTAATAAAATCCAGAAAAATCACAATAATTCCCGAAGGAACAAAAATAGCACCGAACGACAAATAACACTGCGAGAGCGCACCAAAATAGCCGGTAAAAATAAACGGACACCGAAATATCCCTAAAAACAACAGCGCGAGCTGAAAACACCGGGAAGAGCACGACTTCCCGAAAATACGAATCTACTCATCTAAACTGATTAAAAAACACATGAGACGCGAGACGAGGGCTGTGATCCCGATAAAATCAAAACAAATAAAAAATGCACTGTATGAGATATGCGGATGCGAATGCGGTCATGCGTCGAAACATTGAGCCAGATACGGGACCCGGTTGGTCAAATTTTAGGGTGCAACAATATGCAACGAATATAAAATTCCCCACACTTGTAGGAACCTTGAGGATCAACAACAAAAATAAGACGACAAATTGAACAAATAAAGGCACAAAAGAACATCAATATTTTTATGTAGAAAACCCCTCAATATGATAGTAAAAACCATGAATCGTCCAGACTAAAGAAATAGCTCCACTATAATCAATTAAGGATATAAGAAATTTTCAAAGTGATTCACCAACTAGTGCTAACAACCGTAAATCACAAAGTAAGCTATCTTACAAATAAAAATAAAAAAGGTAAAAAATTACCTAAATTTTCAACTTTAGTGAGAAGCATGTATCTCTCAACTCATACCTTGTTTTAAAATTCTGAATGATGAAAATTTAGATATAGGTGTTACAAACTCGACCTCCAAATTTGAGCTCGATCTGATGGTTAAAGAATTTGGAATCGTCAATTTAGTGAGATTGGTTGCAGAAAAACGAGAATAATCTCTCCTCTTTTCTCTCTTTTGAATCCTTATTTTCTCTATATATCTCTCAACCCTAAAATGATTATCTCACTTAAATAAGTGATAAAAATAGGTTGATCAAATTTCTACTTCATTTCTTATTGTGATTTCTTTTTATGATTTCTTTTTATTGAATATGAAATAATTGTGTTATTGATAGGTTCAAACCCAGAAAACATTTTGAATGCGATTTGTTTAATCTTTCCATGTGTAAGAGCATTTTCGCCTGCTATGGAGGTGTTAAGAAAATCTGGGTAATTTCTACTTTCTTTTTTCCCCTCAATTATCTATGAAGGATATGCATCAAAAATTGGTTAACAAGATACTGTCTCTATCAAAGTGTTAGTTTATAATAGAATTGGATAACAAATATATGGTTAGTTTTACAATGAGTTTTTAAAGTGATTTGGTTTATTCATTTTATTTGCGTGATTTTGTTATTATTTTAGGTCTGAGTTCAAAGAGACGTTCAAGAAGAAAAATCGTAACAACAAATTCGTTGATGTGGTGAGTCTTGCGACGTTAAGTTATTGTTCTCTTTATATTTTTGAAATTTGAATTTGAATTTGAATTATCTAAACCCTATTTACTCTAAATTTAGAGTAGATTGGTAAGGCTAGAGGAAAAGAGTGGAAAACATGATGCCTCCGTTAGATTTCTTCATCTACTTCTACCATAAAATTTTGGATATGGACTCATTATAGGTTGTGATTTTCACTCTTTCTACTTCGACTTGCTTTGCTGTATTTTTTGTGTTGTTGGTTTGCAAAATAGTGGTTTGAAAATTGAAGAAAAATGGTTGTTTTTATGGACATTTTGCAGCTCGTACACCAAGTGCTTGGTGAAATGTTTAAGCTGAAAAGGTATGCGCACACTTTCCATTTTTTTGAAAACTTTGATATTCATTTTCGAGATATGTTGTTCGAATAATTAGTGATGAAACTCAAATAATTTTTGTAATGATCAAACCATGTTTAGTTGCTTGATGAAAATGTGCAATGAATGCTGAATTTTCTTTGGTTTGTGCATGAATATGAATGAATGCTCATGCTTAATGTTACTAAATTTTGTTTGAAAGTGGTATGTTATTATGTGGTTTGTGATCCTATGTTAATGATGTCAATGATGAAGTTTTTTTATCATGTTTATGCAGAATTTTACTATGCCAATGCAGATTTTTGATCATGTTTATGCATAATTTTAAACAATAATAATTAGTGATGAATCTCAAATGATTTTTGTAATGATCAAACCATATTTTTAGAACAAGATTTGTTCTTGACATATTCTCTTTTAGTTTTAATGATAACAAAAGTATTTAAAGAACAATGGTTTATTTGATGTGTATTTTATTTATGCAGGTTCTTGTACATAAATAATACACTTGGAGTTGCTTCATTTCTAGTTTCTGGCGGCAGAATCTGAAGAACAATCTCTAGTGTGGTTTGACAAAGACTCTGAACTGAAGGCCTCTGCATTTAGACGAGTTTCTACACTTAGTAATTGCATATCAGTATCTGGTATCATTCAGAGTTGGTGATAAACTTGTGAATTATCCGTACTACTAAAAACAAGTAGTATTGTCTTATCAGCCTGTCGGATCGAGTCTATAATATTGCAAGGCTGAAGAAAAGCTGGTACATTCTATAGATGTCTGCTCCCATTGGCTCTATTAGTATAAAACCTCTTGAAGACTCAAAGGTTATACGTGTTACACATTAGATTCAGGCTCTGCTATGCATCCATCTTCAACGTCTCTTGTACTATGGAGCAAAAGCAAAGACACTTGATCAAGTTATCTTTTCAACGACTAGTTTATGGAAAAAGGCTATATATATGGTTGAAGATTCAAGCTTGAGTTTTAACAAGGATTCTTCTGTTGAAGGAGTAGCAAGATCAAGTAATTATCAACTATATGTAATATGCAAATTTTCTGTTTTAGGTTGTAATTGTAAAAGCCTTACAATTTCTTACCTATGTAGATATTTAGAAATCTTAAGTGCTTTAGGTCTTTGTTATGGTGATCTCCCGTACCTCTGATGCTTGCATCATGTACACCTTGTTCTCTATTCAGCTGAGCCTTCAGTAGTTTAGATTAAGTCTCCTGCTATGTGCTTGAGCAAAAATTATTGTCTAATTGGGATTCAAGCAACAAGTCTTGAGCCAAGATGCTTAAGCCACATAAGTCTCATTGCTTAAGTGCTTGAGTTGTGAAAGTCTTAAACAACTAGTCTGATTGAGCAACTGGGAAAGTCCTAGACACGTGCTCTAAGCAAGGGTAAGTCTTAACCAGAAGACAGATGAGCAGTCGACTTAGACTGATGGTGTAAGCAAATAAAGTCTTAGACATGTGCTCTAAGCAAAGGTAAGTATCAACCATAAGACAGATATAAGGCACATAAGATTCTGTTTGTACTTATATGTATGGTCTTATAAAAATATGAGTGTCATAATGTATCTGCTACAAATATCAAGGAAAGAAGTAGAGGCATCTTCCTTAAGGTTGTTTACAACATTGATTGAAAGAAAAGCCAACAACCCAAATTCAAGTACTGTTGGTACTGAATTTAATGAGAGTAGTGTAATAAGTGGTTAGGCAACCATTAAATCATAATCCACTCAAAGCTGTGTTCAAACTCTATAGGTCAAATTTTGAATATTGAATCGAGTATCGCCAACGAAAAATGGTATGTTTGTTCTTTTCTGGTTTATCTTTTAATTCAATGAAACATTTGTCTAGATATAAATACAAAGTTTTTATTAGATCTCTAGAGAAGTTCTTTTGAAAAAAAGAACTTCAGAAATATTTAAGAGGAAACTCTCTTGTGTTTGTCTATACTGAATGTCTTATCTAACTGAATGATGATCACATTTATGAAAACAATTTTCTCACTTTTGTGTTAATACTGTTGCTTGTTAGTTGTCTAAAAAAGACAATTTAATATTCATCTATCACTCATGACTCTTGTTTCAAGATAAAGTGCTAGTTCTGAATAGAATCTTAGAGACTTGTGACTGACAAATGATATCTCTGTCTAAGTATAGACTTACTAGACTCTGATGGTTGATAGCTTCTGAAAGTTGTCAGCTTCTGAGATTCAGAAGAAGATTCTTTTTTACTATCATAGTAGTTTAAGTAAAAAAAATTCTGAACGCTTTTATTATACTTAACCTTTCATAAAGGCGAAACTCATTTGGTGGAATTGAAATATATGTTGGATAAAGAACCTTTGGGTAATGATGTTTTCTCTTTTAATACTATTCTCTGTCCTGTGAAACATCATTGTGTCCTTTTTCTGACAAGATTCTTATCTCTGTAAGATTCTTGTTCAGTTTCTTTTCCTTATTCTTCTTCTTCTTGTTTTTCTTCTTTTCGTCTTGTTTGTGTGCTGACCAAACCAAACCCAAGATGATCTCTTTAGTTTATTCTCCTTTGAATCAGCTGACTATCATGAATGAAAAGTTTGAGATGCTATGTGGTTTCACTTATCCAAATCTTGTCAAAGAGTTTTAGATTAATGCCTCAATTGTTTAGCTGAATTCTGAGTATGCTATTCTGTCTAGCATAACTGGTGTTTCTATTACAATAACCTCTAAAACGATTGCAAATATAATCAATTATGAGGAGATTGGAGAAATCCCATGAACTCTTGTTTGGGAACACTATCTTCATACTTGGCGTATCTTTGTAGATCCATCTAATACATAAGTAGTTTCTAATCTTCTTCTTGATGCTGTTGTTTGAAGTCAGATTCTGAATTCAAACTTACTGCCTAGGATAGAGATTTAAACCAAGTGGACCAAATTGAAAAAGATTTGCTTCTACTTCTCAATTCATATTCAAAGATTGATCTTCCTCAAGTTATGCTTGACCATTTAAAGAGGTATCTTTCTTCTTTTCAAAAGGGAAAGACCTTCTCCATACCTTTTGGATGAGTTATTTCTGAAATACTTGTTCAGCAAGGGGTTAACGTAAGTTCTAAGGCTAGTTCTTCCAAGATTTGGAGAGACAAGTTTGAAGTTATCTATGAAAGATTTTGATGTTAGATTTATGCATGATTATGCTCTGTATTATTGTTGAAATATTTGTATTAAGCATCTTATTAATAAATTTAGAGTTTGTTCATACTTATGTTCAGTTTTAACTGATTGATATTGATTCGTGTTGTTCATTGAGAATCTGAAATAGATAAAAGAACTCAAACTTTTGCAACTTATTTTATTAATAAAAAGGAAGCTATTACAAAACAATTAGATTTTTCTAGTTTAATGGATGTGTCTTAAGGAACTCACTAGGATCATCTGACATGTCTAGATTGTCTAAGAAATCTTATCATTCTTCCTTAGCAAAATCCAAAGCCTCATTCCTCAGTTTGTTTTTATGATGGATCCAGAAGACTTCTTTCTTCTGTGTATCTTCACAAAGGATGTTGAAGAGGAGAGCACTTTTGAGGTTGTCTGCTTGCTTGCAAGTTCTTTAGTTGTTGTCTTGTATTGATTTGCTTGAGTTGTTGCATTCAGTAATGCGGCCTTTCTGAAATCTCTCATTGGAACCCATATCTGCGTTTGATTATACATCTTGGTGTTTTAGGGATTAAGTGATGATGAAAGAAAGCTTACTAGAATCCTTTTATAGATGTGTTACATTGATTGTCTTGAGTTTAATATTGTTGTAAATGTGCCTTAAAACCTATGTTGATGAAGAGAAAGAAAACATACTTTGGATTTTTGCATTTACCGCGAAAATCTGACGAAAAGTCAAAAGAAAAAAAACTGGTAGGTGAATAGTGTTCTCTGTATGATGAATAGTGTTATCCGTACGGGTGAATAGTGTTGTTCATAGGGTGAATAGTTTTTTTTCCCGCATTTTTGGGCTTTTTTCGATTCGGTCCATAGATCCGTGTGATTTTGGGCTTTATTTTTGGGTATTTGCTATTATAAATATGTATCTCTTATATGCTTGGCGTGTGACAATCTTAGAGTTTTCACCAACAAGGGACACCACGGATTTAAAGGTATATCATAGGGTTTCAGCTATGCACAAAGAAAACCTTGGATTACACCTTGGGTTTGAGTGATTCATATATTGAGAGTTTGAGAGATATGGAAACACTTGGGTAGAAAATATGGTTGTTCTTGGACGCCTTCAGAGTTGTTATTGGGAACTTAAAGGCAAAGGCTATTTTCTTGTAACTCATTTGTAATCTCTTGTAATAACTTTCTGAGCATAGTGAATTTGAGAGCTGCTCTCTCCCAAGAGTAGATCGTTTGATCGAATTGGGTAAACAAACCTTCGATTTTTTCTTGCCTTATTTTGTTATATTATTTGTGTACGGATTATTATTGCTGAAAACCATTTATTTTAGTTGCTATTGTTCTTTGCCTCACAAATTGATATTGAATTTTATCGTAATTCACAACAAGATTCACAACAAGTGGTGCGGTGAGCATGGAGCAAAGAGATATTGTTGACAAGTAAGCACCATGGTTAGTAGATGGCAAATTGAAATTTTTTTTGATAACAATGACTTCGGGTTGTGGAAAATTAAGATGCAAGCAATTTTAATTCAAGAGAAGTGTATCGATGCTTTAAAGAGTGAAACATTGATGCTCGCAAGGGTTACACAGGTACAGAAGACCAAGATGGCGGATAAGGCCAGAAGCGTCATTATCTTATGCCTCGGGGATAAAGTTATAAAAGAAGTCGTCAGGGAGCAAACTGCGGTTGCTATGTGGGGCAAACTTGAATCATTGTCTATGACAAAAACTTGGGAATAAAAACGAACCCATCTTGAACTCTTCTTGAGTTTAATTTTGAAAATTCCCACCTCATAACACATTGATTAATTAAGCTTGACCTTTATTACTCGCATGATTGAATAAGAACTTGATACAAGAGCCATGTCCTGAGAAATAAGGACATCATTCACAATTCACAACAAAAACCTAATTGGTCCTCAAATGATTGTGTACAACACCAATGAAAGGGAGGCTCTGATTTTCCTTGTAATATACATTAAGGCTTCTCGACGAACGTGAATTTGATATTTAATGAATCTTGAGGGAGAATAGCCTTATGGCTTGCTTAGAAAGAAATCCATGACGCATATAAATTCATACCATGATTTCATAATTCCTTGAAGCAACCTTAAGTACTCGACGTCATTGGGAACCCTCGGAGAATCGTGACACAGAAATATGTTGCTGATGACAATAGCTCAAACCTTAATTACAAGATCCAAAAAAGCACCAGTTGACTTGATCTTCAATGAAAGAGAAACCATAAACTAATAGAAAATCGTGGTTCTCTAGGAGGCCCCGACCCTATGCCTTATGACCTTATGCACATGGATGTGTATGACCTAGTGAATAGTTGCATGTGTATGTGAAGCGACAATCAGTTAGAGGTAGAAAGTATGAGGGCAAATTTTGGGGTACAACACCTATCTCTCCAACTCTCACTATATGAATCACTCAAACCCAAGGTGTAATTCAAGATTTTCTTTGTGCATAGTTGAAACCCTATGTTGTACCTTTAAACCTTTGCTCTTCCTTGTTGGTGTAAACTCTAAGATTGTCACACACCAAACATATAAGAGATACATATTTATAATAGCAAATACCCAACAAACAAAATCCAAAATCACATGGATCTATGGACCTAATCGAAAAGGCCCGAAAACTCGAAAACACTATTCATTGTACGGACACACTATTCATCCGTACGGGCGTCACTATTAATCCGTACGTATAGCACTATTCACCGACCGATTTATTTTTAAATTTTTTTTAACTTTTCGTTTGACTTTCTAAAACTTTCGATTTTCGCGGTAAATGCAATTTCCAAAATATGTCTTTTTCTCTTCATCAACCAAGATTTTAAGGCACATTTACAACAACAGTCAATCACAATCACACAATATAACAAAACATATACAAATTTTGACTATGCAATGTTCATCTCCAATACTCTTATGCATTAAGACGAAGCAGGACAGTCGAGTAGAAATCATGCGTAACTAATTTCTAAAATAGCCGTGAAATAAGAAAACTCATTATAGGTTCAAATAAGGATTAACCATATGAAAAAGACAAAGAAATCGAAGGGGGTTTAATCGTTTCTCTTATCATGAGTTCAACTTTTGTTTATTTAGTTAATTTTACAATCATTTGCACAATTAATTCAATTGCGTTACACGCATAATTCAATTGCGTTACACGCATCCCTCGTTTACATTGTGTCTTTTATGTTTTTGATAGCAAGTTTAGTTTTGGCAATTTTGTCAAAATAAAAGCAATCCATCTAGAGACAATAAAAAATTACTCACTACTTAAAACATATTTATTATACTTTTTAAATTTAGTTCAAGAAATTCTCGTGGAATTCCCCCTCGTTAGTTGGGCACTACCACGTAATTGCAAAATGTTAGTGAGACGCACTTAGTCCAATTCAAAGATCTAACTGGCGAGGGAGAATTCAAATGTGTTGAGAATGAGAGTGATTTGGATAATTTGGACAGCAAGGAACAATATGATCTACCACAACAAAGAAATTTGTGTAGAAAAAATGGTTGAGTAGGTGAAGCAAACTTCATGGAGTTGGATGCACAGAAAATCTATTGATCATTACTTCTTCATCTACCAGAAGAACTGATGATAGAAAAAGAATCAGCAATACAAACAGAATTCAAGAGCTTAACAGCTCTACATTTGTGCCATCATTGCATAAAAAGCTCTCAATCTAAATACAAAAAAAGAAAAGAAAATAAGTTTAATAAAAACACCACCATTCTTTTACATCATGTGTTGCTAAATGCTAGTTAGTTGTAGGTTCAATATCCTTTAGAAGTCCAACTATCTGCTGCATGGTTGGTCTCTTGAAAGGTAAATCAGCTGTGCATAGATATCCAATCTTTATAGCCTCCTCCATTTGTTCGTCCAAGCCCGTATCACGAATTTTCGGATCGATGGCTCTTGAAGTTTGATTCTTCCTTACAAGTCCTCTAGCCCAACTTACCAAACTCGTTGCTTCTTTGTCGTCACTATAATCATCTTCAACCGGTTTCTTTCCGGTTAATAGCTCAAACAGAACAACACCAAAACAATATACATCAGATTTCGGCGTTGGTGACTCAAATTCTGGTAGAGAAAACTCTGGCGGAACATAACCGGGCGAACCACGGGCAATCTCTTCGTCTAAACCACTTCCGAAAATCTTGGCAAGACCAAAGTCAGACAACCTTGGCTCCAGATCGTAATCCAAATAAACGCTGCTAGCTTTGACAGCTCTATGAGTTATTGGAGGAGAGCACCCATGATGCAGAAATGCCAATGCTCTGGCAGTTCCAAGCGCGATTTTGTGTCGAAATCTCCAAGTTGTGAGTAATCCTTCAGAACCAACATTCTGAATTCCATTAGTGTCAGCAGCTTCTTCCCATGTGTCGGTGCTCCAATCATCCGTGCTTTGAACCCCAAGCGGCAAATCATATAGAAGATTTTGCAAGTTTCCATTCTCCATGTAATCATATATAGCAATCCTTTGATCACCAGCTAAACAATAACCGGTTAAAGGAACTAGATTAGGGTGCTTGATTCTACCGAGAAACTCGAGCTCTCTTGCGGCCTCTTCATCTGTTAATGTAGAACCAACAGCCAAAACTTTTACTGCTACATGAATATTTCCAGGTAGAAAGCCTCTATAAACAGGTCCAAACTTTCCTTCAGCCAAAAGGGTACCTCTATCGAAATTCGAAGTTGCAGATAAGAGGTCTGCAAAAGTTATATTCAACAACGGCTTCTCGAAGATTACTACTGGAACTGATGTTGCTTGTTTGACATCAGCAACCCACGTTGTTGAATCAGTTTGGAACGAAAATGGACCGGAGACATTCTGTTCTTCTCTGTATGAACTTTGTTTCACTTCCCACATTTTCTGTTTCCTTCTGCATCCAAATGCTAGAAACAAAACACCGGCAAGTGCTAATATCATTGAGAGGGTTAATGCAAGAGCTAGCTTCATTCCCTTGTGATTAGTGTCTCTTCTTCTTCTTTTGAAAAGACCCGGATTCGCAGCAATTGGACAACTGTTAACCGACCCGTAGAAATATGTTTGAAGGATCTCAGGTCTGATTTCTGAAGCACAGAGGGTTAAGTTATTGTAAGAGAAGTTGTAATTCTTCATCTTTGGCAGATTCTTTAAGACAATTTGAGGGACCGGTCCACTCAAATTGTTGTGCGAAAGGTCAATAACTTGGAGGTGTTTATTCACAAGTAAGGGAATCCTCCCATCAAGATGATTCATAGAAAGATCAAGTGCATTCAAATTACCAAGTTGCGAGATTTCGTCGGGAATGTGACCAACAAGATTAGTTTTCGACAAGTTCAGATATTCCAATCCTAATAGCATTTCAATCTGTGGGAATTTCTGTGTTGTAAATCTATTGCATGCAAGATTAAGGTGCTTTAAATTCGGCGAACCGTTAAAGTTTTGAAAAATTTCACCACTAAGCTGATTCTCTGACAAATCAAGATAAACTAAATGAGACCAATTGTAGTAGTTTACCTGAGAAACGTGACCTTGAAATTGGTTTCTGCTAAGGTCCAAAACCTCCAACTTCAACACAAAAACATCTGTAACAGAACCCTGAAATGAATTTCCTGATATGTTAAGACTCACAATAGACTTCAACCCTGAAAAATCTGAGACACCACCAAAGATATCATTCTCAGCAAGGTTCAATGTCCTAAGATTAGGAAAAGCATCACCAAAACCATGTGGAAGTGTTCCATTCAACTGATTTGATGAAAGATCAACTGAAACTAAAGACTGACACTTGAGAATCCCTGAGGGAATACTTTTAACAAACATGTTATGTGCAAGTTTGAGAACTTTCAAACTCATAAGAGAACTCAAAGCTTCAGGAATTTCCTCAGAGAAACTGTTTTTTGACAAATCAATGGTTTCAAGTAAACCAAAGTTTCCAATGTTGTTAGTCAAAGAACCAGAAATCTGATTGTAAGAAAGGTTAAGCCTCTTGAGAGAGGTTAAACTCCAAAAATCAGAAGGCAAAGCAGTGATTTTGTTTCTGCTGAGATCCAAAGATTGAAGACTGTTGAGTTTTCCTAACGTTGTTTCAGGAATAGGACCAGTGAGTCCAATACCAGAAAAACTCAACTCAATAACATGTTGTTTATTTGCATCACAGAAAACACCTTTCCATGAACAAACAGAAGATGAAAAGTCATAAACTTTTGAGGATGATGGTAAACCCATTTTCTTCAAAAACTCAGATACAAAAAACTCATCAGTGTTTGGTTGCTGAGAAGCTAAATGCTTGAACAAAAATGTCAAAACCAGAACAGATCCAAATACTCCTAAACCCATTCTAATGGTGTTTTGTTTTAGTACTTAGAAATTTTGCACAAGTTAAAAATTCAAAACCAAATTATGATTTTTTTAACTCCATTGAAACCAACCCTTTTCTGCATTTTGAATTTTCTAATGAAAAGATTGTTTTTTTAACTGCAAAGTTCATGTGGCAGGAGGAATAGAAAGTTCAAAGGTGAAAAGGGGTTAAAGATAAAACAAGATGTGTTTTTGAAGAAAAAAAGCAGTTATAGGAAACAAGGTTGTGGTTTGGTTTTGGAGTGTAAGTTCATAACAAGAGAATGTGAAGAAGGGTTGTCTTTATCTAGACTCAAACATTGTGGAAAAGTTGTGATGCTTTTTTGCTTATGTGGTGTGAAAGTACTTTTTGTCATACAAATAGAAAGTGATTTTGGTAGTGAAATGCACTAGTGTTTGTTGGATTATTTAATAGAGTCAAAATATTATTTTAAATATTTATAATTAATTTTGACAAAAATAAAATTGATTTTTGTTTTTAAATAAATTAATTTTTGTGGTTATATACTAAATGAATATTTATATTTTTTATCAACTATATATTTTTATTAAAGGTGAAGTTGATATGGATATATTTTCAAACTTTTTTTACTTGTAATATTTAATCATTGTTTGATTTGAATTATTTAATAGAGGGGTGAAAGATAGTACTTAGTAAGATGAATGAAAAGGTGAAGATGAATATTGTTGAGTGGGTTTGAGGTTCATAAATGAAATTGAAATATTGTTGAGGATGATGGTTGGTGAATGTAAATATAGTATTAAAGATTTGTTGGTGTGAATTTAATGATTCCTTCTTGAATCACTGACTCAGTGTGTTTATCACCACCTCTATAAGTTAGTTGGAAATATCTTTTGAATTTTTATTCAATAACTAACTATATCATGGAAAAAAATGACCACCCCACCGCCACTTACTTTTTTTTTAATAAAAAAATTAAATTAAGTTGATGCAATAATATTTGGAATCTATCTTAAATATTAAGATAAAAGAAAATGTAAATTTTAATTCAATTGAGAAAGTTGCGTGCTATTTTGGATCGAATTTTAATTTTGACAGAGATAGTTTTATGGTTTGATGGGGGTTATGTATGTTGCAGTAAAAGTTTATTTAAATATGTTGTTGAAATATGTTTTGTTCAAAGCATGTTGAATTGGGTCTTTCTTATAAGATCAATTATTAAGTTAGTTTGTAGTTTAAGTTAACTTATTAGTTTATAAATAGACGAATTCTTTCGGGTTATTGAAAAAAACTAGTTCTTTCAAGTTGTTGGAAAAATGATTGATTGTTGTTATTTCCTTGTAATCTTTGAATTTTTATTGGGTAAATGAATAGTAAATTCTAATAAGGTTTCTTGAATTTATTCAAAACAAAATTCTTATATTTTGATTTATTTTTTATTCGCAATAAATAGATATTTTTTAATTAAATGTCATTAGAATTTGACTTTTATACCTCAAAATTTTATATAGAGTTGTCAAAATTCGCTACCCGACCCTAAACGGGCTGGGCCAATAAAGTTCATTTTTAATATGGACTAAAAAATTACTGTCTAAGTCAGACTCTAGATGGACTTCGGACTATCCAACCCTAAACGAATTTTTTAAATAAAAAATAAAAATGCCATAATATTTATTAAAAATAAAATTAAAAATTATATTATTTTAAACATAATATATCTTTAGATACTATATTATCTTTTATAAATATTATAATGTGTTTTTAAATACAATACATGTCAAAATAAAATAAAATAATACTTGAACATTTAACATAAGAGAAACTAATAAAATACGAGAAAAAAATGTTGATTATATTAATGTATAATATTTAAAAGAGAAAGATTGAATATAATAGAGATAAAATTTAGTGAGGTAAAAAAAATCGATATATTATTTTAGAGTAATATAATATAAGTATTAATATAATTTTTTAAAATTTATAATGATGTGGGTCTAATGACCTACTCACGACCCATATAAGCTAGCCCTAATGGGTAGCGGATTTTTTATGGCTGAGTTAAAAAAGTCTTGAAAAATACATAATCTAATCTTAAGGTCAAAGTTCTATGATTTTTCGGATCTGACGGACCGATTCATATGAGATAACTCAGTTTGACAGGTCTAGTTTTATATGAATTTTTAATTGTTATTATAATTTTATTTATTGTTCTGGACTGACCCAATGGCTAGGCATGACCCAGTCCACTTCTGCTTCCAAAACGTCAAAATTGCATAAGTCCAACCACTTTAGGGGGAGAATTTACCTTTCTGCCCCTCCAACAGGGGAGGCTGACCAATTTACCCTTGACCACAACACTCCTCCCTGTCAATCTCTGCCCGTCACGCACGGTTCCACCATCCAGAAACAGCTAAGACGCTTGTGCTCGTGCCAACGGCTAGTTCTGGCAGTTACCTATTCTTCGTGAAGCGCTTATCTCCCCCCAAAAATAGGGACCAATGGCCAAGCGCTGGGGGGATTATATAAACCCCTCACTTGAGAGGGCCAGATATCCAATATTTATCCTGAAACACACATATTATGTACTTGATCTCTCTTGCTCGTTTTCTTACTTTAGCATCAGAGTGCCTTGTAGGTACACCCCCTCACCCTCTTTCACACTCAGCATCACAGACGCTTGTCTTTGGCCCACCTTAGGTTCTGATCAACCGGTAAGATCAGTGGCGTCGTCTGTGGGAAGTCTTGTTATCCCCGTCTTTTCTCTCTTCGTAGAACACAAGACCAAAACAACTCTTCAAATTTCTGATCATGGCTGCCCATGACAACAATCTTGATGCTCGTAACTTTGTTTTTCTCCCCGTCAGCAAGACTGATGTTGATGAGGCCACCACCTCTCGTGGCGGCGTCGTTCTCCGACAAAGGGACGGAGCCACTGCTTCCCCGTCCCCCGCTCATACAGATCACGGCGAGGTTCCTTTTGTCCCGCAGCAACTGTCAGTTTCAGTTCCGTCCAACGCCGACCCGGCCATGGCGGCCCTCCTCGAGGTTCTCAACAAAATCAACCTCCTAATCCTCAACTAGAACGTGAGAATTGGAGCATTGGAAGAGTTCAGTCGTCCAAGATCCTCTCCGCCGAAGAAAGAACGTCAGCTACAATGGAGTCCCCCTTCCCGGCGTGAGAGGAACCGTCAGACGCCTCTAGAGCCAGAGACCCTGACCAGTCGCAAACGCGACCAGATTTCTCCTCGGAACCAGCATTCCCCACAACCCAAGAGGACCTGAAGAGGCCACCAGGCAGAATCCCAACGTTCGCCTTCGCCCAGATCCAAGAGCCGAGCACAAACCCCATCTCCCCGACGAGACCGCCGTCCTGCCTACAGACGGGACGCTCGTTCCCCGTCTTGGACCAGCAGCAGTAGCGACGACGAGCCTCGCGACCCATTGTCCCAGTAGATCATGACCACACACCTCCCAAAAGGATTGGAGAAACCTCCTTCTCTAGGCACATACAACGGAACAAATGACTCCGACGAGCACATCGAAAACATCGATGCGCTGCTCGACTATCGCAACATCCGGGGCGCCATCAAGTGCAGGTTATTTTCGACCACACTCAAGAAGGGGGCAATGACCGGGTACAAAGGGCTTCTGACGACTCCATCACCTCATGGAGGCAACTGAGGAGACTCTTTTGTAGACACTTCACGACATCTCGCCATCATCTGAAGACCGAAGCCTCCTTCAAGGCCATCATTCAGGTGAGAGATGAACCCCTACGAGCCTACATTGAAATATTCAACAAGGAGGTCGTCCAAGTCTCTACCACCGATGACATGAAAAAGTTTCTGCTCGAACGAGGGCTCCGTCCCCGCACAGAATTCGCTAAAGCTGTTGGCATCCGGCCCCCGACAACGCTGGATGCCTTCCTCCTCAAGGCCCAAGTGTACATTCAGTATGAGGAAAAAGAGGTTGTCAGCTCTACCCGTGATTTCAAGCACAGGGAAAACGCTCGACCATCCAGATCCGACGATCCCTCGACATCCCGTCGAAGAGATAAGAGACGAGAAGACCGTCCCCGGAAGCCCCGGAACAACAAGGGACCCTCCGGCGAATAAGATCATTTATAAATAAATAAATAAAAAAAGATTACGAATTTTTATATTTATACAATATGGAGTTTTAACTTAATACTAGTAAATTTAATTTAAGTTAAATATATTTTTAATGTCTATTTAAAAAAATAAAATTTTGATTTTTAATTTAAAAAATATTTTTAGTCTTTCATTTTAATTTTATTAGTTTTAATTTGTTATTTAATTTTTGGACTTGATTTTTAATTAATATAATACAAGTAAAATTGTGAGAAACAATACTTTTAAATTACGAACTACTTGAATTTACTTATAAAAAAAAACTATTAATCTATAAAAACAAGTATGTGTACTTTAGTTAACTACTTGAATTAGTTAACCACCATATCCTAGTTTCCTCTTACTATAGAAACTTTTTGAAGTATTTAGATTAATATTCTTAAAATAAACATAAAACAAAACATAGACTAGTTAAGTGTACTTTGGTCCATACGATGTTTTAGTGCTTCCTTGACATCGACAGTGTACACGCCTTTCAAAATCACACAATTCATAATAAATTATTTTTTAGTTAGACAAATTATAAATAAATTTTGGACATCAGAATTTTAATATTGAATACAATTTACTTTAATTTTGTACATATTTATAAAATATGTATAACTTTATATATAAAATAAGTAAAAGATAGGAATAAAAATATTTAAAATTTACTACTATTAATAATTGATATATATGATTTATATAATTATTTAATTAACTCAAAAAATATTGTTTTTTGAAAAAATGCTTTAGAACTTGTTGTATATAAAAACAAGAGAAATTAATTAAAAGTTTGGATCCTTTGATGACCCTTAAAATAAGGCAATGTTGAGTTAAATATTCAAAATTCCGTGACTTGTATTTGGACATATGCATAATCCAGCTGCTCCATGAATCAATCAATGTATTCCACTACCACCCTCTTCTTCTTCATTAAATTTGGGGGATTTTATATTTATTGTGCAGTTAATGCTTTTGGTGCAAGGAAAAGTTTTCACGGCTGTTACCAATATCTTAGTTATATCACGGTCTCTTAATCCACTAAATCTCAATTATCTTTAAAATATTGTATAATGATCATGTTAGGATTCGTCTCCTTGCACAATCATATCTACATTTCATCATTTCTCTCACACACACACATTATATATATATTATAAAGCTAAATATATTAAAAATCTTATCTAGTACTCAGCTGTTGGCGCAACAATCGAGGGGTCGAACGAAGAACATTTTAAACGGCGAGACATCATTCTTATAGCAACACACCTTTATACGAGATACACCACATATTCACCCAAAACTTTAAGTTGATAGGTGGACGAATTTTCTCACTTATAAATGTTCAAGTCACCACATTTCTATCTAATATAGGACAATTTTCCACACTATTCATATTTGTAATTCTTTTTCCAACAGCTTATAATTATAAACAAAACTAATTTATATATATTTGTTTGAGAATGATAATTGTTAGTGGAGACTCTTGATATGGTGGTGCAAATATTCGGTACGATTGTATAGGGTGGAGCTATAAAGTTAACACTCAAAGACTCAAGTCAATAGCTAAAAATGGATAGAGTGAATTATGATGGAAGTATGCATGTGTGGTGATGTATACACCATGGATGACAATTGAGTTCATTTAATATCGGGTATGTGGTCAACCTATAACAATTGCTCATAAAGTTTGTCGTGACGTGGTATACATTAAGTCTTCCAAGAAACTAAGTCGGTATCCTTAGTCAGGGTATTGTGTTAAGAAGTGAAAGACATTTACATTAAATGTCAGTCCCATCATTGAGATACTTCTCAGGTTTCTCTTGCACATGACGTTAAGATGTGGCGTTTCCTCCTAAGGTGCATGAGTGCGCTCAAGTGTTGTTATATTTTTGAGGTGAAATATAACTGTTGTTTTTTCATCTTCTTATTTTTGTTCGTTTTGTATTGTTGATTTACCCATCTTTCTCCATTACAAAAAATTGTCTTGGCCTTTCAAGCAACTTCCGCTCCCTCTCACAACTGAGACTTACGTTTCTTCGCAAAATTTTTCTGCCTTTTATAAGTTTTAGTTACTACTTATTTTGTTACCTTATCTTTCTATATGAGTCTTATTATTCCTGATTCATCCTCATTTTAAGTTTCCTTTGCTTCTAGTTTTTCTCCGCTTCGCTTCTTTACTCAGGCACAATTTCTAGTCCTTGTTCATTA
The DNA here is from genome assembly GCA_963859935.3 of Lathyrus sativus. Taxonomy (NCBI): domain Eukaryota; kingdom Viridiplantae; phylum Streptophyta; class Magnoliopsida; order Fabales; family Fabaceae; genus Lathyrus; species Lathyrus sativus. The sequence continues at coordinate 667,004,406 of OZ012738.1, forward strand.
CATATGTCTTTTGCTTTCCTTTTTATACTCTGGACAATGTGGAAAATATCCATGTGAATATGGTAAATGAACTTAATGGCAAGGATTCTTCATCCTCTGGAATATTGGAAAATCCATATGTTTCAAATGTTAAGCCTTTGGTAGTTAACTAACCCAATCTTAATCTAGACGTACTTAGCGATATTATACCTGATGAGTTTCTGTGGAGAGTGGTGATGAACCCCTCACTACCTCTGATGTAGAGAGTAATGAAGGATCTTCAAAAGAGGGTGGAGAGATGAACTCTGATAACTTTGATTAATGGGATGTGGCCATCCATCTTACTTTTTCCATCAAGTCTCACACAGACTCAAATGTTACTCTAGATGCTCGAGATGAGTTATTAGCTCATTATTTCGCTACTACTTTTAGCTCGCTTGTAACATAAAGATTACGAATCACCTTACTTTTCACAACAGCATTGTAGTTTCTTATCGACATTATATTTTTCATGATAGTCGGGAGGACACAGTTTAACAGGCATGCACATGTTTAATGGAGACGAAGAATGCTCGCCTATATCGTTAGGTAGACCCTGAAATTGTGGGGGTGCTCTCTTATTTTCGTAATGCCGAGGGAGTGGATGAATATCATGTCTGATTGGTTAGTTTCTCATGTTGGTACTAGCAAGATGATCTGTTGATTTTGTATGGTTGTTTTATCCCCTTCTATGAATTCGTCCTTACTCATTTGAAACTCATGTTTTCTTTCAACAGAAGCCCAAGTATGGGAGTATATGTTGATTACTGCAAAGATAACTATTATCGAAGGTTAACAATGTAATCGTATATAAGACGAGTTTAGTCATGTAAAAAAGGGTCGTAAAAAATCATTAAGTATTCTCTATAGAACTTAAGTATCCAAGTCACAAAGAGAAAAAAGTTTGTGAGAAGATGTATGAATATGCGTCCTTTCTTTTAATCCTTTGAATTCCAAGCATTTACTTAAATCTTTTTTATTATGTTCTTTGTTAATTCCATAGTTTCAAAGCAAGTATGTATTATTCTAATTAGAGTTTATGTCTGAATTCTTGACATTCAAACATCAAAGTTATAAGCACAAACACCTTTTTGTTATATTATTTTGCACAATATGTCCTAATATTTTTTCGAGTTTAATCATACGAGTGAACAAAAACTTATGATTTGATTTAGCAAAAACAACGGTAAACAAATGGACACACACACGCGCGCGCGCACACACACACACACACACACGCACACACGCACACACACACGCACACACACACACACACACACACACACACACACACACACACACACACACACACACACACACATATATATATATATATATATATATATATATATATTCCCTACTTTTTTTTATACTTACACTCGATTATATGGAACATTCTTATCGGTTGTAAACATGTGACAATCAATTAGATTGTCATAAAATTTGAGCCAACGTCTAACCTATAAATAGAGGTCCCTTCCCCCATTTCATTTAATCCAGAATCGTATTTTGACATAGCTCTCTCTCTCTCTCCTCTCTCTCTCTCTCTCTCTCTCTCTCTATCTATCTATCTATCTATCTATCTAAACATTTTGTTTATTTTCTCTCACTAATATTTTAGCCACGATGTGGTTTTTAGAAAAGTCATTTTGTGAGTGAGCATATTCAATGATTCTGGAAGGGTAGAATTGTAAATTCACTAAGAAAATCATTTGTATACACTTTTGTTGAATATCATCCATTTAGGGTTTTTTTTGAGTTAGAAGATAAATTTGTTAAGAACTTTAGTTCGGGGATTGTGTGATCCAATCTTCGTTTATGTTCGAAAGTTCAACTCATATAAAAGCTTTCGTCATGTTCTTGGTTAGCTCGGCAAAAAACCAAGATTAGGCTCAAGTTCAGCCTGATATTAAAAGCTTGAGAGGTTCGAGATTAGTTTGGTACTAAAACCTTACAGGTTATTGGCCAGCCCGTACAAAACCAAGGTTTTAAGGTTCGTGAGCTTAGCCAGTACTAAAGCTTACAAGGTTTAGAAACTTGAAGACTAACCACTCCAAGGTCCTCGCTTGTGGAGAGAAGACTAACCTCTTGAATCTACTGTGTGAAGAAATGACTAACTGCCTCAATTCACCATTTAGAAGAGACTCAAATTTCTATATTTTGAAGTCGTGTATTATTTGGTTGGAAGATAGCCATCATTTCCTTGTATAAGGGGGTTCGTGAGTCTTTCCTACTAAAAGTACTCAACATTTATTGGAAACTCTCAAGATCAATTATTGGGGAGAGAAGTAGGTCATTTTCTTGTTTGACCGAACCTCTATATATCGCGGTGTTCATCTCTTTCTCTTAACTCCTTTATTTGCTTCTATATATTTTATGCAAATTATTTTTTCATTGCTAAATATATAAAATGTTTTTAAACTCTGATTTTACTCTGTAAAGTTTTTCAAAATCACTTACCACACAATTCACCCCCTTCTTATGTGTGAAGTCTCAAGTCCAACAACTTTCACTTCTTTTGTACTTTTGCACCTTGGAAGTTTAGAAGGACATTGACTAGCTTTTTATGTTGGTTAGGGTCGGTCCTCTTGTCATAAATGTTTATGCCTTATTGTTTATAGAGCTTTTGTTAAATTAAGTATTATTTGATTCTCCTAGTAAAGGCACTTTTGAATGTGACTTTTCTCCGTCTTCTTTGGATTCCTATGAGGATTAAGAATGAACGACCCTCTACTGACGTCGACCATAAAATATTGTCAGTTTGGGATTTTTTCCATAGTGAAATTTCTAGTTTAGGAGTTCCGAAATTTTCGATTGTCGATTTACTACTACCATCAAGTCTCTCAATAACATGTTTGTTTTCTTATTTACCATTTAGCATTTTAAGATTTGGTTGTGAATTAGTTTATTGCCTTCTTGGGGTGGATCTGTGTGGATCACCTTTGGAGCACGAATCTATTAATCCCTTAGAAGAAGCTTGGGAGCCTTGAGCACCTGAGGTTGCTAGACCATGGTTCTCCGATTCAGATAATGAAGTAGTGATGTCTTCCTCTCGATGCAGGTTCTCTCGTACGACCCCATTTGTCATAGAACGAAGATGATTGAGGTTACTAACTTGTCTCCTTCTACGATTTTGCATCTTTTGAGTATTTAAGAAAATGATTGAGATGTTTATCTACTTTCCTAAAGATGACATCAATTTTCCTTCTTAGAAGAAGCTTATTCTCGAAATGGTCAGATACTAGACGTTACTAGCTTGAACATTAGACTCTTCTTGATCACCCAATTGATTTGAAAATAAGGGATTGTACCTACACACTCTGACGCTCAAGTCAGTAATCGACCGAGATGCGAGGTATAAATTTTTTAAATAATGTTTGTGTGCTTTGACTTGACGTTTACCGTTCTTATTATAGGTATCATGTAAGGGTTTTTTGCTAGCCTTTATTTTTTATAGTTTTTATCAAGATCGTCCATTTTGACAGATGGTAGGATATAATTAGTTATGCTATCTAACGATTATTCTTAAGCTTCATGTTTGGATCAAGTGTTTTTTAGACTCGTATATGCCTGCTCCCAATGTCCTAGAACCTTCCACTCGGTGAAAGATATTGACCTCCTGAAGTCATTGCTCTGACGTTATTTCAGACACAAATATCTTAGACTTCTATGATTTTATTGGGCCATTTATTATCGAGTCTTCTCTTGGAGAGTCATCTTTTAGAGATGAAACAAGTTAGTAACAATATAAAAAAACAATTTTAAGTATTAGAGATTTAAAATCAAACCAAATGTTTGCATATGATGACAAAGTCAGAGACGTTGGTAGCTAGAGTTTTCAAATCAAGGTATTATCCCAAATCCTCTTTTCTAAAAGCTAATCAGGGAAACAACCCGAGCTTTACTTGGAGAAGTTTATAGAAAGCAAGGAAAGTCTTTAACCTTGGTTGTAGGTGGAGCATTTGTGATGAGAGTAAGATTAAAGTGATAATTGAGCCATGTCTTAGAGGTAAAGAAGAAGGTTTCTTAGGAGGCCCTCAAGGGCAATGTGCATATGATATTACTGTTAATGGTCTAATGTTGGAAAATGTTAAATAGTGGGATGTTCACAAAATTCAACATTTTTTTACCCATGACGTTGCTAACGATATTTTAAAGGTGCCTCTCTTGGAGGAAGTGTTAGAAGATTGTAGGGTGTGGAAAGAAGAACAAAACGGTAATTATATTGTCAAATATGCTTATAGGTTGATGGGGAGATTCCAAACAAATCAGGTAAACCATAGTGTGGACGGGAATTAATGTAGCTTTTGGAACATTATGACGCCCTCTAGAGCCAACATTTATTGTGGCATGTTTGTAGGGGCTGCCTCCCAACTCAGATTAAGATTCGATAACATTTTGTTATGTGTGCTCTAAATTTTTAATTATGTGAGAATATCGAGGAAGATGATTGGCATGTGTTCTTTGGGTGCATAATGACTAGTCAAAGTTGGAGACTAGCAGATTCGTCTCCTATCATAGAACCTCGTCTTCAAAATTTTAATGATGCTAAGACCCTTATTCTTGATATTTGTAATAAATAAGATAAGAGAATGCAAGAAGAGTTGTAGTGTTGATTTGAGTCCTTTGGAATAATAGAAATAATGTGATTTGGAACAATTATAGAAATGAGGAGTCCAACCTAGGTTTGCAAGCTTATCATATTTGTCATGATTGGTTTAAAGCTCAAGATAACCATGTGAGTGAGATTGAATCCCACAAAAACCAAGTTATTTTGAATCCACCTAATAAAGGGTGGGTGAGGTGTAATGTCAATGTGGGGTTCAATAAGTAGAGAGGGAAAACAAATAGGGGTTGGTGTGTTAGAGATTGTCTCGATAGATTCATCATTAGAGGTGTATCGTGAGATTTTGGTCTTTTATTGATCATAGAAGTTGAAGCGTTGGCTATAAAAGAAGCAGTTCAAGTAGTCATTCAGATGCAACTGGACTATGTGATTTTTGAAAGCGACTTCAAATAGTGGTGCAAAAAATCCATACCAACTACGGGGCATCTTGGAGTTTAGTTTACTCATTATGTATATTAAAAGTCTTTTATATTGTATTCCTAACTTTGAGGTAAAGTTTGTGAAACGCCAAGCGAATTCGGTTATCCATTTGTTAGATAAAACAGTCAATTCTTAGACCAGACGTAGTTTTTTAGGTAGAATAAAGTGTATCTTTTTACATAAGTAACATATGAACTATTTCTCATTTTCTCAAGTGGCCCCGAATATAATGCATAAATAATTTTGTCGATTTTTTATTGAGTGAGACATTGTTATTATATTTATTGAATATATAGAAATTATAGACATGTCTTCAAGTATTTTTTTTTCTTTTAAATAAAGTGGTAGAAACTTATAAAGAGGTATAATATTTGAATCTTAGATGAAATTCAATCTAGTATAATATTTTTTGTCTCTTATATTAAAATTTACGGATATTTTAAAAAATATTTTTAGTTAGCCATTTTAATTCTAAAATATAATATTTTAATAATTTATGTTTGTAAATTTTTTTTTATTGTTTTTGAGATGTCTAAGATAGTCTTAATGTGAACTTAGACTATCAGTGGTAGCATTGATATACCTCAATTTAAAGAGATTTAAAAAAAAACAAAGTCGCCACAATTTTCACATTCAAATTTGACAATATCTCGTAATTGCAATGACGCAAACTTGAAATCGACCAGAAGCTAGAAGAAGGGATTTAAATCACATACTCGCATTCTGTTGGAGTTAAACCAAATTTTTAATATGGAATTTCACCAAATCTTGGAGAATTCCAAACTAAATCTTGATGAACAAGAATTAATCTTTCTGATTGATTATCTCTGTTGTTCTTCACTCTTCACTAGAGTGAATCAATCAACCTTAGTTGCAAGATTGTTACGCTGCACTATGATAATTGAAAGAAGAAAAATTAATTGGAGAATAAAGGTTTGGGGTTTAACGAGAGAAGGAAGTAGAAGAATTATGAAATCTGCAACGTTTCTTTCTGCTCTCAAACTGAGAATTTTATTCAACTATGCAACTGAACTTCTGTTGTGTTACATTCAATAATAGGGTTACTCCCTATTTATAGGTTGAGTTTGCTTGCACACCAATCAAACCCTAACTAACCTAACTGACTTAGCTAAACAAACAAAAATAAAGCTAAGTCACAATCATGTCGAGATACTCTTTGACATTTCGACACATAGGTGATTCGACACTTCTTTGCTTCTGTCGAGCTATATGCTTCAACACAAGGAATTGCAATTTAACACACCATACAATTCATTGTGTATAAGCTATCTACATTCATCATAGACCTTAATTTCTTGAACACTTTGACCTGCACTCCTTTCGTCATGATGTCTGCAATCTGATTCTCAATTCTGTAGTGTTCCAACTTCAACTTCACTCTTGCCACTTACTCTCTAAGATAATGGAACCTCAATTTGATGGGCTTGCTTCATCCATATGCTATCAGATTCTTCTCCAGATTGATAGTAGACATGTTGCCGATCTTCATGGTAATTGTTCCATGAGTCTTCCCTGTAATCTCTTTGAGCAAATTCATCATCCACGTTACTTGACACGCACAGAGAGAAGCAATTATGGATTATGCTTCACATGATGATAATGCCACTATTGGTTCCTTTCTTGAACTCCAAGAAACTGGTGTACCACCTAACATAAACACATAACCAATTGTTGATTTTTTATCCTTAGCATCACTACACCAGCTTGATTCGGTGTATCCTACTAACTTGCATTCTTTTCCTTCTTCATTTGTAGTAAAAAATTCCATAGTCGAAAGTTCCTTTTAGATACATTAATATCCTTTTCATCGCTGCTAGGTATGATACCTTTGGCTTCTACATGAAGTTACTCATCATACATACACTGTATGCTAGATCAGGCCTTGTTTGACAAAGGCGTTAAAGTGATCTAATGATTCTTTTGTACTGTGTTGGATTGACATCATCTTTATCATTATCTTTCGGTAGTTGCAATCTGGGAACAACTGAAGTCAAAGTTGGGTTGCAATCTTGCATCATAAGTCTCTTGAGTATTTCACGGACATATCTTCTTTGGTGCATCATCAAGCTTCTACTACTCTTGTAGAACTCAATGCCAAGGAAGTATAAGAGATTTCCAAAGTCTGACATTTCAAACTTCTCACTTAGGTCATGTTTGAAATCTTTGATCTCCTTCTTACAATTTCTTGTTATCAACAGGTTGTCGACATAGCGACATAGTATAAGCAATTAATTATTACTTCTTCTTACATATCCTTCATGTTTAGTTGTTCACTTCATAAATTCCTTTTCCATTAGAAAGCTATATATCTTATTCCAAGCTCTTGGAGATTACTTTAGTCTATACAAGGCTTTATGCAGTCTGTATACCTTGCTTTCTTCACCTTGTTTCACAAACCTAGTTGGTTGAGGAACATATAATTCTTCATCTAAAGGACCATTCACGAATACTCATTTCACATCCATCTGACATATGTTTCAGTTTCTCATGTTTGCTAGACCAATAATTAACCTGATTGTTTCGATTCTAGCGACAGGTGCAAAAACTTTGTCAAAGTCGATTCCTTCTTTCTGAAGAAATCCTTTCGCCGCAAGTCTTTCCTTATGTCGAGTTACTTCTCCTTTTGGATTCAAATTCAAATTGTATATCCACTTCACATTGGTTGCCTTATTACCTTGATGCAATTTGACAAGTGACTAAGTGTTGTTGGATTCAATGGGCTTTAGTTCCTAGTGTCGAACAAATATCCGACCTCGCCGTCGAACAAACATCCAACCCCGCTGCCGGACAACGGATGATCTGACCTCGCCGTCACATCCAAACGTTCAACCTCGCCGTCGAACAAACATCCAACCTCGCCGTTGGACAAACATGATCTGACCTCGCCGTCAGATCCAAACGTTCAACCTCGCCGTCGAACAAACATCCAACCTCGCCGCTGGACAAACATGATCTGACCTGGGGTTCACCCCTGGTAAATGGAACAAAAAGGTACACTTGCATATTTGAAACTACTCCGCTGGGAATGAAAGACTTAACCGAGCACACTCTGATCTGAGGTTCACCCTCAGAACCATAACGAACATCGGAATACTGCTGCACACTGCCCGCCGTAGAACTTCAACATTAAAGATATATGAAACCCTGGCCCCTGGCCATTTCCAGCTTCAGCTAGAAAAAATCTTCAAGTATTTCCGAAGATAGATGAAACCCTGGCCCCTGGCCACTCCAGATCCGCTGGAGAATCTTCAAGTATTTCTGAAGATAGATGAAACCCTGCCCCTGGCCACTCCAGATCCGCTGGAGAATCTTCAAGTATTTCTGAAGATAGATGAAACCCTGGCCCCTGGCCACTCCAGATCCGCTGGAGGATCTTCAAGTTCTTCTGAAGATAGATGAAACCCTGCCCGTCGGCTATTCCAGCTTCAGCTAGAAACAACATCCTTGGCCTTCAAGGATGTAAACTTTGCCCGTCGGCAACTCTGCAGGAGGCATCTTCGACTTCAGTCTAAAGAAATGGTCCTTGGCCTTCAAGGATACATGGATCTGCCTTTAGGCAACTCCACCTCTGCTATAGAGCATCTGTGACTTCAGTCAGGGATATATTTCGGCCTTCAGTCCGAAAAATGAATCCTAGGTCATTCATGACCTTGGGGATAACCTTGCCCTTAGGCACCTTCGCTTCAGCTTAGGAAATCTGTGACTTCAGTCAAAGAAATGGTATCCTGAGCCATTCATGACTCTACGGGGATTCAAACATTTTTTGCCTTCAGGCAAAACTCCGCTTCAGCTGGAGAAATATCTTCGACTTCAGTCAGAAGAAACATCCTTCACTTGATCGCAATCAATCATCACCTCAGGACAACTGACTTGGTCTTCAGGCCAACACGAATCACTTTTCTATATCTACAAGCTTTGGAACCTTGTCTTCAGCCACACGTTGATTCATCAACAAGGAAATCTGAACTCACAGGAACCTTCTGATACCGCCCTCAGGCGTTTACGAAGTCAACCTTCAGATTAAACATCACTGTTGGAGCAGACATATCACGCTGCTAAGGACTTCAAGAATCATCTTGAACAAACAAATCCGTCGGGCACCTTCAAGAATCATCCTGAACTGATAACCTTTCTGGAGACTTTTATTCTGCTGGGTATTCCAGGAATCTTCCTGGGCAACTCTTGCTGGGGACGCTACCGGGGAGCTCAGGAATCATCCTAAGCAAACAACTCTGGAACCTGCACCGAGGTCTTAAGAATCATCTTAAGCAAACGGCTCTGCGGAGGAATTCGAGAATCATCTCGAACTGAAGACTTCGCTGGGGATCTCAAAAATCATCTTGAGCGAGCGACGGTTGGGATTACACCGGGGTCCTGGGAATCATCTCAAGAGAGTGACCTTGTTGGAGAGAATGTCAGGAATCATCCTGAGCAACTGGTCTTTCGGCTGGACACCTGTAAAACAAGAATGACAATGACCTAGATCATGCTTATGATGCATATGCTTCTGCGCTATGCCCCACACGGTGGGAATGATATGCGTTTATGCTAAATGCCATGCAATCATGCACAATGCTATGCAACGTTGAATGCTATGTAGTGTTAAATGCTTATCCAGTCATGCACAATGATGCGATCCCGTCCGCAAAATAAATGCTGGGAGGAGGAAACCTTTTTGTCAAGGAGACAAGAACTACTCAGGTAGAGGAATCATCCTGCTGAGGAGAACGTGGACACACTGGTATCAATTGGCCTCCGTCTGGGGAATTGATCTTCTGGTTGACTGCTGCAGGGCAAACAACTTTAGCTGACTGCTGCAGGGGAACGAAGCTATACGAGAACCTGGTCCTGCTGATATCAATCGTGAGAATAAACTGCGCGACCGTCATGGCTACTCTTATGGGGATAACCGCTCTGTGGGGAAACAACTTCAGCTGCTCAACACTCCACTGGGGAAGCAACTGAGTATGGTCTGATCAACTTCCAATGACTCGGTTCTCTTGGGCATCTACAAACTCGGCTGAGGAAGGAGAAGTCATTCTGCTTCGCTGGAGAGAGTGCGACTCCGAGGAAATACAGCATCAGCTGTTCAATATCTGCTAGGGAACATCCACTCCTGGTCCCAACTGCTTTCAAGGATTCGGCTCTCCTGGGGATCTGCGGACTCAGCCGGGGAAAGAGAAATCATTCTACTTCGCTGGAGAGTACTACCCTGATGCGGAATTTCGATCTCGCTGGGGAAGAAAGAATCATCTGACTTCGGGGGAGAGGGCAACTCTGCCGGGGATTACAACATCAGCTGTTCCAACACTCTACTGGGGAAGAGGGAATCATCCAACTTCAGGAGAGAGCATGATTCTGGTGGGGAATCTCAATTCCGCTGGAGACTTCAGTCTGGCGCCATCCGCTACTGCATATTTGAATAGCTTCATGCGAGACCTGCACTTGTGACCCGGTGCTGGGGGAGAATACGAGCTTTAGCGACTTTATTGGGGAAAACACGAGCTTCGGCACCCGGACATTCCTATGAACTCTGCACTTGTGACCCGGTGCTGGGGGAGACACCATTCTTCGGTGCTTGACTCAGCTGATGAGGTGACATTCCTTCAGGATGCGTCTGCTCGGGGAAGAGAATCATCTCTGTGTGGGGAAACATATCAATGCTCACTATTCTGCGTTGAAATGCTGCGGTGGAGAGACTACTGACCTCTGCTGGAGAAGGAGGACTCGCCCTGCTTCGGGGATGCGCACGACACATCTTCTGGAAGGCGCTACACCTGCAACAACACAAACAAACAGACAAGATACCCTCCTCAAAGGGGCCTATCCAGGTTATTATCTCGTGACAATATTCAGTTAATTAATTGTTTCAACAATCAATGGGCCTAGGCCCGTAAGTTTATGCATGCGCATTTTATTAAAAACATTGGCGTTTTCGTTCGCAAACAAAACAGATAAATGCTAAACAGACAAGCAGAATTGCTGAATAATGTGCATTTTATTGATGATGAACCCCTGAATGGGCAAAAAAATTTTACAACAGAGGCAAGCTCCTGGAATGAGGAAGCCGCACAAAAAGAAAACATAAATATACATCAGTATATACAAATGTCGGCAACGAGGCGTAGACGAACACCATGAGTTAATCCCTCTAAGACCCACTCGACTTCGATACTTCTCTGATGCTTCAGCTTTGGAAGAGATTGATTCAGATAAACGGCCCTCAGGTCCTCCAAACCACTAAACAATGAAAGTCCACACGCGGAACGCAGTCATTTGCTTATTCAAATCCCTAACTTTTGCGTGAACCGCCCTTTACGGGTTTTCGGTTCACCGGGATACCCTTTTTTGCCGAAGCCGCCCAGTGTAGGTTTTCGACTTCGCGGGTGTATATTTTTTCAATATATCCCTAATTTTTGCCCGAACCTTTTATTCTGTTTTTGGTTCGCCGGGATGCCCTTTTTTGCCTGGACTCTTTCTTTTTTGTCCAGCGGGTCTCTTTCAAGCAAAGTATTTTTTAACTGCGTCCGCGTTCACCGGGGATGCAAAATCTTCACCATCCATCGTGGATAACAACAAAGCTCCTCCTGAGAAGACCTTGCTGACGACATACGGCCCTTCGTAATTCGGAGTCCATTTGCCCCGGTGATCGGAGTGTGGCGGAAGAATCTTCTTCAGGACGAGATCACCCGTCTGAAAGCTTCTAGGACGCACCTTCTTATCATAAGCTCTCTTCATTCGGCTTTGGTACAGGCGACCAAATGCAATTGATGCTAACCTCTTCTCGTCCATCAGGCTGAGCTGGTTCAAGCGGTTCGTAATCCATTCTGCCTCGTCGAGTTTCACATCAACCAGAACTCGCAAAGAGGGAATCTCTACTTCTAACGGTAGGACAGCTTCCATACCATACACCAAGGAGAAAGGAGTTGCCCCGGTCGACGTGCGCACCGTCGTACGATAACCGTGCAAGGCAAACAGCAACATCTCGTGCCAATCTTTGTACGTCACAACCATCTTCTGAACAATCTTCTTAATGTTCTTGTTGGCCGCTTCAACAGCGCCATTCATCTTCGGCCAGTAAGGAGATGAGTTGTGGTGTTCAATCTTGAAGCTCTGGCACAGCTCCTTCATCATCTTGTTATTCAAATTCGAACCATTATCAGTAATGATCCGCTCGGGAATTCCATAGCGACAGATGATGTCCCTCTTTATGAATTTAGCTACCACCTGCTTGGTCACATTAGCGTACGAGGCTGCCTCCACCCATTTGGTGAAGTAGTCGATAGCTACCAGAATAAAACGATGACCATTGGACGCGGTGGGCTCGATCTTGCCTATCATGTTGATGCCCCACATGGAGAACGACCAAGGGGAGGACATGACATTCAATGGGCACGGCGGCACATGAACTTTATCAGCATAAATCTGGCATTTGTGACATTTCTTCGCGAATCTGAAGCAATCCGACTCCATAGTCAGCCAGTAATACCCTGCTCTCAGGATCTTTCTCGTCATGGCGTGCCCGCCGGCGTGCGTACCAAATGTGCCCTCATGGACTTCTTCCATGAGCATACTTGCTTCTTTCTCATCTACACATCTGAGCAGCACGAGATCGTGGTTTCTCTTATACAACACTCCATCAGGATTGAGATAAAAGTTTCCAGATAGCCTCCTCAGAGTCTTCTTATCCTGGGTTGACGCACCCGCAGGATACTCCTTAGTCATAAGGAAGGTCTGGATGTCGTGGAACCATGGCTTGCCGTCAGTGGCATCCTCGATTGCGAAGACAAATGCTGGTCTATCAAGACGCGAAAGCACAATTCTTGGAGCCTCATTCCAATAATTGACTTTATACATTGAAGCCAACGTGGCTAAGGCATCAGCCATCTGATTTTCAGCCCTGGGTACATGATGAAGTTCCACTCGGTTAAAGAACGGAAGCAGCCTCCTGGCATAATTCATGTACGGCACTAAATTCGCTTGGCGAGTTTCCCACTCCCCTTTAATCTGATTGATTACAAGCGCTGAGTCACCATATATGTCTAGATTCTTGATTCTCAAATCAATTGCCTCTTCTAGACCCATAATACATGCTTCATACTCGGCTTCATTGTTGGTAACTGGAAACGTCAGTCTCGCAGTAAACGGGATGTGGGATCCGTGAGGAGTCGTGATGATAGCCCCGATACCACTTCCGTAGGAATTAACCGCTCCGTTGAATATCAACTTCCACTGAGACTTCCTATCTGGCCCCTCATCGGGCAATGGCTCATCGCAGTCCTTCGCTTTGAGAAACATAATATCCTCGTCAGGGAATTCGAACTTCATCGGCTGGTAGTCTTCGATTGGCTGTTCGGCAAGGTAATCAGACAATACGCTTCCCTTGATGGCTTTCTGAGAGACGTACTGAATATCATATTCCGTTAACACCATTTGCCATCTGGCAATCCTGCCCGAAAGAGCCTGCTTCTCGAAGACGTACTTGATCGGATCCATCTTCGAAATTAGCATAGTGGTGTGGTTGAGCATATACTGTCGTAGACGTTTGGCGGCCCAAGCTAGTGCACAACACGTCTTCTCCAGCATCGAGTATCGAGATTCACACTCAGTGAACTTTTTACTCAAATAATAAATGGCATGCTCTTTTCTGCCCGTCTCGTCGTACTGACCGAGAACACACCCCATACTATTCTCCAGAACCGTCAGGTACATGATTAATGGCCGTCCAGCCACTGGGGGTATCAAGATTGGAGGTTCTTGAAGATACTGCTTTATTTTGTCGAATGCCTTCTGGCAATCCTCATTCCAAGTAATCGCCTGATCTTTCTTTAAAAGCTTGAACATCGGTTCACAAGTGGCCGTGAGCTGAGAGATAAACCTTGCAATGTAGTTTATTCGGCCCAGGAAACCACGAACTTCTTTTTCTGTTTTCGGCGCTGGCATTTCTTGGATAGCTTTTATTTTCGCAGGATCAACTTCAATACCTCGTTCACTAACGATAAAACCCAATAACTTTCCGGACCGCACTCCGAAGGTGCACTTGTTAGGGTTCAGCCTCAGCCTGAACTTCCTAAGCCTCTCAAACAACTTCAACAAATTGACCAGATGCTCTTCCTCCGTTTGGGACTTTGCAATCATGTCATCAACATAGACCTCGATCTCATGATGAATCATATCATAAAACAAAGTTACCATTGCTCGCTGGTAAGTGGCCCCTGCGTTCTTCAGACCGAAGGGCATTACCTTATAGCAAAACGTTCCCCAGGGGGTGATGAACGTCGTTTTCTCCATGTCCTCCGGTGCCATCTTAATCTGATTGTAACCGGAGAAGCCATCCATGAATGAAAACACGGAAAACTGGGCTGTGTTGTCGACCAACACATTGATATGAGGCAACGGGAAATCATCCTTAGGGCTCGCCCTATTCAAATCCCGATAATCGACGCACATGCGTACCTTACCGTCCTTCTTCGGTACAGGCACTATGTTGGCGACCCGCGGAGGGTAAGTGGTAACGGCTAGAAATCCTGCGCCCAACTGCTTCTGGACTTCTTCTTTGATTTTTACAGCCATGTCTGGTCTCGTCCTCCTGAGCTTCTGCTTGACTGGAGGGCAATCCTCTCGCAACGGCAAGCGATGAACCACAATATCAGTGTCAAGTCCGGGCATATCCTCATATGACCAAGCAAAGACGTCACTATACCCTCGAAGCATCTCGACCAGTCTATGCTTGACATCATTCTGCAGCGCAGCCCCTATTCTGACATTTCTGACGAGCTCCTCAGAACCCAGATTTATGATCTCAATATCCTCCTCGTGAGGCAGAATAACCTTCTCCTCTTGTCCCAACAAGCGGGCCAACTCTTCCGGAAGGTCTTCGTCTTCATCAATCTCATCCTCGGCTTGATAGATCGGGCAATCAAAGTCGTAGTGAGCCGTAGAGGGTCCAGAGTCGATGTCGTCTGTTATGTGGATCCTGCAATAACAAGGGTTAAGTTTAAAGCAAGAATATGCAGGTTAGCACAAACCTCGTTGCCATTTTACTGTTTTTCGAAATAAACATAAAACAGGAATAACAGAGAACACAATATTCGATTACGAAGAAAACGCCTTTTATTTATTAACAAAATGCATACACATAATCCAACAAGGCCCTGACAGTAAAACCACTATGCCCGGGGCAGGACATAGGGTTGTACAAAGATTGTAAAAAAGCAAATCATTACTCTTCACTTGTCAGCTTGATAATCTCCTTGATGGTCCAATTGTGGAGGCGCTCGCCCGGCTTGCTCGGTTGAATCCAGGCGTCAAGATCGCAATCACTATCCCTGCTGTCCTCCGACGCAGCGTTGATGCTCTCAAAAATTACTCCCCCTTTGGTGAATAGGATCGGCCCTTTCCCACGAGACGAGCTGCCAGAAGAGGATGAAGCTTCAGCTCCAGGAGAATACCCCAATCCAAACTTATCCTGCTTGATTGGTATATCCAAAACATGCCCCCAGCCGGGGGTGGAACCGGCTTCGACGACGGCCCGAGCTTCCTTAAACAAGGAGAGATTCATCTCTTGCTTCTCTGCGACGACAGAAGCTACCTCTTTTACCCTGACGGTTTCAAATGCTTGGCAAAGCGTTTCATGGATCTCGCCATCCATTTCAACATATTTAAAGGACGACAGGTGGCTCACCATGATGTCCTCCTCACCACAGACGGTTACTATGCTGCCCCCGACAGCATATTTAAGCTTCTGATGCAGCGTGGACGTCACGGCACCAGCAGAATGGATCCATGGCCGACCTAAGAGGCAACTGTAGGCAGGCATGATATCCATGATATAGAAAACCGTATTGAACGTCTCTGGACCAACTTGAATTGGCAGGGTCAACTCTCCGAAGACGTGGCGCTTAGTTCCATCAAAGGCCTTCACGACCAGATCACTGGGCGTGCACAGCAATCCACGGGTATCCAATTTCATCAGTGCCTTCTTCGGAAGCACATTAAGCGAGGAACCCGTATCCACCAGGACATGTGACATAATCGTGCCTCTGTACTCTATTGAGACGTGCAAGGCGCTATTGTGGTCTCTTCCCTTAGGAGTCAGCTCCAGATCTGTTAATCCCAGCCCATTACCAGCATTAACATGGGCTACCACCTCCTCGAGTTGATTTACTGATATCTCCTGCGGCACGTATGCAGCATTCAATACCTTCAGCAAGGCGTTGCGGTGCGCTTCAGAACACAACAACAGGTTAAGAATAGAGATCTTTGACGGAGTCTGATGAAGATGATCTACAATTTTGTAGTCACTCTTCTTGATTAGTCGCATGAACTCTTCAGCATCTTTAACCAGCAAGTCCTTCTCTGCCCCAGAAGGGACCTCTTCAACCGCTTTACCTTTACCCTTATCCACAGCGTCAGCCCGGACCACTTTCTCTGCTGCAACCTCCGCTGGCGCAAACACTCTACCGCTTCTAGTGATACCACTGACTTCGGTAAGATTCTGCACAGTCGATCCGAATGGCTCTAGCTCTATCTTCTGACCATTACAATAAACTTCGGCGCCGTAATGCCATGGAACGGCATTAGTACTCTCGAATGGGATTGGTCCGGCCCTGGTGATGGTGATAGTAGGCGGACGAGGCGCAAAAATAGTAATAGGGTGACAAGGAATAGTAATGGTAGCAACTTCATCTGCCTGCTTCAGTACAACCTCCCCTGATGCACTCTCCACGCTCTGGCTGAACTGTAAAATACCCTCAGACATCAGACTTTGGATACCTTCGATCAGCTGCTCACACCCATCAGGGAGTGTAGCACAAGCCATACATAACTCTCCGCATCCAGGAAAGAAGCCCTTCTTCAGCAACTTAGCCTTGACAAAACTCAACGGCGTCTTCAAATCTTTGACATCGATCAGCAAGTCTGAACTCTCCTCAGTGATAACAGCATTCACTCCGCCCCCCTTATGATGAGGCATCGGGTTTTTGGTGACGTTGGGCACGTTGTCGGAAAAGTTGATAACCTTGGCGTCTACCAAGTCCTGCACTTTGTGCTTAAAAGCTTTACAGTTCTCAATCGTATGGCCTGGTGCCCCAGTATGGAATTCACAAGTAGCATTGGCGTCATACCCCAGTGGTGGTGCCCCTGTTAAGGGAGCCAACGTCCTCTTTTGAACTAATTGGAGCTGAAGCAACGTTTGCAGAAGCTGTGCATACGACATAGGAGGAGTTTCAAAATGACGGCTTGCCATAGGAGCCCGATTCTGATATCTTTTATACCCCTGCTGATTCTGCTGCTGAGGCTGCTGCTGCTGCTGCTGCGGTGGAGCAGCTGGGATATTTATGCTAGCAATCTGAGGCTGAGGGCCCTTGCCCTTTCTCCTAGCATTAGTGACAGCACTGGCATCTCCCTCTCGACGCTTGCCAGCGTAAGGTTTCTTGCTACCTCCTCCAGCTGAGGATGATTCGCCCTGAATTTTTCCGATCTTTATACCGTTCTCAACATGCTCGCCCAGAGTGATGAGAGCCGAGAATGTTCCAGACATGCCACTGACCAGCTTTTCATAGTAGATTCCAGGAAGGGTAGCCACGAACATTTGCACTAGCTCACGCTCAACCATCGGCGGTTGAACCCGAGCAGCCAATTCACGCCACCGCTGGGCGTATTCTTTAAAGCTTTCATTATTCCGCTGTGAGAGATTCTGAAGCTGAACTCGGTTGGGAGCCAAGTCGCTATTGTATTGATAGTGGAGGACGAACGCTTCTGCAAGATCTTTCCAGGTGCGCACAGTAGCGGGCTCCAAACCCATATACCATTCGAGCGACGGACCAGAAAGACTATCCTGAAAGAAGTGCATCAGCAGCTTCTCATCGTCAGAATAGGCGGACATCTTTCTATAATAAGATCGGAGGTGGACCCGGGGGCAAGTAGTACCCTTATACTTCTCAAAGGTAGGTACCTTGAACTTATGAGGTACCTTAAAGTCAGCAATCAACCCGAGCTTGGACATATCGACGCCCAATGTGTTCTGATTTTCAATGTCTCTCATCTTGTCTTCCAGTGCTTTGAACCTGAGTCGAGCTTCAGCATTCAATTCTGCCTCTACACCTCTCTGAGAGAATACGTCATCCTGATGGTCCTCCAGCCACGGTTGAGGCACCAACAGATTTCCTGCACCAGCATTGCCGTTGACCGGCCCTATGTTAACATTGGCTCCCAAACTACCATTGCCGACGCCTGCCGCATTGAGTCCGAGATTAGTCATCAGATTGCCGTTAGCACTGCCGTTGCCCCCGGCAACAGGAACAACATTCTGTGGAGCGTCCACTGGAGGAGGAGTGGGCACGGCCCCTCCATGCAGTATGCCATTACTGTCAACCCGGGAGATCAGAGGTTGAACCAAAGTACGAAGCTGGTCTTGACCATTCGCGACCACCTGCATCAGCTCTATAAAACGATCCATCCGTTCACGAAGCTCTTGAACATCTGACTGCACCTGGTCCATTATCCTTGTCTGATTAGCGCGAGTTGAGTAACGGTGAATGAGTTTTTGATCAATCCTGGAGGTCGAAAGCAGCTCGGAACCTGTGTACCTGAAAAACCTGTCAACATTAAAGGTTAGGAAAAGCCACAAAATGTATGTCATGCAAAATGCTTCATGCAGATGTATGCGTGTGTCTGTGTGCTTGAGAGATTTCCCCCGATCCTGGCGCCTTAGTACCAGTGCTGACAATAACAAGGAGGGGAATCTGGGCCCAATCATGGAAACAACAATCTCACATATAGTATCAGCAATAGTTAGATTCGACACATCAAGGACCGAGAACTCGTACGCAACAGTCTTCCTGAGAGAGGCTGCAGTAATACAATAAGAGGCGAGAAATCCTGGATCGGGGAAACGGTACCTGTCACAGACACACGCCAATGGAATGCGAATGATTATGCGAACTAATGCAAAATGCAGGTATGCAACAATATATCCAGGTGGCTGCTGTGGAGATTCGGTATCGACAGTCACTGATGAGAAGGAAACCCCGGTATAAAACCACTGATCTGATCTGCTGAGAATAACCATCTGATAGGATCGAGATCAACATTCCGCTCTGACAAGAATAGGTGCCTGATAACAAGGATCCCGGGTGCAATATCAAGGAATATCTGTTGATGAAGTCTTCAGACCCCCAAATCAAGATCTGCCCTCTCAAGAACAAATGCACAGCTGCTGATGAGATCTTCAGACCCCACTTAAAATCTGCCCTATCAAGAACAAACAACAACTGCTGATGAGATCTTCAGACCCCACTCAAAAATCTGCTCCATCCAGGATGAACCTCTGATGACAATACTTTGATCGAAACCTGCTCTATCAAGAACAGATATGCACCCGATGACAAAATCCTTTGATCAAAAACTCACTCTGTCAAGAAAAGTCAAATCTGCCACCGAGAACCTTGATACCAACATAACTGATTTGCTGTCAAGAAAACCAGGTAGTCTGGAGGTCAAAGTTTCCTGCAATATCCCGACCCCACTCACAGGTATGGACCTAATCCACGGACAAAGGTACGGCATCCTATGCGGTCATCAGCGTCACAGACTTTCACGAGTGACGATACGATTCCCAGAAGGAGTGGCATCATCAAGTCATGAAGAGGCCTCTCTTAGCTGACTTCCAAATGATCGGTCCCCAGAGTCGACAATCCTCACGTCTGGACTCCCCTCAGATCCTCAGGACCGGAAAGGAGCACCTCTGCAAGAATCTCGTCTGAGCGCAGATTTTCGTAGGGAACTGTGCCTGCTCAGCAGACAGGTTTGTCTACTACTTCTCCGCAACTATATCTAGGTGTGTACTCAAGCCCAGGTCCGGCTTCTCACTCATAGTAACATCCCTCTCCCACATCAGCACAGATAATCATATCAAACTGGAAATAAAATGCGGGAAATAAAAATGCGGGAAGTAAAAATGCGATAAATAAACGCAACCCAACAAGCAAACACACAAACGATAGGATTGACTCTCATAGGGAACCGGAGAACCAGAGATTCTGATTTCTTTCCCCAGCAGAGTCGCCAGCTGTCGCTCGCGCGAAAATAAGGTGCTGGCATGACAGAAGAGTCGCCACCTTTCGTTATTTATCCCTCAGAGCGGGAAAGGAAACGATCGGAAAAACCTGACGAATAAGGGTAAGACAAGGTCGTCGCAACCATTGTCTGGGTTCGGGAGTCGGTTATGCAAGGGGAAGGTATTAGCACCCCTCACGTCCGTCGTACTCGACGGGATCCTCGCTTGTTTGTTTACTTGGACGGGTTGGTTTTATTCTATCTACCTATCAAGGCTGGCTGAAAAAAGAAAAGAAAAATGACTCGGCAAAGCATCGCGCTTTATGCCTACGTATTCTCATCAGAGAATGAGAAATCAGAGTCAACGTAGTTCGGCCTACGAGGGATTACGGGGAAAGTTGAAGGTTGCTCGCTAGGACGTCGCATCCTATGCCTACGTACTTTCATCTGGTATGAAAGATCAGAGCAAACGTAGTTCGGCTAACTACGGGTTATCTCCTAAAAGGAGTGTTTTTTATTGTGTTTGCGATCTCAACCGCACTAGAGACTATGACCTGAGAGGGAATGCGTCATTTCTCATATAGCTTAAGGCTCGTAACGTACGAAAGAAATCATTCATGATTACTGTATTTTAAACTGCTTCGAGATGAGAAGAGAACAGGCCCAACTAGGAGGGAGACTATCAAGTCCTACTGTTATCATGCCATGGATTCATCCTATGGTCGAGGTTTGAACAGGGAACTCCTAAATGTTGTCATGCATAGGTTTCAACCTAAAAGTCTATCATCAAATCCTCATCAGAAGAAATGAGAGTCCTAAGGGATCATGTCAATGATACACCAAAACAGACAAAAGCATCAGCTTTAACAGTAAAATGCATGCAATGCAAGTGAGGGAGGAAATGTGTGTGGGGCTTCAGCCTCCACAAGCTCATCTTAACCTCAAGCCAGTCATGAAATAACAGTAATCATACTGAAGGGTAAACAACATGCTATCAAGCAATGAACAGATAAAAGAAATGAAGTGCCATCAGGCAAACAAAACATGCTTGAGAAGGAATCATCTACCTCTAATCCTAACTCTGACACAGAATCTGATCAAATCTAAGCAAAGCCCTAAAGCAAAACCCTAAACAAGAGAAATCAATCCCAGTCTTCAAGCTTCAAAACAAGCTTACCCAAGAAAGGGAGCTAAGTAAGCAGACTCATAGTGTCTTCCTCAGGAAAACACTAGGAGGTGTATACTCAGGAATCATATCCTACGTGGCTCAACCACTGTGATCAGTTTACATTCCTCCTCAGGAGAAACTAAACTCACAAGCAGGCTCCAACATCACTGGATATTTAGGAAATCCTATCTGAACTAGTGGAACTAAATGAACAGACTCATAGGACCTTCCTCAGGAAAGTACTAGGAGGCTTCCACTTAGGAGTTGTATCCTATGTGGCTCAACAACTGTGATCAGTTTACATTTCTCCTCAGGAGAAATTAAACTCACAAGTTGGCTCCTACATCATTGGATACTTAAGAAATCCTAGGTAAACTAATGGAACTAAGTGAATAGACTCATAGGACCTTCCTCAGGAAAGTACTAGGAGGCTTCCACTTAGGAGTTGTATCCTATGTGGCTCAACAACTGTGATCAGTTTACATTCCTCCTCAGGAGAAATTAAACTCACAAGTTGGCTCCAACATCATTGGATACTTGAGAAAGAGGTGAGAAGAAAGAATGAAAGTCATTCATAGTGCCTTCCTCAGGAAAGTACCATGAACTTCCTTCAAACTTCAGGATCTCAAACCTCACAGACAGGGCATAATCCAAGCTCTGGGTCCCTGAGTCTTGATCTTCAATCTTCCCTCCATCATGCTCCTCAACAAGCTCTCCAAAACAAACTAAACCCCACAACAAATTCCCCAAAATAAACCCCAGAGATGAACAGATAAACCACAGAACAGACAAAACCATCAGTCAACTTCAGAAAATACCTAAAAATACTAAACCAAGGGGGAAAAATCTATCAATTATTCACAAGGGTCTACAACATCTACCCATAACATCCACATATGCCCCTACTCAAAAATCAAGACAAAACTATCTAAAGGAAATGAATTTCCTTACCTATGCACAACCTAAACCCTAATTAAGATACCCTAATGCTACCCTAATTAAACTAATCAAATTTTAATCTAAAAATCAAGAATTAAATCCTATGGGGAACTATGATTCAATATCTAATCACACCAAAAAGAATGAATTAAAAGTCCTAAGGGAAAGTCCTAAAAGAAATTCTACAAAATTGGATACCAAACTAAACATATTAAAAAGCTATTAAAATGAAAAATATACTAAAAATATGAAAAGAAAATAAAATGGAAATTTTATTTATTTATATTTTTCTAGACAAATTCATTAACCTATAGAAAAAACAAGAATTAAAAAATATTTAATTTTCTATTTTGTATGAATTTTTAAAGTGCAAGAAAATATTAAAGGAACTAAAAAAATAAAAAAATGGAAATAAAGGGGAGGGGGGTGCTAGAAGCAAGACGCGCTAGTTTATTCCTGAGTGGGCCAGGGATTGGGGGTGCAGATAGCGAAGGTGCTAGGCCCAGTTGTAATCAGAATTTGAAAAAAAAGAAAAGAAAAAGATGAGGCACTCGGTTTGAATAGCAACGAATTTCAACTCATTTTTCAATGGGCCTCAATATGGGGGTGGGGATAGTGATTTTCACTTAGGCCCAGGGGGTTCAGGATAATGAAACGCAGCGTTTGCTGCATCTCATTTCCCTCCGTTTCTGAGTTTAAACGAGGACCACACGATTAGAGGAAAAGGTCAATACTTGACCATGATCCAAGGGCCCACAGCCATCGTCCCCAAAACTGATCTAGGGTTTCAGTTCTCACGAGCTTCATGCATGGATTTTCCATCCTCTCTTTCTCTCTCGTTTCTCAACGATTTGCAAAATTTCCAAAACCAAAATCACACTACTAAATCCCAGGAATCCAACCATACGCATAGTTTCCATTGAATCCTCTTAAAATGCGCAAACAGAAGGGATGAAGACTAGGGTTTCACTTATTTCTACTGAGATCAATCATGGGGAAACTCAAATCTAATGGTGAAATTCTCTCCTACATGTTACCCTGACTACAACAAACTATAGCACGTGCATTAACACTCCTAATCCAGCATTTTCTTGATCATGACAGATTCTTGCACCTGTTATGAAACTCCATGGACTGCCCTCTAATTCTCAGGATTTGATCACCTATCCTACCTTAACAATCCTATACCTAAAGAACTAACAGAAAACACATAAATAAGGGGAAAGGGAGAAGAATCCCAACCTGTCAAGAAGTGATGGTGGAGGTATGTAGAGAAGGTTGCAAGCCTTGTAGTTGCTTCAGGATGATCCTCCAATGGTGGATTTGCTACTGTTTGCAAGAACTTTGATAGATGAAGCCTCTAACAATCAACTCGTGGCTTTGCTTGCTCTTGAAGAATGCTTGAAAACCTCACTTTTCTCTCACCTTCTCCACTCAATTCTCCCACTTTCACCAACCTCTTACTCATCATGATTCACTCTTCTTATAATGATCAATGGAAGCTCCTAGATCCTTCTAGAATGAGCTAGAAAGTGCTTGAAAATCTCATGTGATGATAAGTGGTATATCTCATGTATCATGCCTTATGCCTTGCAAATTGTGTCAAATTCTCCTTATGTGAGATATTAAGAAGGAATGAGTGAAAGAACATGCTTACCTTTGGCTTATGTTGAGTTTTGCAAAGGTGCCTTAATATGCAAGTTTCAATATTACAAAGCATGTCCCATTTTAAAGCCTCAAATGAAAATTGTGTTTAAACCAATGTTCTCAAAATGATGTTTCCAATCAAAATGATATATTGGATGACCTATTTTGGATTCCTAGATCTTCCAAACCAATTTTCAAATTCAACTTTTTAAACTTATAAGCCATTTTTAGTTCAAATTTACCAAACTTTGTCATTCCATGCTATGAGCTTTTACAACAATTCATGACCTTCTTTCTAGACTTAAAATCACATTTTGAACAACTTTCATGTTTTGAGTTTTTCCATTTGAGGCTTGGAAATAGGAGATATGGCCTTTGCTTAAAATGACCTATAACTGCCAAATGACCAAAATACCCCTGTCTTGCTCAAACCATAAGTTGAGTTCCACAAATCCTATCAAGGACTTCTACCACTCAAATTAAAGCTAAGAAGATGCCCTTCAACATTCATGTTGACCAAGAGATCATAGGAATCATCCTACTAGGGCAAACGTTGTCTGCAAGTTGGGTGACTTTCAAGGACCCAGATTCACACACCTCAGCTGACCTGTAATTTGTCAAAACCATAACTTGAGCTCTGTAACTCCTATCAAGGACTTCCACCACTCAAATTAAAGCTAAGAACAAGCTATACAACATTCATTTTGTGGGGAAGATGAGATATCAATCACATCTAGAGCTAAAACTGCCTGGAAGATAGGGATCAAATTAGGGTTTTTTCACTGACAATCCTCAGAAACCCTAACTCAAAACTTCTCAAACTCCTCAATCATGAGGAGTTGGTCTAGGAATCATCTTTATAACATCTCCATGCATCATTCCATTATCTCATGGCCCTTGGATTGGGTCTCAACCTTCTCCAAATCTTCAGTGGACTTAGGGTTGACTCAGTCAAAACCCTAATTCTACCATTCATGGTTGAATCTTCTGAATTCTTGCATAATGACCTCTCTGGGCTTCATGATGGCTATCAAGACATCTCATAGGCTTTCTCAAAACATCAAGTTCATTCTCAAAGTCTCAGAATCATCTGAGGAGCACCCACAACTCTCAAGCTATGAAACACACAACCCTGGTTTCAACCAATTCCTCTGAGGATCTCTTGAACTGTCTGATGAAGGTATCAACTTTCAAACACTCAATGAATAAATAATTGTTGGTCAAATTTTGGGGTGCAACACCTAGTTCATTGCTTTTATCCACTTCAAATCCTTCAACGCCTCAGCTGCATTGACTGGTTAGACATCTACATAGAAAGCATAGTGTACTAGCTTACCTTCATCATTGGACACATTATCTGACGTAATCATACATTCTTGCAACCTTCCAGGCATGTATCTTGTTCTTTGAGGTTTGCTTGTGCTTGCTTGACCTCTGACTTCTTCTTGTTGAACTTTTTTTGTGACTTCACTTGCTAGTTTTTTACATAATATTCTCATTGAATATTTTTTGACATTTTCTGTCCAATCCCATTCCTTAAGCTTATCTATGATCACGTCCCTGCTTGCTCATTGGGTTGAAAAACTTGTAACCTCCAATCAAATGATATCCTATTAGAATCATCTGACTTGACTTGTCATCAAGTTTTCTTCTCAACTAGTCTGGTACATGTCTATGTGCTATAGATCCAAATACCTTCAGATGACTCAAACTAGGTTTGACACCAGACCAACATTCTTCTAGCGTGATTCCTTCTGTCCTTTTCATTGGACATCTGCTCAAGATGTATGTTGCAATTGACACAACTTCTCCCCATAATTCTTTGGGTAGATGTTTGCATTTGAACATACTTCTCACCATATTCATGATGGTTATGTTCTTCCTTTCTGCAATTCCATTCTATTGTGGAGTATAGAGTGACACCACCTCATGCACAATCCATTCTTTATCACATAATGTGTCGAAGTCTTTCGACACATATTCTCACCACCATCAATCCTCGGAATCTTAAGCTTTCGACCATAGATGTAAACTTAGAAAATACCTCGATCACTTCACTTTTCTTCTTGATCAGGTAAGTCCATATTTTTCGACTGAAATCATCTATTTGAATGTGATAAAATATTTTTTTACCTCCAATCAAATCTACATGGATATGACCACATACATTAGAATATATGATTTCAAGAATTGCCTTCGACTTGCTTCCTGTATCCTTGTTAGAGGTTGTTTTTGTGTTGCTTCGCCTTCACATGTTCTTGTTGTGACCATTAGCAACATCTCTTCTTCTTCATGCTTTGCAAACTTTGCATTATTTTCTTGATTATTTTGTTTTCAAGATTATCACTAGATTAGTAATCATACTTCTAACAATTGAAACACTGAATGTGACTTTTGTTAGGTTTTTAACCACCACCTCTTCCTCTACCTACAACACCACCTATTTGGTTGCTTTGGTATGAGTACTTCCTCTGATTCGACCAGTCTCATTGTTGCTTACTTCGACTAGTCGAATTATTGTAACCTTCTCTATTTTTGTTGTCAAACCACTTCCTTTTGCATTTCTTTTCTCTTGATGATTGCGCCTACAAGCTATATCACCTTTTGACTTGCTTACAGCTCTTCCGGTCATTCTTTGTTCATGAGATTCAAGCATTTCTTGAAGCTCTTTCTTTGTTAATGTTGACAAATTTTTTGACTCTTCTATGGCTATTACCACGTGGTCGAACTTTGGAGCCAATGACCTCAAGATCTTTGCAATAACTGATTTTGATGTGAACACTTCTCTACATACCTTGATTTGATTAACCATTACCGTAACCCTAGTAAAACAAATCAGTTATGCTTTCACTTTCTTCTATCTGAAGCGATTCATACGTTCTTTCGTGAGTCTGTAACCTCATCTCTTTTATCTTTTTTGCGCCTCCAAATGATTTCTCAAGAATTTCCCATGCTTCTTTTGACGATTTGATAACGTGAAATTATATCGTTTATTTGACTTGACTTACATGAATTTATTTGTGATTATTGTTAATTTATATTGATTTATGTTCTATTATACGATTAGTTTAATATGTTTTGCAGATTGTGGAGAATTTGGATTAAAGAAAGAAAAGAAGAAGAAATGGAAGGAAAAGAAAGAAGAAAGAAAGAAATAGTGAAGAAAAACAGAAAAGCAGATTTCGTAGGTGTGATGGTCGTCACAGACTCCACCACGACCATCACGAGCATCACTTAAGTGTGACGGTCGTCACAAGCTCGTCACGACCTGAAGTTCAGTTCGTTCAAAACAGAAGTGGCCACGAACACCCTCAACTTAATTTCTTCCTACACTTTCTCCTTTTCTCTTACACTTTCTCCACTAACTGCCCACTACAGGAAGTTACTCTCACCTCCTTCATAACTCATGCATGATCTCTGGAAGTTGAGAAATCCAATATCTCCTATAAATATGCCTTAGATTTACAACTTTGGAGGGGGGGCATTCGACGTATCGAAGTGCTGCCAAAATTTCTATTGAAGTTATTTTTCATTCTTGCTGTTATTTCTTTCCATTTTCCTTTAGTTCAAATACTGTATTCAATTTTGTGCTTGTATTTCGCCAAAGTAGAATCCTGCCGACATTATGGAGGACTACTCAAGGATTCAAGATCAGTGCAAATCGGTTTTTATTAATTGAATTATTATTTTATTTATGTCAGTATGCATGTTATATTATTCAACTACCATTATTTATCTACGTTCGCATTAATTATCATGTCTAGCTAAACCGCCATTATCGGTATGTAATCGAATTAGTAGGACGGGATTCGATAATACCCGGTGCGCCTTACCTTTTTACAAACAATTTTCTGGCCGTAGTTTTTAATCAAATTTTCTAAATAAACCTTTGTCACGACAGTGAGAAGCTATTTACAATGGTTTTGCCATGAGAGTGGGAAACTTATTAAGGTTCGAGCCAGAACGTGAAAGCGTGGAGTTTGAACCAGATAGTAAAAACTAGGCATTGATTTTAAACACAGCGAAAATGCTTTAAAAGAAATCAGAATTTATTTATTTTCAAAAAGTAATTTAAACCCCGAATGAGATTG
This sequence comes from Lathyrus sativus, assembly GCA_963859935.3. Taxonomy (NCBI): domain Eukaryota; kingdom Viridiplantae; phylum Streptophyta; class Magnoliopsida; order Fabales; family Fabaceae; genus Lathyrus; species Lathyrus sativus. Next base: position 667,032,394 of record OZ012738.1, read on the forward strand.
TGAGAGCGTACATTCCGCCTTAAGATTATGACCCGAGTCAACAACCAGCATGTGGCAAAGGTCTTTAAACGAGTATTTTCTCCTGAAAAGTGTTTGCAAAAACTAAAAAGCACCGGCGACCTGTCGAATCCCTGATAATTAATGCATTACATACCGATATCCCTTTACCTCTTTTCCTTAAACCAATAACCTTTATTTCCTTTAAGTTTAATTTCATTCGCATTTAAGTTTCCTAACTCCATTAGCCTTAGCTTTACGCTGCAACAATAGATAACAGTAGGTTGACATTGGTCTCTGTGGGTTCGACAAATCTTTTATATTACTTCGATATTTCCGTGCACTTGCGGAAGCATCAAAATTCTACATCACATACTTTTTTGAAAATTGTATGAATTAACACATTGATGAATTATAAAGAGACATTTATAATCTTTCTTCTTCAGATCTTTGTGTGCAACCTTTTCTTCATCCGTCGCATTCCTTAGAAGTGGTGTCAACTCCCCCTTCACAAGATCCCAAAGATCTTGATAATAGAAAATAACCTTCATCTGTTTACACCAATTTTCATGATTCTGACCCTTCAAAATTGGGAGACTCTCTAGAAAATATCCACTCAGATGATTCATTGCCATCATGTTTTGCTTCTCACGAATCGCTCAGCCAGTGCTCTAGATACCAGATGTTGGAATAAAACCAAATTCCCAATGTGAAATTTCATCAAATTTTGGAGAATTCCAAACCAAATATTGATGAACAACAATCTTTCTGATTGATTATTTTTTTTATTCTTCACTCGAGTGACTCAACCAACCTTAATTGCAAGATTGTAGCACTGCTCAATGATTAATAAACGAAGAAAATTTAAGTGGGTAAGGTTTAGGGTTTAACGAGAGAAGGAAGAAGAAGAATTATGAAATCTGCAGAGTTTCTCTTTGCTTTCAAACTGAGAATTTTATTCAACTATACAATTGCACTTTTGTTGTGTTACAATCAATAATAGGACGACTTGCTATTTATAGGTTGAGTTTGCTTGCACACCGAGCAAACCCTAACTAACTCAGATAAACAAACAAAAACAAAACTAAGTCGCAATCCTGTCGAGATACTCTTCGACATTTCGACACTTAGATGATTCAACACTTCCTTATTTCTGTCGAGCAACATGCTTCAACACATTCTACGCTTAAGCTTTGACTGAGGACAACTGTTTTGAAATCGTCAAACTAATTTAAAACAAAGTTGTGAGAATTCTCACACCTAAAATTATAAGAATTCTAAATTAATTTGCAATGATGCGAACTTGAAATCTACCAAAATATTAATATTATAAAAAATATATATATAATTTAAACAAAAATCACAACTTTATCAAATTAGTTAACTCAAAATCAATTTTGAATCATCAAAACAAGACTTAAACTAAGTAGATGTTTAAGCTTGCATATTACATAATGTGGGGGCATAGTGAATGTCACTCTCCACTCTAGGGACAATGGCAATAACCAATAATCTACCACGTGGGCCATTTAGTAGGTGGTTTTTGAGAACTTTAAAGTGTAAACAAACAATCATCCATTTTCTCTTTGAAATTTTGAGCCATTTTCGGCCACTTTGTCGTATCACGTGAAACAATTCAACGGGGACCAATATCGCCCATAATTCATGTTGCTTTTATCTTATTTTGTCTAAAACATCATGTTTTTACTATAGTTTAATTTTGTCTTTTAATTTAAAATAGAAAAATTAGAGAGTCTTGAACTAATACTTATAGTAAAAATAAAAAAGAGTGAAAAATAAATATAACTAGTTTAAATAGGTAAAGAAAAGATTTATATGATAAAAATGGTAGATAAGATTAAGAGAAGTTAAATAACTAGAGAAAGAAAAAATTTAAAAAAATTATAAAATAAATGATTAAAAATGATTTTAAAATTAAGAATTTAGATAGAAGTATGATTTTAAATAAAATATTATAATAAAAAAATTCATTTAACCGATTTTATTTAAAGAGATAAATTTTGATTGTCACTGTTACTTATTTTTGTGGTCCATAAATAATTTCTTTTTTGGTTAATAACTCAACCAACTTGTTTGGATCTCTATTGGAGAAATTCCAACACTTCTTTATTTTTATTTTTATGAAGACAAATCTTCACATACAAGAAATTAATTATTTGATTCATATATGGCAAGTTGGCCTTTTTGTGAAACATGCGCAGAAAGTCAGCTTTTGACAAACCTCCCAATTCCCTAATAATGTATTAAAAAAAAGGGAAAAGATATTTTGACACTACTTTATAACACCTACACCTAATTTTATACATAATACATACTAATTTTATTTTTTAATAATTTGTTCACCTTGATTTTTGTGCAAAACCAGTATAATTTGTTGGTATATACGGTGTAACATACATAGTGTATGGAAAAAGGTGTAAACATAGCACACCTCTAAAAAAAAGTCTACATTGTAATCAAAATCATTTGATTAGAAAATTCATTCTTAAAATTATTTATTTAAAAGGCGACTCAACTTTGTTAAATAAAAAATAGATGTTTTGCTGAGGATTTAAAGATTAGTCTCATAACAAACTCAATAAATATAATTAGTTGTGAAAATATTTTTTTTGTTTGAAATTCAAGATTCTCTTACGGATGATTAGAAATAAAAAATAGATACCAAAATAGAAAGTAAATATGTAACAAATTTTATATTTTTAAATGATAAAATTAATTCTCTTAAAAGTTATATTTATTATTCTAAAGATACAATATTGTTATACATAATTCTTTGCACTCCTTGCAAAAAAAATTTAGTGTTTTTGGTGTTATCAAAAGCGTGAAAGACCAATAGTATACAAACATGTTGATTTTCTCATGTTTGACCATGTGGTATTTGGATAGAACTCTAGTCTCGGCATGAATAGTTTCATGATTCGACAAAGATTTAACATGTAGTCGAAGTCTGTTCACATGTTGATCATGTATGTTGTAGTCAAAGTATGCTCAAGCATGTAGTAGTCACAATGTTAGGTGTGAGATGTTGGATCGAACTCTAGTGTTGTCGAAGTCTGTTCGCAAGTAATGCGTGTTGTAGTCGAAGTTTGTTCTAACATGCATTAGTCAATATTGCTAGGGTTGTTAGCATGTTGAATTGGGCCTTGCTTGTAAGCCCAATTGTTTAAGTTAGCTTGTACTCTAAGTTAGCTTGTAATGGGTAATTGTTAAAAAGTCCATTAGGTTAGTGTGCTATTTTATTATAAATAGGATGCTAGTTTCTCAATCTTGGCATAAGGAAAAATAGGAAGATAAAATCCTAATTTCAAGGGAGAGAGGTTATTTTGTTATTCTTGTATACTTGTAATCTTGTTCTAAGAAAAAGGAAAGAATAGCAGTTTAATAACCAATCCTTGTTGTTTCTTGTTGTATTACCTTGTCTTCTTTGTTAACCCTAACCCTTGTGTGTTTATTGATCATTAAGAAACCGTTTATACTTTGTTTAACGGTATCCTATTCACAACAAATTGGTGCGGTGAGCGTGGAGAAGATGCCTTCAACAAAGTATGAGATTGAAAAGTTCACCGGAGTGAATGACTTCGGTCTGTGGCGCTTGAAGATGAAAGCCCTATTGGTTCAGCAGGGTTGTTTGGAAGCGTTGAAGGGTGAGGCAGCCATGGACGCTGCGTTAACGGTAGAATATCGAATTGAGCATGTTTGTTAAATCCACTTGTTTAAGTTAGCTTGCTGTTTAAATTAACTTAGTATTCTATAAATAGAGTGTTTCTCTCATGTTGTTGAGAGAGGATTTGGTTGTTAATATTCACTTGTAATCTTTGAATCCTAATAGAGAAAGTGAATAGTAAAACAGTTATAATTAATCCTGATTTTTTTTCTTTCCTTTTTCTCTCTCTTTCGTAAAACATAATAGAGGTTCTTTTGTTTGTTCAAGAAACTCAATCTTTCTCATATTTTTATTTGTTCTTGACGACATTGATTCACAACAAACTGGTGCGGTGAGTGTGGAAGAGAAGATGTTGGCAACAAAATATTAGATTGAGAAGTTCACCAGTGTGAATGATTTTGGTTTGTGGCGCTTGAAGATGCAAGCCCTACTGGTTTAACAGGGTTTGTTAGAAGCGTTGAAAGGATCAAAGAAGATGAATGGTTTCCTAGCAAAGAAGGAGAAGACGACAATGATCAAGAAAGCCCACAATGCCATCATATTGAATTTTGGTGATAAGGTTCTCTGGCAGGTCTCAAAGGAGAAGACGACAACAGATGTGTGGACGAAACTCGAAGGTTTATACATGGCGAAATCATTGGTCAATCGTCTCTACCTAAAGCAAGCTTTGTATTCGTTCAAGATGAGTAAAGACAAATTTTTGGCTGAGCAACTGGATATGTTCAACAAGTTGATTCTTGATCTTGAAAATATCGAGGTCAAGATTGACGATGAAGATCAAACATTGTTGTTATTGCGTGCTTTACCTAAATCTCATGCTCACTTCAAAGAAACTCTCTTGTATTGAAGATATTCGTTGATCTTTGAAGAAGTTAAATCATTCTTGTACTCTAAGGACCTGAATGAAAGAAAGGAGCATAAACCATCTTCTGTTGGTGAAGGTTTGTCCGATAAGAGGAAACTCATGAAGAAAGACGGTAGGTTTGAGAATAAGAAGAGTAAAGTTCTACAGAATTCTTATGGTGGTAATACTCCTGCAATTAGGTGTTATCATTGTAAGAAGGAGGGACATACAAGAAATGTGTGCCCTGATCGACTGAGTAATCATGGTGGAAAGGATAATGATAATGAAGCAATTGTGCAAGATGACTATGAATAATCTGATCTCCTGGTGATTTTAAACAACGACTCTAGCAAGGAGTGAATTATGGATTCAGGGTGTACTTGACACATGACCCCAAATAAGGATGTATTTTAGGAATTATGTGACCAATATGATGGATCAGTGCTATTGGGAAACAACAAAGTCAGCCGAATTAGAGGTATTGGATATGTGAGATTCAAACTCCATGATGAGTCAATAAGGGTATTAACTGATGTAAGATATGTATTTGATCTTAAGAGGAATTTGATTTTTTTTTGTGAATTCGACAAGAAATGATATGTGTTCAAAGGAGAGAAAAGTTCCTAAGGGTAATAAATGTGTCAAAGGAAGTCTTGAGAGAAGTGAAGAAATAAGGCTTGTATATCCTTGAGGATAAGATTGTAAGTGGTTAAGCAGACGTGACATCCATAAAACTTGTGTCAAAGACTGAGATATGGCACAAGAGATACAATACCTCCCTACAATGAATTGTGTGTTTCCAAAATATATCCAAACACGCCTTGCAGCAAATAAGACAAATCTTATCAATAAGAAATAAGAGAATCATAAGTTTATATTTAAGAATATCATGTTAATATACCAATACATATGTTGGCATAGTCCATCAATAGGAATAGCAAGGAGACAATCTTAAGCATGTGTTGTTTGTAAACAATTAAAAATTATTTTATGTCTTGTGGTCATGTCAAATTTTACATTCATATCCTGAATAATTTTATTAAAAATGACATTTGTCAAAAAATGTTGTGCTTTAGTAGGAAGGATGTTCTTACTAATAAAATTGTTAAGGTCAAAATCTATAATTGCAACTCTAAAATCATCCAAACCCAACACTCTGTTGTCTCTAAATCATGTAACATTTAAAATTGGACCTTAAAAATCACAAAAGCTTAAAAGACAGACTCTTCATTTAAAATTGGACCTTAAAAATCACAAAAGCTTAAAAGACAGAGTCTCCATATCTTAAATGAACGTATTTTTCATAACAACTCTTGAATTAAATAGTTGAAGATTTGTTATTTTCTCTATATTAAATTGGTTTGATTGAATTAAATAGACAATTCATGTGTACTTTTTACTTTTTTCTTCTCGTATTTTTGTGTATATTATTTGATAAATTAGTTTCTACTTGAATAATTTATTTTAGTTATTACTATATATTGTCACATACTAGTATATCATTTTCTTGGAATATTTGACATTTAACCTTTCAATTTTCTAATAATATACCTACATTATTTTGATACTTCAATTATCGAATATTGTTTTAAAAATAAAGATGTATTTATTGATGTGTGTATGTGAATGAAAATGATATAAACTTGAGAAAGAGTAAGTAAGAATCGTACAGAAAATGAAATGAAAATAGAGCGGCGTGAGGGTGTAATGATTTGCAGTGATAATGTATCATTATTTACTAGGATGAGGTTTCATGAATCATAACATAGAATGCACCGACAAAATTACTATGAATATAATAACAATAATAATAATCATAGTACTTTTCAGTGGAAGCTACTATGGCTGTATCATAGGATCCATTTTCTAAAGAATCATGCCACTATACTTATTATCCAAACCATTCGGGACCATTTCACCAGCTATGATTTAAACAATGGCACCACTATTATAAATGTAGTAATAAGGTGGGTGCTAATAGGAATATCACTCGGTTGAGAGAAATCCATTCATTTCAATGTTGTACAATAGACGCACTTAATTGGTATCAATAGAAACATATCAACGTGGAAGGATTTCACCCTTGCCATAGCTCTCTCTATGCATATGAAAACTTTAATGGCTGCCCATAAAGACTAAAGGATTGTGATATTTTTTATAATGAATCTTCATTATGACCTTTATTACTTTATTACTGCCTGTGATATTTGAATAAGAGATGTTTCTTAACTTTCAACTGTTATAGGCCAATCTCGGCATGTAGGAAGCGAACAATCTGCTGAAGTGTTTAACACGGTGCAACAGTAAAACTCCTAGGCCTCAGCAGAAAGGATATTTAGGATTGAAGAGAGTTTACAACATGTCAATATGAAGAGTAGTATCGTGCCCGAAGAAACCAAGTCATCATTACCCCACCAGTGCCAAGCTGAGTGAAAATGCACAAAAAAAGAAATAAAAAATTCGTCGAGCAGTTGATAACACCATTGCCACATGACCAATTTCCCCTGATTTCGATGGGGGAGAGGTAGTCATACTTCTCCAGAAATCCGTCGCCTCCGGAGGACAGAAAGGTATGAAGAAGACGCTTCAGTTCTTGAGCGAAAGAGAAACCTCATGCCTATTCGTATCCTCGATAGTAGGATTATGATATCACTGAAGAAACCATTGACACTCCAAAGCTATGATGAGACAATGGATCTGGACAAACAAGTCGAGCCTGTAGACGACCGTTTAGACTATTGCCATGCCCGTGGGAATTGCAAAATGCAAGCTCTTTGCATTAACTTTCTTTGTCAATGATGTCTTGGTTCAATTCTATTCTTCATGAGAGCATAAATTCTTGGACTGATCTATGCGAAACTTTAATATCTTAGTTCACTGCGGGAAAGAGGCAACCCATAACCATAATGGTACTTAGTGGGATCAATCAAGCTAAAAAAAAGAAACATTTTGCGGGTACATTGAGGGACTCAGATGAAAGCTTGAAGTGCTAGATTTTCAAAAGGGGATTGAGGTTGGATTGTATGTTCTGCAAGAAACTACGGTGCAAAGATGCCTATTACTTGAAAACTTGTTGAGTAGAGTTCAACCATGCACCAACTACGAAGAAAAACTCTTGTCTATGGTAGTCAATCAAGGGAGGGGGAACACCAGACCCGATCGACCGCCTAAAAAAGATGTCGATCGACATAAGGAAGAAGAAATGGGCACACCTCGGTCAAGGTTTGATGTTACACCCCCTAAACACTTCCAAGGAAAATATATGGAAAGAATATGCGAACACATAATTTAAGGAGGCTGGGATCAAAAACCTATATCCGATTAGAGAATCTGCCTAGAATGATAAGTTAAATTATTGTTATTTCCAGAAGAGTTTCGATAACAACACGAATGATTGCATCCAGATGAAGGATACAATAGAAGGACTCGTCAAGATAGGGAAACTAAATGAATACACTAAAGATGTTAAGAGAGGCCGAGAAAATTCTCTAAATTGGAAATGATCCTCCCGGAAGGAAAAGTCTCCTACGAAATCCAAAGAAGTTGTCGCTGGATCCAAAGGGGGAGTTTACCAATAGTGAAGAAAAAGAGGGCCACAAAAGAAAAAGCCAATATATTGCGTACATCACTGTCAGTGCCCCAAAAATAAGCAACCCTTTTAAGAAGAGAATAAAGAGGAAAATTGTCGATCTGATGGTCGTTATCAAGAAAGAAGTAAATACTTCATCTATAGTGCTAAAGAGATCGATCCTCAGATTACACGACAACAAGAAAGTGAGGGAAATATCAACTGGAATCTTTCCTTTGGTAATAATAATCACGGTTGTAACAACCACACATAATATACATCTAGAAAATATATTACATATAGTATAATTTGATAATGATACACATGAGTGCCTAAAGGGGATCAATATATACACATGTCCAAAGTAAAATAATATACAATATGGCACATGCTATACAAAGGTGCCTAATAAAAAAACTAAGAGTTATGTACACATTGACCCATGTACAATATTCACAACAGAAGACCGTTGAAAAAATGTATCTGAAATATCATCAGAGAAGTTTATCCTTGCCTTTCATCTGCATAGAACCACCTAAAAACAAAACAAAAAATAGTGGGATGATATAATAATCTCAGTGTGTTCCCATATCCTATGAGTCCATTCGAATCTACAGAGATCTCTTATCAATTCTTAACTTAAGTCATTCAACTTCGTCTTACTTGTGTTCACTTACACAATAGAACAAGATTTAAGCATATAAGGGATATTCGCATTGTATGGAAACATGTAACTTCAGTTCACTTGACTTAATAAATCACATATTCGGAAACAACCCTTGATCGTGCATATCCCAATTAAGATACTTACGTAAAGTAGAATTGGGGATGTAGCACCAATGATTCTATCCTCATAAATGGGTTTGAGTCCCATAGAGGAGATGTCCCATAAGTGGGTTCGAGTCCCATAGAGACTTGGACGCCTAAGTGGGTTTGAGTCCCATACGGTGAAAGATACTCTAAGTGGGTTTGAGTCTCATATGAGTGACTGTTCTCGAAGTGGTTTCGAGTCCCATGATCACTAACTTCAATGTCCCCGTGTACTCATTGATGGCGACATCTCTTGTGACATCATATACTCGTATCTTTTTGAGAAGGTGGATTTAAAGAAGGAGAAGTTTTGGCCCTATGACATCATCTACAAAATTTCAACAACAGAGTAACCCATCCCTATGGATACATTGAAATGATGGTTACCTTGGGAGAAAGACAATATACTAGAACAATCGATTCTCAATTTTTGTTAGTTCCTTGCAGAAGTGTCTATAACTACACCTTGGGAGTTCCCTTTGCGGAAATATATGACACATTAGCATCTCTAGCCCAACACAAGTTGAAGTACCAGAACATCAACGATAAGCCAGTGACAATAAGCGCCAACCTATACGGGAAATAGAGGAATTATAAGGGTTTGCAGCATGACCAAAAGGAATGTGAAAGCAAAGCTATGAGGATCAATGTAGCCCCCTGGTTAAGAAAATATGAGACATGACTATCCTACCCCCTACAAGTAAGGTCGATCACCTCAATTGGATAAGTACAAATTATCGATTCGAGTGAAGTTGATGTATGTCACCATGTCCACAGGACCAAGAAGCATTAGCTATGCCTCTTGTTTATCTTAATTCAAATATTTTATAAAAAGTATTGACGCACTACTATAATGTATTATGTAGTTAAATTGAAGATATAATAAGTTTCTACTAAACTAACTCTTTTACTTGTGATTATGAAAGGTAATTGTTCCATTTTGGAATAAAAAATAAAGAAAGATGTTGAAGTTGCGGTGGAAGAGAGTTTCTGATATGGTGGAGCGGTGGTCTACCAGCAAGGTTAGCACTCTGACGCTCAAGTCAATATGTGAAATAGTACAGATTATTCAAATTTTGTTTGAAACTTTTTACCTGAAATAGCGTCATTCCATATGTGTGTGTGTGTGCGTGTGTGTGTATGTGCGCGCGCGCGTGCGTGTGTGTGTAAGAAGGAAAAATAATTGAACGATAAAATTTTAGAAAAATAAGATAGCTAGGCAGAGAGCATTTCAGTTTCTATGCGTCGACCTAAGATAGCTAGGCGTCGACCCAAAATAGGCAGAGAGTTTTCCTTTGCAAACACCCAACAAGTGTCCACCTTAAGAAGGCATGTGTAGACATAAACATGTTATGTGTTGTCCTAAGAGCCTTATGTGTCAACACATAGAAGGCATCAACTTTGTTTTGAAAAGGCGTTCAGTATATGTCAACCTATTACTTGGATGTGTCGACCTATAACCTTGTTTTTCTCATAAAAACATAATTTTGACTTGTAAAATTTTTTTTAACCCGATTTTAAGTGACCTAAGATGAAAATGCACATCTAGACATAGAGGATAAGGTCCAATGTACACAAATACTAAGTCTCATAGTTTTGACATCTTTCAAAATATTTCTAAAAGGATAATGCACTCACATACTCCCACTTTTTTATGATTGTAAAACTTACGAAGTATCTAATGTCTTCATCATAGCTCCCCCTAAATATGTGCATCTTAAGACCCTGTTGCATGAACTTTTCCTCCTTTGACAACATTAAAAATAGACAAAGCCACAAAACATGAAAAGCATCATGTAAAATTTACAAGGACATATATAACACTCAGAGGCGTTGCAAAGATAAATTATTCAACAATAACGTGTACTCACATATCATTAGAATGACGTAAAAGTGAAGAATTCATAGACATAAATAAACATTCAATTGACAAAAGGATATGAAATTCATTACAAATTCATCATAACTAAGTCATAATAGAAAAACATAAAATCGAAACATAAGAACATGACAATAGGATATGCAAAATATCTTTTAAAAACCTGGTCCACAAATGCCTACGACCTCTACTACCCCTAGTTTCTGGTCTTCTACCTTAATACCAAGCCACATCCTCGTTTCCATACTCAGCATCCAAAAAATCACACATCTTCCGATGAAATTATTAATAATGATGATGATTATCATTTTGAAAATCAATCATGTCATTGATTCCGGTTTGAATGGAACCATGGTTGAATGTCACGTCTTAACGAATTTGATTAAATTGTTCAGTCGCATATGTGGAAAAATTGTTGAAGTTTGTATGTTGGGTCTTCATATGTTCTTGAACCAATCTGAAGCATTCCTCTTGATCCACTTCATATGCGTCACTCCTACGTGACTCCTCTTGGTGGCACTCCTGTTTCTTAGCATGCATGTTCTCAAGCATGGTGATAATCTAAGATTTGCCACAACTTGATCCAATCCCGGAGTTGTACCTATATGTCGTGCCCGGTTGAGTCTAAGAATTTGGTTTCCATTGACTCCACCCTTGTAGGTCTTCTCGTTGCTCTTCATCACACACCTACGCCTCACTATCCTCATGGTGTGTATCAGCCATTTCTGAATCCACACGGTGATTTTGGTCTTCAATTGGTTGTTCTACAACATGAACTGGACCAAATTCAGTCAGGTTATCATAATTGTATATGATCTTACCAGACCCATTCACTCGATAGAAGTACACTTTGTTGATATCATGCCAATGATACCCATATTGGTCATTAATCTCTTGTTGAATTCTTGAGCCGGACCGGTGAAATATGAAGTAGATTTGACACACCAATATCAAAATGCTTGGTAATTATTTTGATCAAGGAAGCATAGCATAATTAAGACTGTTTGTTACAGTCCTTAATAGAAAAAATTCTTGCTACAATATAATGAGGCCAATTTATCTTAATCTTGTTAAGAAGAACGTAGATAAGGTGTACCTCATCATGTTCGATTCAAGAATGACCATCTTTCTTTGGATTAAGGACATGAGAAACAATCCAGTGAAGAATGTGCGGATACCTTTTCAAGTATCCGGTGGTCAGTTTCTCCAAGTTGTCATCTGGCCTTGGTGCTTTAAGAATGGAGTTCAAGTGAATCTTCCAAATGAAATCATAATGAAGATCATGATCAGTCAGTAATATCAAATAAATCCCTCCATAAGTCTTTTGTAACCATATAGGTACTTTTGCCCATCTTGAATTTAAAGGTTGAGTCTTCCATGGATCCCAACCCGGAATAGACTATTCTTATCAAATATTCATTATAGTTTGTGGAAATTTTCAGAAATGTGTTTATTTGTTGATACTCTACAAGACGGACAATTTTTGGAATGTGTAATTGAGAAACAACTTTAGGCTCATACACATGTTGTTTTATAAGAATCCGACTTTTAAATTCTTCTCAAATTCATCAACACATGAAGGATGAATAAGTGAAAGGGCATTTACTAGAGCAGTTGAGGATGAATCCGCCACACCTTTTCCCTTATTTAGCTTAGGATCCATGTGAACTTTGTGTACAAGGGTGTGAATATAAGGTGTTTGATAAAATGTGTGAAAGAGAACGTTAGGATTTTGAGTGATATAGGAGAACCAACTAAATCAACTTATAAGAATGTGTTTCTAATCACACAAATAAGAATAAAGTAGATGATAAAAAATGGGAATTTGAAATGGGAAATGATAGGGTTTTATGAAAAATGAATTTAAAGAGGTTTAATTGTATGGAAGAAAGGAAAAGGTGTTTCTAGGAAAGGGAAAAAAATAATTTAGGTTTTCTAGGAAATGAATAGAATATGAAAAAGGGTAATAAAGGAGTAGGTAAGGGGACATACATGTGGAAAAAAAAGAAAATAATAGACACACAGTCGTATGCATCGACCTATACACCTAGGGCATTAACCTCAAAAGTCTGAGAGAAAACAATTTGGAAAAAAATATCGAATGTGTCAACCTATACGAGATAGGAGTCAATGCATATTGAACAAAATTTAAATAAAAAAATATAGAGATTGATGCTATGTGTTGACCTCAAGCACCTATCTGTCGACACATGTTGTCCAGAAGACATTTTTTTAGACCCTTGAAGATTTTAGGTCGACCTATAAAGGAATGGGTCGTGGCATACATTGCGGACATGGAAAATTCATGCGAAAATGCCATTTTTAAGCAAGAGATGATAAATAACATGCTCAAACACCAATAGCATCAAAAATACTTCAAATAATGATAAAATAATAACATGAAGTCACTATAAACATATAGATTGAAAAACACATGGTTTAACAATGAAATTTTTGGAAGTAAACATACACGAAATGTATCATTTATCAAATGTATCACATATTTTTGGAACATAAACATACAATCACATATAAGAGACATATATAAGCAACACATGAAATAAAAACTTACGAGCAAAGAGATAAGTGTAACGATATTACCTCATAGGATGAGAGGCGAAGGATGCACTCACATGAAATGGAACTTTCTAACGAAAGTTGAAACAAACGTAAAGAGTGTGTGCGAAAAAATATTTAGGAAATATTTGAGATATCAAGAATGCCCAATTCCCGCCGAATATTGAAAAATGGTTCAGTTGCAAGAGGTTTTGTGAAAATGTCTACAAGTTGATTTTGGCTATCAACATGTTCAAATACAACATCGTCTTTTTCAACATGGTCGTGTAGGAAATGTTGATGTATCTCAATATGTTTAGTACGAGAGTGTAACACAAGGTTTTGGGTCATGTTAATCATACTAGTTTTATCGCACATTATATAAATACGTTGAAGTTTGTTATCAAAGTCAAGTAGTTGTTGTTTGAGCCATAAAATTTGAGCACAACAACTATCGGCTGCGGCATATTCCGCCTCCGCAATTGACAAAGCAACGAAGACTTACTTATTGTTATTCCAAATAACTAAGAAGTTTGAAAACAAGTGGAAAGATCCATTAGCACTCTTATCCGATTTGCACTCGACAAAATCAAAATTAGAGTAACCAACCAAACTACAATTGCTACCTTTGGAAAATCAAAACTCATACTTATATGTACCATGAAGGTATCTAAGGATGTGCTTTATAGATTTTAAATGTGATTCCTTAGGAACAAATTGATACCGATCTCACAAGCACACACTTAACATAATGTCAGGCCTAGATGCAGTAAGATATAAGAGAGATCTAATCATACCTCTATACCTTTTGACGTCAACATCCTTACCACTTTCATCTCTTTCCAAGTTCATGTTAGTGGGCATTTGAGTATCAATTGACTTTGCATCTACCATTCCGAAGCATTTAAGCAACTCTTGGGAGTATTTTGTTTGACACACAAACGTTATTTCTTTGAGCTACTTGATTTGAAGTCTGAGAAAGTAAGTTAACTCTCCAATTAGACTTATTTAAAATTCTCCCTCTTTGACCAATTTCATGTTAGTAGAACCAAATATAATTTTATCAACATAAATTTGAAAGAAGATAATATGTTTTCCTTGACTTTTGATGAAAAGTATTGTATCAACCTTCCTCCAGAGTATCCTTGATTAAGTAGGAACTTACTAAGTTGTTCATACCAAGCCCTAGGGACTTGTTTAAGACCATACAAAACCCGTTTTAGTTTAAAAACATGGTTAGGATACTCATTATTTTAAAAAGTGGGAGGTTGTGAAACATACACTTCTTCACCTATATAACCATTAAGGAAAGCATTTTTCACGTCCATTTAAAATAATTTTAAATATTTAGAGCCTACAAACGCTAGTAAAAGGCGTATAGCCTCGAGGTGGGAAACTTGAGCATAAGTTTTCTCATAATCTATGACCTCCTCTTAGTTATATCCTTGAGCCACTAGTCGGGCTTTGTTCCTTGTTATCGCTCTGTTTTCGTCCAATTTATTTCTAAAAACCCACTTAGTGCCAATAATTTGATGATCTCACAGAGGTGGGACAAGGTCTCACACATCATTTCCTTTAAATTGACTTAACTCATCTTGCATGACCATAAGCTAATTCCCATAAATTAAAGCCTCTTAGGTTCAATTTGTGACACGAATGCAAAGTGATAATATAAGTTACTTATCTTAGAGCGTGTAGTCACGCCTTTGATGATGTCTCCAATAATGTTATTGATTGGATGGTCCTTGGAAGTTCTCCAAGCCAAAGGAAGATCAACCACTTTAGTTGGACTTTCCTCCTTCTCCTTTTCAGGTTCATCATCTTCCTCCTTCTCAGATTTCATTGCCTCAGGTTGATCAATTCCTTTTTTGGTGTCTTTGAGTATACCTTCTAAAGATACACCTGCATCATGAAAATAAATACCCTTCCTGACATTTCTCGGATAAGATTCACCAAAAGTGACATGCACGGACTCTTCAATAGTAAGTAATAAAAAACACTTACAACCAAAGACATAAATATGTGATAAATAAGTATCCTATTCGGCCTAAAAATATTTAGGTAGACTACTCTCATTGATCATAGTTCTTGCCAACTCCTCTAATATTCGGTTTTTTTGCTCCACAACACCATTTTGTTGTGGAGTTCTTGGATTGGAAAAATTACGTTCAATGTTATATTTATCACAATAATCTTCAAAGAGGTGATTTTCAAATTTACCTTTATGATCACTTCTTATTGCAACTATGTTTAAGCTCATTTTATTTTGGGACAACTTTGCAAACTTTCTGAAAGTTGAAAAAGTATCATCTTTACAACACAAAAAGATGGTCCAACAAAATATAGAATACTTGTCTATAATAACAAAACCATAGTAATTACCACCTAATATTTTTGTCCATGAAGGATAAAAAAAGATCCATATGGAGAAGCTCAAGAGGTCTATAAGTTAAAATAATATTTTTAGATTTGAAAGAGACTCTTGTTTGCTTTTCCATTTGGCATGCATCACATAGGTGGTCTTTTGAAAATTTAATTTTAGGTAGACCAATAACTAGATCCTTTGATACACTTTGTTTAGTAAATCAAAGTTGACATGGGCTAAGCGTTTATGCCATAAATAAGAGTCTTCACTCATGGTTACTAAACACTTAGTATTTGTCAATGATACATCATTCAAGTTAATCATATATATGTTATTTACCCTCAAGACCTTAAACGAGTAATATTTATTTTCATTATGTTTAATCATGCAACAACTATTTGTAAAAGTTATTTTCTAGCCTTTTTTTGCATAGCTGACTAATGCTAAGCAAATTATATTTAAGACCTTCAACAAGTAAAACATTAGAGATAGTAGTAGAAGATGGATTACATACACTACCTTTACCAAGTATAACACTCTTATTGTTGTCTCCGTAGGTCACATATTCCTTCTTCTTTAGTGTGAAGTCAATAAATAGGGAAATGTTACCCTTCATATGCCTTAAGCATCCACTATCAAAAAACCACATTCTTTTCATGGAGACAAGACATTCAGCCTACAAGATCAAATAAGAGTGATAAGTACCCAATTTTTATTGGGTCATTGAGAGTGAGCGGAAACATTGTTACACTTGGGCAACCATTGAAATACACCTTTAGGAACCAAGTATCTCCTAAATTTTCATTTAGCAATGGTATGGCTTTTCTTGCAACAATAATGACAAGTCTAGTGATGATGAGAGTGATTTTTGCTATTAGATTCCTTTTCAAAATATTGTAATTTTTGTAAGGTAAGTTTAAAGATCTTTTAAATTCTGTTGGATCAATAGCAAAGGTAACTTTTGGTTCTAAAGCCTTGTTATATTTGGCCTTTCGAGTAATAACCTCTTTTTCTCAAATATGACAAGTTTCAAAACCAATCCAAGAAGACTTCTCATCCTCAACATTAACTTTTGGAACATCTACTATAGTTTTCTTAAGAGCTTCTATATGTTTTTCAGTTTCTAAAACTTTAACTTATAAGTATGAAAATATTCTTTTATTGGAAGCCAACCTTTTAAAAGCTTATATGACTTCACCATATGGATTTTCAAAAGAAATTTGCAATTCATAATAAGACATTTTATCAATAGGTTCATATTTATAATGATTTACAATATTCATCTTATGATGGCCTATGAGGCAAAAATGTGTCGTTTCATCACTTTCACTTGAGCTATCTTTACTTGAGGATTCATTATCATTTTTTCAAGCAATGTATGCTCTTCTAGACTTGCTATACTTCTTGTGTTGACCCTTTCCTTTATCCTTCTTAAGTAATGGAGAATTCGGCTTATAATGACTAAATTTTCCATAATTATAGCATGAACATTTAGATTTTTCCTTCTTACTCTCATCTTGCCTTGAGGAATTTGATTGTCTTCTATAGTTGATGAGATTCTTATCGGAGTGCTTCACTCCATTTTTCTTGATGTACTTATGGTACCTTTTAACAAACAGCCTAATTTCTTCATCATCTAAACACTCATCATCACTGTTTCCACTATCATCTTGCTCTTTAGTAAAGGACTTAGAACTAGAAGCCATTACATCAATTGACTTCTTGTCCACCTCATTTTCTTTGTTCTTATCCTTCTTAAGCTTCTCCTCATGTTCTTCAAGCTTTCCAAACAAATTAGTAATGTATAATGTTAAGAGGTTGTTAGCTTCCTTGATTGCGGTGACCTTCGGTTGTTATTCCCTATTAAGACATCTTAAAATTTTGTTAGTAGCAATTTCATTGAAAACCGGCTTACCAAGAGCATTCAAATAATTTACAATATGAGTGAACCTATTTTGAATATCAACAATGGTTTCACCATGCTTCATATAAAAGAGTTCAAACTCTTGGTTCAAAGTATTGATTATAGCTTATTTGACTTCATTTATGCCCTCATGGGTAACTTGCAATGAGTTCCACATAGCTTTAGCGGTTGTACAATGGGAAACACGGTAATATTTATCAACTCCTAAAGAGGATATCAGAATATTCCTTGCATTCCAATCACATAAGCACTTTTTCTCATCATCTGTGTTCCATTGTGCTTCCGGTTTAGGTACAAAAACACCATCCGTATTAGTCATAGTAATTTCAAATGGACCATTTTGGATGGCGTCCATACATTTCTATCAATAGAATTGATATACACACACATACAATCTGTATCACACTAATTTTTGACCTTAAGATCCCACCTCCTTGTGCATTTCCTCGCATATCATTTTATTCCATCTTTTGTTTTAGCTAACCATTTAACCCGTTGTTTATTTCGTTTTGTGAAGTTAGGTTGTTGTTGAAAGTTCAGAAAGTCATGATGGCTCTAAGATTTCTCAAGGATTAATTCGGTTTTATTTGAGGATTTGAATTACTAGTTGTCAAGTGTGTCACACCCTCATTTTCACCTTTAGCCTTTCATACCCTTGTCACACCCTAATTTTTGACCCTAAGATTCCACCTCTTTGTGTGTTTTATCGTCTTACCTTTATGTGTGACTAACAAGTATGTGCAGTTTCTTTTTTTTGCTTTTGAGACATCTCAGGAAAAGCTCGTCAAGACAAGATTCACATAAGAGATGAAATCACAGGCTCAGGTTTGGCTCATGACTCCTTAAGTTCATTTGGTGCAATTCATGTGGATCGAATTGATGGCGGATGCGGGAACTTGCAATTCAAAGTACCCAATTTTCAGTTCAAGCATTGTGAGATCAGTAAATTCAAGTATAGTCCTAAGATCAAAGTATATAAGATTCTCCATCATAAGATTTAAGACACGCGAGCTACAACATCATCTCTATTTGATCAAGGATCTACAACGCCGTTTTACAAAGAGCATTCTTTATTTTAAGAAACTCAAGATCTTAAGTGCATCATTCAAGCTTTTCAATTTTCAAGGAGTATGGAAGTTCTGTCATCCTTTAAATTCACGGGCGGCTTAATGTCACCAAGAAGTCAGTAAATTCAAGAGACGCTGTAAAGAATTCAGTACCAAGAAGTCCTTCAGCTAAAACATCAGAGAGGATTCCACCGCAAGCTAGTATCCGACGTATCGCTTCTACTGCACCTTCATTGTCACACCTGCGAAAGAACACAGAACCTCAGCACATAGGAACCAAATAAGTCCAGAAGAAGGAGCATGAAGGCTGATATCTGCACAAATGTAAAGAGGCCCTATTGGATCAAATAGAATACAATGTTTGAACTGCAGAATGTTTGTCTTGAACTTTAAATTGAGGTGTCGCGATGAACGTCCCAATACGTAGACAACAATTTCCTGCAACTACTTCGCTAGCAGCCTGTTTCAACCCCTTTGCCGCCCTGTTCAAAACAAATCAAGAAAGAACTGTGAGTTACTTTTCAGGCAGCAGTAAACCCACAACAATTGGAAAGAAATGGTAGGACTTTGTGACAGCGTGAAAATTTCGAAGTATAGAGCAGTATCATCATAGCTTACCCCTGAAACCTTCAGTATTTAATTCATGCTGTCACGTCTGGTACCTGGACAAAATTACTATGGAGATTAGACTTTTCTAGACAACCAAAACAACAATTAACAGATGGCAGTGCAAACCTAAGGAATTACCACAACTGCAACGACTTAGCAGTAGTAGCATCAACAGAACAAGTTAACCAGCGAGGCCCTCGCGGACAGATACTTGCTCAAGCAACTTAGCTCACTTACATCTGCAGAAACACCGTTACGAATCAGATTCGTCAATATATAGGAATCGAGTTCTGTTTACAAGAATGGAACACAAGTTGAAAGGAATTAACAACACCACATCCTGGCCTTGTTATTGACGTACTACCTCTCCATGTTGAGACTGCTATAATCATAACCTCAACAACGCGTAAAGTCCACACCGCGAGACACGTTAAACACTCTGTAACCCTGCATTTCCTAAGCAAATGTTAGCGAACGAGAGGAAGAAAAAGAAGAAGGATGTGTTGAATTCATAACTCCTTGTCACGGTCCAAGCCTGCATTAACTTGAACCCACGATTCATTATCCCTGCTAATCCCATACTGAACCTCACCAGGATACTCCAGCAGTGCCCACACGAACCTGCTCGCTAACAAGCCGTCTCCATGCTTGGGCAAATAGAAAGGGAAATCTGTCCAGTTCATAGTCCACAAATCAGTCTAAAACTACAAGAGTCGAAATTTAATTAAAAGGAAATTCTGGGTAAAAGGGCATGAGTAACCTGTGAATTTAAGGGAGGCAAGTCAACTCCGACACAAACTCGTGATAATAATCATCCACATGCTCAGGCGGCATCTGCAGGAGATACCAAGCCACTCTGCTCGGTGCACACCAATCCAAACGCAAATTCAAGACTAAGTTAACTTCATCATGATCTTGAGAATATGGTAGTAGAACTCTGCAGTGCACGATCCTTGGCAAAACTGTTCTGAATGGCGACATCAGTGCAACAGTTTCAAGCATAACTTCCTGAATTTACAGTACCCCAATTTGTGAGCAAAGTTTTCTATTCTTAACATTTGTTTTAACATAAAGGAAGTCGAGTTTTCTACCTCTCAAGCAAAGTTTCCATTTTTTTTGACGAGAACGGTGTTATCAGCAACATTGAAGCCTCCAACCAATCGTGCGTCAAAAACTGTTTGTTGTTCAAGTATGTTTAGTGTTCTCAGGCTACATCAGATTAATTAGAAACACCGTCTCATCAACTCCTGCAATCGAGCAAAAGGTGGAGCAAACGATGCAGTAAACACAATTGAAATAAAGAAGAGTTGACATGAGCGATCATCGTCGACGTACCAACTAGATTATTGACGTAGTAGGATTCAAAACCATGAGTTGCTTCTACCAATGACTTCAAGTCTGCTTCCTGTTTGAGAGACCGATTAGCATTAATCACTTTGCAAGGACAACAATTTGATCCTAATTCTTGATTGAAGAGAGTCAGAAGACAAACTTACACCATACAAAAGTGCATCGGCCTTGAAGTTATCTGTAAGAGCAGGTGCGACTAAGGTAGTATGTCCACCGCCCAAGACCCCTCAAACCTGCGGATAAACAAGAAAGATGTCGTGTTAAAACCATAAGATTGTTGCCACAAGACAATTGAGGAAAGCAGACTAAAACAGAGTTACCATTTTCCTACTGTCAAGCTTCTACTCACAGCGACGACTATTCTGAGGCAGGACCCCCCCCAAAGAGAAGTTGCCGGTTTATTCGACGTGTTGGCTGCAATCCAAGTCAAATCCAATTGGTCATAACATCAGTAAAATGAATGAAGAGTTTTATATGCAGAACAAAGAGCAATACATCGGGCAGTAAAGGCAATCAGTTCATACCAGGGCAAAGACCTTAACTTCTCAACAGAATCCTCTTTCACCAAAGTAGAATTTAAACCTCTTAACTCCCCAGGACAACCATTTATTGAAGAATATAACTCATGCGGACACAATCACAAAGGATTGGTAAGAAATTGACAAAATCAATTACTTTCCAAAACTTGATGCAGACATGTTCATTACGAATTTGGAAACAAATTCATGAGGAATCAAAGCGGAGAAGAAGCTGTAGAGCTATAAAAGGGACACTCGATAGTTCACAAAAATTTCACGGTTCACAAACATAGAGGGGGGCACTCATCTGAAATATCGTAAACGTCGCTACGCCGGAGATACTCTGAGCTCTGTTGCTACCTTTCAAACACCAACGAAAGCCGCAACTGCCGTCAACTGCAAGCAGTCCACCTTTCGCATCCTCACCGCCTTCGGATCTGCGGAAGAAACACATCAAATCGTGAGGATTTTCTTCTAACATTTTAATATATTTTTTTTTGTTTGTTTTGATTCGTGTAGAAAAAACAGAGAAGAGGAAGGAGTAAGAAGAAATCAGAAGAAGAAAGCGAAAAACGTGAGAATCATGGATAGGAGGAAGAAGAATGTCGAATGGCGAAAAGAACAGAGAGGAGGAGAGAGGGCAATCGGGAGCGGAGCAATTAGGGCCTAGGGTTCTTGTTCCATTTTTTTTTCTTTTTTTGTTGTAATGTTAATCACATACATCACACACACTCCACTATGATACACCCTCACATACAGCCCTCTGATCTCCAATGGATCAGATCGGGCGATCCTCATTGCGCGACCACCATAACACTCATCAGTGCACCCTCACTGGATCTCCCCTAATCACTACTAATCCTCCACTTAGTCTCTAATCCGCCACTTAATTAACATAATTTAGTCCTTTCATAATTAATCTACCTTTTTACTGCCAATTTAATTAACTAACAAATAGTTAATCTTTTATAAAATCAACCTTTTATTTAATAATTAACTAAATCTATTTTAATTACTTTTTTTTTATTTATTAGTCAATTTATTAATCTATCTTATTGCATCAACTTTTTAAAATAACTTATGGCTGATTCACAATTCTTAAACAAAACTTTTTTTTAAATAAAATTATATCTTATCTATCATAATAATAACCAACTTTTATTCTGTCAACAAGATTATTATGATAATAAGTTTTTTTTTAATTCAACTATTTAACTTAATAATTTATGCTATTAACAACCTTTTTTTACATAATTTAACTAATGCTTATCCATTATTAACTTTTTCAGTATAAAATCAAAACTCATTTTTATAGTAATCTAATCAATTTGTAATAATAACTTCTAAAATTGAACCACCTCACTTTTATTAAGAAAAATCGAAATCCCTTTTATTCAAAATGAACTAATTAGAACTTAATTAATTCACCAACTTTCATTAAAAACGAAATCAATCAAACTTTTCCTAAAAAATAAGCTCTCCCTCAAATCAATCTCACCTAAAGAATTAATCGATTTGTTTAAAACAAAATCAAACTTCGTCTAAAATCAAATCGAGCACGCTTACACTTCACATTATTCACAATTCACTCTCACACACTTCAGCGCTTTCATGCGTATATGTATGTTTTATTTATTTGCCCTTTATTATTTCCGCAATTTATTTTACAGCAATTTACATTACCGCATTTATATTCTCGCATCGCATTCCGTCCAAAGGAAAAACCTACACATGAGTCAACACTTGTGTGTAGTGCACATCATTTGCATCATTCTCCTCTACGATCCTTGATCCCATTCAAGTCGATCTTTTAGGACAGATCCTACCCTATAGGAGGACCTTTGTCTTTATCTTTACAACATAGAAACAAACAATCAACTCAACAACAAATATTCAAACACATTAGAGAAATAGATGTTAATCATCTCAAGCGAGATAGAATCTCCACCCCACAACAATTCAATCAATCAATATGTAGGGACTTTGCCTTAAGGGAGATAGAGGCGTACTCGTCGATCAATATCCGAGTACTTGAGCCCTTCTCTTAAGACGATGCAAAGACTATTTTCCTACAATTTGTGGCGGTTAAATCTCTCTTAAAATGACAATTCATCTTTTCTCCTAAAATCAATCAACCAACTACCCTAATCACATAGGAACTTTGACCACAGTCAAAGAACTCCTCAAACCCTTTAGGGGAACTACAGTACTCTGATTCCACTCCCGTAAGGATATGTAGGCATAAGATGTGATATCTTATCGAGTATACTTAGAATTAAACCCTTAGGTCTTTTATATATTAAGCAGATAAACACATAGCAATAAACAAACATAAAATAAGAGGTTCCTGTAGAGTACTACAAAAACTTAGGATGCTAGTACCTTCCCTAAGTTTAACCAACCCCCGAACCTAAAACTCTCTAAACCTTGCATTTGCATTGCATTGTGGGAATTTTGATCTTTGTCCCTTCCTTTGGATAAATCAAAGACCGGTTGCAAATTGAATTAAAGATTCAAACTAATTAATAGTTTGGTATCCAAATTTCACCGCGACAGAAATGGCGACTTCACTGGGGAAATCCCTCAGTGGGTCTCCCTACCTTGTTTTATTTACTTGTTTATTGCTTTATACTTGCTTATTTATATATTTGTTTCTCTTTTCTTTTGGGTTGTTATCCTTGAGTGGTAAGACAAAGTCCTACACCCGGACTTGAGAGAAATTATGATAGGATGGTGATATATTCGATGAGGCTTATAGGGAGTGAGTCCCGACTAAGTTGACTCGAGAATCCCGCTTAGTTGAGACCCTTTTGAAAATGGTTCGGTTGAACGAGTTTAGTCGTGAAAACTTTTACTATTCTCAATTAGAGTCCGTGATACTAAGGACCGTAGTTACCTTTAACCCCACTTTGGCCTTTATTAGGACGTAGTGCGGGACTATGAAGGAGTACACCCGAAATAATGCTACGCGATGCTACACTCAAAAGAAGTTCTCTTGAGAATATTATTAATCCCCAAGTTAGTTGGGAAATTGATAATATCCGAAAGATGGACTAATAACTTTGAGAACCTCTTTAGAACTTTGTTCTGCAGGTACAATTAACCTTTAGTCCGTGTCCTTTGGGAATGGGTATACCCTTTGGCTCCATGCTCATTGCAAACCTATGACCCTTTTTGTTTGTTTACATATGTGTCCTTATGTGCTTACTTGTGTTTGTTGCATCCATATAGCATCATGTTGCATTGGTTTCATGGGATCCCTAGTTTATTTATAAACATTATAGAAATCAATGGGGATTACAAAAGAAAATGTTTTTAAATATTCTTTTAAGAGTCCTAGCTTGGATGACCTAAGGAAGTTAAGGGCGTCGATCGAAGAATCAAGCAAACTTAAAAAGGAATACAAGAGACTTCCATAGAAGTTCAAAATACCTTTATTAATATTGAAGATCCAAGTGAACAAGGGCGTCCTACTGTATTTTCCAACAAGGGATAGAGGATTTATTTTCCTCTACCACATTACTCCTTAGAAGACGATTATGGACCACTTATTTTCAAAAAGATCCAAGTGGAGGAACAAATCAACAAGCGCGATGAAGGACTTCCTTAGGGCTTTATTTAGCTATTATGTTGGGACCCTCATAAGAATATTCACTTGTAATCCAATAAATAAATAAATAAATTAAAAAAAATTGAATTTTCTTTGGTATTCTGTAACGTTTATAAATATTTGAATCCCATGAAACCTTTCGTTTTGCATTCTTGCATTTGCATTTTGCATTTTATATTAGCATAGCATCCTTTGCATTCCGGGGGGGGGGGGGGGGGTCTCACTCTTGCTTTATCTTAACAGACCTCAAACTAAATCAACGATACAACACTCGAGCTAGTCAGCGCCAGAAGATGGATCAACTAGAACAGGAAAATAGAATACTCCGTGATGAAGTTGCAACTTTGAAAGAAAATATGGAGAGGTTGAATGGCTTAGTCGAAGCTCTGTCCAACCAGTCTACGCTCAACAATCAGGATGTCCCAAGGACTGTTATCTCCGAAGTTGTGTCAGCACCGATCCTAGTGATGCCTACTCTTGCTGAAGTAACCTACAGCATGCCGCCAGGTTTCCCGTGGGGGATGCCTCCTAATTTCTTTCCAGCTGGCTATCGTCCACCTGTGCCTGAGATCCCTGCCGTGACCACTGCTCAAGCTGTTCCTACAAACACTGTTGTAATGACTACTGCACCTTCGCATGTGAGCGTTACCCCGTATATCTTAGACAAGTCGATTTTGCATAAGTCGCCAAGCGAGACTGTGGGTTTGGAAGAAAGGATGGATGGTTTTCAAGACCAATTTTCCGAGATGCAGAAAGAATTAAGAGCCCTTCGTGGGAAGGATTTGTTTGGAAAGAGTGCTTCTGACTTGTGCTTAGTTCCGAATGTCAAGGTTCCGCCAAAGTTTAAGGTCCTTGATTTTGAGAAGTACAAAGGAAATACTTGCCCTCAGAGTCATCTCATCATGTATGCTAGGAAGATGTCTGCATAAACTGACAATGATCAACTGCTCATTCATTATTTCTAAGACAGTCTAACAGGCGCCGCACTCAGGTGGTATATGGGATTGGATAATGTGAAGATTCGAACTTTCAACGATCTAGGTGGAGCCTTCATCAAGCAGTACAAGTATAATGTGGACATGGCTCCCGACCGTGATCAATTGAGGGCCATGGCTCAGAAAGAGAAAGAGAATTTCAAGGAATATTCTGAGTGTTGGCGCGAGTTAGCCGCCCAAGTCACACCACCATTGGAAGAAAAGGAAATGACCAAGATTTTTCTGAAGACTCTCGGTCCATTCTTTTACGAGAAAATGGTAGCAAGTGCACCCAGTGACTTCACCGAAATGGTCAACATGGGAATGCGTCTGGAAGAAGGGGTTCGCGAAGGACGACTAGTCAAGGAAAGGAGTGCTCCCAATAATGCTCAAAAGTATGGGAGTGGTTATGTGAAAAAGAGGGAACATGAGACAAGTGTTGTGCAGCAGGGACGATCCAAGAGAGGGTATCCGCCATCACATCAGGTTGCTGTAGTTTATCAACCACAACATCAACAAAATCAGCCATTCAACGATCAGAGTCGTGCACACAAAAGATTAGACTTTGATCCCATCCCGATGACATACGCTGACTTGTTCCCAACTTTGATTCAAAAAGGTCATGTCCAGACGAGAGCTCCACCTAAGGTACCCAAGAAACTTCCGTATTGGTACAAAGCTGACAAATTTTGCCCATACCATCAAGGTGCTCCAGGCCACGACATTGAGAACTGTTACAATTTGAAAGCAGACGTTCAAAAGTTAGTTAAGTGCGGAATCTTATCCTTCAAGGGTTCCGTTCCTAATGTGCAAGATAATCCCACACCTCAGTGTCGCTACTGCGAAAATCGGCGCCGGCTGAACAGAAGAGTCGCCACCGTGCGTTATTTATCCCACGGGAGGGAAAGGAAACGCTCAGAGTAAACCTCACACAACACGGGAAAGGTATGGTCATCGCAACCAAAACCTGGGTTCGGGAGTCGGTTACGCAAGGGGAAGGTATTAGCACCCCTCACGTCCGTCGTACTCGACGGGATCCACGCTTGTTTTCAGGTATGGATTGTTATTCTATCTAAACTATAGGTCAAGGGTTAAAAAGAGAATAAAATGAAAATAAAATGACTCGGCAAAGTATCGCACTTTATGCCTACGTATTCTCGTCTGGAACGAGAAATCAGAGTCAACGTAGTTCGCCTACCTACGGGAAAGGAGGGGAAGGTTGCTCGCTAGGATATCGCATCCTATGCCTACGTACTTCCACACAGCATGAAAGATCAGAGCAAACGTAGTTCGGGCCACGTACGACACAAGTCTGTTTTGATTGATTTTATTCCTTCTGAAAAAGGTTTTTCTGATTAACAGTCCAAGCGGACAAAAATGACGTCTTGATGGGTTCACATTCTTTTACGAAAGAAGTGTCTTTTATTATGTTTGAAATCTTTATGTGTTTTTCTGTTTGTTTTGAGAAAGAAAGAGACAGAACTCTAACCTAC
This sequence comes from Lathyrus sativus, assembly GCA_963859935.3. Lineage (NCBI taxonomy): Eukaryota > Viridiplantae > Streptophyta > Magnoliopsida > Fabales > Fabaceae > Lathyrus > Lathyrus sativus. Next base: position 667,059,643 of record OZ012738.1, read on the forward strand.
GGTTGCGAAGGGAAACAAACTATCCTAATGTTATCATGCATGGGTTAAGACCTAGTGTCTATCATGCTCCTCTCTTGCACAGAGAGAAACAGAGATCCTACGGGATAGGCAGAAACAGAAACAATATCAGATATATACAGTAAAACAGTAAAATGCATGGATGCAGCAATACAAGCGAGGCAAGGGAGTCCCACTCAACCTCGAACCTAGAAAACAATAGGCAAAAGTGAACAGGCTTCACTTTCAACCCAGCAGGGTAAACAGCAAACAATACAGTTCAGAAAACCAATCAATACATCAGCAAATGAAATACAACAGCAAAAGAAACAGCATCACCAGCTCTGAATCAACAACTGGCTTCAAGCAATCTCCAATCAGCTACAGGCTTCAACAAGCATCAATCTTCATCTTCATGGCCTTCAGACAAGGGCTTTGATCATCAGTCTTCCATCTGCAATGGCTTTTCTTCATGGTCAAACCTCCAGGATGAGGGATTAATCACCAGAGTGAATTGGGTGTTAAGCAATCAGTTGACTACCAAAGGTGGTGAACAGACTGCTTCTAACACAAGAGACAGTTTCTCTCAAGAGTTCTATCTCATAGACACCATCACCAAGCCTTCCAAAGGAAGGGGGTGAATGTCTTAGAGAGACTCTGAATCACAGAGAAGAATGGATGCAGACAAGGCAATCCATGTTTGAGAAACAATCATTCTAATCTAGAGCTCTGCCTAGCTCCTAAACCCTAGTCTCCTCAGCAACTGATAGCAAGAAACTCATCCTCAACTCTGGCAGTTGATCTTCAATCTCTTGAATCTTCAATGGCTTCATCTCCACAAATCTTCAGCTTCCCCAGGGCCCCAGACAAACCCAATACCCAATCAAACAATCAACAATTCCCAGAGGGCACACCACACCAGACAGCAGATATACAGACAGTAATAATATCAGTAGGGGAATCCTAACTTTCTCTAAGGGATCTAATAGCTACCCATAGCCCCTATAGTCCCATAACTAATCTATTCAAACCCTAAGTCCTAAGGGAGAAAATTGAACTTCCTAAGTTGTTACCTAAAAACCCTAGTTTTATTCATGATATTCAAGCATCTATTAATCACCTAAAAGTAACTCCTAAAAATGGGAAATAAAATATTTCTACAAGCTTAACATCTCATCTAAACAATATGAAAAGAATGATCAAAAAATATTAAAGCATGTGAGAGAACAAAAATCATAAAAATGATGCATGAAATGAATATATTTAATATGCTATTTATTTAGAAAATATGAAAAAAATATGAAATAAAACTAAAAATGAAATTTTATTTTCCTATAATGTTCTAGACATGTTAATGAGAATATGGTAAAAAGAATGGATTAAAAAGCATTTTTTATGAATTTATTATGGATTTTAGAAGATTGGTAAAATAATGAAATGAAATAAGAAAATAAAAAGAAATGAAATGAAGGAGGGGGTGAGAAAAGCAGAAAAGCACGTTCAAAGAATTGGGCCTGATAACATGGGGGGTGTGGATAGCGCTCTGAGCCCAACCCCCCAATTAGTGAAACGCCGCGTTTGGTCTTAGCTCAGCTTTCCCTCACAAACGAAGTTTAAACATCAGCCGTTGGATCCAAAGCCAGTCAACTGGTCAAAAGGTGATCTGAGGGTGAAAATATCATCTTCCTCCTTGGTTCAGGGCTTGGAGGGAACTCCATGGATGAACACTCCACCTGCTTCAAACCCTAACTCCCTCGATTCTCCATGAAACGTCAACATATAAAAATCAAATCCGCTCCAAAACTTACCAGGAATCCAACCATGGTGTCACAACTAACTGAAATCTCCTCTAACCCTAAATCCGATAGCTACCTCCAAGAAAAGATCAAGAACTGATTCTCACTATCTTCAAAATTAAAGGCACAGGCATGTTCCTCTCTTCACCTAGATCATTTCCCCCTAAAGAACTAAGATTATCATTCAATATCGAGGGAGTTCTTGGTCCACACAGAAATGGTACCTCTAACAAAATCATCACCAAATCATCTCTAACTTTCCAGAAAGCTTCCCCTAATGATTTCTAACCGTTCTAACCTACTAATTCTAATCAATTCTACTTAGATTAAGGTGCACGAAGAAATTTACAAACCTGGTGAAATGAGATGCACAGATGGTAGAATTCTTCAAATCAATGCCTGAATTCCTCCAGAATCATTCAGTGATCCATCTTCTAGCTTCTGTATGCAAAAAGGAAGGTTGAAAAGCTCTGAATCTTGGAAATGGATCTGAAGCTGCAAGCTGCCAAACTCAAGGTACAGAACACGATTTGGCCTTGAATTCCCTCTGATTTTGATTGCCACACCTTCAATGATGATGATAGAACTGAACCAGATCAAGAAATTGAACAGAATGGAGAAGAAATGAGAAATTGGAGAATGAATTGCTATGGAGGAACTTGGATTTCAATCTCTCTTTCTGCAGCAATTCTCTCTAACCCTTGCATCTGAGCACACTCCAATCCATATATAGATGATGTTAGAATCATCTAGAACCAACTGGACTCTTCTTATGAGAAATTGAGTTTCTCATGTCATGACTTTTTCATTTCATGCTATGCATAGTTCATTCCAAGTTCTCCTTGTTACAGCCCATGATTATTAATTGAAAATCTCCCCAAATGGTATTTTGAACATGTTGAAAAGCCTTGCAAGCTTGTGTGTTAATCCCTTATGTGAGTTGGATATGTAACTTGAATTATAAGCAATCCATGGCAAGTCCCAAATTATGACCTCAAATCCAAAATCTAATAATGCCAATGATCACAAAATATGTTTTCTAGTCAAAATGATATGTCACTTGCCCCATTTTGATCATGTAGTATAAAATTCCCAAAAATGGACATTTCATGTATTAAATTTATGCCTTTTTTAGGTCATTTCTACAAGCATGAGTTACAAGCATTTCCAAACTTACATGGTCTTCTTTCTTGACTTAAAATCCCATTTGGAGCAAGTTTGATGTTGTAAGTTTTTCCATTTGAGGCCTCCTTGTATGAGTTTTGGGTATAGGTTAAAATGACCTGTAATTCACAAATGCCCAAAATACCCTTTGCTTGCCAAGACCATAAGTTGAGTTCCACACATCATATGAAGGCATGCCATACCATTCTAGAAAGCTAAGACAATGAGGAACAACTCTTATGTTGACCAAGAATTCATTTGAAATCTCCTTGAGGGGCAAAACTAGCTTGGAAGTCAAGTCACTTTCACAGACAAAAATTCAGATACCCCAGATGACCTGTAACTTGTAAGGACCATAACTTGAGTTCTATAAATCTCCTTGAGGTCTTCCACCACTCAAATTACAGGTCTTGAGATCCTCTACAAGTTTCATGTTGGCCAAGAAGCCATTTGAAGTTAGCATTTTGACTTATCTTGCTTGGAAATTTGACCTAAACTAGGGGATTTTACAGAGAAACCCTAATTTAGTAACTCCTCTTCTCCTTGATTTCTCTTGAATTCTCCTTGTCATATCTCCATATCCTTCTTTATATGCTCAATGATGATCCCCACATCTCTCCAATAGACTTGAATGCCCTCTTAAGTCAGTCAATTGACCTAGGGTTGACCTAGGGTTGACCCAGATGAAACCCTAGTTGACTGTCTTCAACTATAGCTCTTGTGCCTTCATCAATAACTTGTTTTCTTCTCCAAATGACTTTATAAGTCTCTCAAGGTGTCTAGATACTCTCCATGCCTTCACTTCACAGCTCACAACCCTCTTGTTGATCCTCAAACACCCTCAGCTAGGAGATGGACTCAAGGCTTGATCTGCTGAACTCTTTGCTTTCAAATTCTTTCCTGATGACTTGAATGAGATTGAATTATGATGATAACCTCTTGCTAGGCCTCTGGAGATGAGAATAATGATTGGTCCCCTGTTGAATGACTTGCTATGCTTATGCTATGCAAATGGTTAGTCTATGTACATGACTCTATATGCAAATGCTAATGACATTGAAACATAAACCAAGTGAATAAGGTTGGGCAAATTTTAGGGTGCAACAGCTGCCCCTATTCAAGCGACTTGGACCCGATTGGATGAAGAGCCCGGAGCCTTCAGACATTCGCGGTACGAGACGGTTGAATACTAGTGAAACCAGAAATTTGCCAACCGCAGAAATAAACTGCGCTCCTGCTTGAGGAATGACATTCATCAGCTGAATCTGACTGTTGGAGTAACCCACTGATCTCTCGCGACCGTGCTGGGGATTGGCTTCATCGTTCTGAAGAGGATTCTGTCATAACAGATTGCTTGCTTGTCCACATTAGGACTCTGTCTGTCGTCGATACGAAGAAATCTCAACTAACACTCGTCCACGTTAGGACTCCACTTGCTGTTATCCCAGAAAAATCCCGGCAACTCCGCTGGGGATAATTCGTCTGCATTTCCATAAACCGCATCGTCCACGTTAGGAATAAAACTCTTCCACGTTAGGAGTAACACCTGTCCACATTAGGAATCATTTTTGCTGCGTCTGTCCACGTCAGGACTAACCCTTTCATCTTTCCACGTCAGGAAACAATCTTCTTTCCGCGTTAGGAAAACTACATCAATCTATCCACGTAAGGACTCCAATACCACTTGCCATGTCCCCGTCAGGACTCCAACCTTTCCACGTAAGGAATACAACCATTTCTGAACTTGTCCACGTCAGGACTCCAATGTCTCCGCGTAAGGAATAAACTTCTTCTACTATGTTAGGCATACCTCTTCGATCTGTCCGCGTCAGGACTAAACTCTCTTTCCACGTCAGGAATAATCCATTTCTTTCCACGTCAGGAATCAATCTTGATATGTCCACGTAAGGACTCTGATCTTTCCACGTAAGGAATAAACTCGTCTTTCCACGTAAGGAAACCATCTTTCTTCCACGTAAGGAATGCCCTTGATATGTCCACGTAAGGACTCTCTTCTTTCCACGTTAGGAATACTGTCATTTCCACGTTAGGAATCACTTCTATTGATAGGTCCGCGTAAGGACTACATCTTTCCACGTTAGGAATCTCCGTCTTTCCACGTTAGGAATGATAATCTCTTTGATCTGTCCGCGTTAGGACACTGATCTCGTCTTGATTTGTCCACGTTAGGACTCAGGCGTCCTCGACTCACTGAGGAAATAAGACTTGTCCACGTTAGGACTCACACGTCTTCGACTTGCTGGGGACATATCCACGTTAGGACTTACACCTTGCCAACAACACGAAGAAGGATAAATTTGTCCACGTCAGGATTCTTGTACCTTGTCATCACAAAGAACTACAAACTTGTCCCCGTCAGGACGCACATTTCACCATTACGAATAAAGATATCTTCTGGAAACAAATGATCCACGTCAGGACACCAACACGAAGAGTAACCAATCTTTTGTCAACGTCATAACCTCCCTTTCTCCAAATTTCAAAAGACCGAATCTATCCGCGTCAGGATTAACACACCTTACCAATCTGGTAACACAAACCTGTCCACGTTAGGACGCCCACTTCTGAAGAAATCCCGTCATTCTAGGAGTAAATGGTCCACGTCAGGACTTAATTCTTCAATGGTCCTTTCCCACAACTTGCTCAGCACTGACGTGACAGCGACTTTGAGGCGGACTCTACTGGGGATATCTGGAAACCAACTATCGGACACCTGCTTCGAAATTCCGATTCACACGACTCGTTGATGACAACAAACTCTGCTTGGGAATAAGGAGATTCTTATCCTGGCCACTCTGGCTGGGGAAAATAAGATACATTTGCATAAATGACTCTGCTAGAGACAAAGAGAATTCTATCACGATAACTCTGTGGGGAATACCACCGAAACTGACATTATCATTGAATATCTCCTGCCGAGATTTTGACTGTTTAGTAATTTATTTGAGCAAGAGCTCTCTCTACCTGAACTACTAGAGTACAGAAACTGCTTCAGCAAAATAAATGCTGGAAGGGTAACGCCGACTCGCCGGGGATAGCCTGATGCTACAAAACTATTCCAGCAAAATAAATGCTGATAGGATGAAGTCGACCCTGCTGGGAAGTTGGGAACTCAAACCACACGTCTTGTTGAAGTAACCCCCTGCTGGGGAATATAACTCAAACCAAATACCTTGCGGAGATAACCCCCTGCTGGGGAATATAACTCTGCCGGGGAATGGCAGATGCGCCTGGTATGATTGATCTTTCTGCTAGAATGTGAACCGATATCACCAGTATCTCTGACAAAATAAGTGACAGGAACCACCATCGACTCCGCCTGGGAGAGTCTTAGATCTTCGAATTCCACTGGAAGGAAAGAACATTTACTGAAAAGAGAACTCCGCTGGGGATGACTGGATTCTCTTGGGGAAAATTAACTGACTCCACTGGGGGAGAGTGCATGACCCTGCGGGGGGAAATGAACCTGTCTGAATACAGCCTGACGATCTCGGAATCGCCAAACTCTGCTGAAGACGAGTAACTCCTCTGGAGCACGTCCTTTGGATAAGCTATGGCTAGCTGGGGAATTCTATCCTTCTTCAGGAAAAACATGCATGACCTGCGTGGGGATCAAGCTTTTCACTATTGCAATCTTTTGATCATCTTCCTCGTACGGTTATGAAACCTGCGACAACACCAACAAGACACGACAAGCCTATGCAATCAAATCGATCCAGGTTAGTGACGTTACACTCAGTTAATTCAAAGCTTTAACAATTGTTGGCAAGGGCCAGTGACGTTATACTCATGCTAGCTTCAATAAACTTAGGCGTTTTATCATGCGCAAAAACAGTAAAGAACAGGCATCAAGTACTGAATAACACATTTTCATTGATTGGGCCCCTGAATGGGCGGAGTTTTTGTACACGGGATGTAACTCCTGAAAAGAGGAAGCTACACAAAGCAAATCTACAAGTATGCAAGTATTCACAAGAAGCGTAAATATTGACAAATTAAATTTTGTACACATGTCGGCAACTGGATGCAGATGAACACCACGAACTGATCCTCCCATGACTCGTCCGACTCTAATGCTTTCCCGGTATCCGACTTCTGAAGAGGTTGTATCCGATAACTGACTTCTCGAACATATTTTCCCCGCATTGATACTCATTGAATTCAAATTCGGACCGCAGTCATTTGCTTTTCTCATCCCTAACTTTTGCGTGAACCGCCCTTTACGGGTTTTCAGTTCACCGGGATACCCCTTTTTGCCGAAGCCGCCCAGTGTAGGTTTTCAACTTCGCGGGTGTACATTTTTTCAATTTTATCCCTAACTTTTGCCCGAACCTTTCATTCTGTTTTTGGTTCGCCAGGATGCCCCATTTTTGCCTGGACTCTCTTTTTTTTTTTGTCCAGCGGGTCTATTTTAAGCAAAGTATTTTTTAACTGCGTCCGAATTCACAGGCGACGCAAAGTCTTCTCCGTCCATGGTGGACAACAATAAAGCTCCTCCTGAAAAGACCTTACTGACAACGTATGGCCCTTCGTAGTTGGGGGTCCACTTGCCCCTGTGATCTGCTTGCGGCGGGAGAATCCTTTTCAGCACAAGGTCGCCCGTCTGAAAGCTTCGCGGAAGTATTTTCTTGTCGTACGCTTTCTTCATTCGTCTTTGATACAAACGACCGTATGCCAGAGAAGCTAGCCTCTTCTCATCCATCAAACTCAGTTGGTTCAATCTATTCGTTACCCATTCTGCCTCGTCCAGCTGAACGTCTCGCAATACCCTCAGAGAAGGGATCTCAACTTCCAATGGTAATACCGCTTCCATTCCGTATACCAACGAGAACGGAGTTGCCCCGGTTGATGTGCGTACCGTCGTACGATAACCGTGCAAAGCGAAAGGTAGCATTTCATGCCAATCTTTGTAAGTCACCACCATTTTCTGGACGATTTTCTTGATATTCTTATTGGCCGCTTCGACAGCGCCATTCATCTTGGGTCGGTAAGGGGAGGAGTTGTGATGTTCGATCTTGAAATTCTGACAGAGCTCCTTCATCATTTTGTTGTTCAGATTTGAACCATTATCCGTGATTATCCGCTCGGGAATTCCGTATCGGCAAATGATATCTCTCTTGATGAATCTAGCCACCACTTGCTTCGTTACATTTGCGTAAGACGCCGCTTCCACCCACTTGGTGAAATAATCGATTGCTACTAGGATGAACCGATGCCCGTTAGAAGCCGTCGGCTCGATCTTTCCGATCATATCGATTCCCCACATCGAGAATGGCCATGGAGATGACATCACATTCAGAGGACTCGGAGGCACATGTATTTTGTCAGCATAAATTTGGCACTTGTGGCACTTTCTCGCGAACTTGAAACAATCAGTTTCCATCGTCAGCCAAAAATAACCTGCCCGCAGCAGTTTTCTCGTCATAGCATGCCCACCAGCATGCGTACCAAAGGCACCTTCGTGAATTTCCTCCATGAGAAGCTTTGCCTCTTTTTCGTCTACACAACGCAACAACACCAAGTCGTGGTTTCTTCTGTATAAGACGCCATCCGGGTTCAAATAGAAATTACCCGCTAATCTCCTGAGAGTCTTCTGATCTTGACTGGATGCCCCAGCCGGATACTCTTTATTCTTCAGGAAATTAAGGATATCAAAATACCACGGTTTGCCATCAGACGCTTCATCAATAGCAAATACATAAGCTGGCCTGTCCAACCGAGAGATAGTGATCTGGGGAGCTTCGTTCCAGAAGTTGACCTTGTACATGGAAGACAAGGTGGCAAGGGCGTCAGCCATTTGATTTTCTGCCCGTGGCACGTGATGCAATTCAACTTTGTCGAAGAAAGGCAACAATCTCCTTGCATAATTCATATAATGTATCAAATTGGGCTGCCGTGTCTCCCATTCCCCTTTGATCTGATTCACCACCAGAGCTGAGTCTCCGTATACGTCTAGATGTTTGATTCGCAAATCAATGGCTTCTTCAAGCCCCATTATACAAGCTTCGTATTCGGCCTCATTGTTGGTAACGGCGAAGGTCAATCGGGCAGTAAACGGGATGTGCGACCCATGCGGCGTAGTGATAATTGCCCCTATTCCGCTACCGTAAGCATTCACAGCTCCGTCAAATATCATCTGCCATTTGGACCCCGGCTCTGGTCCTTCGTCTGGTAACGGCTCTTCGCAATCCTTCATCTTGAGATACATGATATCCTCGTCAGGAAAGTCAAATCTCATCGATTGATACTCTTCAATAGGCTGCTCCGCCAGATACTCAGACAACACACTCCCTTTTATCGCCTTTTGCGAGACATATTGAATATCATATTCGGTCAAGATCATCTGCCACCTGGCAATTCTACCTGACAACGCCTGCTTTTCAAATATATATTTGATTGGATCCATCTTCGAGATGAGCATGGTTGTATGATTCAGCATGTACTGCCTCAGACGCTTGGCGGCCCAGGCTAGCGCGCAACAAGTTTTCTCCAGCATTGAGTATCGAGATTCACAGTCTGTAAATTTCTTACTCAAATAGTAGATTGCATGCTCTTTTCTCCCCGTCTCGTCGTGCTGACCGAGAACACAACCCATGCTTCCCTCAAGAACCGTCAAATACATTATCAAGGGTCTCCCTGCCACTGGGGGTATCAAAATAGGAGGCTCCTGCAGATACTTCTTTATTTTGTCGAACGCCTTTTGACAATTATCGTTCCACGTTACAGCTTGATCTTTCTTTAGCAACTTGAATAATGGTTCGCACGTAGCAGTCAGGTGAGATATGAACCGAGCAATGTAGTTCAACCTCCCTAAAAACCCGCGCACCTCTTTCTCTGTTTTAGGCGTCGGCATTTCTTGAATCGCTTTTATTTTAGCAGGATCGACCTCTATTCCTCTTTCGCTTACTATGAACCCCAGGAGCTTACCCGATCTCACCCCGAAGGTGCATTTGTTAGGGTTCAGCCTCAGCCTGAACTTCCTAAGCCTTTTAAACAACTTCAACAGATTCACCAGATGCTCTTCCTCCGTCTGGGATTTAGCAATCATATCGTCAACATAAACTTCAATCTCTTTATGCATCATGTCATGAAAGAGAGTTGTCATCGCACGCTGATATGTTGCCCCAGCATTTTTCAAACCAAAGGGCATCACTTTATAGCAAAATGTTCCCCAAGGCGTTATGAAAGTAGTCTTCTCCATATCCTCTGGCGCCATTTTAATTTGATTATAGCCTGAAAAGCCATCCATGAAGGAGAATACAGAGTATTGAGCAGTATTATCAACTAACACGTCAATATGAGGAAGTGGAAAATCGTCTTTTGGGCTTGCTTTATTTAAATCTCTATAATCCACGCACATTCGAACCTTGCCATCTTTCTTTGGCACTGGTACGATGTTAGCAACCCATGAGGGATACTTCGTCACAGCCAGGAACCCAGCGTCCCACTGTTTCTGAACCTCCTCTTTGATCTTCATTGCCATATCTGGTTGAGTTCTGCGAAGCTTTTGTTTGACGGGCGGGCAGTCTTCTTTCAGTGGCAGACGATGCACAACCATATCAGTATCGAGCCCTGGCATATCTTGATACGACCAAGCGAATACATCCTTATACTCTCGGAGCATTTCGACCAGTTTTCGCTTGATATCACTCTGCAGTGCGGCTCCGATACGAATATTTTTCTCAACCCCTTCCGACCCCAAATTGATAATCTCGATAACCTCGTCGTGAGGCAGAATGGCTCTTTCCTCTTGCTTCACCAACCAAGACAGTTCTTCAGGAACGTCGCTATCTTCGACAACCTCTTCTTCGGTCTGGAATACCGGGTGCTCGAAGTCGGGACGAGTCATAGGTGGTTCAAGGATGTCATCTGAAAATGTTATCCTGCAAAAGAAAGGGTTAAGTGCTTCAAAATGCGTATAAAGCAGATAACCACATTGCCATTTTATTGAAAAATACAAAACAAGAAAGACAGGGATTACGGTATTTGCACATGAAAAAAAAACGCCATTTATTTAATGATTAACGAAGCAATGCTTATAACAACACAGCCCTAAGCAAATCCTGATGCCCCGGGCAAGACATCAGATTGTTCAACAATTAATGAAGCAAAGCATTACTGTTTAAAGGTCACAGGAACAAGCTCCTGAATGGACCAGTTGCATAGTCCTTGTCCTGGCGTGCTTGGCTGAATCCAGGCATCCATATCACAGTCGCTGTCCCCTTCGTCGGACTCTGAAGCAGCATTGACAGATTCATGGCATACTCCACTGGCAGAGATGGTGATTGACTTTCTGAAATGAGGGGCCCCCACGGAAGGAGTTGATGACGACGGTCGGTACCCCAGTCCGAACCGGTCCATTTTCACCGGAATGTCCAATACTTTGCCCCAGCCTTTGGCTTCTCCTGCTTTTACTAGCGCTTGAGCCTCTTTATACGAAGAAACAGCTATCTCTGGCACTTTGCTTGGCCCGGGACTCTTGTCCTTTATGCGCAAACCTTCGAATGCTTGGCATGGCGTCTCGTGGATCTCCCCGTCGACTTCCACATATTTAAACGAAGAAAGATGGCTGACCAGGATGTCTTCTTCTCCGCACACGGTGACTACACTGTCTCCGACCATATACTTTAACTTCTGATGCAGGGTAGACGTGACTGCCCCTGCCCCGTGAATCCAAGGTCTTCCCAGCAAGCAGCTGTACGCAGGCTGTATATCCATGATATAAAACTCCGTTGCAAACACTTCCGGCCCCACTTGCAGAGGCAATGTAATTGATCCGAAGACTGTTCTCCGCGTGCCGTCAAACGCTCTGACTACCAAATCACTTGGTGTGCACAAAATTCCTCGAACATCCAGCTTCATCATAGCCTTCTTAGGCAGCACATTCAAAGATGACCCGGTGTCAACCAATACGTGCGACATTGTCGACCCTCTGCACTCAACAGATACATGTAATGCCATATTATGATCCCTTCCTTTCGGAGTCAAATCGAAATCAGTAAAGCCCAGACTGTGGCCCGCATTTACATGTGCCAATACCCCTTCTAGCTGGTTCACTGAGACATCCTGTGGTACAAAAGAAGTGTCCAGGACTTTCAGCAAAGCGTTTCGGTGAGCCTCCGAACATAACAGCAATGACAGAATAGATATTTTGGATGGCGTTTGCTGCAGATGCTCCACGATTTTATAGTCGCTCTTCCGAATTAAGCGCATGAATTCTTCGACATCCTTAGATGCTGCTTCTTTTTCATTTGCTTGAACCGGAACATTTTCCACCGCTTTCCCTTTTCCTTTCGCTAGCCTTTCGGCCTCTACTTCAGGAGATATAAAGATCCTGCCGCTTCTCGTCATGCCTCCTGAGCCCACAACATTATCCACAACCTCCGCTGACTGCTTGTTAACATCGATTTTAATCCCGTCACAATACACCTCTAGCCCATATGACCATGGGACCGCTTTCGTGCTCTCATACGGGATTGGCCCGGCTTTAGTTATAGTAATCGGTGGCCGCTGAACTGGTGCTGAAATAGTGATCGTCTTCCTAGGAATTGTCACTGTGGCAACATCACTCCGATTATCCACTACTGCCCCTGCCGGCTCATCAGTTGCTGCTCTATCAAACTGCAATACACCTTCATCAATCAAGGCCTGAACGCCTTTCTTCAAATCCTCACACTCCCCAGACAGGGCCCAACAATCTAAGCAGTACTCATTACAACCCGGGTAAACACCTCCTTGCAACAGTCGGCTTTTTATTTCGCTCAGCGGCGTCTTTAAATCCTCAACATTCATAATCAGATTCAGACCTTCCTCAGTCAGCACGGCGTTCGCCCCATGATTAGGCATGGGTTTCTGGACTATATTTGCACCGGTCGTTCCGAAGTTGATAGACTTGTTGTCCAAGAGATCCTGCACAACGTGCTTAAAAGCATGACAACCTTCAATATCATGGCCCGGGGCCCCAGAATGAAACTCGCAGCGCCTATTTGCATCATAGCCGAACGGGGGAGTTCCCGTTATCGGTGCCAAGGTTCTTTTTTCTACCAGATTCAATCCCAACAAGGTCTGCAATAAATCAGCATAATTAGAGGGAGGCTTCTCGAACACCCTTCTCGGCTTATTACCCTGGAATCTTCTCTGAGCTTGCTGTGCCCCCTGCTGAGGCTGCTGCTGCTGTGGCATTGGCTGCTGCTGAACCGGTTGTTGTTGCTGGATTGGTTGTTGCTGATAAGGAATAGTGACACTCGACACTTGCTGCTGCTGACGATATTGATTTCTTCCCCTGCCTCGGCCTCGGCCTCGGCCTCCAAATACCGCACTAGCTTCGCCCTGACGGCGCCCACCATAAGCTTTCCTATTACTGCCAGATGCAGCTGACTCGTCAACTTGGAACTTTCCTTGCTTAATGTTCCGCTCAATCTTTTCCCCCATCAAGATCAGGTCTGAAAAACTTGCCAGAGAAGTATGAAACAACATATCATGAAACAGCCCGGTGAATGTACCAACAAACATATCGTTCATTTCTTTATCTTCCACAGGAGGACGGACCCTGGCAGCCATATCGCGCCACCTTTGCGCGTATTCTTTAAAACTCTCCCCCTTCTTCTGCGAAAGCCCGGCCAACTGGACCCGATTGGGTGCCAGGTCACTGTTATATTTGTAATGGGCTACAAACGCCTCTGCTAATTGCTTCCAAGTCTTGATATCAGTGGGCTCCAACCCCATGTACCACTCTAAGGAAGGCCCCGATAGACTATCCTGAAAGAAATGCATGAGCATTCTTTCGTCAGTGGAGTATGCTGACATCTTTCTGTAATAAGCTCGTACATGAACCTTCGGACATGTGTCTCCTTTGTACTTATCGAACGCAGGCGCTTTGAACTTGATTGGCACCCTCAGCCCAGGTACCAAGCCCATTGTTGCCATGTCCAGACCCACAGCACTCTGATTTAAGACTCCCTTCATTTGCTCTTCCAGCATTCTAATCTTTTGAGAATCATCCATCGGCCCTTCAAAAACCCCTCCAGAGAAGGCATCCTCCTGCTGATCCTCTTGCCACATACCGTTTCCAGCCCCGTATCCATCATACGCATTATTACGTCCAGCTCTGACTTGATTCATCCCTGGAACTCGGCCTCTGTTGCCATACCCTTGAACACCTCCAGCAGGACCACCAGCCATAAAACCAGCACCGTTTCCGTTTCCAAAACCTCCATAGCCCTGATTGGCCATACCATAACCATCTTGCCCAAAGCCTTGAGCATTAAAGCCATACTTGCCAGTGTTGTCGAATCCCTGATCGTTGAATCCGAACCCAGCGTTGACAAAGCCATTGCCTCCGAGATTATCTCCCACATTGACATCACCCAGCCCAGCGTTGTGGACAGCAGTTTCATTTCCAACTCCGACGTTACCATTCACAGCAGTGGTAGCGTTGTTGACGTTAGCAGCATTCACATTGACGACAGGCGGAGCCACTGGCGTTGGAGTGCCATCTCCATGAGCAGTATCAATCCGGACAGACTGATGATCTTCGTTACCATGTCCAGCGTTGCGAGCCAACAGAGGCTGGACCATGGCCTGCAAATTCTCTTGCCCTTTTGCTATAGCCTCCATGGTCTGCATGAAGAGGGCGAGCTTCTCGCGTACATCCTGCATCTCGTTCTGAATCTGGTCCATGACTTTCCGACAGTTGGATCGTGTAGAATAGCGGTGCGGATGTTGATCTGGAATCCTGTTAAGTACCTGATACAGAACAAGAGATAAGACACCGTTCAAAGATTACCTGTTATGCAATATGAATATGAATGCAATGCAATGTGTCTGTGCATTAGGGAAGTTCATTCCCCCAGTTCTAGTGCGAAGGTGCCGGTGCAGTGACAGTGTTGACAATAAGAATACCGGAGCTGAATCATAGAAAGCCTCATATATAACAGAGAGAATCAATAAGCCCAGGGTACAATATCACTGAGAGTACAAAGATGGCATGACCTCAACCAACAATCCTGGCGATGGTCAGCACTATGCAAATAAAGCATACAAATAATGGGATGATCAAATCCTCCCAAAAGTCTGGTACTCCTCTATCAACTTCTTGGTCTCCGGATGGCTTGGTCGATCGAGCAGCCCTTCAACAAGCAGGTTTCTCCTCTTAAGGACACGGCGTACGTCTTCAGCAGTTTCTTCCCATGTTGCTTCTCCGAAGCAATCTTCTAGCTTTCGCTTCTGAGAGACCGCTTCATCTCTGGATTTGATTGCCTTGTTCAGTGCATGCTGGACACTATACCGGTTCATCACTTCTTCCTCACACCTCTTGATGCTAGACTTCAACTTCTCCTCGAGGTCGGAAATTTGCTGCTTTAGCTTATCTTCCCTCTGCTTGTTGTTGGTGAGAGTAGCATTCCAAGTCTTATTGCAAGAGGATATCTCTCGGTGTGCTGCGTCAAGCGCCTTCTTTTTGGCTTCCAGCATGTCATGGGAACTTCTGAACTCTTGCCCCAGACGTTCGCGCTTTTTCTTTTCCTCGGTCAACTCAGCTCCTAACCTGTTTACCAGCTCAATCTGTTGTTGGAAAGCATATACGGCCTTGTTTTTCTCACTGCGTACCTGGGCTAACTCTTGCTCTAACCCTTCGTTAATCTTTGTCAAGGCTTCTTTCTCCCTCACAACTTGTTCATATGCTTCCCTAGAAACAGCGGTTGGCTCTTCTACCGGAATAGGATCAAGAATTGGTGCCTCTGGAAACGGCATCTTCAACTGACTAGCCCTCTCCTGAATCCAAACTCTATAAGGTGCGTAGGCCTGACAGTCATTCTTTCCTAATAACGACTTCCCTTTGCGGTTAATACGCGTCCAAGCATGTCGCAACTTGGCTAATAACTCCCCCTTCACGTCACCGGTGAAGTACAGAGATTCCTGTACTTCTTCCTCTTGAGGTGGACTCTTCAGCGCATATCCGAACTGGCGAATGAATAGAGAAGGGTTGTAATTGATACACCCTTTCCTTCCTATCAATGGCACATTAGGGTACCCCGAACAGCTAAAGATGAGCTCAGATCCCAACAGATCTCTATCAAACCACTCCATATCTTCCGACGATAACCTCATCAAACGCTCCGTCCAACCAACGGGAACTGTAGTCTCTGCAGCAGATCCTCTCTTAGGAAGATGACTCTCAAACCACATACTCAACAAGGGCACACACAGATGAACATTCTTCCCTCTTCCCTTCTCATTCTTGTAGTGCAGTGAATGGTAGAGATCTCCGAGTAAGGTAGGTACAGGATTACCAGCGGCGAACAAGTAGAAGGCGTCGAAGTCCACAAAATCCGGTATATTGGGGAATAAAACTATGCCATAGATGCACAAAGCCAACACAGCATTGAAAGCAACCCAGCACCCATTCTTGGCATACTCTTGGGCTTTACCCACTAAGAACTGAAATGAGAATCCTGGAACTCCACGGGAAACAGTAGTCACAAGTTCAGAAGCATCCACATGCAAGGCTTTGGCCAATTCCTCCGGCTTAGGTTTGGCATCATAATGAATGAATGGAACCTGGTTCTGCACAGGCAGCTCAACATACTCAGCGTATTCCTCCAGAGTTGGTCCCATAATAAAGTCAGAGAACGTGAAGCACCTCAAAGCAGGGTCGTAGAATTGCAACAAAGCATACAGCCCATCTAACTCTACCTCTGTAGGTTTGCACACCAATCTCAGTAATCTACCATAACTCATCCGGAAACTCCTACGAACACCCTCATCAGCAAGAGAGATCAACCCAAGCAAAGGAACAATATCAGGCGTAGGCAATTTGTAAGCAACCGTTCTCCGTAGGCTAGTCATGATCAAATACTCAGAAGTCTGGGCACTAGAACTAGGGAAATGCAGATGCACCTGCAGCACAGACACACGTTAGTGAAATGCAAATGATAATGGATATGCAGGGATGCAATGCAAGTAACATTCAACAGGGACCAAAGCTGCAGCTGAATAGCCTAAACCCAATCAAGAAAGGTCTCAGATAGACCATCCAGAAGTCATCAAACCCTGGTCTCAGATAGACCTAAAATAGAACTCCAACACTGGTCTCTGACAGACCTCAAACCATAACTCACTGGTCTCTGATAGACCTCAAATCACATCCATAATTGGTCTCTGACAGACCTCATAACACATCTCCACTTGGTCTCTGACAGACCTCAGAATAAATCTCCACATGGTCTCTGACAGACCTCAGAATAAATCTCCACATGGTCTCTGACAGACCTCAAAATAAATCTCCACATGGTCTCTGACAGACCTCAGAATAAATCTCCACATGGTCTCTGACAGACCTCAGAATAAATCTCCACATGGTCTCTGACAGACCTCAAACCTCCCCATAAATAACCAGGATCTCTGATCAAGAAATAACCGGTAGTCTGGAGGTCTAGTTACCTGCATAACCCTGAATCCCCTCACAGGTGGGTGGCCCTATAACTGGCACAAGGTACGGCATCCTATGCGGTCGTCGGCGTCACAGACTTTCAGGGTTAATGATACGATTCCCAGAAGGAGTGGCATCATCAATCCCTGAAGAGGCCTCACTCAGCCAACTTCCAAATGATCGGTCCCCAGAGTCGACAATCCAACTAACCAGCAACCCACGCCAACCAAAGGAAGGGGCAGGAGGCCAACCAGAGGAACCTCGTCTGAGTGTAGATTTCATGGGACACCAAAGCAAGCAAAGCAAGCGGGCGCCCACTAATTTCTACTCTAATTCTAGGTGCACTCAAGCCCAGGTCCGGCTTATCTCTCAATATCAGAACACCCGTCACACCCCAAATACAGCAATAATAATCAATACATAAAGCTGAAAATACAAGGTTAGAAATATACAAACTCCATACAAAATCCTCGACGGGAAAACAAGCGCTAGGATTGACTCTCTCAAGGGACGTTGGATCCCAAATGCATAAGAACCATCGCAGTCCTTAGCAGCCCGGGGACGTTGGATCCCCAGCAGAGTCGCCAGCTGTCGCTACTGCGAAAATCGGCGCCGGCTGAACAGAAGAGTCGCCACCGTGCGTTATTTATCCCACGGGAGGGAAAGGAAACGCTCAGAGTAAACCTCACACAACACGGGAAAGGTATGGTCATCGCAACCAAAACCTGGGTTCGGGAGTCGGTTACGCAAGGGGAAGGTATTAGCACCCCTCACGTCCGTCGTACTCGACGGGATCCACGCTTGTTTTCAGGTATGGATTGTTATTCTATCTAAACTATAGGTCAAGGGTTAAAAAGAGAATAAAATGAAAATAAAATGACTCGGCAAAGTATCGCACTTTATGCCTACGTATTCTCGTCTGGAACGAGAAATCAGAGTCAACGTAGTTCGCCTACCTACGGGAAAGGAGGGGAAGGTTGCTCGCTAGGATATCGCATCCTATGCCTACGTACTTCCACACAGCATGAAAGATCAGAGCAAACGTAGTTCGGGCCACGTACGACACAAGTCTGTTTTGATTGATTTTATTCCTTCTGAAAAAGGTTTTTCTGATTAACAGTCCAAGCGGACAAAAATGACGTCTTGATGGGTTCACATTCTTTTACGAAAGAAGTGTCTTTTATTATGTTTGAAATCTTTATGTGTTTTTCTGTTTGTTTTGAGAAAGAAAGAGACAGAACTCTAACCTACGGTTGCGAAGGGAAACAAACTATCCTAATGTTATCATGCATGGGTTAAGACCTAGTGTCTATCATGCTCCTCTCTTGCACAGAGAGAAACAGAGATCCTACGGGATAGGCAGAAACAGAAACAATATCAGATATATACAGTAAAACAGTAAAATGCATGGATGCAGCAATACAAGCGAGGCAAGGGAGTCCCACTCAACCTCGAACCTAGAAAACAATAGGCAAAAGTGAACAGGCTTCACTTTCAACCCAGCAGGGTAAACAGCAAACAATACAGTTCAGAAAACCAATCAATACATCAGCAAATGAAATACAACAGCAAAAGAAACAGCATCACCAGCTCTGAATCAACAACTGGCTTCAAGCAATCTCCAATCAGCTACAGGCTTCAACAAGCATCAATCTTCATCTTCATGGCCTTCAGACAAGGGCTTTGATCATCAGTCTTCCATCTGCAATGGCTTTTCTTCATGGTCAAACCTCCAGGATGAGGGATTAATCACCAGAGTGAATTGGGTGTTAAGCAATCAGTTGACTACCAAAGGTGGTGAACAGACTGCTTCTAACACAAGAGACAGTTTCTCTCAAGAGTTCTATCTCATAGACACCATCACCAAGCCTTCCAAAGGAAGGGGGTGAGTGTCTTAGAGAGACTCTGAATCACAGAGAAGAATGGATGCAGACAAGGCAATCCATGTTTGAGAAACAATCATTCTAATCTAGAGCTCTGCCTAGCTCCTAAACCCTAGTCTCCTCAGCAACTGATAGCAAGAAACTCATCCTCAACTCTGGCAGTTGATCTTCAATCTCTTGAATCTTCAATGGCTTCATCTCCACAAATCTTCAGCTTCCCCAGGGCCCCAGACAAACCCAATACCCAATCAAACAATCAACAATTCCCAGAGGGCACACCACACCAGACAGCAGATATACAGACAGTAATAATATCAGTAGGGGAATCCTAACTTTCTCTAAGGGATCTAATAGCTACCCATAGCCCCTATAGTCCCATAACTAATCTATTCAAACCCTAAGTCCTAAGGGAGAAAATTGAACTTCCTAAGTTGTTACCTAAAAACCCTAGTTTTATTCATGATATTCAAGCATCTATTAATCACCTAAAAGTAACTCCTAAAAATGGGAAATAAAATATTTCTACAAGCTTAACATCTCATCTAAACAATATGAAAAGAATGATCAAAAAATATTAAAGCATGTGAGAGAACAAAAATCATAAAAATGATGCATGAAATGAATATATTTAATATGCTATTTATTTAGAAAATATGAAAAAAATATGAAATAAAACTAAAAATGAAATTTTATTTTCCTATAATGTTCTAGACATGTTAATGAGAATATGGTAAAAAGAATGGATTAAAAAGCATTTTTTATGAATTTATTATGGATTTTAGAAGATTGGTAAAATAATGAAATGAAATAAGAAAATAAAAAGAAATGAAATGAAGGAGGGGGTGAGAAAAGCAGAAAAGCACGTTCAAAGAATTGGGCCTGATAACATGGGGGGTGTGGATAGCGCTCTGAGCCCAACCCCCCAATTAGTGAAACGCCGCGTTTGGTCTTAGCTCAGCTTTCCCTCACAAACGAAGTTTAAACATCAGCCGTTGGATCCAAAGCCAGTCAACTGGTCAAAAGGTGATCTGAGGGTGAAAATATCATCTTCCTCCTTGGTTCAGGGCTTGGAGGGAACTCCATGGATGAACACTCCACCTGCTTCAAACCCTAACTCCCTCGATTCTCCATGAAACGTCAACATATAAAAATCAAATCCGCTCCAAAACTTACCAGGAATCCAACCATGGTGTCACAACTAACTGAAATCTCCTCTAACCCTAAATCCGATAGCTACCTCCAAGAAAAGATCAAGAACTGATTCTCACTATCTTCAAAATTAAAGGCACAGGCATGTTCCTCTCTTCACCTAGATCATTTCCCCCTAAAGAACTAAGATTATCATTCAATATCGAGGGAGTTCTTGGTCCACACAGAAATGGTACCTCTAACAAAATCATCACCAAATCATCTCTAACTTTCCAGAAAGCTTCCCCTAATGATTTCTAACCGTTCTAACCTACTAATTCTAATCAATTCTACTTAGATTAAGGTGCACGAAGAAATTTACAAACCTGGTGAAATGAGATGCACAGATGGTAGAATTCTTCAAATCAATGCCTGAATTCCTCCAGAATCATTCAGTGATCCATCTTCTAGCTTCTGTATGCAAAAAGGAAGGTTGAAAAGCTCTGAATCTTGGAAATGGATCTGAAGCTGCAAGCTGCCAAACTCAAGGTACAGAACACGATTTGGCCTTGAATTCCCTCTGATTTTGATTGCCACACCTTCAATGATGATGATAGAACTGAACCAGATCAAGAAATTGAACAGAATGGAGAAGAAATGAGAAATTGGAGAATGAATTGCTATGGAGGAACTTGGATTTCAATCTCTCTTTCTGCAGCAATTCTCTCTAACCCTTGCATCTGAGCACACTCCAATCCATATATAGATGATGTTAGAATCATCTAGAACCAACTGGACTCTTCTTATGAGAAATTGAGTTTCTCATGTCATGACTTTTTCATTTCATGCTATGCATAGTTCATTCCAAGTTCTCCTTGTTACAGCCCATGATTATTAATTGAAAATCTCCCCAAATGGTATTTTGAACATGTTGAAAAGCCTTGCAAGCTTGTGTGTTAATCCCTTATGTGAGTTGGATATGTAACTTGAATTATAAGCAATCCATGGCAAGTCCCAAATTATGACCTCAAATCCAAAATCTAATAATGCCAATGATCACAAAATATGTTTTCTAGTCAAAATGATATGTCACTTGCCCCATTTTGATCATGTAGTATAAAATTCCCAAAAATGGACATTTCATGTATTAAATTTATGCCTTTTTTAGGTCATTTCTACAAGCATGAGTTACAAGCATTTCCAAACTTACATGGTCTTCTTTCTTGACTTAAAATCCCATTTGGAGCAAGTTTGATGTTGTAAGTTTTTCCATTTGAGGCCTCCTTGTATGAGTTTTGGGTATAGGTTAAAATGACCTGTAATTCACAAATGCCCAAAATACCCTTTGCTTGCCAAGACCATAAGTTGAGTTCCACACATCATATGAAGGCATGCCATACCATTCTAGAAAGCTAAGACAATGAGGAACAACTCTTATGTTGACCAAGAATTCATTTGAAATCTCCTTGAGGGGCAAAACTAGCTTGGAAGTCAAGTCACTTTCACAGACAAAAATTCAGATACCCCAGATGACCTGTAACTTGTAAGGACCATAACTTGAGTTCTATAAATCTCCTTGAGGTCTTCCACCACTCAAATTACAGGTCTTGAGATCCTCTACAAGTTTCATGTTGGCCAAGAAGCCATTTGAAGTTAGCATTTTGACTTATCTTGCTTGGAAATTTGACCTAAACTAGGGGATTTTACAGAGAAACCCTAATTTAGTAACTCCTCTTCTCCTTGATTTCTCTTGAATTCTCCTTGTCATATCTCCATATCCTTCTTTATATGCTCAATGATGATCCCCACATCTCTCCAATAGACTTGAATGCCCTCTTAAGTCAGTCAATTGACCTAGGGTTGACCTAGGGTTGACCCAGATGAAACCCTAGTTGACTGTCTTCAACTATAGCTCTTGTGCCTTCATCAATAACTTGTTTTCTTCTCCAAATGACTTTATAAGTCTCTCAAGGTGTCTAGATACTCTCCATGCCTTCACTT
This sequence comes from Lathyrus sativus, assembly GCA_963859935.3. Lineage (NCBI taxonomy): Eukaryota > Viridiplantae > Streptophyta > Magnoliopsida > Fabales > Fabaceae > Lathyrus > Lathyrus sativus. The sequence goes on from OZ012738.1 coordinate 667,082,061, forward strand.
CACAGCTCACAACCCTCTTGTTGATCCTCAAACACCCTCAGCTAGGAGATGGACTCAAGGCTTGATCTGCTGAACTCTTTGCTTTCAAATTCTTTCCTGATGACTTGAATGAGATTGAATTATGATGATAACCTCTTGCTAGGCCTCTGGAGATGAGAATAATGATTGGTCCCCTGTTGAATGACTTGCTATGCTTATGCTATGCAAATGGTTAGTCTATGTACATGACTCTATATGCAAATGCTAATGACATTGAAACATAAACCAAGTGAATAAGGTTGGGCAAATTTTAGGGTGCAACACTCAGCATGGTTCGTCCTCCGTGAACATGATTCAAGGTTATTCGGGAAGCTCATATCAATATAGTGCCTGAAGATGAATCTAAAGGCGACATAGCAGACGATTCTGCAAGCTTCTTCGTTCCATACAAAGACTGAATAAGATCCTGAGAGGGGCTCATCAGGGCGTTTCCTTATGCGTATTTCATTTCTTTGATTAAAAGCATGTTTGGCTTGTCTAGCTTGTTTATTTTGAATAATTAATGCAATAAAATGTTTGTCTTGGAGAAATCTATTCGTTTCACTCGTAAATTTTTTTTCATAATTTGTAACGCCTACTATACCCAATTCTCTCACTTTGGTGAATAATTGGAGGGAGAATGACAAAGTAAAATGCTAGGATCTCTCGCTGTATGCTTTTGAATAAAAACCCTACTGATGATGTAAGGCATTGTTTCAAACCTCCTGAGCACAAAAATAGTTAACCTGTCTTTTAAGCCTTGAGAAAGGATCTGTTTTTTCTCTCCCAAACCAAAACCTCGTTTTAACCTGGGGCAGGGTATCAAAAACGAACATCTCTAAAAAAAATTGGGTGGGCACAAATATACTTTGACCCTTTATTCCTCTGCTTTACAAATCATAAACTAAACCCATAAATATAACCCATAAAATCCTAATTGAAGTAAGGTTTAGTTCAAAAAAGCATACTCGATGAGATATCATTTCCTGACTCCTATGAGCTATGCTCAAACTTAGTATCGGCCTTATAAATAAATTTAATTCATGTCCTAACTAGTGATTTCAATCACTAGTCTTTGTGATATCTTTTTCAAAAACGCTTCTTCGAGACAAACGTATATGTTGTGTTAACAGTTTCAGAATTAACATTTTTGGCCCTCTATTTTTGCTTGATGTCTTAGAAAGATTACGTGAAGACGTCACCGATTAAATTTGAAGACTTTGCTGATCTGGGGCAAGTCATTTTTTCCCAAGAGGTTTGATTCATACAAGTTTGACTTCATCTATAGCACAAGTTTGAAGACTCGGTTATACCGTCAATCAGGGGCAGTTACGTCGAGCTTCTGCGAATCTCTCCAGGAGTTTGAAAACAGTGGGGCGTTTGAACGTCATGTTTTCTGTAAAATCCTCTCGGGATGACCTTTTCTCATGAACCGTATGACTTGGGGCATTCGAGAGTCGAAGGAAAACCCCAGTTGGTGACCTGAGAATCCCCAGTGAGCTGATTAGCTTCACCTCTCCAGCGAGGCGGATGTTTATTTCATCCCCATCGATGTTTCAACTCCAACATATTCAACAACTCTGGGTTTCCTAAAGCAAGTGTACATTCTCCAAGCAATGTTGGATCTGTGAGGATTTGGTTTGAATGCCCTCCTCCCGAGATGTTTATTTCATCTCCGTTTGTCTTGTCAGCATAGGTATACGCATAACATATAGATAGTTAGCATAGCATGTACATTTTGCATCTTTGTGTTTATTTGTTCCGTCACTTTGGTCGTGGTTATCCCCAAGTGACTGGGTGTGTCTTTTCCTTCCAAGTAGAGTTGTCATCCCTAGGCAGAAAGAGAAAAATATTTCTATTTCCCCACAGAGTTCGATCCTCGTGGAAGACGGTTGCTTTAGTATATCCCATTTGAGTTCATACCTCAACGGTCGAGTCTTGTTTGACAACTTCTCTTCGGTTATTTCCCGAAGTGAACTTAGGTCCTTGACAATCACATTGGTGGACATCTCCAACTTTTGAACATGGATTGAGTGTGCATTTATTTTGCACTTGGCTTCCCGAGAAGTTGTATGAAGACAATTATTGAAGGCGGATATTTCTTCAACGATATCACAAGATTTTCTCGACAATTTGCACCCAGATTGTAAGCAACCTTTTTATTTGAGCAACTCGTTTTGATCAGGATCTTATTCAAAATGAAAAATGGCAATCTCTTCAAGACAATTCATCCACCCCCCAGCGGGTTTACACAAGTTTATTCCCACCAAATGGCATTTCTTCCGAGAAGTTCGATGAAGTTTATTACAATTAGTCTCTCTTTATTTGAGAAGACACATTTTACCAGTCAACCGATTTCCATCTCTTCCGAAGATCACCGTTGAAGCTTTACAACCCCTAGTACGACACCTTTTCTTAGGCTGCCATATGTTTGGTAGTAAGGTGATCTTTCCTCCTTTGGGTTATTACCTCTGTTTAGGCTATCATATGTTTGATAGTAGGTAATATACCATCTTCTTTATGGTCAAACACCTTTTCTTAGGCTGCCATATGTTTGGTAGTAGGTGATTTTTCCTTTTGTGTTCACCTTTTCTTAGGCTATCATATGTTTGATAGTAGGTAACACATATCGTTTTGGTCAGACACTTTTTCTTAGGCTGCCATACGTTTGGTAGTAAGTGATCTCTCTTTCTTTGGGTTATTACCTGTGCTTAGGCTATCATACGTTTGATAGTAGGTATTACGCCTGTCTTTTTTGTGTTCACCTTTTCTTAGGCTATCACATGTTTGATAGTAGGTAACACATATCATTTTGGTTAGACACTTTTTCTTAGGCTGCCATACGTTTGGTAGTAAGTGATCTCTCCTTCTTTGGGTTATTACCTTTTCTTAGGCTATCATACATTTGATAGTAGGTAATATACCATCCTTTTTGGTCAGATGCCTTGGCTTAGGCTACCAGGTTTGGTAGTAGGTCATATTTCCTTTGTGTTGCCTGTGCATAGGCTATCATTTATTGACAGTAGGTAACATGCGTTTCCTTGCTTCAACCGAACGTCATTTGCTTAGGCTACCACGCGTTGGTTATCCATCACATTCAAGTTTCTATTTCACTGACGAGCTGTTGTATTCCTGGTGGTTTTATTATATCTTATCTTCATTTTGGAGAATCCACAATGCTGATTATTGTCTCTTCTCGTGGTGCCTCGCGCCGGTTCCTCCCGTACGTCGTATCTGGTTCATCCCCTGTGGCATCATTTCTCCACAGGACCCCTGTGTCTTGCATTTTCATATCATTGCATATCATTTGCATTCAGTGGCTTCTTATGGCCAAAAATTTGTGCAATGTTTGTATTTAAGTCCCTCCTATCTCGTCGAGACGGAGATCTCAATCTCCATACCTCCGGATAGAAGAAACTTAAATAGGGGCATCTGTCACACCCTAATTTTTGACCCTAAGATTCCACCTCCTTGTGTGTTTTATCGTCTTACCTTTATGTGTGACTAACAAGTATGTGCAATTTCTTTTTTTTGCTTTTGAGACATCTCAGGAAAAGCTCGTCAATACAAGATTCACATAAGAGACGAAATCACAGGCTCAGGGTTGGCTCATGACGCCTTAAGTTCGTTTGGTGCAATTCATGTGGATGGAATTGATGGCGGATGCGGGAACTTGCAATTCAAAGTACCTAATTTTCAGTTCAAGCATTGTGAGATCAGTAAATTCAAGTATAGTCCTAAGATCAAAGTATATAAGATTCTTCACCATAAGATTTAAGACACGCGAGCTACAACATCATTTCTATTTGATCAAGGATCTACAACGCCGTTTTACAAAGAGCATTCTTTATTTTAAGAAACTCAAGATCTTAAGTGCATCATTCAAGCTTTTCAATTTTCAAGGAGTATGGAAGTTCTGTCATCCTTTAAATTCACGGGCAACTTAATGTCACCAATCTAAGTCCTATGTTAGATCATGAACACAATTCATGTCTGAGCTTCTACCATTCAAAGGATAAATAAGAAAAGAATAAAAAAACCAGTTTCACAAATGCATTTCCATTATGTTTATTACAGGGGACACAAGTTTCCAAGCAACAACTTAAGTACCGCCGCAAGCTTACAATAAGTGTTCGATCTCTATTTGTTACAAAAATAGAAGAATATTATGAATCAACATCAGAGTTACAAACCCTACGAAATGGATCTATCATCAACCCAAAGAGGAGGATGGCTCTCGTCGCTGATGGACTTGACACTATCAAAGTTTGGATGAGAGAAGAAAGTTCCGTATGTCTCCGTGGAAATTCTACTTGGTAGAATGGATACTATAGCCTTGTTCAACTAGGTTTCTCTCCAACGGTATCCTGTGGCAATGCAATTTGGAGGTTACCATAAGAACAATTCTTTCTACCTTCAACTCAATAAATTTAAGAGACGCCGTAAAGAATTCAGTACCAAGAAGTCCTTTAGCTAAAACATCAGAGAGGATTCCACCGCGAGCTAGTATCCGGCGTATCGCTTCTACTGCACCTTCATTGTCACACCTGCGAAAGAACACAGAACCTCAACACATAGGAACCAAATAAGTCCAGAAGAAGGAGCCTGAAGGCTGATATCTGCACAAATGTAAAGAGGCCCTATTGGATCAAATAGAATACAATGTTTGAACTGCAGAATGTTTGTCTTGAACTTTAAATTAAGGTCCCGCGATGAACGTCCCAATACACAGACAACAATTTCCCGCAACTACTCCTCTAGCAGCCTGTTTCAACCCCTTTGCCGCCCTGTTCAAAATAAATCAAGAAAGAACTATGAGTTACTTTTCAGGCAACAGTAAACCCACAACAATTGGAAAGCAATGGTAGGACTTTGTGCAAACGTGAAATTCTCGAAGTATAGAGCAGTATCATCACAGCTTACCCCTGAAACCTTCAGTATTTAATTCATGCTGTCACGTCTGGTACCTGGACGAAATTACTACGGAGATTAGACTTTTCTGGACAACCAAAACAACAATTAACAGATGGCAGTACAAACCTAAGGAATTACCACAACTGCAACGGCTTAGCAGTAGTAGCATCAACAGAACAAGTTAACCAGCGAGGCCCTCGCGGACAGATACTTGCTCAAGCAACTCAGCTCACTTACATCTACAGAAACACCGTTACGAATAAGATTCGTCAACATATAGGAATCGAGTTCTGTTTACAAGAATGGAACACAAGTTGAAAGGAATTAACAACACCACAGCCTGGCCTTGTTATTGGCGTACTACCTCTCCATGTTAAGACTGCTATAATCATAACCTCAACAACGCATAAAGTCCACACCGCGAGACACGTTAAACACTCTGCAACCCTGCAGTTCCTAAGCAAATTTTAGCAAACGAAAGGAAGAAAAATAAGAAGGATGTGTTGAATTCATAACTCCTTGTCACGGTCCAAGCCTGCATTAACTTGAACCCACGATTCATCATCCTTGCTAATCCCATACTGATCCTCACCAGGAAACTCCAGCAGTGCCCACACGAACCTGCTCGCTAACAAGCCGTCTCCATGCTTGGGCAAATAGAAAGGGAAATCTGTCCAGTTCATAGTCCATAAATCAGTCTAAAACTACAAGAGTCGAAATTTAATTAAAAGGAAATTCTGGGTAAAAGGGCATGAGTAACCTGTGAATTTAAGGGAGGCAAGTCAACTCTGACACAAACTCGTGATAATAATCGTCCACATGCTCAGGCGGTATCTGCAGAAGATACAAGGCCACTCTGCTCGGCGCACACCAATCAAACGCAAATTCAAGACTAAGTTAACTTCATCATGATCTTGAGAATATGGTAGTAGAACTCTGCAGTGCACGATCCTTAGCAGAATTGTTCCGAATGGCGACATCAGTGCAACAGTTTCAAGCATAACTTCCTGAATTTACAGTACCCGAATTTATGAGCAAATTTTTCTATTCTTAACATTTGTTTTAACATAAAGGAAGTCGAGTTTGCTACCTCTCAAGCAAAGTTGCCATTTTTTTGACGAGAACGGTGTTATCAGCAACATCGAAGCCTCCAACCAATTGTGCGTCGAAAAATGTTTGTTGTTCAAGTATGTTTAGTGTTCTCAGGCTACATCAGAGAATTAGCAACACCTTCTCATCAACTCCTGCAATCGAGCAAAAGGTGGAGCAAACGATGTAGTAAGCCCAATTGAAATAAAGAAGAGTTGTCATGAGCGATCGTCGTCGACGTACCAACTAGATTATTGACGTAGTAGGATTCAAAACCATGAGTTGCTTCTACCAATGACTTCAAGTCTGCTTCCTGTTTGAGAGACCGATTAGCATTAATCACTTTACAAGGACAACAATTTGATCCTAATTCTTGATTGAAGAGAGTCAGAAGACAAACTTACACCATACAAAAGTGCATCGGCCTTGAAGTTATCTGTAAGAGCAGGTGCGACTAAGGTAGTATGTCCACCGCCCAAGACCCCTCAAACCTGCGGATAAACAAGAAAGATGTCGTGTTAAAACCATAAGATTTTTGCCACAAGACAATTGAGGAAAGCAGACTAAAACAGAGTTACCATTTTCCTACTGCCAAGCTTCTACTGATAGCGACGACTATTCTGAGGCAGGTCCCATCAAAGAGAAGCCGCTGGTTTAGTCGACGTGTTGGCTGCAATCCAAGTCAAATCCAATTGGTCATAACAACAGTAAAATGAATGAAGAGTTTTATATGCAGAACAAAGAGCAATACATCGGGCAGTAAACGCAATCAGTTCATACCAGGGCAAAGACCTTAACTTCTCAACGGAATCCTCTTTCACCAAAGTAGAATTTAAACCTCTTAACTCCCCAGGACAACCATTTATTGAAGAATATAACTCCTGCGGACACAATCACAAAGGATTGGTAAGAAATTGACAAAATCAATTACTTTCCAAAACTGATGCAGACATGTTCATTACAAATTTGGAAACAAATTCATGAGGAATCAAAGCGGAGAAGAAGCTGTAGAGCTATAAAAGGGACATTCGATAGTTCACAAAAATTTCACGGTTCACAAACATAGAGGGGGGCACTCATCTGAAATATCGTAAACGTCACTACGCCGGAGATATTCTGAGCTTTGCCACTACCTTTCAAACACCGACGAAAGCCGCAACTGCCGTCAACCGCAAGCAGTCCACCTTTCGCATCCTCACCGCCTTCGGATCTGCGGAAGAAACACATCAAATCGTGAGGATTTTCTTCTAACATTTTAATATTTTTTGTTTTGTTTTGATTCGTGTAGAAAAAATAGAGAAGAGGAAGGAGTAAGAAGAAATCAGAAGAAGAAAGCGAAAAGCGTGAGAATCATGGATAGGAGGAAGAAGAATGTCGAATGGCGAAAAGAACAGAGAGGAGGAGAGAGGGAAATCGGGAGCGGAGCAATTGGGGCCTAGGGTTCTTGTTCCATTTTTTTTCCTGTTTTTGTTGTAATGTTAATCACATACATCGCACACACTCCACTATGATACACCCACACATACAACCCTCTGATCTCCAACGGATCAGATCGGGCGATCCTCATCGCGCGACCACCGTAACACTCATCAGTGCACCCTCAGTGGATCTCCCCTAATCACTACTAATCCTCCACTTAGTCTCTAATCCGCCACTTAATTAACATAATTTAGTCCTTTCATAATTAATCTACCTTTTTTTCTGCCAATTTAATTAACTAACAAATAGTTAATCTTTTATAAAATCAACCTTTTATTTAATAATTAACTAAATCTATTTTAATTACTTTTTTTATATTTATTAGTCAATTTATTAATCTATCTTATTGCATCAACTTTTTTAAATAACTTATGGCTGATTCACAATTCTTAAACAAAACTTTTTTTAAATAAAATTAGATCTTATCTATCATAATAATAACCAACTTTTATTCTGTTAACAAGATTATTATGATAATAAGCTTTTTTTTAATTCAACTATTTAACTTAATAATTTGCACTATTAACAACCTTTTTTTACATAACTTAACTAATGCTTATCCATTACTAACTTTTTCAGTATAAAATCAAAACTCATTTTTATAGTAATCTAATCAATTTGTAATAATAACTTCTAAAATTGAACCACCTCACTTTTATTAAGAAAAATAGAAATCCCTTTTATTCAAAATGAACTAATTAGAACTTAATTAATTCGCCAACTTTCATTAAAAACGAAATCAATCCAACTTTTCCTAAAAAATAAGCTCTCCCTCAAATCAATCTCACCTAAAGAATTAATCGATCCGTTTAAAACGAAATCAAACTTCGTCTAAAATCAAATCGAGCACGCTTACACTTCACTTTATTCACAATTCACTCTCACACACTTCAGCGCTTTCATGCGTATATGTATGTTTTATTTATTTGCCCTTTATTATTTCCGCAATTTATTTTACAGCAATTTACATTACCGCATTTATATTCTCGCATCGCATTCCGTCCAAAGGAAAAACCTACACATGAGTCAACACTTGTGTGTAGTGCACATCATTTGCATCATTCTCCCCTACGATCCTTGATCCCATTCAAGTCGATCTTTTAGGACAGATCCTACCCCATAGGAGGACCTTTGTCTTTATGTTTACAACATAGAAACAAACAATCAACTCAACAACAAATATTCAAACACATTAGAGAAATAGATGTTAATCATCTTAAGCGAGATAGAATCTCCACCCCATAACAATTCAATCAATCAATATGTAGGGACTTTGCCTTAAGGGAGATAAGGTGTACTCGTCGATCAATATCCGAGTACTTGAGCCCTTCTCTTAAGATGATGCAAAGACTATTTTCCTACAATTTGTGGCAGTTAAATCTCTCTTAAAATGACAATTCATCTTTTCTCCTAAAATCAATCAACCAACTACCCTAATCACTTAGGAACTTTGACCACAGTCAAAGAACTCCTTGTCACGGTGAAAATCGGATACCAAACTATTGATTAGTTTGAATCTTTAATTCATTTTGCAACCGAACTTTGATTTTTCCAAAGGAAGGGATAAAGATCGAAATTCCCACAATGCAATGCAAATGCAAGGTTTAGAGAGTTGTAGGTTCGGGGGTTGGTTAAAGTTAGGGAAGGTACTAGCATCCTAAGTTTCTGTAGTACTCTACAGGAACCTCTTGTTTTATGTTTGTTTATTGCTAAGTGTTTATCTGCTTAAGGTTAAAAGACCTAGGGGTTTATTTCTAAGTATAATCGATAAGATGTCGCATCTTATGCCTACATATCCTTGCGGGAGTGGAATCAGAATATCTGTAGTTCCCCTAAAGGGTTTGAGGAGTTCTTTGACCGTGGTCAAAGTTCCTACGGGTTTAGGGTAGTTGATTGATTGATTTTAGGAGAAGAGATGTGTCTTCATTTTAAGGGAGATTTAACCGCCACAAGTTGTAGGAAAATAGTCTTTGCATCGTCTTAAGAAAAGGGCTTAAGTACTCGGATTGTTTGACGAGTATGCCTTTATTTCTCTTAAGGAAAAGTCCCTACGGCTTGATTGTATTGTTGTGGGGGTGGAGATTCTATCTCGCTTAAGATGATTGACATCTTTCTCTAATGTGTTTGAATATTGAATTGGGTCGTTGAATATTTGAATATTGTATGTTGAATTGATCGAGTTTGTTTGTGTTGTGTTTGTTTTGTTTTCCTATGTTGTAAAGATAATAGTCCTTCCTATGGGGTAGGATCTATCCTAGCGATCGACTTGAATGGGATCAAGGATCGTGTGGGGAGAATGATGCGAATGATGTGCACTATACACAACGTTGAATTATGTGTAGGTTTTTCCTTTGGACGGAACGCGATGCGGAAATGTAAATTGCAATAATTTAGATTACGGAAAGTAAAGACATACAAACGCATGAAAGCGCTAAGTATACAAAGTGTAAGTGAATGTGAGTGTGCATGAGTTGATTATATTTTGCGATGTTGATTGATTTTAAGCGGAGTTGGATTGATTTTAGTTTGAATAAGATGTTGATTTGTTTTTTAGATGATACGATGATATTGATAAAAAGTTGGATTAATTATCAGAAACGCTCTGTTGGATATAAATAATTCTTACCAAATTGTTGTGATCGCATTATTTTATTTTTTGATAAAAAATGGTTATTAGAGAGAAGTTATTTAACAAAGGTTATATTGTTTAAATAAAAACAAATTTGTATTTTTATTATATGAAAAGATTTATTAAAAGGTTTTAAAATAGATTAAATTATAAAAAGGTTCTCTTGCTACTATCACTTGAAATAAAAGTTATTATTATTTTTAAAAGGTTTATTAGGATAAGATAGTTTCTTATTATAAACTAATTTTAATTAAATAGATACAAGATATTATGAAAGTGATTAGAAAAACAAATTATATGTCATATTTTTTATTTTTTAAAAAAGGTTATTAAGTTAATTTAATAAAAGGAAGTTATCTAATCGGTTATCAATTAAATAGAAAGGGTTAACTGACTTTAAAAAAAGGGCTAATTAATTATTCAAATAATTAGGTTAGTAAAAGTTGAGGGGGGATTAATTATATTGGTTTTAATATTAGTTTGATGATTAGATTAGGTACGGTGCAGATTAATGGTGTGTGTAGTGGTGTGTGCAGATAATAATTGCAAAGCATAAACAAAATAGCAAAATGCCAAACGGGAAAAAAAAACTATGAACCCTAATACCCCCCCCAATCGTCGGGCTTCTCTCTCTTTCTCTTCGATCAACCCTTCTGTTTTCTCCTTTCATCGTCTCTTCCGTGTTTCAAACCTGAAATCAAAATCAGAAGCGTCAATGGATCGATAACATAGATAAAGATAAGTCTTACCGAAGGTTTGAGTGAGAGTAGCGGTGGCGGAGTGGATTCGCGGCGGTCGGAGGTGACACTGATGGGCTTTTCGTCGGTAGGACCTGCAACGGCTGGAGATGGCTCCGACGGATGAAAGATAAGTCACTTTTGCTCAAAATTCTCAGCTTTTTCTCTTAGGGTTTTTCCGGTCCCCTTGCCTTCATCTTCTAGGTCTTTTTATAGCCATCGAAAATGAAACGCATTTGATTGTTGTCTCGAATATGGTTTTGAATGCTGATTGGATTTCCTTTTTGGTTATGGACAAAATTCGAAATCCTTCCTCTTTCGTGTAGACAATATTTGATAACTTTCTCTTTTCAAATAATTTCGTTAAATGCTTGTTTAAGTGAAAAAAATCAATCTTTGATACCGTATCAAAATTGTTGAAACTTAACTGTCCAGGTTCAATGTTTCTGGGGGTTTGGATAGGATCTTTTTGGAATCTTTTTCTCTCACACAGTATATTCCTGATTTGATTTGCTAACTTGGATTTTGGGATTTTGTAGGTGCGGATAACAATGATTTTGGGCCAACTGACGGATTAACAACCCAAAAGGTGAGCTTGCGCTTGGTACGAAGATGCTGGTGATGAGGGGTTTGCAGTCTGAGTTGAGACAATTACGGTTGACGTTTTTCTTTGGATGTCCGTTGATGTTATTCTATTGTTGGCATTGTTGAAACGATTATCGTTGGTGTCATACTGTGGATACTTGTTTGCAGATACCTTTGAGAATGTTTGCAGCTGCTGCTATCATTCGCTTGTTGTTGCTGGTTATGCTTGCTCTGTTGCTAGATGTTGCTATAGTTCATCGTGATGGATGTGGGCTCCATGGTTGTATATCTGTTGTAGTTGATGTGCCTGTTTGCGGTTGGCTGTAGCCTTGTGAAGAGTTAAATGGTAGCTTGAAGTTTGAGGCTACCCATGGTTCCAACTGTCATGACTTTGAGCATTTTTGTGGAGTTCTGCCCGTTACACCCAATGATGAGTAATCTGAGGGTTCTATCTGTTTCGACTCGTCTCTTAGGCTTCAAATTGTCTTAGCGATACTGCTATCGATAATGTCACATGCCCTGTTGTCGCGGATGTTGAACTGTTATTATTAATGTTGTTGCAGATATTGGATTGACATTATTGATGCTGTTGCAGCTGGTGCACTTGTTGTCGATGCTTGTCTGTTGTGAATATTTGCTCAGTTGTTGGTTGTAGCTAGCTTGAGAGTGGAATTTGTTGCTATGGAGCTGCTTGTTGCGAACCTGCTATTGTTGATGCCTTAACTGGTGCAGCTGACGCCTGTTGCCGTTATTATTAATTTTCCTTTTCTTCTTTCAGGACCCGTTTAAATGGTGTGGAAACTGCCAGTTTTAGCTTCGGTTGAGAAAGGTTTAACGGTGATGATGACTTATAACGTCTGAACCAATGAGGGACCTAGAATAGCATTGCTGTTCATTTGTGTTTCACATTGCTGAAATGTCCGTTTAGTTGCCTTTCGCGTTCCGAGTTCCCAAGTCTTCGATGTTCGGTAGGAAGCTGGTGGCAGCTTTGGTTTGCCCCCCTTCTGGCCGCTTGAAGTTCATCCCGGTGATGAACTCAAAATGCTGAGGGCTGAAATAATCATCTCTTCTCTTTTAGCTATCAATTTTCCTTTCACGGTACTCGTGCATCGATTGTGTTTTGCAGGCTGTGTCGGGGTTGCGTGTTTGATACCGTTCTGAAGATTTTTGTTGATTGTTTCTGATTTTTGTTATGAATGTTGTGTTCTGTTCTGATGCAGGTGCTCCGGTATAGGTGCTCATGATGATAAGGAAAAGGTTTGGATTCAGAGTGAGGCCCTACTCATCTTTGTTTGTAACTCGTTTTGGCGTCATGATTGTGTGGTAACCACCATCCTCCCTAACCATTCTCTTTTACTTCATGTCTGGTAATAATTCTTTTTCTCGGATGTCACTTTTGGCTCAGAGTTAATGGGGCTATCTGTTATGCGGAAGTTCGCTTTCCTTGGCTGCTGTTGCTGCTCACGTGAAAATTGTTGCTGCAGAAAAGCTTTATAGGCACTACTGGAATTGCCTGCGCTGAAGGTGGTTGCAGACTTATCAATCTGGGCATGCTGTGTAGTCGCGTGTATAATGTTCCCAAATAGATGCTTAATTTGACCAAACATCAGTAATATCCTGCTGAGTAGCCTGTACCAGAGTTGAAAGATCGGAGCCACGGAGCGTTTTCAGAGCAGACTCCATGATCATGTTATCCCATGCGTGATGAAGATTCGTTTTCCCCCTGCACCAACGAACTATAATTGAGTTTCCACCCAGGTCTTCAGTAAAACCAACATTCGGAGGCTGATGCATATTGCCAAGCGACATGTGACAAGAACAGACTGTAGTTTAATTTAGGTGAAGCATCAGTGTAAACTAATTTCGATTTGCATTGTATAATTGTGAATTCTTAGTAGCACATCTTCGTTTATGTCCATAATGACAATCTCTTAGGCAAAATCTGGTAGTGGTTGTTTCGCTGGAACTGTTAGTGTCAGCTACAGAACTAAGAGTGCCAACAATTAATTAAGTCATCGTGAGTGTATTCCAAAAAAATTGCACGCTTCATAACATTCTTTTCATTTGCTAAAATGAGAGGAAAATTATTCCTCTAAAATACATTGCACGCTCTTCACCGCGACTTATCTTGTTTATATGTGAAATGGTGACTTGAACCATGTCCTAAAAGAATTCTTTGAGGACCCTCTCACTTTGGCACCTTAAATGACCCTTCAAAAACTGGATGTTTCTGATTAATCTGAATAATCTTGAATTGGATTAAAGGAATGACGTTGGCGCTTCACCTCGATGAACCCTTGCATATTTAATAGTACAAAACTCACGGACTTTGTAACTCGGTCACAAAACTCTTGAATCTTTGAATTGAATCTGATAGGCTCTTCCATATGCAAAATCTTGTTAAATTGAGTTTGAATTCCAGAGTGGTGAACTTTGAACTTGAATGTGTTAGTCACGTCTTTGTGATACTTGGCTATAAGAATCTAGGCCTGGCACCACTGCGCTTGCATGAAATGGTTAACCGTAAAACATAAAAATATTAAATTTAAGACGAATAACAACAAAAAAATGCACGAAAGGAGGTGGGATCTCGTGGTCAAAAATTAGGGTGCAACACTCCTCAAACCCTTTAGGGGAACTACAGATACTCTGATTCCACTCCCGTAAGGATATGTAGGCATAAGATGCGATATCTTATCAAGTATACTTAGAATTAAACCCTTAGGTCTTTTATACATTAAGCAGATAAACACATAGCAATAAACAAACATAAAACAAGAGGTTCCTGTAGAGTACTACAGAAACTTAGGATGCTAGTACCTTCCCTAAGTTTAACCAACCCCCGAACCTAAAACTCTCTAAACCTTGCATTTGCATTGCATTGTGGGAATTTTGATCTTTATCCCTTCCTTTGGACAAATCAAAGACCGGTTGCAAATTGAATTTAAGATTCAAACTAATAAATAGTTTGGTATCCAAATTTCACCGCGACAACCCTACATTCGTCATATCATACATCGTTCTAGTGCATATCGAGCATGTGGGTTTACAAGGTAAGGATTGGGTCGGTTTGTTGCTTTCCATTTCAAACAAGGGAAATTACCTATCATGGGTTACATTGAAGAGAAGTTCATCATCTAGGGTTTGGTTCAAGTTGGAAAGTCTACTCGTGTAGATTCCTTCAAGGAGAAGTTACTTGAAAAATATTAGAATATTCAAGATCAATATTCTTAGTGAACATGAAATGCAAGGCCTAATTCAAGATATCTTCATCCAACTTTGTTTCAAAATGTTGATCAAGTGGAGTTCAAATTTGCAAATTATGAGTCAAGATCACAAGTGCATAATTCAAGACTCCATTCATTTCAAATTCAATGGTATAAGGGAAATCCATCATTCAAAGTTCAAGATTCATGAATTCAAGGCTAGAATTTTACAAAGAGAAATTTCATGACATTTGCAAGAATGTCACATTTGTTACAAAAGTTTCTAACTCTAAGCAATGCTTAGAAAATTAAGTTATTTCTAGTCTTAATTCAAGTTTCTAACTAACTTCATGTTATGGTACTTTCCATGCCTTATCAAATCTCCATTTGCTACATATAATTCATAACCCACAAATATCTAAGGAAAATAATTAAGGTTTAATTCAACATTGGAGAATTTCAAAAAAATAAAACCATTAATGCTTATTCATGGGCAATTTCAAGGCATTTCAAAATGATCTAAAACAGCCCCATGACCAACTAATTCCCAACCAAATAAACCATGTCACAAACTTAAGGAATTAGTTCATGTTGGTTCACATGCATACCAAAATTCAGATATTTGAAAATTCTGTCAAATGTAGAAGCATAGACCACAATGACAACCCAAGAATAAGTGAACAAAGGAGAGTAGTGCAAAAAGGGCAACAAAAAGACAGCACTAGGAAAGTGCAGCAACAAAAGCAAAAAGCAACATGCTAGAAATGGAAAGAAATGGAGCTGCACCGAGAAAGTGGTAATAAGCCTTTCCAAGTATGGAAATTCAGAAACTTGAAGCATGTGCGAAACCCATTACTTTGGTACCGCAACAAAAGTGCAGCAGAAAAGTAAGATTTCTAGAGAAAAAGGGTGCACCAAGAGAGTGGCTTTTGGATATTTCTAAGCGTAGAAATTCTGAATTTTAAAAAGAGTTGTAAACCCTAATGCTTTGGGATATAAAAGAAAAGCAACAGTAGAAGGAAAAGGGGATTCACACATTTACTACACATGGAGATAGAAAGATATTGAGAGCAAAGAAACATAGAGAGAAAAAACAGAAAAAAGGAGTAAGAGAAAAAACAGAAAAAGGATTGAAAAGAAAACTTTGAGAGAACAAAAAAGTGTTAGAAAATTTGAAGGAGGAGGACATCCAACAAAGCCACTGGTGTTGAAGGAAGCTAGTAGTTCTTGGGTATCCTTCCTTCAAACTCTCACCTCTTTACTTTTTGCATGTTTTTATTTTCATGTTATTTTTGCTTGTGTTGTATGTTGTAATAAGTTCTTGATATGACCAAGAAACCATTGTAAAAAGAAGTAAGAAACAAAGATAGAGCATATTGTAGCTTCCATGGTGACATGAGTTGAAAAACTCAAAATATTGTCACGTTCGCCTAGCGAACTTTGCCATGTTTTCCCACTGTTTCCATAAAAAAGGCATGGTCTGAGCAAAACAACATGAAGTTCGCCTAGCGAACT
Source organism: Lathyrus sativus (assembly GCA_963859935.3). Taxonomy (NCBI): domain Eukaryota; kingdom Viridiplantae; phylum Streptophyta; class Magnoliopsida; order Fabales; family Fabaceae; genus Lathyrus; species Lathyrus sativus. The sequence goes on from OZ012738.1 coordinate 667,098,233, forward strand.
TCTTGATGTTTTTTTCTGTCATGTTCGCTGGCACCTTTGCCTAGCGAACTTTGCCCTTTTCGCCTCTGTTTGCGTTCGCTAGAGGTTCGCCTAACGAACTTCTTGTTGTTTTTTCTGGGCACCTTCGCAGGCACCTTCGCCTAGCGAACATTTCCCCTTTTCGCCTCTATTTGCGTTCGCTAGAGGTTCGCCTTGCGAACTTCTTGTTGTTTTTTCTAGGCAGCTTCGCTGGCACATTCGCCTAGTGAACTTTTCTCCATTTCGCCTCTGTTTGCGTTCGCTGGGAAGTTCGCCTAGCGAACTTCTTGATATTTCTGGGTTGCTTCGTTATAACATTCGCCTAGTGAACTTGCCCTTGTTTTTCTAGTTTTTCCCCAAATTATTTTTTTCTTTTTTTCATGTTTTGTGTTGTTTATGCCGACTAACCCGGTATGGTCTAACGTGTAACACCCTTCTAATCCCCACGGAAAAATACATATTTAATCAGAGTAAATTAACATGCTTTCACAAAGGGCGTCACACATAATTAAAAAATCTTAACATTCACCTATCATACTCATGTAACATTGAAATAAATAGTCATTCTATTAAATTTTCATCTTGCATGAAGTAGCGGATTCAATTTGGTTTACATAACTCTTCACAGAAAATTCATGTTCATCACATAATCATCAACACTTAGGCATAGAGGCCATTATCACATATTTCAAATACATTTAAAACACAACTTAGAATATACAATATATCTCTAAGGCATAAACCCCGCGATTCTAGTGTTACATAACCAGAGCATGACTTGACCCAACATTATTAAATACTAATAGCTGCACCAACAGCGACCTTGCAACTACTACCAGTACTACTCCTTGGTACCTGTACGATATCATGTAGGACATCATTCCAGCAGAAGGGTGAGAAACATTACCATACATAATCATATATCAATGCACAAGTACATAATATATATATATATATATATATATATATATATATATATATATATATATATATATATATATATATATATATATATATATATATATATATATATTTCACAGTTTCTCGCTACAATGCCTCACAATCCACTATCATACATCATAATGTATATATGTATAAAACCAATCATTTTATCATGCATACATTCACATCATTTTCACATAAACATACACATACATGTTTATTTCACCAATGCATCATATAAAGATGAATCGTGCAACTCATAGAGACCGACTCATGACTCTATGCAGATGCAAATGCGGTACTGACTCAATTCAGTAGGTTCAGTTGAAGAACCAAAAATAACCATCGCTCACACCCCACAAGGGCACACGAGGTTCTGCAGATTCTCCGAGGAATCAATATAACCATCGCAACAAACGAGGTTCTGCAAATCCTCCGAGGGATCAATAAATAACCATCGCTCACACCCCACAAGGGCACACGAGGTTCTGCAGATTCTCTGAGGAATCAATAAATAACCATCGCTCACACCCCACAAGGGCACACGAGGTTCTGCAGATTCTCCGAGGAATCAATAAATAACCATCGCTCACACCCCACAAGGGCACACGAGGTTCTGCAGATTCTCCGAGGAATCAATAAATAACCATCGCTCACACCCCACAAGGGCACACGAGGTTCTGCAGATTCTCTGAGGAATCAGACACACAAGAATGCATACCATGATGCTTCACATGCAACATGACTCATGACACTCTTGAAATGCACACATGTTTACAAACATACTCATGCATTCATTACATATCACATACAATAATCATACCTTCACAGTGTATATAACATTCATCATTCGTCACGCATCAACACGTACGTTCAATATGCACTCGCAAATATATTTACCTTATATTCGTCATTCATCTCATATTGTTTCATACTAGATTCACATTCATAACTCACAATTATCGTGCCAAACGGCATCAAACTCAATCCCACCCAATAATGCATTTTTAATTAATTTAAACAACGCATCACATATGCCAAAAGGCCACATATTCACAATCAATTCATAATCTAGGATTCACGCCATACGGCTACCCACAACACAACGTACACAAGCTATTCGCTACATGCTAAAACCAAAGACATCAAATTGGATGGAAACAATCAAAATAAAACAAATGCTGTCCCATTCGCCAACCTTCGCCTGGCGAAGCCATTGGCGAACCTTCGCTGCAACGTTCGCTTGGCGAACTTGCCAGCGAAGACCACTGGAAGCTATTCTGGAATTACTCGCTAGCACACTCGCCTGGCGAACCTTCGCCACTCTCATTCGCCTGGCGAACTTGCCAGCGAAGACAGGGTGTTTGGTTCTGACTTGATTTGCTACCGTTCGCTGGGCTTCGCCTGGCGAAGCCTCGCTATCATTCGCCTGGCGAACCTACGAGATCAGAACTTCCATGGCTGTCCAAAAGCCTAAACCTCACAAAACCAACCGATTTAATCCAAATCAGCCCCAGTAGCACAACCCACTCGTCACTCGACTATACTACACCGTCTATTCCAAATTCTAACCAATAAAACTCAGTTTCTACCGATTAAACTCATTTTGACCTAAAATGGAAAATATCCAAAAACACCCAAACAATCCAACACACATACACAATGATTAAGATAGTAAGATTTCACACTCTTACCTCGATTAATCGGAAGCTAGAGGATGTTCTTGATGATTCTCCAAGTTTCCTCTTTTTCTCCTCTTTTTCTCTTCTTTCTCTTTCTTTCCCTTTCTTTTCTCTTCCTTCTTTCTTTTTTTTTCCACTTCCTCATATATATATATATATATATATATATATATATATATATATATATATATATATATATATATATATATATATATATATATATATATATATATATATATATATATATATATATATATATATATATATATATATATATATATATATATATATATATATATATATATATATATATATATATATATATATATATATATATATATATATATATATATATCTTTTCCTTTATTTCTATCCAATATATTTCCTCTCTCCAACATCTATAAATCCATTTAAACAATCATCTAATTATTCAAATAATTAGAATAATCCAAATAAATCAATTAATTAACACAAATAATTAATTATTGAAAATTGGGCTGTTACAGAACGACCATTGCATGTGGACATTATTATGGTTATGATTGACTTTTGGTTCCAAAACTATTTTCAAAAAAATAAACTCTCGATTTCATCGAGCCATTTTCACCCTTGTAAGTCGTCCGCCTTGTGCGTTCGCCATCGACCTTGTTTGCATCGCTTCAAACATTTTCACAAACAATAAAACCCTTGATCCAACATCAAGTGATATTTTTCTCATAAAAAATCTAAAACATAATAAAGATACGATTAAGATTATATGCCATGAACTTTAAAGTGGTGGAGAAGGAATGAGAATGGAACCCTCCTACACTCGTTCCGAATGTTTTGAATACAAGGCGCTCGACTTGGTTATTCGAGACATTCATCTCTATCCAAAGTTTTGTGTAATCCTAATCAAGAACAATTTCATTTCAAAAAAACTAAAAATGATATCAAATCATCAAACTTCTTTTCGCCTTAAGGCATCAATCTGAAAACCCTTTTTCAAGGTATAAAATCAATCAACAAACAACCATTTCACAAGCCTCCGAACTACGGAGCTCTAATTCTTCACTTCTTTTAAGTGAGGATACGTAGGCACAAGGGCCACAATCCTTGGCGAGCATTGAAATTAAAAAACCACCCCCTCTTTCCCCTTAAGCAAGCACACCTTTTAATAAAAATACCCATTCACGCTAAACAACCTAGAAGGTTCTCATCGAGTACGAAGGATGCGAGGGGGTGCTAACACCTTCCCCTCGCATAACCGACTCCCGAACCCTAAGACTTGGTTGCGATGGCCATGCTCTTTACCCAAAGGTTTTATCGCTATTTCCCTTTCCCTCCTTGGGATAAATAAAATCCGGTGGCGACTCTGTGTCATTTTTCGCGTAGCGACAAAGTGGAAGGATTTGAATTTCAGTCATGCCTCAAGGAATGCTCTATCTAATTCTTGCCATTAAGAGGGATTCAAGTTATTTTAAGTGGGACTTTGTACCATATTTCAATTTGGTTTCAAATGTTGTTTCTAAATCATAATCAAATTCATCCCAAAGCTTAAAGCTCGTGCACCTCCAAGCCAATGTCAAGAACATGACATTCTAATTTACAAGGATTAAGTGTATTTTAGAGTTGAGGAACTTAAGAATTACTTTTGGATATGAAATCTTGAAGTAAGTTTGGTTTAGAATTTCTCAAAAGGATTCATGAAAGTCAATTTGGTTCATTCAAGTCATGAGAAACTTCTTACAAAAATTACAAACTCAAGAAGATTGGCATTTGGTTTAGATCATGTTTAAAGGAAATGAAGCTCATTTTATATCGGAAAGCTCAAGGTGCACATTGGACTTTTTTTACTATTCACCAAAGTTGAAGTTACACTAGTCCTTTGTTTCAAGGCATACAAAATTTAAAGAAATTTACAAGTAAAAATTCAAAATCCTAAGACTATCCTAAAAAGCTCCAAGACCTTCAAGTTCTTCTTCATCTTTGCTATCTTCACAATCCCTGCAAAACAATGAAAAACAACAGTGAACAAAGAAATTTAAGAAGAAAAAGGATGCTGAGTTTTTGACAGCCCTTAGAACTTAGAATTCATCACTGGGCAATCCGGAAGGGCAACGATTCGCTACCAAACTTCCAACAGACAATATCAGAAATAACAACAATTTTGGACGAAACGGCCACCATTATCACTGCCAAAGCAAGAAAAGTCCAAGAAAGCCACAAAGCACGGTTCAGATGTACAATGACATCATCATCACCAAATGTTAAAACCCTGTCTCAATAGCATCAAGCAAAAAACCAAGGCAGTATCTGAACTGTCAATGTCCTGAAAGAGGAAGCTGAAGAATAAAAATGAATTTCTTCCCAAAAACAGCAAGTCCAAACACGGTTCAAAACCTTCCAAAATAATCCTCAGACAAATAAACCGAAAATGGAAAACACAATCATCAACTTTCCAAAACAAGCTCCAACGGTTCAAACACGAAAATGACAGCAAATATCACCCTCAAGAGGCCAAAACCGAAAACGGAAACACCATCAAAGGCCAAAACCGAAATTGGAAAATCATAAACACATTACCAACAAGATCAAACGAGAAAGGAAAGATCTTTAAGAGTATCCTCAAATCGTTTTAAAAACCAGCTATAAAAGAAGGAATCCGCAGAACAGAAGAGGGGGGATTTGAGAAACAAAAATCACCATCACAGATCAAAGTCTCCACAGAAAATCTCAAAGTTCAAAAAATCCATCACAAAAAAAATCGAGGGCTCAGAGAAGAAACTCATCACAACCCAGAAACAGCCACATACATCATCAAAACATTCATGAAACCCAGAAACCCAGCTTGTGAAACGCGAGCTATCCACAACCAAAACCAACGAAGAACCATCACGAACCATCAACAACAACAAATCGAGAACCATCGCGAATCCATCAACGCAAATTCGCAAACCCATAAACTCATAAATCCAAAAAACGGATTCAAACCCACGAGACTCAGAAATGAGGGGTGATCCTCGTTTTCATCATCGTCTCCATCAAACGCCAAAACCATAACACACCGTAAGCACCTTTCATTAACATTTTTGATTTGTGTTTTGTTGTTGCTTTTGAGAATAGACGAAAGAAGAAGATAACATCACAAACGAAGAAGAACGATCGAGAAGAAGAGGGAAGATAAGTCACGCAAACGAGGAAGAGATTGCATGTGGGAAGAGGAAGAGAGTTCGTGAGAGAAAGAGGCGCCGCTTGACCCTCAAAAAACTAGGGTTTCACTTTTGAAACCAATCTCTCCCCTTTGTGATTAGCTCTCCGGGTTTGGGTCCTGGGGCTTCATCACCCAGGCCCAACCTATTTTTTTTATATTTTATTTTGTTTTACTTGTTTTTTTATTCTATTTTTTGTAATAATTATTATTAATAAAACAAACTAACCACTATCCTAATTTAATATTAAAATTTTGAAAAAACAAATAATAATAAAAAACCATAAAAAATATTTTTTTATAGATAAAATATAACTTAATTTCAATTTTATTGTAATTTAGCTTTTTTTTTTATAATAAAAACAAGAAAATATAATTAGTATTTATTTTAACTCTATTTTAATAAAAAAAATATTTAGATTAATTCTAATTTAATTTCACTTTTTCTTAATAAATTAAAAGCCCATAAAAAGAAGTATATTTATTTAAAAATCCAAAAACTTTTTTTTCTATTAAAATAATTTAGAACTTTTAGGTTTTAATTAATCTTCTGCTAATTTCCATCTAATCCATTTAAAAATAATAATTGAAAGCTTTTTGTTTAATTTAAGATTAACCAATTTAATCCTCCTTTTCATTTTAATTAATTTTAGCATTTTAGTTAACTTAGACTTAATTTTAATTCGATAATATTCTCAAAAACTAAAAAACAATTCTCTTCCTCTTATTAAAATAATTTGCCAATTAATTAATCATTTTCCTCTAATCCACTTCTAACTTGATTTCTCAGTTACCATTTAAACGCAACCTCTAATCATTGCTTATTATACAGTATTTGCATTTTCAATATCTCATTCCATATCACATGTATATATCTCCGCTTCATATTTCTACTATTTTTAACCGTTTCGTTTCCGAAGGAAAGGTATTCCATTTGACCGCTGTGTCAATGCCTTCACCCTCACCCCATCCTAGCCTTAGGATTTGAGTCGCCGTACTCACCTTTCAGACGTCCCGCCGTGGACAATTTTATCCCCATCCTAGCCTTAGTGTAATACCCCAAATTTTACCCTTTCTTTTTTATTTTTATTTTAAATTCTTATTAACTTAATAAATTAACCCTTTTTTTTAGATCTTGTTTTTTTAACTAATAATAATTTAATTAACCTTTTTTATAACTTTACTAATGTTTGTTTATTAACTTTTTCCTATTTAGTTTATTTAATTAAATCATTTTAAGCTCTTCTTACTAACTTTTACGATTTAGATTAAAATTAAAATTTTTTTTTTCTTCTTTTCTTCAAGAGTAAATTTTTTATAACTTTTTTTAATTAATTTCTAACACATTTTTTTAATCAAATTCTATTACCTTTTTAAAATTAAATCTTTTTTCTAACTTTTTTTTAAAAGATAAATCCTTTTTCTAACCCTTTTTTAAAGTTAAATCTATTTCTAACTTTTTTAAAGTTAAATCTTTTTTTCTAATTTTTTTTAAAAATCAAATCTTTTTTCTAACTTTTTTAAAAGTTAAATCCTTTTTCTAACTACTTTTTTTAAGTTAAATCTTTTTTTTCTAACTCTTTTTAAAAGTTAAATCTTTTTTTCTCTAACTTCTTTTTAAAAATTAAATCTTTTTTTCTCTAACTTCTTTTTAAAATTAATTTTTTTTTCTAACTTTTTTTTAAAATTAAATCTAAATCTTTTTTTTGACACCTTTATTTTTCAAATTAAAATTCTAAATTCTTTTTAAAATTAAATTCTAACGCCCTTTTCTTTTTCTTTTTTTTTTAATTCTAAATTCCTTTTAAAATGAAATTCTAACCGTTTTAAAAATAATTCTAACACTTTTTTTAAATCAACATTCAAATGTTTTTTATTTTAAAATTCTAACTCATTTTTTTTTAAACTTAAAACTCTAATTTTTATTTAACTTGAAACTCTTATTTTCTTTGCTAACATTTTTAAATTTAAATCCCAACACTTTTTTTTTATCAAATCCAATCACAATAAATCACAGATGGAGCAAAATCAAATCAATCAGATCATATCATCATCATAAGAAAATCAGATCTAAATATCAACATCACCATCATTGAATCAAATCTGAAATCATCATAAAAATTCATTCAAATCAAATCAGAGATTGAAAAAGATTGAGATATTCAAATCAAATCTGAGATTGAAAAAGATTTAAAAAAATCAAGTATAAAAGGACCCTCAGGAGCAACAAAACGGGAGATCGGCAAGCATCAAAGACTCTTGCAGTCTTCATCAAAAGTAACTAACTCTTCTTTTCTTAAAAAGTTTCTAATCTTATTTTTGTTTTTTTTTCAAGAGTATTAACTTTTTTTTGAATTAAAATCTAACCTTTTCTTTTTTATTTTCAAAACTTTTTTTAAAAAAGCAAGTTTCAAAGTTCTAATTTTTTGCTAACTTTTAACTCTAACTTTTTAATCTAACTTTTTAATCACATTAAAGTTCTAACTTTTCCAAATCTCACAAAAAAAAAACCTAATTCCATTCTAACTCTTTTCTTATTACCTAAATTCTCGTCGTCTCAAAACGTTCATCACTTAACTTCTAATTATCGTCAACTCCAATTTTCATCCTTCATTCCTAACAGTATTCTTGATTATCCATGAACCCGTTCACTAATATTTATTTATTTATTTTTGTATTTATTTTTATATTTGTACATAACCTAACATCATCGTTGCTATTTCATATTCCATTATCACTTGTATATTATCATCGTCTTCATTGCGTATCAATTTTCATTGTTTATTAATTTTTCGCTACCATCCTCCTTTTTAAGATCCAAATTTCTAACTTTCTTCTTGTTTCGTTAAAATTATAATTTTCTACTTAAATTCCTAACATTCCTGTCTAATTTTTCGTCTAACCCCGTATAATAACAGTCTCTGTTTGTTTTGGTTTTTTTGCAGCTGACTAAGTTCAATTGATTTTATTTTCAGTTTAAATATTCAATTATCATATTTGTAACTGCTTATGGGGTGTAATTTTGCGAGACAATTGTCGCATTTATCTTTCCGCACTTTATGTTCTGCCATTGTATGTTTATCGCGTCTTTACCAATAATTTCACTCCTCCGAAGGAATTAGGTCTAGCCGTTTGACCGCCGTGTCAATAGTCCTCAACTTCAAACCCTTACAACCTTACAAACCCTAATTTTCACAAATGCCTCGCCGCAGGCTAAATTACAATTTTACCCCTAGCATTAGGTCAAAGAGTCGCAGCACTCATTTTAGGGTTTTCCGCCGCGGAATCCCTAATTTAACCCTAACTACAACTTAACAATTCAACGTAGAGATTTGGAGTTTCTACACTCCACGTAAGCGTGTCCTTAAGACATGTTTATTCCCCTTGAGACCTTGACCACAGTCAAGAAGTCTCTAACCTCCCTTTTGAGGGGAACTACGATTACTCTGATTCCATTCCCGTAAGGATACGTAGGCACAAGATGCGATGTCTTGCCGAGTAAACTTAGAATTAACCCCTTAGGTTTATTTTCTCACTTCTAATCCTTATGTACATATACCTTAAGCAAATAAATAAAGCAAATAGTAAACATCTGAACAAAAGGTTCCTGTAGAGTACTACAGAAGTTTAGGGTGCTAATACCTTCCCTAAATTTAACCAACCCCCGAACCCTAGATCTTTCCCCGCATTGTGTTTACGATGCAAAAATAGGTTTTCCCTCTTTTGACCTTTTCCTTCGGATAAATTAAAGAGCGGTTGTGAATTGAATTGCGATTCAAACTCATTAATAGTTTGTGATCCTATTTCCACCGCAACAGAAAATCGCGACTTCACTGGGGACTCCCTTAACTTTTGAGGGTTACCCCTAATTTGTTCATATTTATTACTATTTGTTTTACTATTCATTTGCATGTATATATTGTGCTCTGATTTGGGACTGTTCCTTGTGTTGTGAGATAAGTCCTACGCCCGGACTAGTGACATTATTATAGGATGGGGATATATTCGATGAGGCTTATAGGGAGTGAATCCCGACCAAGCTGATTCGAGAATCACCGCTCAGTTGAGACCTTTTCGAAAATGGTTCGGTTGAACGAGTAGTCGTGAAAACTTTTTCCATGGTCGATTAGAGTCTGTGATATTGGGAACCGTAGTACCTTTACACCACCTTGGCCTTATTTAGAACGTAGTGCAGGAACTATGTGGGAGTAGTCCTATAATGGTTGCTACGCGATACTACACTCAAAAGAGGTTCTCTTGAGAATATTATTAACCCCCGAGTCAGTCGGAAAGTTGATAATATCCGAAAGATGGGATGATGACTTTGGGCACCTTTTAGAACCTTGTTCGACAGGTACAACTAACCTATAGTACACTCCTTTTAGGGATGAGTAGACCTTAACTCCGCTCACGTTCCTTTAACCTAGGACCTTGTTTGTTTTCATGCATTGCATCCATAAAGCATCATATTGCATTAAGACTTCATGGAATTCAAACTCTATTTATGAACATTGCAGGATACCATGGATCATCATAGAAGGCATACTTTGAAATTTACTTTTAGGGGTTTTAATTTGGAAGTCCTAGAGAAGCTAAGAGATTTGGTTCAAGATCAAGAAAAGTTCCAAAACAGATATGGAAGGCTATTGTCTTTGTTGAAGGTTCAAGTAAACGAAGGACTTCTTGCGACTTTGCTACAGTTTTATGATCCAGATTATCACTGCTTCACCTTTCCAGATTATCAGCTTTTACCTACCTTAGAAGAGTACTCTCAGTTGGTGGAATTACCTATCTTGGATAAGTCTCCATTCCCTTTCTTGGAGGAAGACCCTAAAGAACGAGATATTGCTAAAGCCATTTGTCTAAGGATATCTGATGTCAAAAACAATATGATCACTAAAGGGGGGACCTCCGGCTTTCTCAGGGACTTCCTAGTTAAGAAGGCCCAATTTTATGCCGATCATAAAGACATGTTTGCCTTTGAGACAATATTTGCTTTGCTCATTTATGGGTTGCTGCTTTTTCCTAGTTTTGAGGGGTTTGTGGACCTTAATGCAATCAAGACCTTCATGAGGAGAAATCCAGTTCCAACACTATTGGGTAATACTTATCATTCAGTACATCTCCGAAACTTTCATGGTGGAGGAATGATTACATGTTGTGTGCCATTACTATACAAGTGGTTTATTTCTCACTTACCCAAGTCTTGTCCGTTCTGGAGACCTAATCAAGAACGTTGGTCGCAAAAAGTTATGGCTTTAACTCACTCTGATATTGATTGGTATAATCGCATGTACGATGGGATATCGATCATTGATAGCTGTGGAAACTTCAACAATGTGCCCTTGCTCAGTTTCAATGGAGGAATTAGCTACAATCCAGCCTTAGCTCGCCGACAGTTGGGATACCCCTTGAAGGAACCGCCTAAAAGTATTCATGTGGAGAAAATCTTTTTCGGAGACGACAAAAAGCTTCAAGATCAGATTCTATCTTCTTGGAATCATCTGCATAGGAAAGACAAAGAAAGTTTGGGAAGACCTAATTGTGTGTCCATGGAACCATACCTTCAATAGGTCCGAGGAAGAGCTATTGAGTTGAAGATGCCCTACTCTCGCCAAGATCCTTTACCTCAAAGAGAAGAACCTGTCCAGTATTTCATGACTGAAGCTGAGACCTTGAAGATCGCTTTGAAGAGATCACAACGCGAAGCAGAAGCATGGAAGAACAAATACCATGTGATGGCCAGTGAGTACGAAGAACTTCAAAAGCAGATTCAGTCAAAGAATGATGAGATACAATCCTACAAGAAGAGAAGGCTCTACGAATATTTATTTTCCTCCGGATCTCCGTCTGCTCACTGAAGTTGTGGAAGATGCTTCTCTAGGATTTTCTAGGCTTTTATTTAGCTATCTTGGTTGCAAGAATATTATTTGTAATTTGTCTTCAATGAATTAAAAGTTTCCTTGGTATTCCGCAATATTCGTAAATATTTGAATTCCATGAAATCTTCATTTGCATTCACATTTTAGCATCATACTTTTGCATTGCATGTGTCTCCCGGTTTTCTCATACTCGGTTCTCTCACCTTCCAGTTTTGTCACCCTAAGTTCTCTGCATCAATACGACCCTTCATAAGGATGGAAGATCAAAATCAAGAGATCAACCGTGTCAGCCATGAACTCGAAGATCTTCGAGGAAGTGTAGGGAAGATTATGGAGATGCCACGAGCTCTTAGTGTGAAGGTGGATGCTCAGTCTACTGTTGTTTCTGAGACTACTAATACCGTTATGGAACCTCAACCAGCTGTTACTGTCGAGAATGTACCTCCTCACGGTCTTCAATCCGGTTTGGTGCCTCCTAGTGCCCAACCAGTTCAACGAGCTACTCCTCCAAAGTGCAAAACTCCTAACTCCGACCATGGTAAAGGATCTGCACGTTCGAGGAACCGCAAAATGGCTACTCCTCAACCTTGGCAACATCAGCAGAGTTATGTTCAAGGTTATCCGTTTCCATATGTCCAACAACCCTATGTAGCTACTGTTGCACCTCCTTTCGATCAGCAGTTTCCTACATACCAGCCTGTGCAGTCAGCTCCGGTATATCAAGCACCGGTTCATCAACAACCTTCCGGTTATCCGCCCATGCAAGTGCCTGTCAACAGTCAACGAGTGCCCAACGCTCCTGTTCACCAACAATCACAGAATCAGGTTCCTTATCCCCGCAAGAGGCAGTATAAGGCTTGTCCTCCAATTCCGATAACTTTCACTGAATTATACCCCCATTTGGTACAACAAGGTCTGATTACCACCCGTGCTTTGGGTCCTCCGCCTAATCCGTTACCTGCAGGTTACAACGCTGCCGCTCATTGTTTATTTCATGAGGGTGCGCCCGGCCATGATCTAGAGAATTGCTACGCTCTTAAGAACTTTGTCAGAAATTTGCTAGAAACGAAGAAGTTGTCTTTTAGCAATGCTCAGCCGAAGATCGAGACTCCTCTCGGGGTTCCCCGCTTGTCAAGCTTAAATTCTGCAAAGCATGTTACTCTTGCGGAAAATCAGTTGAATCCAGTAATTATTCAAAGGCCTAGCCCGCTTCATTTCAGTAACCCTCAAGATGATATGACCGGGATCAATAAAGAATCTGGGAAAGTTATTTTGAAGCAACGACTGAAAACTGTTGAAGATGTGACCAGCGTAACTGGGGCAAGCCATGACGACTCACAGGGATTGTAAACTAGACGTCCTTTCCATTGAGGCTCCGCCAAAGGAAACTGTTACTCTTGAATGCAAGATTTCATAAACATTTAGAAGGATTTTTTCGACAGTTCATTTGTTTATTTATATGTATTTCTCTTTGATTAAGCATATTTAGCATGAACGAACTTGTTTATCTTTGATTAATTAATGCAACGCATATGTTTGTCTTGAATAAATCCATTCGTTCAAAAAACGTTTTCATAAATCATAATGCCAACTTTACCCGATCTCTTGCTCTGATGGAGAATTGGGGGGAGGATGACGAACCTAAAACGTCAGATTTCTTGTCGTATGCTTTCAATTGAAACCCGCTGATGATGTAAGGCATTGTTTCAAATTCCAAACACTGGAGATATAAGGATGTTAATCCCTAGTCAACCCTTTGAGCCTTGAAGTAGGAGTTTTTCTTTCTTTTAAGAACCTCCATCCTAACCTGGGGCAGGGTAGGTTTCAGTTAAACCGATCGAGCGCTTAGATCCTCAAAAAGGAAGAGCAAACCTTCGAGAATTTATCCTTAGCATCTTAAATACAATGACTATCCCCCAGTTACCTAGGGAGTGGGGCAGTCACGAGCCTTTCAAAAGATTTACACGACTTGTGCATAAAAGAATATTCGAAAAAATAAGAGCTCGCTAAGTCGAAACCTATGAAGGAGACTTAGGCAAAACTGGGGCATCCCGCTGGACTCCAAAGTCAGATCAAAAGACGATGTCCAGGCAAAAGTTAGGGAATAAAAGCAAAACAAGAGGGTACAATAAATAATCCCTAGTAAAGAACCAGACCGTGTGATAGGTGAGTGACTGTCGTGTCCAAAGCCTTGATAAGTTCTCGACCATAGCAAATCCGCTTGAGATATGAGCGTTCGTATCCGATTAACTGGATTAGGATTGGAAAACATCACGAAGAAGGGGTGGGTACAAATATGACTTTGAGCCTATATCTTTTGTTTCTTAAACCGTGAACCGAGCCACGATACAACCTTTAAAAGACCTAATTGAAGCAGGACTTCGGTTGAAAGTATACTCGACGAGATCACGTTTCCTGACTCCTACGAGCTATGCTCAGAAAAAATTCATGTTGGCATTATAATTAAAACTTATATCCTGACTAGTGATTTCGGTCACAAGTTATTGCGATATCTTTTTCAAAACAAAAATTCAAGACAAATATATGTGTGCATTAACAAGCTCAGGATAGGCATTTCAGGCATGACAACTTTGCTTGATATCTTAGAGATTTACATATGGACATAACCCTTGGAACTTGAAGATCCTGCTAAACAGGGGCAAGCAGTTTCCCAATTCGCTTACCAACGCGAGTCTGACGTTCTTAAGAGCTATTTCTCAGAAATTTCGTCGTAACACGATTAATTTGTGCCAGTTACGTCGAGACCTGACGAATCTCTCAAAGAGTTTGAGAACAATGGGGCAACCAGACTCAGTGTTCTCTATAAAATCCTCTTGAGATGACCATACCTCACCATGCAAATATCCTGGGGCACCGTGTTTTTTTTTTTTTTTTAAAAAAGGAAACAAATGGCGACTACTACAAGGTCCTTCAAGATCAAAACCATGTGGTCTCACGACTCTCTTCATGTACCCGATGGATTTTACTCACGGCGGCCTTCATTCCCCAGTAAATCTCAGTGTTGCAACAGGCTCCTAAACTATTGCCTCATCACAATCCCCAGCGAGACTATAAGCTGACAACTTTTTCTTGGGTAACTCGAAAGTGTCCCTCAGGTTTTCTTCTCCCCATGTGAAGACATGATACTGTGCACCCAAGCAGATTACCTTCTCCCCAGAGAATTCAGAACTTTAAAACCATATTTGGTTCTACCATTGATCCGTCTCACCCATGATTGACGTATTGGTTGCAGAGAATGCAGGGTATCTCCGTCGAGATGTTTATTTCATCTCTCGTCCCGTCTCTAGTCCGTTTCGTCAGCATACGCAGGGGCATAAGCATCACATGCCTACTTCATATACTCATTTCACATACTCATTACATATTCATTTCACATACTCATTACATATTCATTCCATTACATCCTGCATGATTAACTACATAGATATTAACATACATTCATATTAACATATGCAGTAACATATGCGTCAGCATTCACAGGTTCATTGTGTCTTGCCATCATTGGTTGTTACCGCCGAGTAACTGGGTTGGTCCATTCTCTCCAAATAGATTGTCAGCCCTAAGCATAAAATACATATGTGTTTCTAGTTTCCCCACAGAGCTCGATCCTCGTGGATGACGGTTACTTCAGCTATCTTTCCTCGCCAGGATAAGATATTTACCCTTCGAGTTCATTCCCTCGATGGAGTCTTGATTACCAGTCTCCTTTCTAGCTCGATCCTAGATTGAATCTCAGTCTTGTCGGTCACTGAGCCCAACCGGACGTGCATTTATTTTGCACCGTTTAAAATTTTTCACCATACCTTGGCAGATATGCGACTGTTCTCGCCTGAGAAGCTTATCACTGTACCTGGATGTGCATTTATTTTGCACTATCTTTCAAGAAAATCAATCACAATCCTTTACAGATACACGCCAGTTCACGCCTGGAAAATCCATCAGTACATCTTATAGCATCGGTATGCAACTGTTCTCGCCTGAGAAGCCTATCGGTACAACACTTTACAATCCTACAGCATCGGTATGCAACTGTTCTCGCCTGAGAAGCCTATCGATATAAAAACCTTACACAACAAGATCAGCAACTGTTCTCACCAGAGAAGCTTATCACAACCATACACAACGGGATATGCAACAGTTCTCGCCAAGAGAAGCTTATCACAACATTTTACAATCGATCAGCAACAGTTCTCACAAGAGAAGCTTATCACAATCGATCAGCAACAGTTCTCGGTTAAGAAGCTTATCGTAACGTTCTTCAGCAACGGTATGCAACAGTTCTCTGCCGAGAAGCTTATCATCATCTGTTATCACCTCTACAAGCAGTTCTTACATGAGAAGCTTAGTATTGCCACTCTTGCAAATAAGCGACGTTTCTCGCCTGAGAAACTGATCCTATCTTCGTTATGACTCGCAGCAAATGGCCATCTCCATCGAGCAGTTGGGCTTCCATTTTCATTGTCGTCTTGAAGTATGGGGAGGTTTGAACGGAATCATATTCAGGAGAGCACAGATCTTGAAGTATGAAGAAGTTCATTTACCCTTTAGTAAAAGAAGGAGCAGAATCATATTCAGGAGAGCACAGATCTTGAAGTATGAAGAAGTTCATTTACCCTTTAGTAAAAGAAGGAGCGGAATCATATTCAGGAGAGCACAGATCTTGAAGTATGAGGAAGTTCAGTTTACCCCTTTAGCAAAAGAAGAAGCGGAATCATGCCCGACGCGCTGTCCTCGGAAGTATGAAAAAGTTTATTTTATCCTTTAGTAAAAGAAGAATCTGAAACGTATTCCAGGCACTGACCTTAAATACGAGAAGATTTATATATCAGATAAGCAGCAGCCTCTTTATTTGAGTGCTTATCCGTTTTGGCATGTAAGTCCCTTCCAACGATAAGTGACAGTTCTCCCTCGAGAAGCTTATCAGGGCATTTCCCATCAAAGCCCATTTATTTTGGCATACAGCCGGTTTTTACCCTGTATATCTGATATGGATTTCTGAAAAGTCCATTCGATCCCATCACGAAGGATAGTTTATAGAAGCTTGGATGTTATTCTTTGCTCAATGCTCCAACATTCTGTAATCAATCTGGCAGTCGTGTAGATCCAGTCTTATTGTTAGACATTCCCAAGTGGAGGCCATCTCGTAGGCGCCATCTCCATTTAGGACCATGTTCTAATCACTTTAAGTCCATTTATTTTGGCATACAGCCGGTTTCTTACCCTGTATATTTGCTACGGAGTTCCGAAAGGCCCGTTTGATCCTGTCACGAGAGATAGTTTACAGAAGCTTGGATGTTATTCTTTGCTCAATGCTCCAGCATTCTGTAATCGATCTTGCAGTCGTACATGATCCAGTTTTACTTTTAGATTCCCCAGTGGAGGCCGTCTCATAGGTGCCATCTTCATTTGAGAATCTCGTTCCAGTTCTAAAAATGACAATTGGTCGTGTTCGCACCAGTTGACCATCATTTTAGAATTCCCCAGTGTTATACTATGTCCCAGCACGTCGTTTTCCCCCAGTGTGTTCTTCTCGTAGCGTCTGTCCCTGTGTCGTCGTATTCGTCAGCATTTTCGCATTCATCATTCCAGCATACGCATCATATCATATTCATGGCATCGTCTGCATTAGTCTGTTCTCGCTTTGTCCATAGCATTGCATATCGCCACATATAAGGGCAAAATTTTCGGTTATCTATATTTAAATCCCTCCACCATGATTCCTCGAGTCTCCGTCACTCAAATCATCCGGTGTAGTTATTTAAATAGGGGCAACTGTAATACCCCAAATTTTACCCTTTCCTTTTTTATTTTTATTTTAAATTCTTATTAACTTAATAAATTAACCCTTTTTTTTAGATCTTGTTTTTTTAACTAATAATAATTTAATTAACCTTTTTTATAACTTTACTAATGTTTGTTTATTAACTTTTTCCTATTTAGTTTATTTAATTAAATCATTTTAAGCTCTTCTTACTAACTTTTACGATTTAGATTAAAATTAAATTTTTTTTTTCTTCTTTTCTTCAAGAGTAAATTTTTTATAACTTTTTTTAATTAATTTCTAACACATTTTTTTAATCAAATTCTATTACCTTTTTAAAATTAAATCTTTTTTCTAACTTTTTTTTAAAAGATAAATCCTTTTTCTAACCCTTTTTTAAAGTTAAATCTATTTCTAACTTTTTTAAAGTTAAATCTTTTTTTTCTAATTTTTTTAAAAAATCAAATCTTTTTTCTAACTTTTTTAAAAGTTAAATCCTTTTTCTAACTACTTTTTTTAAGTTAAATCTTTTTTTTCTAACTCTTTTTAAAAATTAAATCTTTTTTTCTCTAACTTCTTTTTAAAAATTAAATCTTTTTTTCTCTAACTTCTTTTTAAAATTAATTTTTTTTTCTAACTTTTTTTTAAAATTAAATCTAAATCTTTTTTTTGACACCTTTATTTTTCAAATTAAAATTCTAAATTCTTTTTAAAATTAAATTCTAACGCCTTTTTTTTTTTTTTTTAATTCTAAATTCCTTTTAAAATGAAATTCCAACCGTTTTTAAAATAATTCTAACACTTTTTTTAAATCAACATTCAAATATTTTTTATTTTAAAATTCTAACTCATTTTTTTTTTAAAACTTAAAACTCTAATTTTTATTTAACTTGAAACTCTTATTTTCTTTGCTAACATTTTTAAATTTAAATCCCAACACTTTTTTTTTTATCAAATCCAATCACAATAAATCACAGATGGAGCAAAATCAAATCAATCAGATCATATCATCATCATAAGAAAATCAGATCTAAATATCAACATCACCATCATTGAATCAAATCTGAAATCATCATAAAAATTCATTCAAATCAAATCAGAGATTGAAAAAGATTGAGATATTCAAATCAAATCTGAGATTGAAAAAGATTTAAAAAAATCAAGTATAAAAGGACCCTCAGGAGCAACAAAACGGGAGATCGGCAAGCATCAAAGACTCTTGCAGTCTTCATCAAAAGTAACTAACTCTTCTTTTCTTAAAAAGTTTCTAATCTTATTTTTGTTTTTTTTTCAAGAGTATTAACTTTTTTTTGAATTAAAATCTAACCTTTTCTTTTTTATTTTCAAAACTTTTTTTAAAAAAGCAAGTTTCAAAGTTCTAATTTTTTGCTAACTTTTAACTCTAACTTTTTAATCTAACTTTTTAATCACATTAAAGTTCTAACTTTTCCAAATCTCACAAAAAAAAAACCTAATTCCATTCTAACTCTTTTCTTATTACCTAAATTCTCGTCGTCTCAAAACGTTCATCACTTAACTTCTAATTATCGTCAACTCCAATTTTCATCCTTCATTCCTAACAGTATTCTTGATTATCCATGAACCCGTTCACTAATATTTATTTATTTATTTTTGTATTTATTTTTATATTTGTACATAACCTAACATCATCGTTGCTATTTCATATTCCATTATCACTTGTATATTATCATCGTCTTCATTGCGTATCAATTTTCATTGTTTATTAATTTTTCGCTACCATCCTCCTTTTTAAGATCCAAATTTCTAACTTTCTTCTTGTTTCGTTAAAATTATAATTTTCTACTTAAATTCCTAACATTCCTGTCTAATTTTTCGTCTAACCCCGTATAATAACAGTCTCTGTTTGTTTTGGTTTTTTTGCAGCTGACTAAGTTCAATTGATTTTATTTTCAGTTTAAATATTCAATTATCATATTTGTAACTGCTTATGGGGTGTAATTTTGCGAGACAATTGTCGCATTTATCTTTCCGCACTTTATGTTCTGCCATTGTATGTTTATCGCGTCTTTACCAATAATTTCACTCCTCCGAAGGAATTAGGTCTAGCCGTTTGACCGCCGTGTCAATAGTCCTCAACTTCAAACCCTTACAACCTTACAAACCCTAATTTTCACAAATGCCTCGCCGCAGGCTAAATTACAATTTTACCCCTAGCATTAGGTCAAAGAGTCGCCGCACTCATTTTAGGGTTTTCCGCCGCGGAATCCCTAATTTAACCCTAACTACAACTTAACAATTCAACGTAGAGATTTGGAGTTTCTACACTCCACGTAAGCGTGTCCTTAAGACATGTTTATTCCCCTTGAGACCTTGACCACAGTCAAGAAGTCTCTAACCTCCCTTTTGAGGGGAACTACGATTACTCTGATTCCATTCCCGTAAGGATACGTAGGCACAAGATGCGATGTCTTGCCGAGTAAACTTAGAATTAACCCCTTAGGTTTATTTTCTCACTTCTAATCCTTATGTACATATACCTTAAGCAAATAAATAAAGCAAATAGTAAACATCTGAACAAAAGGTTCCTGTAGAGTACTACAGAAGTTTAGGGTGCTAATACCTTCCCTAAATTTAACCAACCCCCGAACCCTAGATCTTTCCCCGCATTGTGTTTACGATGCAAAAATAGGTTTTCCCTCTTTTGACCTTTTCCTTCGGATAAATCAAAGAGCGGTTGTGAATTGAATTGCGATTCAAACTCATTAATAGTTTGTGATCCTATTTCCACCGCAACACTTAGGATTTGAGTCGTCGTACTCATCTTTCAGGCGTCCCACCATGGACAATTTTATCCCTATCCCATCCTAAGGATCATGTAAGTTCCCGTCGTGGAATACTTACTTCACCCTTTTTTAATTCAACTCTACAACGTAGAATCGGAGTCGCCGCACTCCATGTAAGCGCTTCCATATGAATGTTTACTTTCCCATGGAACCTTGACCACAGTCAAGAAGTTCCTCTTCCTCCCTCTTTAAGGGGAACTACGATTACTCTGATTCCATCCCCTACCCAGGATACGTAGGCACAAGATGCGAGTCTTGGCGAGTATACTTAGGACTAACCCTTTAGGCCTTTCCTTGCACCTTTAACCTTTAGCGTTACCTTTAAGCAGATAACCATTAGCAATAGCACATATAAACAAGAGGTTCCTGTAAAGTACTACAGAAGTTTAAGATGCTAGCACCTTCCCTAAGTTTAACCAACCCCGAACCTTAGATCTCTCCCTGCATTGTGTTTACGATGCAAAAATAGGTTTTTTCTTCTTTAACCTTTCCTTCGGATGAATCATAGACCGGTTGTGAATCAAGATTGTGATTCAAGTTAATTAATAATTTGACATCCAATTCTCACCGCGACACAATCCTTCCAACCATAGTTTTTTCCAATTAAAACAGTGGCTCTATTATACACGCCTTTAGGTTCGGGAGCCATTATCTAATAAGTGATATCGAAGTACAAGATAAAACGGTGCTCACAATACCACTTGCAAATAAAATTTTCTTCAATTAAACCATTATCGAAAGAATCAGATATGTTCATTAAACCGTAACAAAACGTATTACAATGATGAGAAAACAAATCAATATGGTTTTCAAAATAATGTTTGAACAATTTCACACTTTGATAATCAATCTCCAATGAAATTTAGAAACAAAAATTGACTAAGACAACTTGTCAAACACTTGGTGTGCAATAAACACCGAGCTAATTTTCCATTGTGTTATTGATATGAAAAAACAATTACAATTGTTTAGATTGCAATTATCTTACTAGAAAATAGTTTGAAATGTTTCAACATAAACAAATTTATCAATGTAGGAAATTGCATGCAAATTGTAAAGGGTGAGTGTGTGTATGTGTGTGTGTGTGTGTGTATGTGTGTGTGTATTGTGTGTGTGCGTGTGTGTGTATGTGTGTGTGTGAGAGAGAGACAAACAGACAGACAGACAAAGAGAGACAGAGAGAGAGAGAGACACAGAGAGAGAGAGAGAGAGAGAGAGAGAGAGAGAGAATACAAGGATTTGTTTATGTAGTTCCCCAATTATCTTCAATATGAGTACGTCTTCCCCCAATTCCAAATGGAATTGAGATATTCAACTAACCTTCATAAATTTTATATACAAGAGAGAAATAGAAATTCAAACCCCCAAACCCTAAGTTTGGTGTAGATTCTTTCTTCTTCGCTTCCCTTGAACTTAATCAAGATTGAGTGACCCAAGATTTTCTATTCGATCCTCTGGTTCCACTACTCCTTTGACATAAACCTCATTCTTCAAAGCTTTAACTCGGCAGCATCCTCATTGTGAAATCTTATGCGAAAACCCCCAAATCACCCTTGATCTTAGAGGGAAAACACCAATCGGTTTTATGAATGTAACCCCCAAAGAATTCTCAACTAAATTTGATTACACAAATCCTAAATTGGACCTTTTTAATCTTGTACCTAGATGGCACCTAACAAAAATGATTATGTATAATTTTTGTGTGTATGCATAAAAAAATATTGAAGATTGTATTGAGGGGTCTGTCGCTACGCGAAAAATGACACAGAGTCGCCACCAGATTTTATTTATCCCAAGGAGGGAAAGGGAAATAGTGATAAAACCTTTGGGAAAAGATCATGGTCATCGCAACCAAGTCTTAGGGCTCGGGAGTCGGTTATGCAAGGGGAAGGTATTAACACCCCCTCGCATCCATCGTACTCGATGGGAACCTTCTAGGTTATTTAGCGTGAATGGGTGTTTTTATATTAAAAGTTTGCTTGCTTAAGGAGAAGAGGGGTTGGTTTTTTATCTTAATGCTCGCCAAGGATTGTGGCCCTTGTGCCTACGTATCCTCACTTAAAAGAAGTGAAGAATCAGAACTCCGTAGTTCGCGGGACTACGATGAAAGATGAAAAGTTTGGGTGGAAGATACTATCGTGCACATTGTAGCAGTTAGGTGTTTTTCGGCTCGCTCGTAGAGTCTTATGTGTTACCTGTTTGCGGTAGAACGGACGTAACATGTCCTTTTTAGGTGATAAGGAATGGATGAGTAAAGGTGGAAAAGAAAGAAGAGTGCTCGCTAGGATCATCGCAATCCTATGCCTACGTATTCTCAACAGGTGTGAGAAATCAGAGCAGTCGTAGTTCGGCCACTTGAGAAATGATTGTGTGTTGATTGAATTTATACCTTGAAAAAGGGTTTTTGAATTGATGCCCTAAGGCGAAAAGAAGTTTGATGAGTTGATGTTATTTTTTTAGGTTTTTGAGAAAAAGATTGTTTTTTATTAGGGTCACACTAAAGACTTTGGATAGAGATGAATGTTTCGAATAACCAAGTCGAGCGCCTTGTATTTAAAACATTCGGAACGAGTGTAGGAGGGTTCCATTCTCATTCCTTCTCCACCACTTTAAAGTTCATGGCGTATAACCCTAACTGTAACTTTATTGTATTTTGGATTTTTATGAGAAAAATATCACTTGATATTGGGTCAAGGGTTTTATTGTTTGTAAAAATATTTGAAGCGATACGAACAAGGTCGATGGCGAACGCACAAGGCGGACGAATTACAAGGGTGAAAATGGCTCGATAAAATCGAGAGTTTATTTTTTTAAAGTAGTTTTGAAACAAAGGTCAAAAATGACCATAAACATTCACATACAAAGGTCATGCAACCACATTGGATTAGTCGGCATAAACGACACAAAACATGAAAAAAAACATCGAACTCCTTGAAACTTTTTTTGTGTGGAAAAACTAGAAAAACAAGGGGAAGTTCGCTAGGCGAATGTTTTAGCGAAGCTACCCAGAAATAGAAAGAAGTTCTTTAGGCGAACCTCCCAGCGAACGCAAACAAAGGCGAAATGGGCCAAAGTTCGCTAGACGAAGGTGCCTAGAAAAAACAACAAGAAGTTTGCTAGGCGAACCTCTAACAAATGAAAATAGAGGCGAAATAGGGCAAAGTTTGCTAGGCGAATGCGCCAGCGAACATGACAAAAAGAAACAGCAAAAAGTTCGCTAGGCGAACTTCATGTTGTTTTGCCCATAACACACATTTTTTATGGAAACAGTGGGAAAATGGAGCAAAGTTTGCTAGGAGATCTGGCTAGCGAACGTGATAGTATCTTGAGTTTTTCAACTCATGTCACTATGCAACCAAAACTATGTTCTATCTCTTTTCTTCTGTTCTTTTACAATAGTTTTTTGGTCATATCAAGACCTTATTACAACATATACAACACAAAAATCACATAAAAGTAAAGCATGCAAAAATATGTAAAGAGTAAAGGGTTTCAGAGAAAGGATACCCAAGAGCTACTATCTTTCTTCACCAATGGCTTTATTCGGGTATGCTTTGTGGTTCACCTCCTTCTTTTGGTTTTCTAACACTCTTTTGTTCTCTCAAGGTTTTCTTTTCAAACTCTTTTTTTCTGTTTTTTCTCTTACTCTTTTTCTCTGATTTTTTCTCAAATGTTTCTTGCTCTCAATATCTCTTTATCAATGTGTAGTGTATCCAATTGGGCTCCCCTTTTCTACTGTTATTGCTTTTCTTTTTATATCCAAAGCATTAAGGTTTGCACATGTCTTTAAACTTCAGAATTTCCACCCTTAGTAATGTCCAAAGCCACTTTCTTGATGCACCTTTTTCCCCTAAAAATCTTACTTTCTGCTGCACTTTTGCTGTTGTACCAAAACAATAGAGCTTGCACATGTTTCAAGTTTCAGAATTTATACATTTGGAAATGCTTATTACCACTTTCTTGGTGCAACCCCATTTCTTTCCATTTCTAGTATGTTGCCTTTTTGCTTTTGCTGCTGCACTTTCCTAGTGCTGTTTTTTTTTCCATATTTCCCTCCTTTCTTCACTTGCTCTTGGGTTGTACTTGTGGTCTATGCTTCTCCTCTTGACAGAATTTTGGAATTCTGAATTTTGGCATGTAAGTGAACCTACATGATCTAGTTCCTCAAGTTTTGTGACATGGTTAGTTTGGTTGGGAATTAGTTGGTCATGGGGCTGTTTTGGATCAATTTTAAAATGCCCTGAAATTTCCCATGAATAAGAATAAATGCTTTTTCTTTTGAAATGCTCCAATGTTGAATTAAACCTTAATTATTTTCCTTGGATATTTGTGGGTTTAATTGGTTATGAATTATATGTAGCACATGGAGATTTGATGAGGCATGAAGGGTACCATGACATGAAATTAATTAGAAACTTGAATCAAGATTAGAAATAGATTAATTTCTAAACATTACTTAGAAATGGAGATTTTGTAACAAATGACATTCTTGTAATGTCATGAAATTTCTCTTTGTAACATTCTAGTCTTGAGTTCATGAATCTTGAACTTTGAATGATGGATTTCCCTTATACCATTATTTGGAATGAACGGAATCTTGAATTACGCACTTGTGATCTTGACTCATGCTTTGCAAATTTGAACTTCCATTTGATCAACAATTTGAAACAAAGTTGGAGGAAGAAACCTTGAATTAGGTATTGCACTTCATGTATATTAGGAATATTGATCTTGAATATCCTAATATTTTTCAAGTAACTTCTCCTTAAAGGAATCTACATGAGTAGACTTTCCAAATTGAATCAAACCTTAGATGATGAACCTTTTCTTCCATGTAGCCCATGATAGGAAATTTCTCTTATTTGAAACGAACAACAACATACCGACCCGGTCCTTACCTTGTGAACCCACATGCTCGATATGCAATAGAACAATGTATGATATGACGAATGTAGGGTATGAAAGGCTAAAGGTGAAAATGAGGGTGTGACAGGGTCAGTGTGTGTGTGCATGTTTGTGTGTGTGTGTTTGTGTGTGTGTGTGTGTGTGTGTGTGTGTGTGTGTGTGTGTGTGTGTGTGTGTGTGTGTGTGTGTGAATGAAAAATAAAAGAAAAATAGTTATAAGTCAACCTAAAATAGTCAGAGAGCCTTATATGTCGATATAGAAGGAAGCAACTTTGATTTGAAAAGGCCTTCAGTATGTGTCGACCTATAACTTGGATGTGTTGACCTATAACTTTGTTTTTCACATAAAACAAAATTTTGACTTGTAAATTTTTTTAACCTGATTTTAAGTGATCTTGATAGAAGTGGTTATTAAAGATCGTGTACCTAAAAACCATTTATGAAGGTATTTATACTTTGGACTTGATGGAGCATGTAGAATAAGTGGGCCTCGTGCTATAGGGAATTTGACCAACATGGAGAAATGGATCCCTAGACCTTAGGTTGACACAAAACATATGCCCTCAAGACTCGTCAAGCATTTTGGGTGTTGGGGGAGTATTTTAGTAGTCTTGGTCGACTTTTGAAAATGGTTGTCCAGGAGTCGACTGTTATGATATGCTTTAGTTTTGCCAAAGTATAGTGGGGGACATGAGCATTAAATGCAGCTCCTTCATTGAAGTGTTTCTTTATTTTTTTTCCCACTTTTAGATTGAATTTCCATTGTCTTATTAAACTCTTTCCTCTTCTCTAAGAGAATTTTCTTTATTAGTAATTTTTGTTACACATTCAAAATATCAAAGCTTTAAACCTTTGACTTTTTTGCTCTCTTCTTGTTTGATCACCTTCGACCTTACATTTTGAGGTACCATTCTTCGTTTCAACTTTCATTCCAGTATTTAATTGAATTTTTTATGCTATGAACAATAACCCTACTACCGTAAAAAGTGATTCGGAGGGTAATGCTTCTTCGTCATCAGAAAAGGGAATGAAGACAGATTTGAATTATGCCCCTTCTATATGTGGGGATTTTAAACTGTAAGTCATCCTCTTGAATGATGATTTGGAAATGGAATGATCGTCTAGAAGATCTCTTTCAAACATGATTGTTTCGAGGGATTCTTCAAAGTTTCTCTTTTTAGCAATGCTTAATAGGGTGAAATCCTTGTCGATAAACTGATGTCTCCTTCTGTCTTGACTGCGGCGGAAATAGAATTTGTCTATCAAAAGAGAGAAAGCGCCAACAACTTCATTAAAACATATCAGGGGGTGATTGGTCAGGAACCTAACGATGCTAAAATTTCTCATTACTTGGAATGCTAGGGCAGTCTGATGTTGTATCTTGGATCAACCATGGTGACCCTCATAGAGCTTATGTATTGGCCTGTAAGGGCCTTCAATTAGTTGAATTGGCTAACATCAATAGATATCATTGGGTATCCGCTAAAATAGTTGGGATTTCTTCCATCTTAAACATTGTTGAGGTTGTCGCAATAGCTAGAAATCACGATTGGCAACCCCTCGAAATTGGTCGATTTACCCAGTAGGATTGAATGAGGGGATAAACATTTCTTTTCACGGGGTGTTTGGTTCCTCTGTATGACATCATTTTCATCAGGTTAGGGATAAATTTTCCCTTCTCGTATTTTAAGGTGGCCATCATGGAACATTTGAAGGCTTCCCCTTGCAGCTTCATCTCAGAGAGTGGGTTGTCATGAAGGTGTTTCAAATATGTGCCAAGTATAAATATTAGAAGCCTTCTTTGGAGCTCTTATTTAAACTTTTTTCTCTAGCTCGCACTTCTCATGATGATTCCTGGGATTAAGGATTAATATCCATTCACCCTCAGGTACCTTGGTTTGGCCATTTTGCATATGATTAAGGGAACTTCCTAGAGCGTTTCATGTTGGTGAAACCTATCACCTCTGAGGCTCATTTGGCCTTTTGTTCTTCTTTGGCCCCGGTGGGATATTCCTTCTCTTGCAGAGGGGGATTTTCAGAAGTATTGGTCTATAGTTCATTTTCAATAAACTATCCCTTCTCACCATTATAGGCTACCTCCTCCGTCTCTTGAAGAGGTAAAGATGAAAGAGGAGTTATGTGCCTGGTATTAGGGGCACATATATGAAGAAGGATTTAGTCTCATTAAAGTACTCGCTTTTCATCCAAAAAAAGGTGAATAAATATTTGCACCAATATTAGTGCCTCTGATTATTCTGAGAGACAAAAAATATTTGATGAGGATGGGGTATGGGCACTTTTTTTTAACAGAGTTACTCGCGTTTTGCAGATGACATGGAAAATTTGAATAAGGCTCTTACATTTTCCAATGTTCATGGTCTTACGATCAGATTGTCTGTCCGGATGCTAGTGACTCCTTTTGTTGATTCTACTCCTGCACCGGAGGTTCAGGTGATGGCCCCGATGGTAATAGTGACTATTCTACCATATATAACTCCTGAGATAGAACAAGTGACTACTGCCGCGACTGGTTTTTCTATTCATGAGTCTTCCTTGTCTCATTCTCTTATTAAGAGAACTCAGGGTGACATCCCGTTGACTTCTGTTGAAGAAGGTTCTTATAAACAAGTTCTCTTGTTAGAGGTTACCAAATATGAGGTTCTCAGTCCTTTTTTCTAGCTTTCTGATATTCTTCCATCTCGGGTTCCTAGCACCCACGATGATTTTTTTGTTGTCGTTACCAATGATGACTTGGCTTTCGCCCGAGGCCTACCGAAAATTGATCGGCAAAGTACTTTTGCAGACAATTCCCCTACTTTTCAGGTTCAATCCCTGGTATCGATGGTAGCAGATGATTCTAGGGAGATATTTGAGTGAAGGTGTGAAAAACACAAGAAAGGGGGGTTGAATTGGGTTTTGAAAACAAAAGCTTTTACCAACTCAAAAACTCAACAGTAAAAAGATTGAACACTGAGAGAGACACAAGAATTTTCACTTGAAACTCAAAGCAAATCCAGTCCACCTGCCAATGTGATTTTACCTTATGCACAAGGACTTAATCCATTATAATCAACTATTTACAAATGAACTAGCAACAACTGGTGTCTAACAAATCACAAAGACAAACGGTCAATGTCTTCTTAAGGATTTTGACCTGCCTGGTCCCTTAAGGAAATACAAACTACAAGTTTGAATAAATAATGTGTTTACAAATTGCTTCTACACAAGCAGATTTACACAAATGAAATACAAACACTTAGAGAAAAGTATGCATAAAGTTGAGAGCTTTTCACGTAGAAACATTCATGTAATATTCACAACTTTATTCAAGTCTCCAAGTCCTCTTTATATAGAATGAAAAAGGAACCGTTGGAGGAAAAATTAGGAATACGATAATTGCAGTTGCCCACTAACAGAATAATGACAGGTGTGAAGAATAGTACAGTCCTTTCACCCACAATATCAGGTAGTGGAAGAAATATTTTTGTTTTGTACCATGTACTATTTTGATCATGTATCCCTTTATCTTTATCTTCATGTTCATAGGCTTCTGGTAGAAAGTTAATGAAGCATGAAAACGAAGAGACACAAAGCTGAGATTAGAACCTTCAGAATCTTCAGTCAGAACCCTTTTGACAGCGTCAGCGTCTGACTTGAGAATCTTCAGAATCTTCAGCTTAGCGACAGAAACTTCAGAATCTTTAGTCAGAACCTTTAGACAGTGTCAATGTGTGGCTTGAGAATCTTTAGAATCTTCAGCTTAGCAACAGAAACTTCATAAGCTTGTTATTCTTTAGAAGCTCGATGGTTAGAGCCACATCTAGAAGTAGAGACCGAGAGAACACTGCAGCTGCAACATAGCATCTTCTCAGAAGCTTCTTAGGAGCGAATCAGCATGGAAATGACTTTCAGAAAACAAAAGATCATAAACTTATAACGTTGCACATCATATTCTCAGAATCAGAACTGGCTGTTAAAGCTACACAATAACAAACCGTTAGGGTACCAAGATTGTTCTAACAAAAATACTACCTGTCGCTACTCGGGAAAGGCAACGACGGAGAGGCGAGAACAGAAAGACAGAAGAGTCATTATCTAACTTTATCTATCCTATGAGGGGAAGGTAAAACATCGAGAAAACCCCAAGAAATAAACGGATAAGATGGTCTCGCAACCAAAAGAACGGGTTCAGAATTTGGTTATGCGAAGGAAAGGTATTAGCACCCCTCGCGTCCATCTTACTCGATGGGAACTATTTGTTTGTCTATGTGTGATGATATCTACTAAAGAGTATTGCTATGAAGATTATTCCAAGGGATAAAGAGAAAGGTTAGAAACATGGAAAGGAAAGATAAAGGGGAAGAAAGGACTCGATAGGACTTTGCGGTCCTATGCCTACGTATTCTCAACAGATATGAGAAAGACAGAGTCAACGTAGTTCGGGGAACTAAGGATGATGGGGGGAATGTTGCTCACAAAGACATCACCGTCTTGTGCCTACGTATCCTCATCTGGTATGAGAAATCAGAGCAAGCGTAGTTCGGCGAACTAGTAACCGGTGCTTTTGTGGATGATGTTGTCATGTGCATTCTAGCAGTTAGGTGTATTGCTGCTCTCTCGTGGAGAATTAGGCGTTACCTGTTTGCAATATAACGGACGTAACATATCCTTTTTGAAATGAGAGTTTTCTCCTATCTAGGCAAGATGTCACGTTTGATTTGTGAAAGTTGTTTTTTTTATAGGAATGAAATAGGTCCTCGGATAGTAACCCCTTGCAGGTAGTACCCAATTCTTTATCTCAAAAGATTTATTGTGAAAAGGTGTGGCAAATACAGTCATGTCTTCGTATTAAAAGACGAGTATCGAGACCACACACTCTACAGCGAGTATCCTGACACTCACAGAGGAAGAAGTCTGCACTCAATCCTCTCTTTTTAGTTCAATACAAAGAGAACTTCATTTTCTTTATTAAAGATGTTTTTGATCTTGAATGGTAAATGCTTTATGACAGTGAACCCTAAAGGTAATGTCAAGCACTCGGGATAGGAGAAGGCCTATGCCTAAACACTCCACGATTATTCAAGTTTTATTATGAAAAAGAATTTAAAAATGCACTTGGTACGTGTCACATCCTAAATTTTGACCATAAGATTCCACCTCTTTGTGCATCTTTCGTGCATGTTATCTTTTATTTTTGCGTGCATATTTTATCATAACTAACCAGTTTGTGCATGTATGGGTTCTTACAGCCAAGCATCTCAGAGACGTGACTAATACCTTCAAGTTCGAAGTTCACCATTCAAGAATTCGAGCTTAAGTTAAGAAGATGTTGCGTAGGAATAAGTCTATCAAATTCAATTCGAAGATTCAAAGAGTACCAACCATTTTCAAGACTCAGTTTACAAGGGATCATGTTATAACTACAAAAATGTTGGACATTCGCATCGAAGTGTGTTGGCGGTCTATTCAAGTGTTATCAAGAGATTGCAAAATAAGGACATTAATATATCAATTACTAGTTCGAAAGCTGGCTTGCGCAGTTTTGCTAAAGGGTTTAAGGAGGCAAGACTCAAAGCCCTCGAACTTCAAAGACTCAAGAGTTTTGTGACTAAGCTCCCAAATCCATGAGTTTTGTGCCGTTACAAATATTCAAGAGTTCATCAAATTTTGAAAAGAGAAGTTTCAACATCTATTAAGTTCGGGATGTCCATGGCAAAGTGTAAGCTGGATCAATTTTGTTCAACGCCATTTGAAACTCAAAGATGGTTTATTTGTCAAGAGAATTAAGTTTCATCTTTGTTTCAAGCAAAACTCGAGGTGTGACTAGCGTGGAAACTAAAGGAGTTAATATCATCAGTTACTACGGATGTGCATTTGGATTTACGTTTGCCAATAGGAACACTACTTCGCTACCTTTCCGCCTTCGGTCCAATTTCTCAGCACTTAAACCCTGTATAAAAAGAGAAAGGGATTCATGCAATTCCCCATTGTGAATATTTAGGATATACCGCCGTGTGGTAACTGACCATTTGTTTACGTCATTATAACACCATGTGAGCTCCACGATAATTCAAAAAAAAACATTCATATCAAGCCAATATGGATTGCAAAGGCATTATCGACTTTACAATATTGAGCAACTCAGTATACAACAAGGCCATTACTGAAATCCAAACAATTTAGAGTGGTTTCGAACCTCAAGATTCTGTTACAATTAAGTTATCCTGCATCCTAAGCTATCTGGCATAAATCCTAAATACAATAAAAAGTATCCAAGTTACAATCATGGACTTCTACAACTTAGAGTCCATAAACCAAACACTTTCGTCGATAGCTTCAAGGCAACTCGCGTACGGCGACACCTCATCATTCACATCCATCCGCTGCAAATAAACACTAAAGCAAGATCAGTGCTGGCACAAATAAACATTTGGAGCATATAACCGCCAATTTGTCATCTTCACCTACAATAGTAGACGCAAGCCAGCCTGCTACTTGTGAGAATTCAACATCACCAAATTTCAAGCAACAGAGTAGTTTTTCTTTCAAATGTTAGACTTTCACAAGCGCATTAAACCACATACACGGTTCCACGGTGGTAAGCTTCAAAGGATTATGCTCCATAACCGCATTGCTACAGCCTGCATATCAATAACGTAAGACAACAGTCAAGGCACATGAATAACTTAAGATGATTCATTCTTGATGTACAGTTTAAGACTTACCAGAGATTACGGTAGGAAACCACTTGTTTCCAAAGCAGGCCCAACAGGTCGCATATTATCGACACCGAGGATGGATATATCATCTAAGTACTAGCTGAGAGTAACTCCTGACATCAAAGCCTTTGCACCATGCCCTGCAAATTGGAGTCCAGGAATGTCACACCAGCTTTTGCTTTGAACAGTCACGACCGCTTCTCCGAGCAGCTCCAAATGTTGTTGACAAGTACCTGAAACAAGAAACCAAGATGTTTATAAAACGTAGAAATCCTCCAACAGAACCTACATAGTCAGTGAAAAACAAGGAAAGCCAATCCTATTAAGAGGCTATAACCTGCACATTGCAGAGGTTCTAATTATTCGCGACGAAGACCTTGCCTGCCAAGGCATGAAACCAGCACATGCTCGAACCATTATCGCCTGTTGAACTAGATCCCCATTACGCTGTGGAACCGTACCTCGAAAGCAACAAGCACTCACGTTATTAACAATCAATCACATGGAAGAAAAAACGGTGTTGAAGTTGGACAAAGAGTTTAGCCTCCAGCAGGTTGAGGTCGTGGCGGAATAATTTTGTAACCGTCTGAACAAAGCAGTCAAAACAAGTCTCACACATGACACCCGTTAATATCAGCTGCAGCCACTACTCTGAATCTGAAAGCCTTCCGCCAACATCAGAACCTGTCCAGTTTCCCAACCAACTCGGAGGATGTTTTAGCTTCTCGTTCACCCGCTATTGCCGAAGAAATCCCCTGCAGATTTGCGATCCATTTTGTTTCAGTCCTTGCAGATATCAGACAAATTAACAGCTATAGCATGTGAACATCATAATGAAGCCATATGGCCAAGGCAAGGAAAGATGGGGAGAAAGTCCCAACCCCGTGAATGGTATGTCAACTAGTGAAGCTTCGTAGGAATGATACAAGCAACTTCCAGCTTTCTCTCATTTCGTTGAAGATACGTAAACCTCCTGCATAAGCGCGCCAAGAAAATCAAAACGGAGCTACCACTGTAAAATCTCACATCCTTCACGAGCCTTATGACATGTCAAGCACAAATTAGACCACAGTTAAAACTTTCCTAAAGTAGGGTCGACAGAGTCTTAAACCGTTTCCAATCTCAGACAAGCATGTTCAGACGAATTTTGAAGTTTCTTAAAGAAAAGATCAACGCTTTAATTCCAGCCATCATTCCTGCACCAATAGGATCCGCGTGTACCTATAAAGGACAAGGAATTGAGATGAGAAAGGGAGGCATAACAATTCGCAGAAATTAACAGCCATTCACAAAATCCCAAATTCACAAAATCCCAAATTCAAAGAAAGCCCAGTTTATAAATCGAAGGAAGAGAAGAACTCATCTCGTTGTCGCAAATCCACCGCGGAAACCATCGGAATCCATCCGTCTTCAACCACTCTATTCAAAACGCTCCGCCGTAAAACCTCGCGGAAGTCACCATCTCCACCTTCGACCACCACACCTGCGAAAGAAACCATTTAAACCGTGAGTTGTTAACTAACATTGACAATTTTTGTTTGTTTATTTTTGTAGGAAATCAGAAGTCAAGGAAGGAGAACAGAGTCGGAGAAATTGAGAGAAGAATCAGAGAAGTTGAGAGAAGAATCAAGAAGTTGAAGAATTGGAGAGACGAGTGAAAAGAAGTCGCGATCGGAAGCAAGAAAAAGGGAGCCATCAACGAAAGGGGGGGGGGGAGGTGAATGGGGATTAGGGTTTTCCTGTTTCTCTTAATTTATTCCTTTATTTTGTAATCACATGCTTTCACACACACACACTACCTACCGTGCACCTCACACTCACAACCCTCAGATCTCCAACGGATCTAATCTCACGGCTCACATCATGCGGTCTATCGTAAATCCTCACCATGCGTTACACCGAATCGATCGCCCCCACCTATTATTCTCTTAATCTGTTAATTAATCCAGCTAATCATCATAAAACCTTTAATTAACCTTTTTCTAAGTTAATGTGATCATTAGCTTTTCGTTTTATTTAATTAATATTTTATTTAATCTTCTTAATCATCCTTAATTAATAAAACCAACTAGACATTTTATATAAAAATAAAATAAAAACAAGCTAATAACCTTTAATTAATTAACACTTCATTTAAATAATCATTTCCTTTTCCTAAAATAATTAATCTTGTTATAAGTTAATTTATTTATTTACTCCACCAATTTTCAATAATCCCTTTTATTTTAATAGTGATATATTAATTTGTTCATACCCAAATTATTTCTTAATTTGAAATAACTTGTTCTTTTTAAAAAAATCATAAAAGCCTATTTCTCTATAGTTGAAATAATCTATATTATTTAATTTAAAACTTTTATTTAATAAGAAAATAGTTTCATAATTTAAATAATGTATACTCACTTGTTAAACTAAAATTATGGTAGTACAGAAAACCTTTTAAAAATTACTTGCCCATTTTATGTCTAGCTAGCAACTTAATTTAATTCATAATCCTCAACTTTTACTAAAACGAATCTAATATAACTTTTTATTAAAATTAATTAATACAACTTTTTTTTATATAAAATCAATCTCACCAAAATAATATATTTTCCCATAAGTATAATTTCAACTTAAATAATCTCACCCATAATTAATCAATCCCTTCCTAAAATCAAATCAACTTAATCAATCGTGCACGCTTCCGCATCCTAGCATCGATCCATTCCCCTATTCACTTGCACTCACTATTCACACACTTTAGCGCTTTCATGCGTTTGTGTATGTTTTACTATACCGTTATTTACCTTTACCGCAATTTACCTTTACCACAATTTATCTTATTACAATGCAGAGTGTCCAAAGGAAGAACCTGCGCATAACTTAAGCGATTGTGCGTATGCATCCCATTTGCATCATCCTCCCCTATGATCCTTGATCCCATTCAAGTCGATCTTCTAAGTTTAGATCCTACCCCATAAGGAGGACCTTTTATCTTTTACAACATAGAATAAACAATTCAACTCAATTCAAACATTATTCAAACACATTAGAGAATAAGATGTTAATCATCTTAAGCGAGATAAAACTCCTACCCCACAACAATTCAATCAATATGTAGGGACTTTGCCTTAAGAGAGATAGTGGTATACTTGTCGATTAAATTCTGAGTACTTGAGCCCTTCTCTTAAGACGATGCAAAGACTATTTTCCTACAAAGTTGTGGTGGTTAAATCAAGTAATCTCCCTTAAAATGATAACTCATCTTTTCTCCTAAAATTAATCAATCAACTACCCTAAGCCCTTAGGAACTTTGACCACAGTCAAAGAACGCCTTAAACCCTTTAGGGGAACTACAAATACTCTGATTCCACTCCCGTAAGGATATGTAGGCATAAGATGCGACATCTTATCGAGTATACTTAGAAATAAACCCCTAGGTCTTTCATCCTTAAGCAGATAATCCTTAGCAATAAACAACATAAAACAAGAGGTTCATGTAGAGTACTACAAAAACTTAGGATGCTAGCACCTTCCCTAAGTTTAACCAACCCCCGAACCTAAAACTCTCTAAACCATTGCATGTGCATTACATTGTGGGTATTTCGATCTTTTTCCCTTCCTTTGGACAAATCAAAGTTCGGTTGCAAATGAATTAGATTCAAGCTAATCAATAGCTTGATATCCAAATTTCACTGCGATAGTACGAGACCAAGGTTTTAGGAGATATATTTTGAGAAGAAGTTTTGGAAAGAAAAGATGGTAAATATAGCGCGCGAGGCAATCGACTTACGAGGGTTGAAAGCATACAAGGCTTAATGATGTAGTGGAAGAGAGGTGAAACCCTAAGGTGGTTCAATTTGAAAAGAGTTTGAAAACGACTCGACGTTGGATCGAGTCTCATTTGTTCTTTGTTTTGAAAATATGTTCTCATTGTAAGGTAGCCTAAGAGAAAGTCGTGTGTGCGAGGTGTCCTAAGCTAAACAAACGGCAAAGAGTTCGGACAAAATGTATCCAAACTAGGATTTTCGTCAATTTTATCATGTTTTTGGTATTTTGAATGAAATAAATGAGGAAAGGGTTAGATGACAGTATGCATAATATGACAGGATGAAATATGGACAGTGATGATAATATGAACAAGAGAATGGACAAGATAATATCAACAGAAAATATAAACAAAAAAATATGTGCGGGAATATAAAAACAGTGAGATATTAACAGAAATGTAAGTCGGAGGTTAATAATTAGTGAAATGGAAAAGGTCAAAAGGAGTGAGATCTCGTCTTAATCATAAACTAGCGTCGATTGATCAAAGCCCAATTTTTATTAATTAATTATTTATGTTAATTAATTGATTTATTAAAATTATTGGATGATTATTTAAAGGAATTGGTAGATATTTTGAGAGAAGAAATATATTGGAGAGAAATAGAAGGGAAAGATATATAAGAAAAAGTGGAAGGAAAAGGAAAGGAGAGGAACATAAGAGAAAGAGAAGAGGAAGAAAGAGGAAGAGAAGGAAAAGAAGGAAAAGCTTGGAAAGTTCAAGAACAATTTCTAGCTTCGATTTAATCAAGGTAAGGGTGTGAAATCTTATTATTCTATCAATGTGTATGATTATGTATGTGTTTGTTGAATTGGTTTGGATTGTTGGAGAGTTTTTTCTCATTTTCCATTTTAGGGCAGAAATGAGTTTAATCGATAAAAACCGATGTTTTCGCGGATGAAACTCGAAATAAATTGCATAGTTTAGTCGGGTAATGTTTAGCCGTGATTATTGGATTTCGTTTGATTGAATTTGGTTGAATTTGTGAGTTTTGACATTTTTGGATAATTGGAGGTTAAGATTTTGGATGAAAATCGGAAGTCGTAGAATTTGCGCTTTATGATCCTAAGTTGTTACTATATGATTGGTAATGATGAGTAGGTATTTAATCGGAAGAAAATAATTAAATCGGTCGAGTTTTTGGAGATTTTGGGCAAAAACCCGTAACCTTGTTTTTCCAAAATTTCAGGTGTTAACCGGTTAACACTTTGGGTTAACCGATTAACGGTATATAAAAATGGCCTAAAAACTGAGTTTTGGAGCTGTTAACCGGTTAACACTGTAAGTGTGAGAAAAATATTATTTTTCAAAACTTTGAAAATTCATAACTTCTTCACCGTTTATCGGATTTTGTCGTTCTTTATATCAAACTGAAGCTAATAATATGTTCTATAACTTGGTGAAAAGAAATATTATTTTTAGCCGACTTTTAGCCGATTTTACCGATTAATCGAGATTAATTATTTTAAGTAAGCGAGGCTTAAATAATTAGAGTGTTCGGTTGCTGTTTGGCGTAATTGCTGTGAATGCATATGGATTGTATGTGATAATATGAGATGAATGCATGAAAATATTATGAATATGTATGCATTTCAAGAAGTGTATGGAGTCATTTTGCATGTGAAACATCATGATATACATTCTTGTGCTGATTGATTCCGCGTAGAATCTGTTGAACGATTGTGTGCCCGTGTAGGGTGTGAGCAATCGGGTTGTATGCCCAAGGTGGGGTGTGAGCAATCCATAACATTGTGTGCCCGTGTGGGGTGTGAGCAATGGGTGAACATTGTGTGCCTAGGAGAGGTGTGAGCAATGGTTCCAATAAGTTCCTGAGTGAACTTGAGATGATTGAGTCGGTACCGCATTTGCATCTGCATAGAGTCATGGGTCGATCTTTATGAGTTGCATTTATCATCATTAAAATTGTGATTGATAAATAAACATAATTGCAGATGTTTATGTGAGTTGTAGTGAATAAACATAATGTGTATGCTTATGTGGAATGATGAGAAATATGTGTATGTACAAACTCGTAATCACTGGGGTAGAATAACAAGATGTTGTTCCTAGTGGAGTAATCATTGGGGTAGAATGACAAATATTGTTCCTAGTGAGGTATAGTGACATGGTCGTATACACTGGGGTAGAATAACAAGATGTTGTTCCTAGTGGAGTAATCACTGGGGTAGAATGTCAGATGTTGTTTCTAGTGAGGTATAGTGACATGGTCGTATACATTGGGGTAGAATGACTAAGATGTCATTCCTAGTGGAATAATCATCGGGGTAGAATAATTGAGATGTTGTTCCTGGTGGGGTATAAATGATGTACCCATAATCCCAAATAGGGATTGGTGAGAATTGATGAGTTTTATATGAGTCACATGGCATAGATATCATTGTTATATGAAAGTATACTTGTGTGTGAATTGTTGAATTGAGAACTTTGGATATATGCATGATAAATATGCTTGGTGTTATATATATATATATATATATATATATATATATATATATATATATATATATATATATATATATATATATATATATATATATATATATATATATATATATATATATATATATATATGTGTGTGTGTGTGTGTGTGTGTGTGTGTGTGTGTGTGTGTGTGTGTGTGTGTGTGTGTGTGTGTGTGTGTGTGTGTGTGTGTGTGTGTGTGTGTGTGTGTGTGTGTGTGTGTGTGTGTGTGTGTGTGTGTGTGTGTGTGTGTGTGTGTGTGTGTGTGTGTGTGTGTGTGTGTGTGTGTGTGTGTGTGTGTGTGTGTGTGTGTGTGTGTGTGTGTGTGTGTGTGTGTGTGTGTGTGTGTGTGTGTGTGTGTGTGTGTGTGTGTGTGTGTGTGTGTGTGTGTGTGTGTGTGTGTGTGTGTGTGTGTGTGTGTGTGTGTGTGTGTGTGTGTGTGTGTGTGTGTGTGTGTGTGTGTGTGTGTGTGTGTGTGTGTGTGTGTGTGTGTGTGTGTGTGTGTGTGTGTGTGTGTGTGTGTGTGTGTGTGTGTGTGTGTGTGTGTGTGTGTGTGTGTGTGTGTGTGTGTGTGTGTGTGTGTGTGTGTGTGTGTGTGTGTGTGTGTGTGTGTGTGTGTGTGTGTGTGTGTGTGTGTGTGTGTGTGTGTGTGTGTGTGTGTGTGTGTGTGTGTGTGTGTGTGTGTGTGTGTGTGTGTGTGTGTGTGTGTGTGTGTGTGTGTGTGTGTGTGTGTGTGTGTGTGTGTGTGTGTGTGTGTGTGTGTGTGTGTGTGTGTGTGTGTGTGTGTGTGTGTGTGTGTGTGTGTGTGTGTGTGTGTGTGTGTGTGTGTGTGTGTGTGTGTGTGTGTGTGTGTGTGTGTGTGTGTGTGTGTGTGTGTGTGTGTGTGTGTGTGTGTGTGTGTGTGTGTGTGTGTGTGTGTGCGTGCGCGCACGCGCGTGCGTGTGTGTATATACTTTATGATGAATTGTGATGAATAAACATAATTGTAAATGTTTATGTGCAATAATGTGAAATGTTGATGTGTAATTGTGAATGATATTGACTGAGGAATTAATGAAATAAACATGATTGTATATGTTTATATGAATTATGATGAATTAAACATAATGTGTATGTTTAGATGAATTGATTGAAATTGTGGATGTATGTACGAGGAAATATGCTTGGTGATTATCCATATATTTGTATATACATTGTGATGTATATGGATGACTTATGGTGAGAATGATGATTATGCGTATTCTAAGATTGTAGATACATAATTATATGCATTGATTATTATGATAATATTTCTCACTCTTCTGCTGGAATGATGTCCTATCTGACATCGTGTATGTATCGAGAATAGAGCTGCTTGTAGTTGCGTGGTCGTTGTGGGTGTAACTATTTAGTGATTTAATTATATTGGGTCGAGTTATGCTCTGGTCATGTAACACTGGGATCGTTTGGGTTATATTTTAGAGATACATTATGTACTTTATGATATGTTTTTTTATTCATTGGAATATTGTGATGTTGGCATTAGTGCCTAAGAAATGTTGAATTATATGATGAGCATGATTATTTATTGAAGTGTTGATGAGCACGACAGGTGGTTTTTGATGTTTGAAAGTTATGTGTGACGCCCTTTTATAAATGCATGATTATTTACTCTGATTATTCATATATTTTCCGTGGGGTTTAGAAGGGTGTTACATAATCTCTCACGATCCCACAGTATAAAAAAATGATCCAAAGGATCATTTTCTACAGATTTAAAATAATGAAGATTAGCGACTTCGATAAGTCGACATTTACGAATGCAAAGACTTCATTGACCACTTGAAAATTGAATAAAACCGAGATGAAATTTGAAAATAAAGTTAAACCTCGTCTTAATCGCAAACTTCATGTTAACTAACCGAAGGAAACCTCTCACGATCCCAAAGTAGAGAAAATGACCCAAATAGTCATTTTCTATAGATTTGAAATACATGGTTTCAACATCCTCGAGAATTAACGTTTCAAAATCGGAGACTTCATCAGTTCGAAAAAATAAAACAAAATTG
Source organism: Lathyrus sativus (assembly GCA_963859935.3). Lineage (NCBI taxonomy): Eukaryota > Viridiplantae > Streptophyta > Magnoliopsida > Fabales > Fabaceae > Lathyrus > Lathyrus sativus. The sequence goes on from OZ012738.1 coordinate 667,138,518, forward strand.
AAAAATGAAAAGAAAATGAAATAGGAAATAAAATAGTCTCGAATAAATTGTCATCTATCAATAGTTTGACTGATAACAACTTGTAAAATTTCGTCATTTATCCAAAAAAACGAGAAAAAATGGAAGTGAAATTAATATAAAGAAAACCTAACCAAATGAAAAAATATAAACATAAAAAATGAATAAAAATTCTATGAATTTTTTTTTTAACAATCTCTAAGAAACCTAATTAGAAAAAATATTAGAAACTTTAAAAATTAATTAGAAAAAAAATCTTATAAACTCTAAAGCTAACTTATTTTTTAGAAGAAGTAAGTTTAAACTCTAAAACTAAAATAAAATTAAAACTCTGGAAAACTAATTGAAAATTGATTTAACATATAAAAAACTAATTGAGAATACATTTAAAAATAACAAAATAAGTAAAATCCAATTAGAAAAATAACTAACAATTTAAAAGAGGAAAATAATGGTGTGGGAATCAAATGAGGTGCATGGGCTAAGAGTTGTCCTAGGAATAACAAACAAAAGCCCAAAAGGGGCCCAGATCCGTTGGGGCGGGTCAGGTCTTACCCGAACTCGGTTCGGTTTTGAGATAACACAGGAAAGGTTGAAGAACCCTAACCAACCACTCCTTGTCCTTCGCCTTCAGCGTCTCCTTTTTCTTTCTTCACTAACACTCGTGAAATCAAACAGAACCGAAGAAAAATAGAGCACCGATTCAAATCAAAATTATCAACTCCAAATCAAACATCTTTATTCAAAACCCTCGCGTCTCCCATTCTTTCAATCGCAGAAGTTCTGTTCTCAACAGGTTTGGGATTCGCTTTTGTTCGTTTTGGTTCCGTGTTCTTGATTTCTCTCTACCTTTTTCTTCTATTTCTACTTTACGTTTTCGGTAATGGGTTTTGGAATGGTTGAAGGGAAAGAAATACGGTGGAGGAAGTAGGGTTTACATGTGGCTCTGTTCATACGATTTTAAGGTCAAGAAGTATTTGTGGTTATTTTGAAAGAAAGGATGGAGATTTAGAATGGGTTTTGGGTTGAAGAAAGGGGAAAGCCTTTTTTGGGTTGTGAGAAACTGAAGAAGAGTTGTGAGGGATTCGTTGCTGAAGGTTATGGAGGAAAAGGGGATTGGCGGTGAAGATTTGAGAAGATAACGGAGAAAGTTTTGGGGGTGGTTTGAGGTGATTTCGAAATTGGTTTTGTTGTTTTTTTTTGCCTCCTCGATGGCGTTTTGCAGGTCTGAATTTATGCTATTGGAATTTTCATTTTCATTTGAGTGTAATCATTGTGTCATGGGTACCATTCTTCTCCATGTCCTTCTTTCGTGTGGCGAGTCTGATAGTCGTTTTGTGCAGGCTTGTTGTGATGTATGGTTTATCTTGACAGTTTTTTTGGGTGCTTTGTTGTGCAGGATTGTAAGAAACTTGGTGCTTGTACCAGGATTGCAGTGGGGATTGCGGTACGCATATCACAGGTGTTGCGGTGAGAATCATGATAACAAGCTATTGATTAACTTGAATCTTTAATCCTTAAATTCACAACCGGACTTTAATTTATCCAAAGGAAAGGTATAAAGAAAGAAAAACCCTTTTCGCGATGTAACAACAACGCTAAGAGATTCGGGGATCGGGGGTTGGTTATGCATAGGGTAGGTATTTCACATCCTAAACATCTGTAGTACTCTATAGGAACCTTTTGTTTGCTTGCATGCTAAGTCAGTAAATGTTTGCTAAGGTTTGGGTTGGGTAAAGGGTATAGGTTAAAACCTAAAGATAGTTTTTAAGTTTGCTCGCAAAGACATCGCGTCCTCTGCCTACGTATCCTAACTAGGATAGAATCAGAGCAATCGTAGTTCGCCTCACTAGGGTTGAAGAACACTTGATTATGATCAAGGTTCAAAGGGGAACAAACATATCCATGCTTGTATAGAGTTTCACAAAACTCTCTAGATCTATGTTGACCTCTCAAGAAAGGGAAGTAAGTAATCATTTCCATGATTCTTACATAGAGTTAACCAAAGTCTATCCTAAAGTTCTACGTTGTAAGCCCAATTGGTTCTATCCAGATCAAAAGGTGGGGGAAGGGGGAAGGTTTCTCGTCAAGATATCGCATCTTGTGCATACGTATTCTCATTGTCCAATGAGAAATCAGAGCGGTCGTAGTTCGGGCACGAACTACAGAATAAGGATCTATTGGTTCTTTCTAGACCAAAAGAGGGTGAAGGATCTATCCAGGCCTATGAGTTTAAATCCTATTGGTTCTATCCAGACCAAAAGGAGGGGATGGTTCTATCCAGACCTATGAGGGTATCCTATTGCTTCTATCCAGACCAAAAGGGGGAAGGTTCTATCCAGACCTAAAAGAGTAATGAGCTATCTATGACCCAAGGGTCAATAGAGAGACTTTTCCTTTGGAAGGAGAGAGAGGAGACAACTTGGATGAGAACTAAAGAGTTCCATCATTTTGGGGAAATAAACTTAACAAAGCAATAAACAATTGAGCAAGATGAAATAAGATTAAGATAGGTAAGCATGCATATTACAATAAGCAGATACTTCAAATAATACCAATGGTTACAACCGATAATCAATCAATCTTAACAAAGATTGGAGCATATCTTAACAAAGCTTGAGGACATATCTTAACAAAGATTGAAACATGATGAAGGTAACAACCACATAAATAAATCACAAATTGAAAGTGAGCATGTCATAAGTTCAAAGCATAACAAATGTAACAACAATATGCATAGATGATAATTGAACACAGGTAAATCAATTTAACCTCATAATTTAGGAAGAAAACAATATGATATCATGGTGACAACCAAAGGAGAGTAAACCCTAATATGTTAACTAACATGGGATTCAAAAACCTCACAAGAAAATTCAAGCACATTCAAAGGGAATTTAACAGCAAGTAAGATAACGATCTCAACAAAGCACTAAAGTTCATATGGACAAAAGATATCATAATTGAGAACAACTTGTAATATTCTTACATCATATGAAAATAGACATTAAAACAAGTATGTTGCAAAAAGAATGGACCAAAAATGATAAAATATGAACAGGTTATGAAATTTGGAAGTTTTGTATGAATTATGACAATAAAACAAATAAACAAGCAAATAAAAAAAGAGAAAGGGCCAAGCTGGGAGTTGAACCCAGGCCCTTTAGTTTGCCAACACACACAACAACCAATGGAGCACACACGCGCGCGCTGGTAGTGAATGGAAGTGAAGAAGAAAAAAAAAAGAAATCATTCACAAAGGAAAAATATAAACAAAAAGGGTTGATCCAAGGGTCGAACCCTGGTTTGGCAAGTGAAAGGCGTATGAGAGAGTAAGGTTTCTACCACTGGGGTGGCTATACATCCATTGATTTAGCCACCCCTAAAAATATATATGGTATGTTTTCATGGAAATTCTGGGCAAGTTGGAAGTAAGAACAAGGCATTTTACAAAAGGCGTTTTGATTCATAACTATATCAAATCTTGGTCTTTTTTGATGAAATTTTAATCAAACTTGATTATTTTTTCACAAGGAATAAGATGGTGTAGTTGGAATTTTGAAACAATGCCTTGAAATAAAAACATGATAGAACTTGCAACTTTGGTAATTGAGATGCATTTTGAAAATTACAAACAACTGTGAGCTCAAATTCAAGTAAATGGCAATGCACACAAGTTTCAAATGTCATAACAGAGGTGTAGCATATTTAAAACTCTAGCATGGACTGGTAAAAAAATAATTGGTACATGAATTGCAATTAAAAGCATGAAAATACTACCTACTGTCAAGACAGATGGGAAGATTGAACATGTCATATCATGAGGTCTCAACCACATATTGGAAATGCAATGAGGAGCAAGCATGAATTAGATACCACACAAAATTCAAACACAAAACACGACTGCTATTCCCTAACAAGTAAAATTGGAGAAAAAATGCAATGTTGAAACCCAAATCAAGTAGCAGCCAGAATTGGAATGAATAGACCTTTCAAACATACTCAAAACATCACATGAAATGTGTCTATACCTCAAAAATGTTCACAAACATTATGGAAATGAAATTCAACAGTCAATTGCTCAAACACTCATAAACTTGCAACATAGGAATCAAAACTGATTTGGAAACAGATGAGGTCAAGTAAATGTCATACACAAGTTCAAAATATGATAGGGAATGATGCTAGCACTTAAGATACTCATGGAATGCACATAACAAGACAATGGATACCAAAATGCAAATTGAATCAAACATAATGAGGCAGGGCTGATATGACAGAGAAATGAGGCATACAAAAATGATTGATTCATGCACATACAAGTTTTAAAACACTACCAAAGATCCAATGCTAGATGAGCAGCCCTAAGATAAATCAAAAAGAAGGGAAGTGTGTGCAATTGATTTCAAAACAGTTTGGCAACACAAGGCACAACATGGTCCAACTATGAAAATGATCCTATGTTGACAAACATTGTACACACATATCATAAATGTGGGATAGAGTGAGTTGCAACTCAGAAAATATGCATCTTGTAAGTAATCAAGAATTTGGCATATTCATGGTAGGTTTTAGCTTAAAAAGAGCAGTTTGAGGGTGAAATGCAAATGCAGGCAATCATGGATCAAACCAATCATCAACACAAATTATAATCAAGCATATGGATGAGTTACAACTCAAAGATTAGGCATGTGCAAACAGACTAGCAATTTAGTAATGTTCATGGCATATTCTAGTATAAAATGCAATTGGAAGTGAAATTGAGAAAGCAGGCAAGAACAGATCAAATAACCAATGTGTACACATCATTATCATGAAAAAGAATGAGTTTTAACTCACAAAATATGCATAGGACAGTTGGAATGAAAATTGGCATGTTGTGGTATCAAGTGTGAAAAACTGTCTTGGTAAAACTTAGCACAACAGGGCATTTTTGCAATCAATGAGTTTGTGATGAAACCTAAGCTATACACATACCACAATGATGCTAATAGATGAGAACAAGCTCAAGAAATGGAGGAAAACCTTACCAAACAGAAAATATCATTTTGAAGCTCATGACATACAAAAACAACAACTTAAATATGCAGCAGGTACATTCATGACAATTGGGGCAATTTGATAGCTCACACAAGTTTCAAATAAGTTAGGCAATGATATTATGCACATAGATCAAGTAGGAATTAATTGAAACAGAAAATGATGTGTTGGTGGTAGCAATGAGGTTTGAAATGCAAGTGGTAGAATGACAAGGCAGTTTGAACATATAATGGAGATTTGAGCATACAAGCACCACACACATCCTCAAAATAGGTAAACAAATGAGTTTCCAATCTTAAACTCAAACAACAACTGATCCAAACCAGAAATGGTATGTAAACCCAAGTTTGACAGCAAAAACACAAGACTCACTGCAGGCCCTAATGGCAAACCTCATGTTTCTCACATTTAACCAATTCAAACAAGCGGTAAGCTTTCATAAACATTGACCAATGATTTGAGATACAAAAATAGCAAGCACAAGCAAACCAATACACAACTCATGGTAGTGATAAGCAATATGACACCAAAATAACATAAGAGCCAAAACAAGAGCCATATTGATCCAAACATGATCAAAGGCAGGGGGATCCTATGAGTAACTTACAAGTTATCCACATATCACTAATGAACTAGGTGTGACAGCTCTAGGGTTATACACCACATTTCAATGTTGGAATCCTAAAACTACCACATAGACCAAAATCTTCACAAGTAGGCTATACATGATATCAAAGCACCATCTTGTAACACATTATCCACATATCATTTACAAATGATAACACATTGATGAAAGCATTTAACATGACCATGAAACTAGAGTTCTTGACAAAGAACTAAAGTGGGGCAGCAAGATTACATTTTTACCAAAATCAACTCAAAATGACAAAACATGATAATGTATGATTAATGAGGAGTTTGAATGTCACATACCTCTTGTAGACAAATCTTGAGTAAGCTAAAAAGCTTAGAAACCCAAAGATCTTCCTTCCTTTGCAAAGAGATAATGTTTGTTTCCTCTTGAAGCAACAATCCACTTTTCAAGACAGTTGGAGTTGTGTGATTTCCAGCTGGTTTTTAATGCCTTAGACACTTGAGATATGATGTATAGGAGGTGTTAGGAGTGTTAGAATGGTAGGAAAAGCTTTGAGTGAGGATTTGGCTTTCAAAGTGGAAGAAAGTCAAACTATTAAGGTGTGAAGGTTGACTTTTGTGAAAATGAGATTTTTGAGTGGTTTGAATGTATGGACACCTTCTACACAATGTTTAGAGATTGTGTAGATGGTTTTGAGGGTCTTGGAGATGGTGGAACTGATCTTGAGCAGAGTTTTGCTCAAGACAGCTTTTTGGTGGAAAATGGAGGTTTTGAAATTTGAGATTCTTAAGGAAATGAGAGCTATTGTTTCTCTGGGTTTTGGAGATTTCTCTGGTGTGTCTAAACTCATGGAAGAGGCCTCTATTTATAGCCAATGAGAGTGAGGGCAGCTTGGTACTTTTCCATTTTTGGAGGGATTTTCATGAAGTTTTTCAAATGAATCTTTGCAAAATCTCTTCCCATCAGCTCCATGGACCAAAGAAGATCAGAAAAATCAAGTGGAGATGGACATGAAGTGACTGAGGTGAGCTAGAAATGGGTAGGGGACTGCAGCTGCAACAGTTTTGGCATGAAAAGTTTCTCTCTCCTTCTTACATTTGAATATTATATTGCACAGGTTGCAACTTGCCTCTCTCTCTCTCTCCAAACCTTACGTTTCCTGCATTTACTTTTCTCTACACATCTGAATGTTATATTGAATCATGTGTTGGAGTGTGGTCTCAAGTGTTGACAGCCCTAACTTCCATAGTACATAACTTCCTGCTAACCCATGCTATTGAGGAGTTCTACCACAATTTGGAAAACCCTTAAGTAGCTCTACAACTTTCATGTTTTGGGAATTTCCAAATTCTTGATGGAACTAGGTTGAAAAACCCTTCAAAGTTTCTGAAAAAACCACTTACAAGTGCTAAAGAACTTAGAAATTTTTTAAGTTATTTCCCCTTCAAAAATGAATTTTGCTATAAATCCAATTCTATGCATTTTTTGATCATGGACAACTTTGAGGCTTTTGTAGGATTTGTCAAGAGCTTTCCACTGAGCTTTGAACCACTCCAATTGTATGTGTGGTTGAGGAGTTATGGTCTTGTCCCTTTCGAAACCCTAATTCTCAATTTTTACAATTACTTCTTAACCCTTGATCCAATGGTCATGAAATTTTATAGGGAGGTGTAATATGACATAAGGAACATTTTTGATTCACATCTTGAAGTCAAATTCCTTATTGTTGAAGAGTTGACTTTTCGGTCAACCGTTCGAACGATCGGTGACTACCGAGTCGCCCGTTGATGATCCGGACATCCTGAGGACTTGAAACTCTTTGGATGGACTTTACTAAGCCATAGGAACTTAATGGACCAAAATACCACCATTTAAATACTCTTTAAAACAAAATTCAAACTACGGTTGACTTTTCCTGATCGGAAACCCTAATTGGGTATCTTGAGCTGCACCGTTCTCAATTCCCGGTGACCACCTCAAATTGGATTCATACTTGATCCAAAGTATCATCCTTGATCTTGTTTGAAGTTGGATCAACCCAAAACATTGATTGATCAAACCCTCGAAGTTTCGATTTTGACGGTACGAAACCCTAATTCATCTGCATCTTATCAAAGATAAACTGAAAGTGGGTTAAGGTTAGCTAAATCAAGCAAATGTGATCCTACAATGATGATGAGGATCTAAGGGGTCAAAATTTGGGGTGCAACAGATGCCCCTATTTAAATATCTTCACTAGATGATAATGAGAGATGACAATCCTCATAGAATTATAGTGAAAGGTATTTAAATATAGCAAATCAGAAATTTTGTCTCTTAGATCCAATGGTATGCAAAAGGACAAATGCAAATATGCCATGAATCTAAATGATGTTATATGGTGCTTGAATGCAAGACAGATGCAGACGCACGAGCAAATATAAAAGAACGACAATACAACGAGTAACCACTCACGAGGGGTCCAACACACTGGGGAAAGATTCAAGACCAAGTAAGCAAGGTAGTTCAAACATGACTAACGATGCTTGTTCAAGGAAATATTTCACGCATGGAACACAAATTCCACTAGGGAAGACATACCTTCATTGGGGAAAGGAGATACGGACCTCACTGGGGATAACCAGATGAGGATGCCCACCGGGGAAGATAACAATTCTTCACTGGGGAAACGAAAGAAAAGAAATGTAAACTACACTGGGGAAGAAACCCACTGGGGAAAACTTCGCTGGGGAAAAAATCCACTGGGGAAGCACAGCTTCAACAGGGAAAAGACGGAACGGAGACACGAATCTCACTGGGGATAACCAGATGAGAAATTTCCTATAACGAAGAGTTCAAACGGGATCTTCAGGAAAAGGTTAGAAACAAGACCGGACGCGCCGAGGAAACTAGTATCCACTAGTTCTCCGAGACTCGACTGGAAAATCAAAAGTTTCAACTGGGAAGACTGGTGATGACCAGAACAACAAATAGCTTCAAGCAGTGCTAGTTTCCATTAGACTTACTGGTGGCGACCAATCTAGAGTTTGGTTTCCAAAAAGTGCTAAATACCGTTAGACTTCCTGGGGATATGGTGACAACCAAGTCGAAGTTCCAATTTCAATTGAGAATTTCCAAATGATATTGATAAAAACACAGGACTGCAAACTGGGGAATTTGGTAACGACCGACTAATAACGATTAGTTTTCAAGCAATGCCAGTGACCACTGGATTTAGCACTGGATTTTCAAAGAGTTCGATGACGACCAAGAAGCACAAATACATCCCTCAATACTTTAGGGGAAAAAAGATAATACCCTCAATACATTAGGATATAGCATAAACAACCCTCAATACATTAGGATTGGACGAAGACCCTCAAAACATTAGGATATAGAACAGACACAATCCTCAACACATTAGGATTGGACGAAGATCCTCAAAACATTAGGAACGAAAGTTGAACATCCTCAATACATTAGGATATAGAGACATAACCCTCAACACGTTAGGATTGGATGAAGACCCTCAAAACCTTAGGATCAAAAACTAATACCCTCAAAACATTAGGATATAAAACACTTCAAGCAAATGCAACCACTTTAGTCTCTGGGAACTTCTGAACTCGGGATCCCAAGTATACATCTCCAAAGGTACACAACCTATGCTTGGGATGGCAACAAACATCTTCCAAAGGTACGAAACCTGTGCTTGGAATCAAACAATACATCTCCAAAAGTCTGAAACCTGTGCTCGGGATAGAAACAAACCTCTTCCAAAGGTACAAAACCTGTGCTTGGAATTAAACAATACATCTATCTCCAAAGGTACTCAACCTGTGCTTGGGATAGCAACAAACATCTTCCAAAGGTACAAAACCTGTGCTTGGAATCAAACAATACATCTATCTCCAAAGGTACTCAACCTGTGCTTGGGATAGCAACAAACATCTTCCAAAGGTACAAAACCTGTGCTTGGAATCAAAAAATCTATCTCCAAAGGTACACAACCTGTGCTTGGAATCAAACAATCTATCTCCAAAGGTACACAACCTATGCTCGGGATAGAACAATACATCTTCCAAAGGTACAAAACTTGTGCTTGGAATCAAACAATACATCTATCTCCAAAGGTACACAACTTGTGCTCAGGATAGAACAATACATCTCCAAAGGTACAAAACCTGAGCTTGGGATCAAACAATTCATCTATCTCCAAAGGTACTCAACTTGTGCTTGGGATAGCAACCATCGTGACTTAGTTTGGAATGATATACAACCAAATTGTCAGTATTTATTGTCCATTGATTTCCATAATTCCAGTTACCAACGAGCCTTTCTTGAAATATGATTGGTCACCACCAAAATTACTTATACCAGTATCCACTGGATTTTCAAACAATGCTGGTTACAATTGTGCGTCGACTTTAAGATAAACTTCTTAAATGAGACTGCCACTTATTGCTGAAGACGATTAAACTTCTCCGAAGAGACTGCCATTTATCGCTGAGGACGATTAAACTTCTCCGAAGAGACTGCCATTTATCGTTGATGAAGGTTAAGCTTCTCCCAAGAGACTGCCACTCACCTTTTGAAGACGATTAAACTTCTCTGAAGAGACTGCCATTTATCGCTGAGGACGATTAAACTTCTCCGAAGAGACTGCCATTTATCGTTGATGAAGGTTAAGCTTCTCCCAAGAGACTGCCACTCACCAGTTGATGACGATTAAACTTCTCCGAAGAGACTGCCATTTATCGCTGAGGACGATTAAACTTCTCCGAAGAGACTGCCATTTATCGTTGATGAAGGTTAAGCTTTTCCAAGAGACTGCCACTCACTGCTAAAGATGATTAAACTTCTTCGAAGAGACTGTCGTTTATCGTTGATGAAGGTTAAGCTTCTCCCAAGAGATTGCCACTCACCGCTTAAGACGATTAAACTTCTCCGAAGAGACTGCCATTTATCGTTGATGAAGGTTAAGCTTCTCCCAAGAGATTGCCACTCACCGCTGAAGACGATTAAACTTCTCCGAAGAGACGGCCATTTATCGCTGAGGACGATTAAACTTCTCCGAAGAGACTACCATTTATCGTTGATGAAGGTTAAGCTTCTCCCAAGAGACTGCCACTCACCTTTTGAAGACGATTAAACTTCTCCGAAGAGACTGCCATTTATTGCTGAGGACGATTAAACTTCTCCGAAGAGACTACCATTTATCGTTGATGAAGGTTAAGCTTCTCCCAAGAGACTGCCACTCACCTGTTAATGACGATTAAACTTCTCTGAAGAGACTACCATTTATCGCTGAGGACGATTAAACTTCTCCGAAGAGACTGCCATTTATCGTTGATGAAGGTTAAGCTTCTCCCAAGAGACTTCCACTCACCTGTTGATGACGATTAAACTTCTCCGAAGAGACTGCCATTTATCGCTGAGGACGATTAAACTTCTCCGAAGAGACTGCCATTTATCACTGAGGATGATTAAACTTCTCCGAAGAGACTGCCATTTATCGCTGAGGATGATTAAACTTCTCTGAAGAGACTGCCATTTATCGTTGAGGACGATTAAACTTCTCCGAAGAGACTGCCATTTATTGTTGATGAAGGTTAAACTTCTCCCAAGAGACTGCCACTCACCGCTGAAGACGATTAAACTTCTCCGAAGAGACTGCCATTTATCGTTGATGAAGGTTAAGCTTCTCCCAAGAGATTGCCACTCACCACTGAAGACGATTAAACTTCTCCGAAGAGACTGCCATTTATCGTTGATGAAGGTTAAGCTTCTCCCAAGAGATTTCCACTCACCGCTGAAGACGATTAAACTTCTCCAAAGAGACTGCCATTTATCGTTGATGAAGGTTAAGCTTCTCCCAAGAGATTGCCACTCACCGCTGAAGACGATTAAACTTCTCCGAAGAGACTGCCATTTATCGTTGATGAAGGTTAAGCTTCTCCCAAGAGATTGCCACTCACCTGTATTGTAATGTAAGATGTTCTTCTTGATAGATAGTGCAAAATAAATGCACGTCCAGGTAGGTTCGGCGACCGACAGGGACCAAAGTTTAATCTAGAATATAGCCAGAAAGAAACTGTCAAACAAGACTCCAACCATTGAGAAATGAACTCGAATGGTGACTTACCTTATCCAATCATGGAAAAAGATTACTGAAGCAACCATCATCCACGAGGATTAAACTCTGTGGGGAATTAATAAAGGATGGACGTTTTATGCTTAAGGGTTGACAACTTTATTAGAGAGAGACAACGCACCCAATCACTGAGGGGGGAACCAAAGTGAAACAGGAACAGGTAACAACCAGAGATAGAAACAATGCACGGATGCTATGCTTTATGCCATGCTTATGTTTATGCTGACGAAACAGACAAAACAAAACAGGAGATGAAATAAACATCTCGACACGGAGACCAAACCAAACTTTACCAAGATTGGACATCAAAGGGATGATCATGAAGAACAACAATTCCACTTCAAGGTTACCACCTTCTTTGGGAGAGAGTAATCTTCTTAGGCCAAAACCTCAAGACTTCACTTAGATTGCCATCATGAGTTTGAATTCTTTGTTGGAGGAAAATTACATCGAGAGATTCCCAGATCAACACAACTTAATTGGAGAGCTGACAAAGGGCATCATGAGACCAAAATTTTTTTCCCCATTGATAGTATGACAATCTTCTTTTAGTGAGCAACGGCTCTTGCGACGAACAGTCTTTAACCTTTTCTGCCCCAGATTACACGGTCTGTGAGAAGAAGTCATAAGGATGCTTTTACAAAAGAAACGACATAAAGATGCTTCAATGTCTTCAAACACTTAGAGAGATTTTCAAATCTCGATGTGATTGCCCCAGTTTAACGGTGCTTGCACAACAAAGTCTTCATACTGTGGAAGTAACGACTGGGGAACAAACTTGCCCCTGCTTACTGGTAACTGCAAAAGTATTGCCCCAAACTAAACTGTTCATCGAGAGCTTCTTCTAATTTTGACCTGGTTGGCTCTGAGTAGCTGAACATTGTAATAAATGATTAACAAATCCTTCAAATTGGTTGCCCCAGGCTGAGCTTCCTTCATCAAGTCAAATTCCCTAGATGACAGCACTTGTTGGGATTCCTTTGATATTGAATTGTTTTGCACGCAATGATGTTCATTAAAAATTGGCAATTTTCAATGTAAAATTCATGCAATCTTTTGAAAACATTTTTGATGAAACACACACAGCGGAGTGATTAAGTGATCAAAGCGAAAGCGGTCCAATCATCTTACAAATGATGGATAAAGTGATGAACACACACAATTAACAAAGATCATTAGGAGTCAGGTTATCCAACCTTGTTGTAATATGCTTTCAAAACAACCTTACCTCAATTAGGTCTTTTAAGGGTTGTAACGTGGCTTGGTTCATGGTTCATGAAACAAAGGATAAAGGCTCAAAGTTATTTGGTCCCACCCACTCTCCATGATGAACTACAATCATACGCTCAGTTAACTCAAACTATACACTCAGGTTCTTACAGACTTTAAGAATTAAACTGATGGTAGTCGGCGATGGTTTACAAACCTAGGGTAGTCACAACTCCCTTATAGTATTTGATGGCTTTTTGATAATTGAGGATTTTTAAGTGAAGAATCTTACAAAATTCCTCTCTTTTGTTTATCCCTGACTTTTGTCTAAACTTCTTTGTTCGGTTATACAGTCAATGGGATGCCCCATTTTTGCCTAAGCCTCCTTCATAGGTTTTGACTTAGCGGGCTTTTTTTTTCACTCATTTCATTTTTTTTTCTGCTCTTTTTTCTTTCAAGAAAAGGAGGTTACTACGTAGCTTAATGGATACGGTGAACCATCATCGTCCTTTATGCTGAAAAGCATCTTTGACACTTGTTTGTTGTGTACGAAGGAAAACCTGAATGCACTACTCTTGTATGAAAAGTGTCTTGTATGCACACATCTTCAAGTTAACAGAGAACTACCCGCCCCAGGTTTGAGATTTAAGGTTTTGTTTTTTGTAACGAAAGAAAAACTCCTGCTTCTAGGCTCGAATGGGTTAACGAGGGATTATCTTCCTTATTTCTCCAGTGTTTAGGGATTGAAACAATGTCTTACATCATCGGCAAAGTTAAATTGAAAGCATATCAACAACAATTATGGATATAATTTTCATCATCCTCCCCAATCTTTGCTTTAAACAACAGTTTTAGTAAACAAAAGAAATTTTCTTGCATTTTTGGTATTTCATAACAATGAAAGAAAAAGAAAGAGTGAAACGAATGGACTTACTCAAAAGATGCACAAACATTTCATTAATATTGCCAAATTCAAATAAACAACAGCTTACAAGCAATTCGAATGGAAAGAAGACACAACAAAATGCTGAAACAGTCTACAGCTGCCAACTTTAGGGAATTAAAATTGCTTAACAAAACAAGACAAGAGTGTCATCAAGGGTCTTCTTCATTAGTCCACCCTATGCAGGGATGGGGTTGCTTCTTCGTCAAGCAGAAGGTTGACTTGTACTCGAGGTTCACATATCTTGAAAGATATGACCCCTGCTTCAATCATCCCTTTCACCTTATTCTTGAGGATGTAGCATTCCTTAATATCATGACCTGGCGCTCCATGATGGAAGGCGCAGAAAGCGTCAGTAGTGAAATAACTTTGGTGGCCCGGAGGAAGAACGGGTGGAAATTCCTTTTGGACTAAACCATTCTGCAAAAGTAGGGGGAGCAACTTTGCATAAGATATAGGAATACTCAGAGACCCACCATATGGCTGATTGGTGGATGAAGCCGATCCTTCCTGTCGTTGGGACAAGATCAAATCTTTGATAAAATTTGTCAGACTCCTCTTGGCACATTTTACCCTCTCTAGCTCGTCACTGAGCTTCCGGTTTTCCTGTTCTTGAGTATCCATTATAACCCTGACGGTAGTAGCGAAAGCTTCGATGTTACTCTTCAAACGAGCAACTTCTTCCCGGAGGGCTTGGTTTTCCTGCTCAAGGTGATCCATCCCTTTGAATGCTAGCTTTTGTGATATACTCTCTCCCTTTTTCTCTCTGATATCAACAGAACACAAAATGAACCAAAGGACAGACGCAAAGAATGATATGCAAAATGCTTGACGCAAGTGCAAAAGTGCAACTAGTTTTACAAAACTCAGAAGTTTGATTAGGTCAAAACCCTCATTTCATAAATTGTTGGAAAAGTTACAACTTTTTAAAAAAATACCAGAGATCGACTGAGTTTTACAAAACTAGTTGCGACATGATATGCTCGTGATATGATGAGATGAATGCACACATAACACAATGGCAAATACTCATAAATACAATGCACATACAAAGACCTCCTAGGCTCAAGATCAAAGCAAGGAGTCAAAGGTCTAACCATCCCCAAGGGTTTGCACTATGGGTTAATTTGTACCTGCCGAACGGGTTCTTAACAAAGTTCCCAGAGTCATCAACCCATCTCTCGGAAATTATCAACTTCCCAAATCACTTGGTAATCGATAATATTCTCAAGAGAGTCTCGTCCAAGTGTAGTATTGCGTATCAACTACTTCGGAAATACTTCCTTATAGCCATCGCACTACGTCCTAATAAGGCCAAAGTGGGGTAAAATGTATTCTAAAAGTCCACAGTGTCATGGGCTCCTTCATTGAAAGTAGCATTGTTTTCACGAATACTCGATCAATAATACTAAACTTTCAAAAGGGCCTACACTGAGCGGTGGTTTCTCAAGTTAGCTTGGTCGGGAATCAACTCCCTATAAGCCTTATTGAACATACCACCATCCTATCATAATTGCACTCAAGTCCGGGTATAGGACCGTCTCACCACTCAAAGCACCCAATACCCAACAATCAAACAAATATATTGACAAATATACATGTTAAGCAAATATTCACAAATATAGCATGCAATTAAACAAAATAGGCTAAACCCTCAAGTTCAAGCGTCCCCCGTGAAG
The DNA here is from genome assembly GCA_963859935.3 of Lathyrus sativus. Lineage (NCBI taxonomy): Eukaryota > Viridiplantae > Streptophyta > Magnoliopsida > Fabales > Fabaceae > Lathyrus > Lathyrus sativus. Next base: position 667,154,135 of record OZ012738.1, read on the forward strand.
TCGCCATTTCTGTTGCGGTGAGAATCGTGATACCAAGCTATTGATTAACTTGAATCTTTAATTCTTAAATTCACAACCGGACTTTAATTTATCCAAAGGAAAGGTATAAAGAAAGAAAAACCCTTTTCGCGATGTAACAACAACGCTAAGAGATTCGGCGATCGGGGGTTGGTTATGTATAGGGTAGGTATTTCACATCCTAAACATCTGTAGTACTCTACAGGAACCTTTTGTTTGCTTGCATGCTAAGTCGGTAAATGTTTGCTAAGGTTTGGGTTGGGTAAAGGGTATAGGTTAAAACCTAAAGAAAGTTTCTAAGTTTGCTCGCAAAGACATCGCGTCCTTTGCCTACGTATCCTAACTAGGAGAGAATCAGAGCAATCGTAGTTCGCCTCACTAGGGTTGAAGAACACTTGATTATGATCAAGGTTCAAAGGGGAACAAACATATCCATGCTTGTATAGAGTTTCACAAAACTCTCTAGATCTATGTTGAACTCTCAAGAAAGGGAAGTAAGTAATCATTTCCATGATTCTTACATAGAGTTAACCAAACTTTATCCTAAAGTTCTATGTTGTAAGCCCAATTGGTTCTATCCAGACCAAAAGGTGGGGGAAGGGGGAAGGTTGCTCGTCAACATATCGCATCTTATGCCTACGTATTCTCATTGTCCAATGAGAAATCAGAGTGGTTGTAGTTCAGGCACGAACTACAGAATAAGGATCTATTGGTTCTTTCTAGACCAAAAGAGGGTGAAGGTTCTATCCAGACCTATGAGTTTAAATCCTATTGGTTCTATCCAGACCAAAAGGAGGGGAAGGTTCTATCCAGACCTATGAGGGTATCCTATTGCTTATATCCAGACCAAAAGGGGGAAGGTTATATCCAGACCTAAAAGAGTAATGAGCTATCTATGACCCAAGGGTCAATAGAGAGACTTTTCCTTTGGAAGGAGAGAGAGGAGACAACTTGGATGAGAACTAAAGAGTTCCATCATTTTGGGGAAATAAACTTAATAAAGCAATAAACAATTGAGCAAGATGAAATAAGATTAAGATAGGTAAGCATGCATATTACAATAAGCAGATACTTCAAATAATACCAATGGTTACAACCGATAATCAATCAATCTTAACAAAGATTGGAGCATATCTTAACAAAGCTTGAGGACATATATTAACAAAGATTGAAACATGATGAAGGTAACAACCACATAAATAAATCACAAATTGAAAGTGAGCATGTCATAAGTTCAAAGCATAGCAAATGTAACAACAATATGCATAGATGATAATTGAACACAGGTAAATCAGTTTAACCTCATAATTTAGGAGGAAAACAATATGAGATCATGGTGACAACCAAAGGAGAGTAAACCCTAATATGTTAACTAACATGGGATTCAAAAATCTCACAAGAAAATTCAAGCACATTCAAAGGGAATTTAACAGCAAGTAAGATAACGATCTCAACAAAGCACTAAAGTTCATATGGACAAAAGACATCATAATTGAGAACAACTTGTAATATTATTACATCATATGAAAATAGAAATTAAAACAAGTATGTTGCAAAAAGAATGGACCAAAAATGATAAAATATGAACAGGTTATGAAATTTGGAAGTTTTGTATGAATTATGACAATAAAACAAATAAACAAGCAAATAAAAAAAGAGAAAGGGCCAAGCTGGGAGTTGAACCCAGGCCCTTTAGTTTGCCAACACACACAACAACTAATGGAGCACACACACGCACGCTGGTAGTGAATGGAAGTGAAGAAGAAAAAAAAAAGAAATCATTCACAAAGGAAAAATATAAACAAAAAGGGTTGATCCAAGGGTCGAACCCTGGTTTGGCAAGTGAAAGGCGTATGAGAGAGTAAGGTTTCTACCACTGGGGTGGCTATACATCCATTGATTTAGCCACCCCTAAAAATATATATGGTATGTTTTCAGGAAATTCTGGGCAAGTTGGAAGCAAGAACAAGGCATTTTACAAAAGGCGTTTTGATTCATAACTATATCAAATATTGGTCTTTTTTGATGAAATTTTAATCAAACTTAATTATTTTTCACAAGGAATAAGATGGTGCAGTTGGAATTTTGAAACAATGCCTTGAAATAAAAACATGATAGAACTTGCAACTTTGGTAATTGAGATGCATTTTGAAAACTACAAACAACTGTGAGCTCAAATTCAAGTAAATGGCAATGCACACAAGTTTCAAATGTCATAACAGAGGTGTAGCATATTTAAAACTCAAGCATGGACTGGTAAAAAAAGAATTGGCACGTGAATTGCAAGTAAAAGCATGAAAATACTACCTACTGTCAAGACAGATGGGAAGATTGAACATGTCATATCATGAGGTCTCAACCACATATTGGAAATGCAATGAGGAGCAAGCATGAATTAGATACCACACAAAATTCAAACACAAAACATGACTGCTATGCCCTAACAAGTAAAATTGGAGAAAAAATGCAATGTTGAAACCCAAATCAAGTAGCAGCCAGAATTGGAATGAATAGACCTTTCAAACATACTAAAAACATCACATGAAATGTGTCTATACCTCAAAAATGTCCACAAACATTATGGAAATGAAATTCAACAGTCAATTGCTCAAACACTCATAAATTTGCAACATAGGAATCAAAACTGATTTAGAAACAGATGAGGTCAAGTAAATGTCATACACAAGTTCAAAATATGATAGGAAATGATGCTAGCACTTAAGATACTCATGGAATGCACATAACAAGACAATGGATACCAAAATGCAAATTGAATCAAACATAATGAGGCAGGGCTGTTAGGACAGAGAAATGAGGCATACAAAAATGATTGATTCATGCACATACAAGTTTTAAAACACTACCAAAGATCCAATGCTAGATGAGCAGCCCTAAGATAAATCAAAAAGAAGGGAAGTGTGTGCAATTGATTTCAAAACAGTTTGGCAACACAAGGCACAACATGGTCCAGCTATGAAAATGATCCTATGTTGACAAACATTGTACACACAAATCATAAATGTGGGATAGAGTGAGTTACAACTCAGAAAATATGCATCTTGTAAGTAATCAAGAATTTGGCATGTTCATGGTAGGTTTTAGCTTAAAAAGATCAGTTTGAGGGTGAAATGCAAATGCAGGCAATCATGGATCAAACCAATAATCAACACACATTAGAATTAAGCATATGGATGAGTTACAACTCAAAGATTAGGCATGTGCAAACAGACTAGCAATTTAGTAATGTTCATGGCATATTCTAGTATAAAATGCAATTGGAAGTGAAATTGAGAAAGCAGGCAAGAACAGATCAAATAACCAATGTGTACAATTCATTATCATGACAAGGAATGAGTTTCAACTCACAAAATATGCATAGGACAGTTGGAATGAAAATTGGCATGTTGTGGTATCAAGTGTGAAAAACTGTCTTGGTAAAACTTAGCACAACAGGGCATTTTTGCAATCAATGAGTTTGTGATGAAACCTAAGCTATACACATACCACAATGATGCTAATAGATGAGAACAAGCTCAAGAAATGGAGGAAAACCTTACCAAACAGAAAATAGCATTTTGAAGCTCATGACATACAAAAACAACAACTTAAATATGCAGCAGGTACATTCATGACAATTGGGGCAATTTGATAGCTCACACAAGTTTCAAATAAGTAAGGCAATGATATTATGCACATAGATCAAGTAGGAATTGATTGAAATAGAAAATGATGTGTTGGTGGTAGCAATGAGGTTTGAAATGCAAGTGGAAGAATGACAAGGCAGTTTGAACATATAATGGAGATTTGAGCATACAAGCACCACACACATCCTCAAAATAGGTAAACAAATGAGTTTCCAATCTTAATATCAAACAACAACTGATCCAAACCAGAAATGGTATGTAAAACCAAGTTTGACAGCAAAAACACAAGACTCACAGCAGGCCCTAATGGCAAACCTCATGTTTCTCACATTTAACCAATTCAAACAAGCAGGTAAGCTTTCATAAACATTGACCAATGATTTGAGATACAAAAATAGAAAGCACAAGCAAACCAATACACAACTCATGGTAGTGATAAGCAATATGACACCAAAATAACAAAAGAGCCAAAACAAGAGCCATATTGATCCAAACATGATCAAAGGCAGGGGGATCCTATGAGTAACTTACAAGTTATCCACATCTCACTAATGAACTAGGTGTGACAGCTCTAGGGTTATACACCACATTTCAATGTTGGAATCCTAAAACTACCACATAGACCAAAATCTTCACAAGTAGGCTATACATGATATCAAAGCACCATCTTGTAACACATTATCCACATATCATTTACAAATGAGAACACATTAATGAAAGCAAGTAACATGACCATGAAACTAGAGTTCTTGACAAAGAACTAAAGTTGGGCAGCTGATCGCGACTTTCTATGTCTAATACAACTTAACTGGAAGTGCACAGTCTATCGCGTAGTAATAAAAGATATCGATCCCACAGGGACTCGTAATCAAACTAGTGTTCTTGGGAGTTACTATGTTTAGCTAGGTAGATAATGCTTAAGGGAATAAGATTGTCACTAAAGGTAACTAAAAATATTATTTAAATTATAATTACGTGAATCGATATGCAGTAATTATGTTCTTCGGGGATTTAACAAGTTACCGGTATATGAAATATTTTTCAGAGTTTATTTAAGCAGAAAATAGTGATCTGAAGACTCTCGTCTCACGATGGTTATTGACGCTAATCATAATTCTAAGGGCCAAACGTACGCTTTCGTGTCCCATTCGGGGTTAAAACTATTTTTTGGAAATCTCTAAGTTCTAATTCATTTTAAAGTGTTTTCGCTGTTATTAAAACAAATGACTAGTGTTTACTATCTGGCCTTGCCGCAGCTTTCACTTGTTGGTTCGTACCTTAATTAATTTCCCACTTTCGTGGCAAAACTACTTTTAAATAAGTTCTCGCTTTCGCGACGAAGTTTATTCAGTAAATAAATTTAAACACTCAGACCATAAACAACTTTTGAAAAGGAAGTTTTCAACCGGTTATTATCAAATCCCTTCCGAATTATTATTACATATCGATTACTTAGATTTAGCTAGACATGGATTCGAGAATGGCAAAACATGAATGAAAACAATGAATAATAACATGCATCATAATGAAAACGGAAATTATGATTAAAATTAGAAACCTGTAAATATTCCAATTGACCTTTGGGCAGATCCTCCACAAATGTTGGCAGGATTCTGGTCTTTGTGCCAATTGATCGTACACGGGAAATAAGAATGACAGAAGGAATGAAAGGCAACAAAAAAATAGGAAAGAAATAAAATTGAACTTTTGCTCTGGAAATGAAATTGGGCAGCACTTCGTTGTCTGAATGCGGCTCCCTTTCTCAGCTCCCCTCCTTCCCTATTTATAGAAATAGAATTCTAACGGTTATAACTTGAAGAAGGTGGACTTTGAGGCAGAATTATCAGGGAGTAGTGGTCCACTATTTGGGACTTGGAACTGCTTCTTGCACGTGCATTTGAAGTGGGGCATTTTTGCCTGCATGACGGTCGTCACCCGTGTGACGGTCGTCATGGAGCTGTGACGGTCGTCACAGCAGCAAAATATGCATTCTGCGTTTTTCATGTTGTTTTCATCCGGTTTTCGTCCATATTTCATCTGTGATTGCTTCTTTTATTCATATTGCTTTGTTTAGACGTGATTATCAAATACCTGCAAAATATTAGACAAATAACACGGAAATAACCCGAAATCGGATTGAAAACAATTAAACATCAGTTGAATTATGCATCAATATATATATACGATTTCGTGTTATCAAACTCCCTTAAGCTTGAATCTTTGCTTGTCCTCAAGTAAAACAGGGAAAAGTCGGCAAGCACGAGGCAGCTTCTTCGTTCGCAAAGTTGGGAGAAACCGGGATTCTTAGTAAGAACAAAACGAGTACGGTGACGACACTGGACTATAAGTCTTCGGAGGTCTCCTTCTTATGCAAATCGGTCTCAGTCATGCTACTGTAGCTTGGTGTCAAGGTTCTCGCGGCAAGTTCACCCTGTTTGTTCTAGCGCAATCACATTAAGCCCATTGTCCATACACTTTCATGGCAAGTCGACCTGTTAGTGAATATGATCTCATTTCTGTTTTGATCTTTTTCATTGATCATAAGCTTATATCATTGATTTTTCAATGAGTTTTCGTGCCATTGGGCTAAATGCTCGGGTGAGGAGCACCTAACTTAGAGGGAAACGCATCTTTATATTTTGGCTAAATGGCTTTCTTTTCATGATTTTTCATCTTTTTGGAGATCATACACTTATTTGCATCGGTCGCTCGCTTAGAAGTGTTTTAGGATGGTGTTGACTGCTAGTATAAACTACTTGGGGCTGAGTTTGCGTAGACACTTGAAACTTTGGTACACGTAGGTAGTGAAACCGACTCGCATAAACCGGAGATCTAAGGTGTCAAGACGGTACTGGTTTTGTTAGAATTGTCGTCTCCTCGGAGTTTTAAAACTTGGTTTGAACTTGGGCGCATTCTCGTGATGCTTTTGCTTTTGAGGAACGAACGAAAATTTTTTGTTTACGTCGAATAACGTGGGGATGTTTGCGTAATGGAAAAAGAATATATAAACGAGCTTTATTTGCTAAAACGTGAAAATGTTTGAATAAAAATTACGAAAATAAAGGTACACAGGAATGGGAAATAAACGCTCCGCTCCCACACTATCTCAATCAGTGTCCCCACTGATTTGAAAGAATGCGAGAGGGAGATACAACGGAAATGAAAGTACAAAGAAACTGAAAATATAGTAAACAAATAAGGAAAATGATAACTAATCACGGCCTCTGCCTCGGTCACGCCCTCGCTCGCGTCCTCTGGCTCTGACTTGGTCAACTCGGTCCTCAAAACTCATAGCTCCGGTATGATAGACATAGTCGCGGAGTCCTTCGAACTGCAAGGTCAGATTCGCCAAGTTCTCAGTAATGGTTTCTTGGCCGGTTTGTAGTTGTTGCATTTGGGTCCGATGCCAAGCTTCGAACTGCTCTGCTCGCTGATTCTGCTGCTGCATCATAGCGAGTATCTGGGCCTGCTGGTCGAGAGAGCGGCGGAGGTCCTCTTCTGAGTAGTCGGGCTCTAGACGATGGTGGCGGCGGCGGTAGGAGGTACCTTCAGAAGGAAGTGGTTGCGATGCCTCCGGTTACTCTGGTCTGTCCAACTCAGCTTGGATTTCGTCATCAGAACCTTGGGTGTGGTCCTGAGTTGGAGCAGCGGCAGCAGGAGGGGCAGTGAGGTCAAATAGCCAGTTGGTACGATCCTCTGGGTGCATCCGGGTGCGTGATGGAAGGATGATGCTTCGGACGGTTTTGCCACGCACTATCGGGTGGTACTTGCCATCGGCTCTGGAACGGATGAGGTGAGAGGCTCTGCAGTGGTCGGTGTCAAGGAACACTGAGGGAATGGCATGGAGGTGCTGGAGGTGGTCACCGAGGTTTAGCCCAAGTGCAATGGCAGTGACAATCCCGCCAAAGTAAAATGGCTTGGAGCCACGGTTACAGTTGGCCTGAATGTGGGCCAGGAGGAACGGAGCGGCGTTGATAGGCTCGTTGTTGAAGACACAGTGGAGAAAGAAGAGCTCTTTCAAGTTCACCTTATGGTTGCTATCCCGGGCGAAGATGGTGTTGCTCAATGCTCGGTGGAAATACTGGATGGTCGGGTTGTGGATATGCGTTGCATGCAGAGAATCCCAACCATCGGCATTGATGTCGGTTAACTGGTACCAGAGCGCGAAGGCTTCGTGTTGGAACCGATCGGTGAGGCGGCGGTGAGCATTGTCGCCACGAGGGAATTGTAAGATGGCGGCAATCTGGTTCTGGTTCACTTGATAGTTTGTGCCGAACATCCGGAAGCATGCTGCACTGGAGTGTTGGCTGAGGTCGCCGCTGGAAGTGACGTAGGTGAACGAACTTAGGAACTCGAGGGTGAGTTGTTCGTACATCAGCAGTGGATTGGTGCAGAGGTTCCAGATGCCGGCTCTTTGAAGCATCCAAGTGACACCGTCAAGGAGTCCGAGCTCTGTGAGCGATGGGATATGTGGATAATGGGTCGGCTGTAGCGACCGTTGATGGAATGCGATGTAGTTGGCCCGCTGTCTCTCTCCGGAGTCACCGTCGCTGAACACAATGTTGCTGAGGTCTGGGGTTTCGTTGTTTCTCGCCATTGTTGGAGGATTGAGTTGGTTCTGTGGAGTGGAAAAATGTAACAGAAGTGTGGTAGGAAGTTGAGATGGGAGTTGGAATATATGGTGCAAGGTGGGGAAAACGAAAATTGGGAGTGGGGTGTGAGTTTCTGATGATTGGAAGTTGAAAGGAGATGAGTGGGAGAGAAAACGCAACCCCTGTTATATCAGATAACAATTTTGGGCTCGTGACGATCGTCACATATCTGTGACGGTCGTCACCCGCGTGACGGTCGTCAGGCTCCTGTGACGGTCGTCACACCAGCAAAATCTGCAGAACGCAAAATTTTGCTTTAAGGGTGTTCTTGCAATGATTTGTAGGCCTATAAATGATATGGCAATGTAGTATATCGGCCAATAAACAAAGAATAGCGTAAAAACAATATAAATGAATAAAGACCATAATTGAAATAACAATTAATTAGAATGATTGTAATGTAATACATAAAGAAATTAACAATGCAAAAATCAAAATAATTGAAAACGGACGGAAAGTAGAAAAACTAAACTAAACTAAACTAAAGCTAATGTCTAGTCTTTTCGTGCCTTCAACTCATCAAACTTCCGTGCGTAGTAGTCGAGCTGGTCACAGACTAAGTCCATGAAGACTACGAGTTCACTGTGTATGCCTGCGATGTCGTCTTTTACAGTAGTCAGAGATGCGTCAACATTGTCCAATCGGAGCAGAACAGTATCCATTTTGACAGTGGTCTCCTCAGGAATGGGCTCAGGATAGGTGTTGTAATGCGGAGGAGTCGTAGGGTCTACTTCAGCTTCTGATAGAGCATCCTCATAGTACATATAATCGGGTGCTTCAAAGATGTGATCACTGTCGTTGTTGTGGATACTTGTCCAAATTCATAAAGCCAGTTGTCCTTGTTGTGGATACTTGTCATCTGATGATTAGGCAATGTGAATAGCTGGACAGGTTTTTCATTGATGAGGTACTCGTAAGGTCCAGGTCCCATAGTTCTTAAAATGCGCCTGTTAAAGCAGAACTGGATATTCATGGGTCGGATGGTGCCAAAACTAGTGCTTGCATTTAAGTGGAATCTAAGGCCAAGCTCGTGGGCAATCATTGTCACGAAGCCTCTTATTAGGATAGGTGATTGTGGGTCCTGAGTGAGGCGTCGGAAAGATATCATCATGAAAGGTACTGCATTCACTGTACGGCCCTGAGAAGCACAGAACATGATAAATAACTCTTCTTTAGATACTGTAGTAATATTTTCTTCTTTCCCGAAAAGGGTGTGAGCTAGTATCTTATGAAAGTATCTGAAAGCTGGGTTATGAATCTCATCGTTATACATTCTGTCTGGTTCAGGGTGATAATCGCTTGTGATTCTACCCCAGAATTGATTGAGTTCAAAATCAAGATCATCATCTTCTGCACTGATGAACACATGCGGTCCGCTAGGAAATCCTAGGAGGTTAGCTAATGACATCCGGCTATGGGTTTGGTCCATCCCAAACATCCTAAAGGTGATCAGCTATGTGTTGGATCCAAAACCATAGTTGGGTAGGTACCTGAAGGAACTAAGGAATTCGTAGGTGAGGTCCTTATAGGTAGCAAAACGGGTTTTCAAAGCAGTGTTCTCCCAACCTAGTTGATTGAACAGGTATTGGATGCTATCAGTGATTCCGAGTTTCTCCATGGTAGACTTATCATAATACAACGTTAAGGTTATTTCTCTTTCAGTTAATGCTTCAAATCTTGCCTTTTGAGCTAGTCCTCGAAAATGAACCTTTGTGAAGTCGTACGCGGCCATACTCGCAGGTAAGTCGGAGAAAAACAGGAGGAAGGTTTGAAGACTTTTAAAATCCTGAAAAGTTTAAAACAGAAATTTGAAGTCAGGATTTTAAGAAAAGCGAAAGGCGGTAAAATCAAAAGATAAAAGAAGAATATAAAATAAAAATATGAAAACAAAAGAAAGTAAAAATAGTGGCAATTTTTAGTTTAGAATTTTTGTCAAGGTTTCAAAGTAGAATAAAAAATGAAATACAGTAACGAGAAAAAATGCGGGAAAATTGGGTTGCCTCCCAGTAAGCGCTGTTTTTAACGTCTAAAGCCTGACGATAGCTTGGTGACAAGCTATTCGGGTGTTTGAGATGGAAGCTCAAGCAATGTTACACTGCAGACTTGAGGGCTGTTTTCGTTCTTATTATAATGTTTTAGACGTTGTCCATTTACGATAAACGGTGCATTCGTCTTATCGGTAATTTCAACAGCTCCGCTCTGAAGTACTTTAGTCACTTCATAAGGTCCGGACCATCTAGATTTTAGTTTACCTGGGAAGAGTTTTAATCTTGAATTAAATAGCAATACGATGTCTCCCACACTGAATTGTTTCTTGACTGAACATTTATCATGCCACTTTTTAGTTCGTTCTTTGTAGATACGGGCATTTTCGTAAGCGTCTAATCGAAGTTCTTCCAATTCGTGTAAGTTCAAGATTCGCTTTTCTCCTGCCTCGGTGTAGTTGAAATTAAGTGTTTTAATGGCCCAGAAGGCCTTATGCTCTAATTCTACAGGGAGGTGACAGGATTTACCGTAAACTAATTTGTAGGGTGTAGTACCTATTGGTGTCTTAAAAGCGGTCCTATAAGCCCATAAAGCTTCATGTAGCTTTGATGACCAATCTTTCCTTGAGGTAGCGACAGTCTTTTCCAATATCTGTTTTATTTCCCTGTTCGAGACCTCTACTTGTCCGCTAGTTTGCGGATGATAGGGTGTAGCTACTCGGTGTCGGACTCCATATTTAGAAAGAAGTTTATCAAATATTCGCGATATGAAGTGAGATCCGCCGTCACTAATGACGAGTCTGGGTACACCAAATCTAGGAAAGATTGTGTTTTTGAAGAGTTTGATTACTACTCGTGCGTCATTTGTTGGAGCAGCAATGGATTCTATCCATTTAGACACATAGTCTACAGCGACGAGTATGTAGTTATTACCAAAAGAAGGTGGGAATGGTCCCATGAAATCTATTCCCCATACGTCAAAGATTTCTACCTCTAAGATTCCTTTCTGAGGCATTTCATCGTGTTGTGAGATGTTGCCAGTTCGTTGGCATCGATCACATTTTAGCACAGCGATGTGGACGTCTTTCCAGAGGTTATGCCAGAATAAGCCTGCTTGGAGAATCTTAGCGCACGTCTTGGATGTACTAGCATGACCACCATATGGTGCTGAATGGCATTGGGAAATGATATTTTCTATTTCTTCCTCTGGGACACAGCGACGGTATATGTTGTCGGCCCCTCTCTTGAAGAGTAGAGGTTCGTCCCAATAATAGTGTTTCAGATCGTGGAAGAATTTCTTCTTTTGCTGATAAGTGAGATCCGGTGGAAGCACGCCTGCAGCGAGGTAATTAACGATGTCAGCATACCAAGGTAATGTGACTTGGGCATAGACGGCTTCTACAGCTTTTTCGAATTCTGGATCTTCCGAGATTGAGTTGGGCATGTCACTTTCTAATTTGGCTATCAGACGTTCGTACGGGAAATCGTCATTTATCGGTACTGGTTCATGTTTGATGCCTTCTATTCGGGATAAGTGATCTGCAACAACGTTCTCGGTTCCTTTCTTATCTTTGATTTCTAAGTCAAACTCTTGTAATAACAGGATCCATCTCAATAATCTTGGGTTGGCATCCTTTTTGCTTATTAGGTACCTAATGGCAGCGTGGTCTGTGTATATGATAATTTTTGCTCCTACTAAGTAAGAACGGAATTTGTCAAGCGCAAATATAACTGTTAGAAGTTCCTTTTCTGTTGTAGCGTAGTTCATTTGGGCAGGATCTAAGGTTCTACTGGCATAGTAGATGGCATGGAGTTTCTTGTCCTTCCTTTGTCCTAGAACTGCGCCTACGGCATAATCACTCGCATCGCACATGATTTCAAACGGTAGTCGCCAATCGGGTGGTTGCATAATCGGTGCGGTGATAAGGGCTGATTTTAATGTTTCGAATGCTTTTAGACAGTCGTCGTCGAAGACGAACTCAGCATCTTTCATCAACAGGTCGGTCAAAGGTTTTGTGATTTTTGAAAAATCTTTTATAAATCTTCGGTAGAAACCGGCATGTCCTAGAAAACCCTGTATTTCTCGTATGGATTTTGGAGGTTGAAGATCTTTTATAATCTCTATTTTAGCTTTGTCGACCTCAATTCCTTTATTTGATATGACATGTCCTAGAACTATTCCTTGTCGGACCATAAAATGGCATTTTTCCCAATTTAGGACGAGGTTTACTTTTAAACAACGTTCTAATACCATTTCTAAATTTTGTAGGCATCCTTCGAAACTTTGTCCACATACCGAGAAATCGTCCATAAATACTTCCATGATGTCGTCTATGAAATCTGCGAAGATTGCCATCATGCATCTTTGGAAGGTTGCTGGAGCATTACAGAGTCCGAACGGCATTCGGCGGTAAGCAAAAGTACCATAAGGACATGTGAATGTAGTCTTTTCTTGGTCATCAGGATGAATGGGAATTTGGAAAAATCCTGAATAACCATCTAGATAGCAGAAGTATGAATGTTTGGCTAATCTTTCCAACATTTGATCTATGAAGGGTAACGGGAAGTGATCTTTTCGTGTGGCCTTGTTAAGCTTCCTATAATCAATACACATCCTGCTTCCAGTCACGACTCTTTTTGTTATTGATTCGCCTTTTTCGTTTTTAACTACTGTGACTCCTCCTTTCTTTGGTACGACATGAACTGGGCTAACCCATTCACTATCGGAGATTGGATAGATGATTCCTGCATCTAGCAATTTCTTTACTTCATCTCTGACTACAGTGCTTAGGATGGGGTTCAGTCTTCTCTGATGCTCTCTAGAGGTTTTAGAGTCTTCCTCTATTGTAATTCGATGCATACAGATCGAAGGGCTTATACCTTTTAGATCGCTTATGTTATAGCCTAACGCGGTGGGGTACTTCTTTAGGACTTCTAATAGCTTTTCGGTTTCTGGTTGTCCTAAGTCGGCGTTGACTATCACTGGTCTTTTTAGTTCATCGTCTAGGAATTCATATCTAAGGTTTTTGGATAGTGTTTTAAGTTCTAAAGATGGGTTCTTCGGACCTGGCATATGGTTTGGGGTCAGTGCTAAGCTTTCGCTTAGGCTCTCGTCTTTATACGATTTACGCCAATCATCGTCTTCAGAAATATCAGGTATTTGAATCTTTATTATTTCTGAATACGTGGTCTCTTCATTTTCAAGTTCTCTTATGCATTCATCAATTTTGTCTACTAAATAGCAGGTATCGTTTATGGCTGGTGCTTGTAAGAACTTGGTGAGAATGAACTCTATCTTTTCTTCTCCTACTTCGAATGTTAGCCTTCCTTTCTTCACGTCTATAATAGCTCCGGCTGTAGCTAGGAACGGTCTTCCTAGGATAATTGGGGTAATAGTGTCATCTTTAATGTCCATGATTATGAAGTCGGTTGGGATGTAGAATTGTCCTATGCGTACTGGAACGTTTTCCAGTATTTCGACGGGATATTTTACTGATCGGTCAGCTAATTGTACGGACATTTTGGTTGGTCTTAGGTCTCCCATATTCAGCTTTTTGCATATAGATAAAGGCATAACACTGATACTGGCTCCTAAATCGCATAGAGCTTTGTCTATCACGAACTTTCCTATGACGCAGGGTATGGAGAAACTACCTGGGTCTTTTAATTTAGGAGGCATGCGGTTTTGAATAATAGCGCTACACTCTGTAGTAAGTGTAACTGTTTCGTTATCCTCGATCTTTCTCTTATTTGACAGGATTTCTTTGAGAAATTTAGCGTATGACGGCATTTGAGTTATTGCTTCTGTAAAAGGAATAGTGATATTCAATTGTTTAAGGAGCTCTACAAATTTCTTAAACTGTCCTGAAGTTTTGGAGTTTATTAATCTTTGAGGATAAGGGATAGGTGGTTTATATGGCGCTGGAGGTGCTTGAGTTTTTTCACTTGCGGTATCCTCCTTCTCGTTGTCTTCCTTCTTCTCTAACTCGGATTCCTTTTCTGCTTGTTCAGTTGGTTTTTGTTGCATGGCTGAGTTTTCGGTCCTCGGATCGATCGGTTCGTCCAATTCTTTTCCACTTCTTAATATGACAGCATTTGCTTGACCTTTTGGATTCTGTTCGGGTTGTCCAGGAAACGTGCCAGCGGGTGCGGCAGCAGAGGCTTGTTGTTGAGCCACTTGTGATATCTGTGTTTCTAACATTTTGTTGTGGGTGGCTAAAGCGTCTACTTTTTCGGTCAACTGTTTAATTTGCTCGCTAGTGTGTATGTTTTGATTCAGGAATTCTTTGTTTGTTTGAGCTTGAGTAGCTATGAATTTTTCCATCATCAACTCGAGGTTTGATTTCCTGGGTGCAGTCTGAGCAGCAGCTGGTTTCTGATATCCTGGTGGAGCAGCAGGCATTTGCAATGCATTATCGCTTTTGTAAGAAAAGTTTGGATGATTTCGCCAACCTGGGTTGTAAGTATTTGCATAAGGATTTCCTTGAGCATAATTTACTTGGTCTGGTGAGATTCCGGCTAGCAATGGGCATTCGGGCACATTATGAGTGGTGCTTCCGCATAACTCGCAGTTTGGAGTTACGGCAGCGACGGTTGCAGTGGGGTTAACGGTCAGACTGTCAATCTTCTGTGCTAGAGCATCTACTTTAGCGTTGAACTTTTCAAGGCTGCTGATCTCGTACATCCCACCTTTCGCTGTGGTTTTCTCTGTTGGAGTGCGTTCACCTCCCCATTGGCAGTGGTTCTGAGACATGTTTTCGATTAGTTGATAGGCTTCGTCGTATGGCTTATCCATAAGTGCACCGCCCGCGGCAGCGTCTATTGTCAATCTGGTATTGTATAAAAGCCCATTATAGAAAGTATGGATTGTCACCCAGTCTTCTAGACCGTGGTGAGGACATGTTCTCATCATATCTTTGAATCGTTCCCATGCTTCGTAAAGAGATTCAGTATCTTTTTGTCGAAATCCGTTGATTTGAGCTCTAAGCATAACAGTTTTGCTTGGCGGAAAATATCTCGCTAAGAAGACGTTTTTCAACTGTTCCCACGTCGTAACGGAGTTGGATGGTAAGGATTGTAACCATGTCCACGCTCTGTCTCTAAGAGAGAATGGGAAAAGACGAAGTCTTATCGCGTCTGGAGTTACTCCATTTGCTTTCATTGTGTCTGCGTATTGTACAAACTTCGTTAAGTGTTCGTTTGGATCCTCAGTTGCGTTTCCTGAGAATTGGTTTTGTTGTACCGCTGACAGCAATGATGGTTTCAGCTCAAAATCGTTTCGAGTAATAGCTGGGGCAGCAATGCTACTTCTAGGCTCCATCTGAGAGGGTGTAGCGTATGCCTTCAGCGGTTTGTTTGGAGGTCCTTCAGCCATGTTTGATTCTTCTTCGGATTTGGGAATGGGAGTGAGAGGATCGAGAATGTTATGTTTGAGTTGGTACTCAATGATTCGGCTTCTTAGATGTAAGAAGCGTTCTAGTTCTGCGACTGAAGGTTTCAAGATATCGCCTTGTGGGCGATCACTTGGCATACAATCGACAGCACTAGTAAAGGAAAAATGAAATTGTTAACCTAGTCTATACGGCGTAACAGAAGGTTAAACTATTGACTAAACGGGTCCCCGACAACGGCGCCAAAAACTTGATCGCGACTTTCTATGTCTAATACAACTTAACTGCAAGTGCACAGTCTATCGCGTAGTAATAAAAGATATCGATCCCACAGGGACTCGTAATCAAACTAGTGTTCTCGGGAGTTACTATGTTTAGCTAGGTAGATAATGCTTAAGGGAATAAGATTGTCACTAAAGGTAACTAAAAATGTTATTTAAATTATAATTACGTGAATCGATATGCAGTAATTATGTTCTTCGGGGATTTGACAAGTTACCGGTATATGAAATATTTTTCAGAGTTTATTTAAGCAGAAAATAGTGATCTGAAGACTCTCGTCTCACGATGGTTATTGACGCTAATCATAATTCTAAGGGCCAAACGTACGCTTTCTTGTCCCATTCGGGGTTAAAACTATTTTTTGGAAATCTCTAAGTTCTAATTCATTTTAAAGTCCTTTCGCTGTTATTAAAACAAATGACTAGTGTTTACTATTTGGCCTTGCCGCAACTTTCGCTTGTTGGTTCGTACCTTAATTAATTTCCCACTTTCGTGGCAAAACTACTTTTAAATAAGTTCTCGCTTTCGCGACGAAGTTTATTCAGTAAATAAATTTAAACACTCAGACCATAAACAACTTTTGAAAAGGAAGTTTTCAACCGGTTATTATCAAATCCCTTCCGAATCATTATTACATATCGATTACTTAGATTTAGCTAGACATGGATTCGGGAATGGCAAAACATGAATGAAAACAATGAATAATAACATGCATCATAATGAAAACGGAAATTATGATTAAAATTAGAAACCTGTAAATATTCCAATTGACCTTTGGGCAGATCCTCCACAAATGTTGGCAGGATTCTGGTCTTTGTGCCAATTGATCGTACACAGGAAATAAGAATGACAGAAGAAATGAAAGGCAACAAAAAAATAGGAAAGAAATAAAATTGAACTTTTGCTCTGGAAATGAAATTGGCCAGCACTTCGTTGTCTGAATGCAGCTCCCTTTCTCAGCTCCCCTCCTTCCCTATTTATAGAAATAGAATTCTAACGGTTATAACTTGAAGAAGGTGGACTTTGAGGCAGAATTATCAGGGAATAGTGGTCCACTATTTGGGACTTGGAACTGCTTCTTGCACGTGCATTTGAAGTGGGGCGTTTTTTCCTGCATGACGTTCGTCACGGTGTGTGACGGTCGTCACCTGTGTGACGGTCATCATGGAGCTGTGACGGTCGTCACAGCAGCAAAATATGCATTCTGCGTTTTTCATGTTGTTTTCATCCGGTTTCCGTCCATATTTCATCTTTGATTGCTTCTTTTCTTCATATTGCTTTGTTTAGACGTGATTATCAAATACCTGCAAAATATTAGACAAATAACACGGAAATAACCCGAAATCAGATCGAAAACAGTTAAACATTAGTTGAATTATGCATCAATATATATATACGATTTCGTGTTATCAGCAGCAAGACTACATTTTTACCAAAATCAACTCAAAATGACAAAACATGATAATGTATGATTAATGAGAAGTTTGAATGTCACATACCTCTTGTAGACAAATCTTGAGTAAGCTAAAAAGCTTAGAAACCCATAGATCTTCCTTCCTTTGCAAAGAGATAATGCTTGTTTCCTCTTGAAGCAACAACCCACTTTTCAAGACAGTTGGAGTTGTGTGATTTCCAGCTGGTTTTTAATGCCTTAAACACTTGAGATATGATGTATAGGAGGTTTTAGGAGTGTTAGAATGGTAGGAAAAGCTTTGAGTGAGGATTTGGCTTTCAAAGTGGAAGAAAGTCAAACTATTAATGTGTGAAGGTTGACTTTTGTGAAAATGAGATTTTTGAGTGGTTTGGATGTATGGACACCTTCTACACAATGTTTAGAGATTGTGTAGATGGTTTTGAGGGTCTTGGAGATGGTAGAACTGATCTTGAACAGAATTTTGCTCAAGACAACTTTTTGGTGAAAAATGGAGGTTTTGAAATTTGAGATTCTTAAGGAAATGAGAAGGAAATGAGAGCTATTGTTTCTATGGGTTTTGGAGATTGCTCTGGTGTGTCTAAACTCATGGAAGAGGCCTCTATTTATAGCCAATGAGAGTGAGGGCAACTTGGTACTTTTCCATTTTTGGAGGGATTTTCATGAAGTTTTTCAAATGAATCTTTGCAAAATCTCTTCCCATCAGCTCCATGGACCAAAGAAGATCAGAAAAATCAAGTGGAGATGGACATGAAGTGACTGAGGTGAGCTAGAAAGGGGTAGGGGACTGCAGCTGCAACAGTTTTGGCATGAAAAGTTTCTCTCTCCTTCTTACATTTGAATATTATATTGCATAGGTTGTAACTTGCCTCTCTCTCTCTCTCTCTCCAAATCTTACATTTCCTGCATTTCCTTTCCTCTACACATCTGAATGTTATATTGAATCATGATCCAAGGGATGAGGAGATCTCAATTTTTGAAAAACTTTTTTTTGGGAAGTGTTGGAGTGTGGTCTCAAGTGTTGACAGCCCTAACTTCCATAGTGCATAACTTCCTGCTCACCCATGCTATTGAGGAGTTCTACCACAATTTGGAAAGCCCTTAAGTAGCTCTACAACTTTCATGTTTTGGGAATTTCCAAATTCTTGATGGAACTAGGTTGAAAAACCCTTCAAAGTTTCTGAAAAAACCACTTACAAGTTCTAAAGAACTTAGAAATTTTTTAAGTTATTTCCCCTTCAAAAATGAATTTTGCTATAAATCAAATTCTATGCATTTTTTGATCATGGACCACTTTGAGGCTTTTGTAGGATTTGTCAAGAGCTTTCCACTGAGCTTTGAACCACTCCAATTGGATGTGTGGTTGAGGAGTTATGGTCTTGTCCCTTTCGAAACCCTAATTCTCGATTTTTACAATTACTTCTTAACCCTTGATCCAATGGTCATGAAATTTTATAGGGATGTGTAATATGACATAAGGAACATTTTTTATTCACATCTTGAAGTCAAATTCCTTATTGTTGAAGAGTTGACTTTTCGGTCAACCGTTCGAACAATCGGTGACTACCGAGTCGCCCGTTGATGATCCGGACATCCTGAGGACTTGAAACTATTTGGATGGACTTTAATAAGCCATAGGAACTTAATGGACCAAAATACCACCATTGAAATACTCTTTAAAACAAAAGTCAAACTACGGTTGACTTTTCCTAATCGGAAACCCTAATTGGGTATCTTGAGTTGCACTGTTCTCAATACCCGGTGACCACCTCAAATTGGATTCATAATTGATCCAAAGTATCATCCTTGATCTTGTTTGAAGTTGTACCAATCCAAAACATTGATTGATCAAACCCTCGAAGTTTCGATTTTGACGGTACGGAACCCTAATTCATCTGCATCTTATCAAAGATAAACTGAAAGTGGGTTAAGGTTAGCTAAATCAAGAAAATGTGATCCTACAATGATGATGAGGATCTAAGGGGTCAAAATTTGGGGTGCAACAACAGGTCGCAACAGATATTGCCTGCTGTTATAGCAGTAAGTTGGTGGATGTCTTTATCATGGTGCTGCGTGGGATTTGGACTTAACAGCTGGTCGGCCATGCTCTACGCCAAGCTAAAAAGGCTTGAATTGAAAAGCAGTAACAGCATAAAGCATGTGAGATGTTCTTTGATGGTGTGAAGTTTATGAAGGATAGTCCAATTAGATATTTTTCTATTTTTTTGTAATTGCCCCCCCCCCTTTTTTTTTTGTTTTGTTAATGGCTTTATAGTGGTTTGGTTAAAAAAATGTTGAGCTTTTTATTGTAGAATTTTATAAAAATCGGTTAGAAAATAAAAGTTAAGGAAACATGGATCAAATAATTTATGAAAAATGGATATGGGTTATACAAAGTGGATTTGGAAAGTGGGTAAAATGGATGTAGTTTGAAAATGTGAGTAATAGAAATGAATCTAGGATTTCAAAAAGGTAAGAATTGGATATGAAATGAATTCGGAGAATGGTTTTAAAAAAATTGGAGAATTGGATTGCATTTACAAATGGATGTAGATTGAGGTTTAGAAGAAAATGGTTTTGAACATGGTTTTAAAAGAAGAATGGTTATGGGTCAACTTGAATTATTAATGAACTCCCAAACCCAATTTCAACTCCATCTTAATTGCATCACAAACCATAAGCTACGAGCAACTGAGAGGACAATAATGCTCTAATTACAATATGAATCCACCATCTGATCTATTGTAACATGACCCCCTGCTTTACAACCCAATCCATAAGATATCTTGCCTTTGCGCCCAACAATCTCAACACAAGAACAAGTATCTGAGGAAAACTGATAAAAACCCACAAGCTCAAACACGAATCAGAAACCTCAATCCCCCCTGATATATACAATGACAAAGATAGTAGCCTGAGATGTTAAAAACTCTAACCCATAGCGCCTGATACTTTTGAGAAATCCTATGAATAGGGAAAACACCATTAACAAGAAAAACTATTGATCCCATGTCTTAGAAGACCAATGCAAGGTATGATTATGAACTAATGAACTAAAGACGATGCAAATGAAAGCGAAACAAAAGCCAGAAAAGTTAGAAAAAGGGAGGGTAAATTTTGGGGTGCAACACTACCTTGTTATCACAAAAAACTAAAGGTCTAGATGCAGAACCAAATCATGTTCTAACAGTGAGGCTCTTGAGCGGGGAAATGCCGAAGCTGAAAAAGAGTTGGTCATCCTATGAGCAAAAGCCGAGTTTGTAAACTCTTTACAAGAAGAGGTAGATAGGTATGATCATTCGCTTAATTTTACTGCTTAGATAATGAAGTTGATGGCTTCTCTAGCTAATGCAGAGGAACGCCAGAAGAAGGCTTTTGAGGAAGTGGCTGAGGTGTGTTGGGTGTTCAAAGCAATCAGAAAGTTCATCATAAAAATAAGGATGAATGAATCAAAGCTCAAAAAGGTCTTGAGGAGGAGGTGGTTGTTGCACGGATGGGATCTTAGGAATCCATTCAACGGGCTGAAGACGTTGTGTGTAGGGGCTGGGGTAAAATGTTATAGCAGGCACGGGAGCTCTATCCCAGTTTTAATGTCACCGCTGACCAGCTGAGCCCTTTCCTTGTGGATTCTAGAGAGGATGTCATAGGTGGTCCGGGCACTTCGGAGTCAGGTGCTGACATTTAAAGGTTTTTGTTTATCTAATTATTTTTATATGGTCCTGTAAGATTTTTGTCGGGCCTTCAAGCCCCGATTTGTGAATAACCTTTGTTTTTTAAAAATATTTTTACCTTTCGCGTGCTTGTGCTTTTTGGTTTTGTATTGTACTCTTTTCAACCGTTGTAAAAAACAAAGGTTATTCACAAATCCAGTTCAGTGTACAACAACACCTACGTCTATGGGCTATCAAGCCAGGAAGGAAATCCACTATTAGCATTATCAATTCAAAGTTAAACTCCCTTGTTTACAACTTCTCACTTAATACCTACCCAGTGCAATTTCTACCTAAGACACTCATAGATATGAGAATTCCCTCTCACTTCCTATCAGTCATCAATAGCAGTGATAGACATAACAATACATTAGAAGAAGCCACACTTTAAAAAACAATACTTCATCTTGCTTAAAAGCTTCAATCAAGTAAAACACATTATTTCTTAAAAGCTTAGAGTAGACACTTACAACTCAATAACATCAGTCTGATTCAAACATCTAGGGGATGAATGAATGGCTCACAAATAGTTTACCTCAATATATCAAAAGTTACATGAGTGACACAATACAACAACATAATAAAAGAAACTCAAACCCTAAACCCTTATTTTCATACATGGTGTCTTCAACAATTATTCCACGCTTATTTTAGGTTTAGTAAGTCTCTTTATATAGATCAGGTGCAGAATAGGCTTGGACTCTTCTAGTTTGTCAGTTTTAAACTCTCTGCAAAATCTTATCCATAATAATAGGAACAAATCTTCAAGGTTTCCCAAAACATCTCATCATCCAATTTTAGCATTTTGTGTACAACTAGAGATACAAAATCTTGTTCCTGATAGCATTTTCTTGACATGCGTAAATTACTGAGATATATCTAAAATAAATATCACATAATTAAATCAAACCAAATCTGTCAAGATTTAAAATACTCAGAATAGATGTTCTGGTAGAACATGTTCCAACATCTGTTAGGACATCTGCTCTCAAGGAGAGCTGAGCAGCATGTTACAACATTACACATGACATCTTGTAGTGAACCATGTTTTAGCAAAAAAAATTCCAATCAATAAACCATGGAACCTTCAATCTCTCCCTTTGGCAAATTTTGGCTAAAACACCTTTCGCACAATAAACCTGGTAAAGAGGAATAAAACCAAAAAAACAAAACAACACCAGTTGCATTACATGTAACCATTGCAACCGTGTACATGAGGAAGAAGATAACATGTATCTTCAGGAATTTCAAAGATACTCCCCCTAGACCACATAACTGATCATTGTCACGAAGGAATAAATCTCCCTCTCAGATTGAAAGAAGAAACTTTTCTGAAACAAAAGAAAACCAACCTGGACACAAGCTTGAACTAAACTAGTTCAAGTCATTAGAAACACATATAACAAAAGCAGCATATGAAGAACACAAGACATAAGAGACTTCAAGGTACAACCAGAATGACAGAATATCTGGTAGGACATTATAGCACAAGTTCATACCTTTTTGGAGAGACTATACTTTTCTCCCCCTGTTGTGAAAAAATTTGACAAACGAAAAAAACCTGACTCTGCAAGAACATCAACACACCAAATGAAAACAATTGAAATTGTTACCTTAACACGCACACAAAAACAAAGACTAGTTATTCCCTCCAACCTCCTGAGTTAACAAATTGAACCCAGTTTTCATCTCCATTACCACCAGAAATAAGATCCTTAGAACGAGATTTTAAAAAAAAATGTGACCTTTGTCACAGAAGTTTTCCCTGTCACGACAACTCCTGTTGATGATCCAGTAGATGTCATAGCCCTTGACTGGTCCTTCTTTTTGTTCATAGCTTCCTTCTTATTATCAGATAATTTTGAGGATTGGCTCATGTTCAAAGTACACCATGAGGGGGTGAAAAAGCATGCAGGCTTCAATCTTTATATAGCACAAATTCCTTGTTGGTAATGCCTGATAGGTCAAAGATAGAAATGTTGGAAACAGATAAGTCAGCCTTGAAAATAGACCATCGTCCACAAGTGGGAAACAAATCTATTAACTCTAAGTCTCGTTTTCCAATCTTGAATCAAGACGTTTCCCATGTTATAGAAACACGTTGCACGTGTACACAAAAAAAACACATTTTTCAGGCCTACTATTAGGCCACTGCTGACTAGACACACCGTCCTTGGCATGTTGACCATACATAGACTCTTGACAGTCTTAACTGAAATGGCTTGGTACAATGTCATGACATTCTAATAGACATTGTATACTCTTATAACCCATCCAAGGACAAAAAACAAGCTATAAACATGAAGCTTCCCACCAAAAACCTTGCCTAGAAAAATCATCAGTGATCAGCCCAAAACATAAACACAATGTCTTGACATTACGTTAAACACATTACAGCCGAGTAACATAATCATCTTGAGCAATGTCAAGACATCTTGTCTGACATTATACCTGCACGAGAGGCAAAACAGGCTGCATGAGAACATGCATACTTTTGTACAGGATGTACCAAAGTAGCTACCTAGCAGACAGGTAGACATCCCCCCTGTCACACATAATTAGTTCTCCCCCTGAAGGTGGATACCAAGTAAAAACAACTTAATCAATTACATATCTTATACACAACAACACCAGTCATCACATTTGCACTACAAGGAAAGTAGTTTTTCAAAAAAGAGTTATCAGAAGAAAACACGACAGAATAAAAGAAACACACATCAACTCCCAAAAAAGACTTATTAAGACATCTTGTCTGACATCACTGAACTATTAGCAGAACTCCCTTTGAATTGTATAGCCCAAAGGGAAACAATGTCTGACACGCTATATGGAAACACACATCACTAGGTGGAAACACACATTCTTGATCAACATCGGGTGCTCTTCCACATCTTACCCCTCTCAAAGATCCATCTACACTGTTGCACCCTAAAATTTGACCAACCGGTTCTCCTATCGGACTCGTGGTTTAAATTCATATTCGTAAATCAGATGCGCGACATTTGCGCATAGACAGAGGATATCAGGGTTACAGCTTGGTTATTCATCTACCAGATATTTCAGATCCAGTCTAGATCATCAGGGTTTTATTTTCGGGAAATTGTGCGCTTCTCGGTGTTTGCAGCTCACATGGTGGTTTTCGGGATATT
The DNA here is from genome assembly GCA_963859935.3 of Lathyrus sativus. Taxonomy (NCBI): domain Eukaryota; kingdom Viridiplantae; phylum Streptophyta; class Magnoliopsida; order Fabales; family Fabaceae; genus Lathyrus; species Lathyrus sativus. The sequence continues at coordinate 667,178,397 of OZ012738.1, forward strand.
CTGATACCGGGGGTCCACTGGTTGATTTGATCTGGTCGCACGCTCTTTTATGTTGGTTATTGGCCTATGTTTGCATTTTTAGGGTTTAATAGACTTTTGTGGATTTTAAATAGGCTTTTAATCATTTTTTTAGGATTTAAATAGATTTTTAACATTTTTTTAAATAGCTTAAATCTTTTTCTAGAGCTTTATAGATTTTTTTAGAATTTAAATAGGTTTTTAATTGGTTTAATAGTTTTTAAATCATTTTTTAGAATATAATAGATTTTAAAATTGTTTTAATTGTTTTTAGATAATATAGAAAGAGTATAGTTTTTTTTTTCTCTTTTATTAATAATAGAGTTTGTTTTAGTATAGATTTAATCTTTTAATAGATTTTTCTTTTATTAGTTTTAAATAGGATGATTAATAGATTTTTTTAAAAAAATATTAGAGATTAAATAGAGATTATTAGAATTTTATTAGTTGTAGTTTAATATAGGTTTAAGTAGGTATTAATCACCTTTTAGATTTAATTAGGATTTAATCCTTTAGTTAGGGTTAATTGAGTTCATTTAGTTAATTGTTTTAGAGTTAGTTGGGTTTAATCTTTGATTAATTTTTAATTAGGTCTAAGTATTTTAATTCAGATTACTAATCAGTTTTTTTCAGTGTTTTTTTAGGGTTTTTTGCCATTATTTCGTATGGGCCCAGGAGGCATTTTTTTGAAGGCCCAAAGTCCTTGCAGGTCCAGTTTTTTTTGTTCAGTTTTTGGCCAGAAATGACACTTGTCAAGTATAAATGACGCCACGCGTTCACACCAGGCCCCACCACCTCATTTCCACTCAGATTCCACTATCTCTCTCTCTCACTCCCAGAGGCACACGCGTCCCACGTCTCAGCAGCCACCCACACGTGGCGTTGTGCATGCACCCCCTCAGCCACCCTCTGTGCCACTTGTCACGCCCTCATCCTCACCGGAGCATATCGTCGCCGGCCATGCAGCCGCCGGCCGGACCACTCCCCTCCACCGCAACGGCCGCCGGAGATCGTTGAAGACGCCGGAAAATTCATACGAGCTGCAGAAACTCCAGAATTCTTCGCTTCTTCATCTCTTTTCCCCCCAACCTTCATCTTCCTCGTCCGCCTTGGTCATTGACCTTCGCCGGAAAACTCATCACCACCGGAAATTCCCCAGATCCAAGAACCAATTTCCAGAAATCTTTCAACAAGATTTCAAGAACCTTCACGCTGGTTCCTCCACTGCTCAATGATCTCCAACCTTTCACAGAAAATCTGCACGAAATTATTAGATACTTCGTACTCCATATTTTTCCAGAAGAGCTTCGAAGATCCGTCAGCCAAATCTCATCACAGTTCGCGTTCAAGAATCGTTCTCCCCGTCAAGATCCATTTGATCCCCAGAATCATCATCCTCGTGGTGTCCCTATTCAGTTGTCCAGATACTCCTCCGTTCATCTTTGTCTATTCAGTGTTCATCAACTTCCAGAACAGTCAAGAAGTTCCCGCGACGGCTTATTTTCCAGATCTTCGTTGATGGCCTCAAGCACTTCTCGCTAAAACTTTCCAGCAGTTTCCAGATCCACTCGTACTCCATAACCAGGTACACTTTCTTGCTATCTTGGTTGTGATTTTTCTTGCTGATAGCTGAGATATTCTGGTTTCGTTTTAGATGCGTTTAGAGATTAGATTAGGTTTGAATGGATTTGGGTGTGGTAATGTTTTTTTGTTTGAGATTCGTGAAGAATTTGAGTTTTTGTTTTGGGAGGTTTCTCAGAGAAGGGAGAGAATGGTGGAGTTGCAGACGTTAGGGTTTGTTGTTGGTGAACAGTGATCAGGGTTGGAGGAAGGGGAATTAGGTTTTGTTAGGGTTTCTAGTTAGGGCTCGGATTGGGTTCAAGGCCCAAATGGGTTTACTGAAGGGCCACTCCCCCGTTTACTCTTTCACCCCCTGTGAGAGAGGAGATAGAATGATTTGGGCTGGGCTTTGCCCTGAGTTGCTAGGCGCACCCCCCATAGCGTGGGCCCAATGAAAACCAACTAGGAATTACTCGTTTTGCACCCCCCTGCGTGAGAGCTGAATGTGATCATTGGGCTTGGGCCTGCGCCATTTGCTCTTCGCGCCTCCCACTTCCAGCCCATCCAGAAAGTGAACTGGGCAAATTCCTTTTGACACCCCTCCCCTTTACTCATTTCTTCTTTTTCTTTGATTTCTTTTATATTGTTAGCATTTTAATAAAATCATATAAAATAGAAAAATCAATGTTTTTTAATTCTTCTTTTTGCTATAGGTCAATAATAATGTCTAAAAAATTATATAAAAATAAAAATTCCATTTTATTTTTGTTTGCGATTTTTAGTATATTTTCCATTTAAATGACCTTTTAATATCTTTTAGTTCATGCATATTATCATAAAATTCATAAAAAATAGTAGATTCGATCAAATAATTCCATTCTTTTTTCTGTAGACTTGTAATTCAATGTAGAATTTTATAGTACAAAAACATTAGCTTAATCATGCATTTTCATTTTAATTGCATTTTTTTGCATTGTTGTTGATATTGAATGGTTGGTTTGTGGCACGTCTGCCTTGTTGATTTTAGTTCTTTCATCTGGTAATGAATTTTGCTTTAGTTTTTTAGTATGTTGCACTAGACTAATGCATGTTCCCCATATATTTTTCATAGATTTTTTAGATGTTTATTGATATTGTTTTAGGGTTAGAGAATAGAGACCTCATAACTTGCTGGTTAACCCTTGACCCTTCATATGTTAGGGATTGTTTAGTAGCCTTAGAAGTTGACTTAGGCTTTGAGATTTGATCTTGGGGTCATAGAGCCATGTAGGTTTCCCCTATATTTTGGATAGATTTTTGTAGGGTGTTCTGATTTTTTTTTTGTCTGAGCTTGAGGATAGGAGAAGTCTTGATGGCTTCAGACTTTGAAGTTCAACTGTGGTTGAACTTCAGAGATAGTTTCTTGTGGTTTGAGGATCTGTGGTTTCTTCTTGAAGATGGAGGCTGGATGAAGTCCTGTTGGAGCTTGCAAGGATGCAGTGGATTGAGGCCTAGTCTAGGAGCTTGTTCTCTGTTTGTGAGGTTCGAGATCCTGAAGTTTGAAGGGAGTTTATGGTACTTTCTTGAGGAAGGCACCATGAATGACTTTCATTCTTTCTTCTCACCTCTTTCTTAAGTATCCAATGATGCTGGAGCCTTCATGTGAGTTTAGTTTCTCCTGAGGAGGACCGTAAACTGATCACAGTTGTTGAGCCACATAAGATACGATTCCTAAGTGGAAGCCTCCTAGTACTTTCCTGAGGAAGGTCCTATGGGTCTGTCCACTTAGTTCCCTTAGTTCAGATAGGATTTCTCAAATATCCAATGATGTTGGAGCCTTCATGTGAGTTTAGTTTCTCCTGAGGAGGTCCGTAAACTGATCACAGTTGTTGAGCCACATAGGATACGATTCCTAAGTGGAAGCCTCCTAGTACTTTCCTGAGGAAGGTCCTATGGGTCTGTCCACTTAGTTCCCTTAGTTCAGATAGGATTTCTCAAATATCCAATGATCCTGGAGCCTTCGTGTGAGTTTAGTTTCTCCTGAGGAGGAATGTAAACTGATCACAGTTGTCGAGCCGCATAGGATATGACTCCTGAGTGGTAACCTCCTGGTACTTTCCCGAGGAAGGCACTATGAGTTTGTCTGCTTAGCTCCCTTTCTTTGGTAAGCTTGTTCTGAAGCTTGGAGACTGGGATTGATTCCTCTTGCTTAGAGTTTTGATTAGGGTTTTTGCTTAGAGTTTTGTTTAGGGCTTTGCATAGAGCTTTGTTCAGGGATAGATCAGAAGTTTGTTTCAGGGTTGTTAAGGGTCTTGCTCAGGGTTTCTGTTTAAGCTTTGGATGGAGGTTTGTCAGGCTGGTTCGCCTTCTCTTTGTGTTGTTTGACTTGTGTGGTGTTGTGCTGCATTAGACTTAGGGGTTCATATAGATATTTATGAGGTAGATGTATCTTAGAGGTAGGCTTTGTATGCATGAGAAGTTGAGGTGGTACTCCTTCTGCTTGTTTGTTATTGAGTGGCTTTGCTTGTTGGTATTTGGTAGAGCTGAGCTCCCTTGCCTCTGTGGTGCGGCCTTTGCGCTTTGTTTAGTCGTTGCATTCATGCATATTTCTAGTATTTCTTTACTTTGCAGTTGATTCCTGTTGGTTGTTCAGTCCTGTTGCCATGATCCCTTAGGAGCTCTGACTTCTCCGCTGCGGGGTCGTTATGATAGACATTAGGATGGTCAACCAGGCATGATAACAGTAGGTAGGTTCCCCTTTTCAGCCATAGTTTTAGGGTGTCTTTTCCCTTTCAATAGGAGCCCTTGAGTAGTTGGTGTCGTAGTTAGCCGAACTACAGCTGCTCTGATTGCTCGTACCAGACGAGGATATGTAGGCATAGGATGCGATATCCTAGCAAGCACACTAACAACTAACTTTTTGTTCTCTCGCGGCTGTGCGATCGAGACTTTCCCGCTGACGACTGATTGTTATCCTGTTCTCTCGCCCGAGGGCATTTGAGACCAGATCGTAGTTGTAGGTTCCCGAACCTTTGAAACCAGTTTATTTTCTCACTGCTGTGTGAGAGCCCCCCAGGTTAGCCGTAGTCAGTCGAACTACGTTTGCTCTGATCTTCCATGCCGTGTGGAAGTACGTAGGCACAGGACGCGATGTCCTGGCGAGCAACCTTTTCCCCCGTTTAGACGTAGGTAGTCGAACTACGTTGACTCTGACTTTCCCATTGCACGAGGGAGTACGTAGGCCCAGAACACCGTATGTTCTGTCGAGTCCTGTCCTTTTCTTTTCCTTTTCAGACTGACCATTAGCGTAGATAGGTAAACACACCCTTTTCCTTATAAACACCAAGCGTGGATCCCATCGAGTACGATGGACGTGAGGGGTGCTAATACCTTCCCCTTGCGTAACTGACTCCCGAATCCAGGTTTTGGTTGCGATGACCATACCTTTTCCCGTCTTTGCGAGGTTTACTTCGAGCGTTTCCTTTCCCTCCTTTGGGATGAATAACGCACGGTGGCGACTCTTCTGTCAAGCCGGCGCCGATTTTCGCAGTAGCGACAGCTGGCGACTCTGCTGGGGACGTATAGCATCTAGGGACTTTTCCCATCCCTTATGCTGGGACCGTTTCCCATCCCCTACACGAGTCAATCCTAGCGCTTGGGTGTTTATCTGTTGGGTGCTGTGCATATGTGTTTTATCTTTTCTGCACTTTACTTTCCCGCACCTTTACCTTTCCGCATTTACTTCCAGTATTATATTATTGTGATTATTGTTGTGGGAGGGGGATGTTACTATGAGTGAGAAGCCGGACCTGGGCTTGAGTATGCACCTAGATATAGTTGTGGAGAGTAGTAGATGAACCTGTCTGCTGAGCAGGCACAGTTCCCTACGAAATCTGCACTCAGACGAGGTTCTCGCAGAGGTGCTCCTTTCCGGTCCTGAGGATCTGAGGGGAGTCCAGACGTGAGGATTGTCGACTCTGGGGACCGATCATTTGGAAGTCAGCTAAGTGAGGCCTCTTCATGACTTGATGATGCCACTCCTTCTGGGAATCGTATCATCACTCATGAAAGTCGGTGACGCTGACGACCGCATAGGATGCCGTACCTTTGTCCGTGGATTAGGTTCATCATACCTGTGAGGGGGATTGGGTTATTGCAGGAAAACTGGCCTTCAGAAACCATGATTCAGTAGTTATCAGATGGTGTTCTTAATTCATCTCCAGGTGTTGTTTGGATCAGATGGGTTTCTTGTGTGAGGTTGATACTATTATCAGATGGTTTTCTCGTCAGATACAGAGGTTCAGATGGTTTTCTTACCAGGGGATTGATATTTTGAGTATCAGATGATAGTTAATGTCATGAGGTTCTGGTGACTGTGGTGGTTTTCTGTTCTTGATCACAGAGATGTTCCTCTTCAGGCTACGGCATAGCCCCTGTGTTCACAGATTGCATTATTTATCATATTGCATCATTGCATTACCATTTGCATCCAACTAACGTGTGTGTATTGCAGGTACATATTTTCCCTCCCAGTTCTGGTGTTTGTTTCCTAGCAAGATATGGAAGCCATGAAGAGAGTGTTACCCTACAAGTTCTCGTCTCCAGATATCAGTCTGTTGTCAGAGTTGATCATTATTGCTAAGAAGAGGGTGATGGGAGATTTTAGAAAGATATATGGGAGGATTCTGACCTATGTTTATCAGCCATCGGCCTATGAGATCAGCGGCATTTATACCCTGTTACAATTTTATGACGCGGAGCTTAGGTGTTTCGTATTTCCTGACTTTGTTTTGGCTCCTACCCTGGAAGAGTATTCTGCACTCTTGGATATACCGATCCGCGAGCAGATGCCTTTCTATCGTACGGACGCTAAGCCTAATCTGGCTGAGCTTTCTGCCATCCTGTACTTAAGAGAGTCTGAGCTGACAGGGAAGATGATCAGAAGAGGAGATGTGTGGGGATTTCCGTTGGATGTCTTGGTGGAGAAGGCTCGGGAATATGCCAAGGAAGGTGGCTGGGTCGTTTTTGACGCCATCCTTGCTGTGTGTGTGTATGGCATCGTATTGTTCCCGAACATTCCTGATTTCGTTGATGCAGATGCCTTCTATATTTTGGCTGCAAGGAACCCAGTTCCTACCTTGCTGGGAGATATCCACCATTCCACTCACTACCAAAATGAAAAGCGGCGAGGAAGGAATGTGTCTTGCTGTGTACCTCTCCTGTGCAGGTGGTTCACCAGTCATATGCCTAAGTCGGGCCCTTTTGTCACCTCTATTGAGTCTTTAGGATGGCCGGAGCGCTTGATGGGGTTGACTGCTGAGAATGTGGTGTGGGTTAACGAAGAGGTATTCGGAGTTGAGGTCATACTCAAATGCGAAGGATTCCCGAATGTTCCTTTAATAGGAAGGAAAGGGTGTGTTAATTACAACCCTTCCTTATTGACCAGGCAGTTTGGGTATGCACCTCAGGGAGCGCCGAAGCCCGAGGAGATACAGGAATCTCTGTATCTCACTGGGGCAATAGGGAAAGAGATGTTGACCAAGCTTGAGAAAGCCTGGAAGAACCTGCACAAGAGAGGGAAGCCTTCAGGTAGCAGAGGGGATACTCGAGTTCCTGGCCCGTATGTGGAATGGATTCGTGAGCGAGCTACGAAATTCCTTATGCCTTATCCCGCGGTTCAGCCATGGCACCCTTCTCCGGTGGAGGAGCCTACCACTATAGACATACAGGTATACAAGCAGCTGATGGCGGAGAAAGAAGAGCTAGCAAAGGCTAAAGAAGCTTTAGAGAAGGAGAATGCCCAGCTTCATCATGAAAAGATTGAAACAGGATATTTTTCCAAGCAACAGGCCGAAACTCTGAAACATTTGAAGACTACGTTATTGGAGTTGACTGAAACCAAGAAGCGTCTGGAGTTAGATGTAGACTCAGTTAGCAGTGTATTGGCTACTAAGAAACAAGAGCTAGAAAGGGCCTACACGAAGCTAGCTAAGTTCAGAGAGCACTGGGATCTCACTATGGCCAAACGCAAAGAACGGGAAGAAGAGCTAAAGACACAGGTTGCTCAGTTAGAAGAACAGGTCAAAGTGAAGACTGAAGAGCTTGAAGAAGAAGCATGCCGCCGATACGAGGCCGAGCGCAAACTGATTGATGCCATGAAGAATTTGGAAGATTTTCAGCATAGAGCAGACGCCAAGAGACCCAAACCTGGGGTGGTGCTCAGGATAAGGCTTGGGAAGACTTTGTCAGAGATATCCAGGGAACGGTAAGAAAAAGGGATCAGTTGATAGAAGGTTTGATTTATCGACCGGATCACGCAGAGACGAAGAAGCTGGTTGAGGATTTCCGCAACCGTACCCGCACTTGATTTCTCTCTTGTATTCTATATGTTGAGATCACCACCAGGCATGTTGGCTGGGATCCTCCTTTATCACCTCAGTTGTATGGAACATAGTTATGTAACATCTTGACAAGACTGTTATTCCAATAAATATATGAGGGTTTTTTCTAAATATTGTCTTTATGGTTTACCTCGTCTTGCTACCACTGACACTGGAATTGGAGGGGAAATATCTCCAATGCACACATGCACGTTAGCATTTTTTTGTATTTCTGTCTGCATAAATCATATTGCATAGCATTACTCTAGTAGGCCAGAGCACTTATCCAGCCTTTGTTTTAACCAGAGGGTGATTCTCGGGAGATTGGTCGAGGCAAAAGTGGAGTGTTGAAGACGACCAGGGGGGCTGAAGCAGATTTGAGCAGAATCAAGCAGTGTAGTCGGTTATAGGTAATCGATAGCTATGTCCGAAGGCAATTTCCAGGCTCCTAACACTTTGACAAGGTTTACTATGGAGTCCAACCATCGGTATGATTCTATGGAAGACTTCCCGAACAACGTTACTACAGACCAGGTTGTACAGCCCTCTGTTGAGAACCGAGGTCGACATGAGCAGTTTGTTGCCCAGAATGAGCGTCCTCCTCCTGCTAACAATCAAGGTGTTGCTTTCCCTGTGGTGAATTACCGAAGAGATATTCCAATGGTCGGGATGGTAGATCCAAGAGCTCTTGAAAAGGATAGAAGACTCCGAGCGTTGGAAGAAGGAATAAAAGCCTTGAAAGTGAAAGATGCTGTTAACCTGGATGCTGTAGACCTGTGTTTGGTTCCTGACCTGGTGTTGCCTTACAAGTTCAAAGTGCCGGAATTTGAGAAGTACATGGGAGTTAGCTGTCCGAAGTTGCATTTGATGATGTTCTGTCGAAGAATGACTGCGTTTGTGCGAGATGACAAATTGATGATCCATTGCTTTCAGTATAGCCTGACTGGGGCATCCTTGAGATGGTATGTGCAGTTAGAAAATAATCAGATTCGGTCATGGGTGGATTTAGCCAGAGCTTTCATGAAGCAGTATGATTACAACCTGGATTTGGCCCCTAGTCTCGTACATCTGCAAGAATTATCTCAGGCGGAGAATGAATCATTCAGAGGGTATTTGCAAAGATGGAAAGAATTAGCTGCTAGTGTTCAACCACCGCTTCCGGAAAGAGAAATGGTTGACATCTTCTTGGGTACTCTGAAAGGCCATTATTTTGACAAATTGTTCGGTTGCACAAGCTTTGTGGGCCTGATGAGAATGGGAGAGCTTGTTGAGAGAGGACTCAAGAGTGGAAAGCTTCGAGATGTCCCTTATTTCCCAGTTGATAAGAATGAGTCAGTTGTCAGTTCTCCAGAAGAGTGGGAAGAAGGAAATGACGCCGTCTCGGAATCGCTAGCATCTCAGGATCGGTTTTCAGACACTTCAAGTCAACGGTCATCCTATCGCCGATCGCGTCAGCATGCCCCACGAAGACCAAAGAAACCTGAAAGGCAGTTTACTCAGCTACCGGTGTCGTACAGTCAGTTGTTGCCAGATCTGGTCAGAAGTGGATTGATAGTGCCGAAAGAGACTAATCCGGTGATTCCACCGTATCCTCCAGGTTTTGACGCCACCGCCCGCTGTGAGTACCATGTTGGGGCACAGGGGCATTCAACGAATGATTGTAAGGTGCTTAGAAGTCAGGTTCAGGATCTGTTAGACTCTAATCGGATTTTCATCGCGCCCCAGGGTTTTGTTCAGATTAATGATTCTTCGTCATCCAGTTGTGTGGGTTCGTCAGTTAATGTCATGGAAGACTCCACGGGAAGTGTGTGTTCTGAAGAGTGGCAAACGGAGGGTTCAGTTGGGTATGGGAGATGTTTCTAGAGGTTTCTGTGTCGGGTGCCGCATCTGTTTTCTATGCCTAGCCCGTTTAGCTTTTGTGCACTAGTGTTTGCTGACCACCACCAGGATTGTTGGCTGGGGTCATTGTATTCGTACTCGTTTGTGCTTACGTGCTGCTTCTGTTGGTTATACATGTGTGGGAGATGTTCGTCTGTGTGCTTATAGCTTGAGTTTCTCTTTGTCTTGTCATGAATATGTGTTTGCTTTCTGCATTGCATTATCATTTAACAGGTACATCAGAACCGTGGGTCTTATTTCCTCATCGTCCAGTTTGTTGCAGGAATTCCTTCAGAGATATGGAACAGAATCAGTTTGAGTTGATTGAAGTCCGAAGCCAGCTGGGGCAGATGATGAGAGACATGCAAGAGATGCGTCTGGAGCAGAAGATCCTCAAAGAGGAAAATAGTCAGCTGAAGACCCAAATGAGCTTGATCATGGAAGTAGTCAAGAATGTGCTTAGGAAAGAGGATGATCAACTATTCGAAGCCGCAGTGAAGAAGCTCGTGCCATCTGTGCCTGTGGAACCTGAGCAACAGCAACAAAAGATGCATCCGGCTCAACGGAGGATCCAGGAAGGGAAGCCAAAGAGAATATTTGAGACACCGCCTACAACATATGTTGAGCTCTTGCAGACTTTATTGAGGTTTAATCTGGTTGAGAAGAGAACGTTGGATCCACCCACAGGAGCGCTTCATCATGGGTACGATGCCAGTAAGCAATGTGAGTTTCATTCTGGGGCATTCGGACACGACATTGAGGGTTGTCATGCTTTTAAGCACAATGTTCAAGACCTGATTGACTCGCACGATATTGAATTCACGCCGAGCAGCGTAGCTGTACGTATTGCTCCTATCCCAGTTGATGCTAAGATGGTGGATGTTTCTAAAGTTGCAGTAGGTCAGAAACGTATCCTGGACTCCATGGTGTCAGAATCTCCATGCCCACAACTGTTGCCTATTCCTGGGGCAGATCTGAGAAAGAAGATGGCTAAGCATAAGGAGGGCTTTAATCAGTACAGTGAAAGTCAAGAAACTAATGTTGTATTTGCTACGAAGATTGTTCAAGAGTCAACCCGATACCAGCAACAACAGCAACGATCTCAACAGTGGAAAAGGCAGCAGCCTCCCAATCAGCGAAAAGCTCAAAATCAGAAGCCATTGAGGGTATTTAAGGTGCCTCTGATGCAGTATGCCGAACTTCTTCAGGTGTTGCTACGATTGCAGTTGGTTGAGAAGAGGAAGTTAGCCCCGCTGACAGGTACGCCTCCAGCAGGTTATGATATCAAGGAGCGCTGTGATTTCCATTCAGGAGCACAGGGGCACAGCATTGAAGATTGTCTAGCCTTCAAGCATAAAGTACAGGACTTACTTGATAGTGCAGCAATCAGCTTCGGGCGAGAAGGTCCCAAAATCATCTGAATGAGGGGAAGGGGCTCTATAATTTGGTTGGGTCGTTGAAAGCAGATCGGGACAGCTTCGAGTCGCCTCTAATAACTGATTGTGAAAATAGTTGGTTCAGCAGCAGGACAGATGTGAAAGCCCGGTTCTCGGAAGCTGGCATTTTTCTTTGTCATTGCTTTACGTTTGTAGTTTCTTTCCTGTTTAAATTGCAATCTTGTTTGTAAAACTTGTTGTTTTCTTTCAATTGATGATAATGAAATAAATATGCATGTTTTGATTAAATCCATTCGTGTTCACTAATCGTTTTTACAAATGTCCAACGCCTGGTTAAGAGGAATCTGGGGAGGATGACGAAAATGAACGACATGCAACTTCCGATATTGTATGCTTTTGAAATAAAACCTGCTGATGATGTACAGGCATTGTTTCAAATCCCTAAACACCGGTGATATAAGGAAGATAATCCCTTGTCAACCCCTTTGAGCCTAGTGGTAGGAGTTCTTTCTGAAAACGAAAAACCCTCCATCTTTAACCTGGGGCAGGGTAGGTGTTAGCTAATTTGGCCGAGCGTTCAAGCTGCAAAAGGAGTGTCCGTTCGAGGATCAATCACACCTCTAGAGGTCGTGCCTAAAAAATCACAATGGTTAAATCAAGAGTGAGACAGTCACATCATTCCCCAATGAGTCAGGCAACCAGTGTCACACGACTTGTTCAGAAAAAGAAGGAAGCGAAAAAAATCAAAAGCCCGCTAAGTCAAGAAAAGAAAACAATTGACTTAGGCAAAAATGAGGGCATCCCGCTGGACTCAAAAAATCAAAAGAACTCAAAAGAGTCAGTCCAGGCAAAAGTTAGGGATATGAAAAGAAAAAGATGAAAGGATGGAAAAATCCTCAAATGAAATACGAGTTGTGTGACCTCAAGTGTCAAAGACGAAGAGTGAGTGGCTGTCACTCCGAAAACTCATGGTTTCTCGAACTATCATTCCTATCTTTCAACCTCTGAGAGGTGAGCGCTAAGGTCGAATTAGCTAAACGTAGGATGGGAGAACATCAAGGAGAATGGGTGGGTTAAAATAAACTTCGAGCCTTTATCATTTCTTTCAAAACCGCGAACCTGACCACGTTATAACCTTCAAAAGTCCTAATTGAAGCAGGTTGTTTTGAAAGCATACTTCGGTAAAGGTCGCGTCGATTCTGACTCCTGAAAGGGTTCCTTTTACCATGTTGGTACTGATGTTGATATTCTTGATAAATGTTTTGTGCATTATATGCCATAAACTGTTTTTTCCTTTTCCCAGTGAACAGATTGGAGGTCAAAGCTGTCATATGTGTTGCATTAATATGTCTTTTACGCAGAACAACTTGTTTTACTTGCGAGTAAGCGCTTGACAGCAGGAGAGTTTTCTGCAATGGAGGGTATGGACAGGATAGAATGCAGAACGCCCGAATGTTCCGAGAGCAGGGGCAAGCTATTATTGTGATCCCCAGTCAGGTCAGCCTTTTGAAGCCAGTTATCCTGGGGCCATAAGGTTGAGATTCGGTAAATATGTCGTAGTCAAGGACTACTCTGAATCGGATAATCATGGGCAAAGTCATTGCAGTCAGGGGCAGGCCATCGTAAGAACGCGGAAGTTATTCTTTATTCGAGAAGCATTTGATGGGAAGTAACTCTCCGAAGTTCAGAACGCCGGGGCATTTCATATCAGACCGTCAGGGAACAGATTTTCAGATTTCCTTTCGAGGACTATCCCCACGGAGGTCCCGCAGGCCGGGGCATATCAGAAGCGAAAGGATTGTTCTTCTCCGTATCAGCAGAGTTATTCAGAGCTATTTCGAGCAGATTCAGCCAATTTTCGAGTGCGAGACGGATGTTGGGAAGTCGTGTTACTATCCCTTGGCTCCTCAACTAGAAAGCTGTGTATTCAGACAGAATGTTTCCCAGCGTCAGTTGTACCTGACCCATCGCAGATAGCCTAAAGGACCAAGTCCATGTTGGCGGTCAATGTGAGGCCCATCCGTGTTAGCGCATCAGTTTCCAAATCCGAGCTTCATCAGTACGCAGGAAGACTCCGTCTACTTTCTCCAGCAAAGTCCAATTTTTCATTGGCACGGGTAAGCTATCCCCAGAAGAGTCCAATCATACTCGGCACATCTGCTATTTCACAGCAGAGTTATATTCCCCGGCAGGATGTTACTTCGATGAGGTGTTCGGATAAGTTCCCGATATCCCCAGCGGAGTTGATTTCACTCATCCAGCATTTATTTTGTTGGAATGATTCTATGATATCCGGTTTATCCCCAGCGGAGTTGGCGCCGTCTTCAGCATTTATTTTGCTGAAGTGGTTTTCTGTACCCGACTTCCACCAGAAGCTCGGGCCTGCATTAGCATATTGCATGCATTATCATATTTGCATCATACTTGCATGTCATTGTCAAAATGCGTAGCATTTCCATCCTGAATGGAGCATTACGCCATAGAAAGATTCAAACATATGCATATGCATACGAAGCATAAGTCAGGTTTTCTACCAGCCTCATATGGCGCGTGAATTACTCTGTGATCAGTTCAGGGGCCTTTATCCCGCAGCAGTGTTCAGATGATTCAGCAGATTATTTGTATTTCAGATCATACAACAGTTATGCTTTTATCAGTCAGTCGTCTGGTAGCGACAGACGTTTCTTCCCGTCAATTCATATTGACGATGTGTTCCTCCAATAAGTGGATTTCTCCGTCTATCATTAGATGTCTTGAGTTTGAACGTAGTTTTCTTTCCGTCTATCCTTAGACGATGTGAAGTTGCGGGTGATTGCAGTAGGGTTTCAAGATGGGGTTTCTCTAGGATATGCTTTTCCTCCTGTCTATCCTTAGACGATGTGAGTATTGAAGTCTTTCTTTCCGTCTATCTTTAGACGATGTGAATATCGATTTGTTTCATCAATCAGGATGATTTCGTCTATCCTTAGATGATGTGAGTATTGAAGTCTTTCTTTCCGTCTATCTTTAGACGATGTGAATATCGAGTTGTTTCATCAATCAGGGTGTCCTTCTGTCTATCTTTAGACGATGTGAATATTGATTTGTTTCATCAATCAGGATGATTCCGTCTATCCTTAGACGATGTGAGTATGGAGATTATGTGTGTCTTGCCGTCTACCCTTAGACGATGTGAGTATCAATCAGGATGTCTTCCCGTCTATCCTTAGACGATGTGAGTATGGAGATTAATGGTGTCTTTCCGTCTATCCTTAGACGATGTGAGTATGGAGATTAATGGTGTCTTCCCGTCTATCCTTAGACGATGTGAGTATTCGATTTTGGGCGCCTTCCCGTCTATCCTTAGACGATGTGAGTATTGAAGTCTTTCTTCCCGTCCATCTTTGGACGATGTGAGTATATTTCTCTTCCTGCCTATCAGTAGGCAATGTGAAAGGATCAGGTGTTTTGTTGCAACCCTCGGGTTTGTTATATGGGGTATCACCGGTAATTGGCATTCAAATCAGGAGTGCTTTATCAAATGATTGATCAGTTTGTTGCCATAATGACTAGACTCGGTTCTGGATTTTATTCCCCAAGCAGTTTACAGTATATTCTCACGGTTGGCAAATTTTCGGGTTTCATTGGTATTCAACCGTCTCGTACCTCCGAATGTTTGAAGGCTGAGCGCTCTCCAATCCTTCAGGTCCAAGTCGCTTGAATAGGGGCAGCTGTTGCACCCTAAAATTTGACCAACCGGTTCTCCTATCGGACTCGTGGTTTAAATTCATATTCGCAAATCAGATGCGCGACATTTGCGCATAGACAGAGGATATCAGGGTTACAGCTTGGTTATTCATCTACCAGATATTTCAGATCCAGTCTAGATCATCAGGGTTTTATTTTCGGGAAATTGTGCGCTTCTCGGTGTTTGCAGCTCACATGGTGGTTTTCGGGATATTCTGATACCGGGGGTCCACTGGTTGATTTGATCTGGTCGCACGCTCTTTTATGTTGGTTATTGGCCTCTGTTTGCATTTTTAGGGTTTAATAGACTTTTGTGGATTTTAAATAGGCTTTTAATCATTTTTTAGGATTTAAATAGATTTTTAACATTTTTTTAAATAGCTTAAATCTTTTTCTAGAGCTTTATAGATTTTTTTAGAATTTAAATAGGTTTTTAATTGGTTTAATAGTTTTTAAATCATTTTTTTAGAATATAATAGATTTTAAAATTGTTTTAATTGTTTTTAGATAATATAGAAAGAGTATAGTTTTTTTTTCTCTTTTATTAATAATAGAGTTTGTTTTAGTATAGATTTAATCTTTTAATAGATTTTTCTTTTATTAGTTTTAAATAGGATGATTAATAGATTTTTTAAAAAAAATATTAGAGATTAAATAGAGATTATTAGAATTTTATTAGTTGTAGTTTAATATAGGTTTAAGTAGGTATTAATCACCTTTTAGATTTAATTAGGATTTAATCCTTTAGTTAGGGTTAATTGAGTTCATTTAGTTAATTGTTTTAGAGTTAGTTGGGTTTAATCTTTGATTAATTTTTAATTAGGTCTAAGTATTTTAATTCAGATTACTAATCAGTTTTTTTCAGTGTTTTTTTAGGGTTTTTTGCCATTATTTCGTATGGGCCCAGGAGGCATTTTTTTGAAGGCCCAAAGTCCTTGCAGGTCCAGTTTTTTTTGTTCAGTTTTTGGCCAGAAATGACACTTGTCAAGTATAAATGACGCCACGCGTTCACACCAGGCCCCACCACCTCATTTCCACTCAGATTCCACTATCTCTCTCTCTCACTCCCAGAGGCACACGCGTCCCACGTCTCAGCAGCCACCCACACGTGGCGTTGTGCATGCACCCCCTCAGCCACCCTCTGTGCCACTTGTCACGCCCTCATCCTCACCGGAGCATATCGTCGCCGGCCATGCAGCCGCCGGCCGGACCACTCCCCTCCACCGCAACGGCCGCCGGAGATCGTTGAAGACGCCGGAAAATTCATACGAGCTGCAGAAACTCCAGAATTCTTCGCTTCTTCATCTCTTTTCCCCCCAACCTTCATCTTCCTCGTCCGCCTTGGTCATTGACCTTCGCCGGAAAACTCATCACCACCGGAAATTCCCCAGATCCAAGAACCAATTTCCAGAAATCTTTCAACAAGATTTCAAGAACCTTCACGCTGGTTCCTCCATTGCTCAACGATCTCCAACCTTTCACAGAAAATCTGCACGAAATTATTAGATACTTCGTACTCCATATTTTTCCAGAAGAGATTCGAAGATCCGTCAGCCAAATCTCATCACAGTTCGCGTTCAAGAATCGTTCTCCCCGTCAAGATCCATTTGATCCCCAGAATCATCATCCTCGTGGTGTCCCTATTCAGTTGTCCAGATACTCCTCCGTTCATCTTTGTCTATTCAGTGTTCATCAACTTCCAGAACAGTCAAGAAGTTCCCGCGACGACTTATTTTCCAGATCTTCGTTGAAGGCCTCAAGCACTTCTCGCTAAAACTTTCCAGCAGTTTCCAGATCCACTCGTACTCCATAACCAGGTACACTTTCTTGCTATCTTGGTTGTGATTTTTCTTGCTGATAGCTGAGATATTCTGGTTTCGTTTTAGATGCGTTTAGAGATTAGATTAGGTTTGAATGGATTTGGGTGTGGTAATGTTTTTTTGTTTGAGATTCGTGAAGAATTTGAGTTTTTGTTTTGGGAGGTTTCTCAGAGAAGGGAGAGAATGGTGGAGTTGCAGACGTTAGGGTTTGTTGTTGGTGAACAGTGATCAGGGTTGGGGGAAGGGGAATTAGGTTTTGTTAGGGTTTCTAGTTAGGGCTCGGATTGGGTTCAAGGCCCAAAAGGGTTTGCTGAAGGACCACTCCCCCGTTTACTCTTTCACCCCCCTGCGAGAGAGGAGATAGAATGATTTGGGCTGGGCTTTGCCCTGAGTTGCTAGGCGCACCCCCCCATAGCGTGGGCCCAATGAAAACCAACTAGGAATTACTCGTTTTGCACCCCCCTGCGTGAGAGCTGAATGTGATCATTGGGCTTGGGCCTGCGCCATTTTCTCTTCGCGCCTCCCACTTCCAGCCCATCCAGAAAGTGAACTGGGCGAATTCCTTTTGACACCCCCTCCCCTTTACTCATTTCTTCATTTTCTTTGATTTCTTTTATATTGTTAGCATTTTAATAAAATCATATAAAATAGAAAAATCAATGTTTTTTAATTCTTCTTTTTGCTATAGGTCAATAATAATGTCTAGAAAATTATATAAAAATAAAAATGCCATTTTATTTTTGTTTGCGATTTTTAGTATATTTTCCATTTAAATGACCTTTTAATATCTTTTAGTTCATGCATATTATCAGAAAATTCATAAAAAATAGTAGATTCGATCAAATAATTCCATTCTTTTTTCTGTAGACTCGTAATTCAATGTAGAATTTTATAGTACAAAAACATTAGCTTAATCATGCATTTTCATTTTAATTGCATTTTTTTGCATTGTTGTTGATATTGAATGGTTGGTTTGTGGCACGTCTGCCTTGTTGATTTTAGTTCTTTCATCTGGTAATGAATTTTGCTTTGGTTTTTTAGTATGTTGCACTAGACTAATGCATGTTCCCCATAGATGTTTCATAGATTTTTTAGAGGTTGATTGATATTGTTTTAGGGTTAGAGAATAGAGACCTCATAACTTGCTGGTTAACCCTTGACCCTTCATATGTTAGGGATTGTTTAGTAGCCTTAGAAGTTGACTTAGGCTTTGAGATTTGATCTTGGGGTCATAGAGCCATGTAGGTTTCCCCTAGATTTTGGATAGATTTTTGTAGGGTGTTCTGATTTTTTTTTTTGTCTGAGCTTGAGGATAGGAGAAGTCTTGATGGCTTCAGACTTTGAAGTTCAACTATGGTTGAACTTCAGAGATAGTTTCTTGTGGTTTGAGGATCTGTGGTTTCTTCTTGAAGATGGAGGCTGGATGAAGTCCTGTTGGAGCTTGCAAGGATGCAGTGGATTGAGGCCTAGTCTAGGAGCTTGTTCTCTGTTTGTGAGGTTCGAGATCCTGAAGTTTGAAGGGAGTTTATGGTACTTTCCTGAGGAAGGCACCATGAATGACTTTCATTCTTTCTTCTCACCTCTTTCTTAAGTATCCAATGATGCTGGAGCCTTCATGTGAGTTTAGTTTCTCCTGAGGAGGACCGTAAACTGATCACAGTTGTTGAGCCACATAGGATACGATTCCTAAGTGGAAGCCTCCTAGTACTTTCCTGAGGAAGGTCCTATGGGTCTGTCCACTTAGTTCCCTTAGTTCAGATAGGATTTCTCAAATATCCAATGATGTTGGAGCCTTCATGTGAGTTTAGTTTCTCCTGAGGAGGACCGTAAACTGATCACAGTTGTTGAGCCACATAGGATACGATTCCTAAGTGGAAGCCTCCTAGTACTTTCCTGAGGAAGGTCCTATGGGTCTGTCCACTTAGTTCCCTTAGTTCAGATAGAATTTCTCAAATATCCAATGATGCTGGAGCCTTCGTGTGAGTTTAGTTTCTCCTGAGGAGGAATGTAAACTGATCACAGTTGTCGAGCCGCATAGGATATGACTCCTGAGTGGTAACCTCCTGGTACTTTCCCGAGGAAGGCACTATGAGTTTGTCTGCTTAGCTCCCTTTCTTTGGTAACCTTGTTCTGAAGCTTGGAGACTGGGATTGATTCCTCTTGCTTAGAGTTTTGATTAGGGTTTTTGATTAGAGTTTTGTTTAGGGCTTTGCATAGAGCTTTGTTCAGGGATAGATCAGAAGTTTGTTTCAGGGTTGTTAAGGGTCTTGCTCAGGGTTTCTGTTTAAGCTTTGGATGGAGGTTTGTCAGGCTGGTTCGCCTTCTCTTTGTGTTGTTTGACTTGTGTGGTGTTGTGCTGCATTAGACTTAGGGGTTCATATAGATATTTCTGAGGCAGATGTATCTTAGAGGTAGGCTTTGTATGCATGAGAAGTTGAGGTGGTCCTCCTTCTGCTTGTTTGTTATTGAGTGGCTTTGCTTGTTGGTATTTGGTAGAGCTGAGCTCCCTTGCCTCTGTGGTGCGGCCTTTGCGCTTTGTTTAGTCGTTGCATTCATGCATATTTCCAGTATTTCTTTACTTTGCAGTTGATTCCTGTTGGCTGTTCAGTCCTGTTGCCATGATCCCTTAGGAGCTCTGACTTCTCCGCTGCGGGGTCGTTATGATAGACATTAGGATGGTCAACCAGGCATGATAACAGTAGGTAGGTTCCCCTTTTCAGCCATAGTTTTAGGGTGTCTTTTCCCTTTCAATAGGAGCCCTTGAGTAGTTGGTGTCGTAGTTAGCCGAACTACAGCTGCTCTGATTCCTCGTACCAGACGAGGATATGTAGGCATAGGATGCGATATCCTAGCGAGCACACTAACAACTAACTTTTTGTTCTCTCGCGGTTGTGCGATCGAGACTTTCCCGCTGACGACTGATTGTTATCCCGTTCTCTCGCCCGAGGGCATTTGAGACCAGATCGTAGTTGTAGGTTCCCGAACCTTTGAAACCAGTTTATTTTCTCACTGCTGTGTGAGAGCCCCCCAGGTTAGCCGTAGTCAGTCGAACTACGTTTGCTCTGATCTTCCATGCCGTGTGGAAGTACGTAGGCACAGGACGCGATGTCCTGGCGAGCAACCTTTTCCCCCATTTAGACGTAGGTAGTCGAACTACGTTGACTCTGACTTTCCCATTGCACGAGGGAGTACGTAGGCCCAGAACACCGTATGTTCTGTCGAGTCCTGTCCTTTTCTTTTCCTTTTCAGACTGACCATTAGCGTAGATAGGTAAACACACCCTTTTCCTTATAAACACCAAGCGTGGATCCCATCGAGTACGATGGACGTGAGGGGTGCTAATACCTTCCCCTTGCGTAATCGACTCCCGAATCCAGGTTTTGGTTGCGATGACCATACCTTTTCCCGTCTTTGCGAGGTTTACTTCGAGCGTTTCCTTTCCCTCCTTTGGGATGAATAACGCACGGTGGCGACTCTTCTGTCAAGTCGACGCCGATTTTCGCAGTAGCGACATACACTTCATTTTGTTGTCACAAGTTTTAGAAGTTTTGACATTCAACTTTCTTGCCGTAATCTTAAAACTTATCTTTTTCAAAATAGCCCTTCCATCTTGCATAGACCTGTTGTTCCATCCCTTAACAACTATAAACTCCTTAGGCTTATTATGCCTCAGAGAATAGAGAAAAGATACATCAGCTGTTGCATTCCTCCATACATATAGTTGCTATAAATTCTTCATGGAACAAGTATCTAGCCCACTATTTATGTTCTCAAAATCACATTCATCAACATTGTACAAATCTTTCATCAGGCTATTAATGTTGTAAGAGTATAACACACCATAACCTCATGATCCAATGATGCAACTCAAGCTCTTCCTTTCTTGAATAATACGACTCATCCTTATTTCAAACTCAGAGACAAGGTGCCTTACTATGAGTTCCTTAGATAGTTATGCCTGAACTCTAGCTGAAGGATCTGAAGTGACTTGAGGATCATCTAATACAATGCTAGAAATATTGCATCTTTCTTCTTCTCTAATCTGCATAGAGGATGTTCCAGCACTGTTCTCAACATTTATTCTTGGTAATTGAATCATCTATTGCTATGCTACTAGATTCCTCAATCATTTTAATTATGGAGTTAAAAACTCTATAAGCTATGATGCTTGAAGAATACCATAAAAATATCCCTTCATCACGTATAGGAGTTATTTTGCCACTTTGATGTTTGTCAGTTAATACAAAGCATTTACTTCTAAACGTATGCAAGTGTTTGACGGTAGGTTACCTCCCTTTCCATAGCTCATAGATAGTAGTTGAATTTCCTCCTCTTAGTGTGACCCTGTTATGAATGTAGCACGCAATATTCACAGCTTCAACCCAAAATACCAATGGCAATTGCTTGGAATGAAGCATAACTCTAGCAAATTCTTGTACTTTTCTAGTCTTCTGTTCAACAACTCCATTCAACTGAGAAGTGATAGACGAAGAGAATTCATGACTAATATTTTTGGAATTACAAAAGTCTAAGAATTCTGCATTCTTAAACTCCTTGTCATGGTCATTTCTAATCTTGACAATCACATTGTTCTTTTCCCTCTGAATACTTTTACATAAATTTTTGAAGACTTCAAACAAGTCATATTTTTCTCTAGTAAACTTCATCCATATGAACCTAGAGAAATCATCTATAATCACATAGAGATACCTCTTTCCATCCAAGCTTTCTATCTTCATTGGTCCCAACAAATCCATATGAAGCAGTTCCAGCACTCTGGATGTAGTTTGATGTTCTAACATTGCTTTCTAATCTCACACTCTCCACAAATTTTCCATTCTTTAATCTTAAGATTTGGAATTCCTCTAATGGCTCCTACAAATATTATTTCCTTCATTCTTTTGAGATGAAGATGTTCGTGAGTATGATTCCATAACTTCACTTCATCCTCATTGGTTATAGCCCATGTGGAAGAATGAGCATTTATTTGAGGATCCCACAGATAGCAGTTATCCTTGGACCTCATACCTCTCGTTAGAACATCACCTTTCTCATCTTTGACTATGCATTCTAATTTTGAAAAATTGACCAACAAGCCTTGATCACACATGTGACTAATTCTAATAAGGTTAGCAGTTAATCCTTTCACCAGAAGAGCATCTTACAAATTAGGAGATCCTGCACACATCAATCTCTCCACTCCCTTAATTTCTCCTTTAAATCCATTATCAAATCTGACAGACCCTGAGGGCTAAGACTTAATATCCACCAACAGCCTCTGAATCCCCTTTATATGTCTAGAGCATCCACTATTGAAGTACCAATCTTCTCTAGTTGACACTCTCAAGGAGGTGTGAGCCCTAAGATTCACATCCTTGTTGATAGACCTTCTTTTCTTACTTACTTGATTGGCTTTGGCACGAGCTAAAGATTGTTGCACCCCATATAGCTTATAATATAAAGGCTTAATGTGACCATACTCCCTACAGTAATGACACCTCCGAGTTGAGGCTTTAGAGTTTGTTGAAGATACACCATGTCTTCCAGGATGTTGTAACATGTGGTTGGACATGATGGCCATTTTCTTATTTTCAGAAGAAGGTAACTCTTCTATAGACTTATTATTATGTTGATCATTAGAAGGATAATCACCTCCTGCATTTCTATACTCTTTCACCACATCATATTCATTACTCATTCTTCTTAATGAGTTTGTCATGTTATTAAGCTTGGACTTTAGAAAGGTTACCTTATTCTGAAGATGATGAACACTACAGAGAAGTTCTTTCTTCTCATTCTTCAGTACAACTATGATCTTCCTCTGATTCTCCCCTGTCTTAATATGTTCTTCACACTTGTCACAAGTTTCCTTATAAGAAATGTCCAGATCTTCATAAAGGAAATTTTCTGCACACGACTATTCCTCATCAACCCATCTACCAGAGAGAGCATTTATAATGTTGTTAGTCTCAGAATTAGATTCATCTTCTGACTCATCATCATCAAACCATGATACAGACAACCCTTTTTTTGTTTCTTGAGAAAAGTGGGACATTCTGACTTGACGTGACCAAAACCCTCACACTCATAGCATTGGATTCCTTTTCCATGATTTGACTCCTCTTCAAACCTGGCATTCTTTTGAGAGTCATTGTTGTTTCTGATGTCGCATGAGATGTTCTTGACATCTGATCTTCCTCTTCTATCCACCCTTTTTAGAACCTTGTTAAATTGCCTCCCAAGAAGCACAATATCATTCGATATATTTTCATTTGTATCTAGGTCACATTTATCCTCTGAGTCTTTAGAATTTGATACACAAGTTATGCTCTTCTTCTTTTCATCCTTTTTACTGATCCCTAATTCAAAAGTTCGAAGAGATCCAATAAGCTCATCAACTTTCATGTTGTTTATGTCTTGGGCTTCTTCAATGGCAGTCACCTTCATGTCAAATCTCTTTGGAAGAGATCTAAGAATCTTTCTGACCAACTTATTTTCTGACATCTTCTCCCCCAGGGTACTTGAGGCATTGACTATCTCAATAATATTCATGTGAAAATCATGAATGCTCTCATTCTCCTTTATTTTTAAGTTCTCAAACTTAGTGGTACGAAGTTGTAGTCTTGACATATTCACCTTAGAAGTTCCTTCATAGGCAGTCTTCAAATTCTCCCAAGCATCTTTAGCAACAGTACAATTATTTATCAGCTTGAACATGTTCTTGTCCATTCCATTAAACAGGGCATTCGGTGCTTTGGAGTTTTCCTGAGCTAGCTTGTCATCTTCATCATCCTTTAGCACATCAGTAATATTACCATCCTCATCTCTAGCCTTTGGTGGATCCCACCCCTTGATCATTGACTTCCAAACCTTGTTGTCTATAGACTTCAGAAAGGACATCATATGTGCCTTCTAATAATCGTAATTGGTTCCATCAAGATTGGGTTTCTGTTCACAAATCCCCTTCCCCTTTCCATTATACCCGAAAGTATCTTCCCTAGATCTCACCTAGATACAGAGCAGGATGTCTGCTCTGATACCAATTGAAATTCTAGTATGCAAATATCAGATGCCCCAAGAGATGTCGAGACACTGATATATGTTCAAAATACAAGGACAAAATATAATACAGTTAAAAATGCAAAAATTAACAAAATATAAAGAGTCATTAACCCAGTTCGGTGTATAATAAGACCTACAACTAGGGGCTACCAAGCCAGGAAGGAAATCCACTATTAGCATTATCATATCAAAGTTAAACTCCCCCATTTACAATTTCTCACTTAACACCTACCTAGTGCAATTTCTACCTAAGATACTCCTAGATATGAGAATTCCCTCTCACTTCCTACCAGTCACCAATAGCAGTGATAGACATAAAAATACATCAAAAGAAGTCACACTTTAAAAAATAATACTTGATCTTGCTTAAAAGCTTTAATCAAGTAAAACACACTCTTGCTTAAAAGCTTAGAGTAGATACTTATAACTCAATAACATCAGTCCAATTCAAGCATCTGGGGGATGAATGACTAGATCACAAACAATCTACCTCTATGTATCAAAAGGTACATTAGTGACATAATACAGCAGCGCACTAAAAGAAATTCAAACCCTAAACCCTTATTTGCATACACGGTTTCTTTAATAACTACCCCACGCCTATTTTAGGTTTAGTAAGTCTCTTTATATAGATCAGGTGCATAATGGACTTGGACTCTTCCATTTTTTTAGTTATAAACTCTCTGCAAAATCTTCTCCACAATAATAGAAACAAATCTTCAAGGTTTCCGAAAACGTCTCATCATCAAATTTTAGTGATTTGTGTACAGCTGGAGATACATAATTGATAACGCGAAATCGTATATATATAATGACGTACTTTTCTACTAATCAGCGACCGTTTTCACTCCGATTTCGGATATTTCCATACTAATTGTCCAGTATTTTGCAGGTATCCAAAGTCCATGCTCAAATGGAGCAAGATGAAGAAAACAAGCATTTACAGGTGAAAAACAGGCCAAAAACAGCAAAAACGAGTTTTGCTGATGTGACGACCGTTACAAGGGTGTGACGACCATCATACGTGTTACGACCGTCACAGGTCCATGACGACCATCATGGAATTAAAATGCAGAAATTCTACACGTGCTGTGAAGTGCTTGAAAATGCCAAAGAGGAGTGGACCACTAACTCCTATATTTTCTGATATCAATCCCACTTCCTGAGGAAATAAACCGTTGGAAATCCCATCTATAAAAGGAGGGAGCTGGTATCAGAAAAGGGGAGCCGCATTGAAGAGACGAAGTGCTGCCAATTTACTTTCAGAGCAATTTTCAGTTTCCCATTTTCTTATCGTTATTTTGTTTCCTTTTTCTTTCTTTCCTTGCAATTGTTGTTTTACTTTCCCATTTCTATTATGTACGAGTAATTGGCATAAAAACTAAATCCTGCCGCCATTTTGGAGGATTTCCCAAAAGCCAATCAAATTGTTTACAGGTTTTTATTTTAATCGTTAATTGATTTCCATTCCCCATTACAATGCATATTATTATTTTCTGCCATTATTTACGCATTGTTAATTTATATTCCATGTCCGGCTAAATCCTAAGTAATCGGTATGTAATAAGTAATCAGATGGGATTCAATAATTAACTGGTGTATACCTTCCTTTTCAAAACTTATTTATGGCTTCAGTTTTTAAATCGATTTTTCTAAAATAAATGTTCGTCGCGACAGCGAGAACTTATTTTAAAAGCAGTTTTGCCACGATAGTGGGAAATTCATAAAGGTACGAACCAACAAGCGACAGCTGAGGTTAAGTCCAGATAGTAAAAACTAAGCATTCATTTTAAAAACAGCGACAACGCTTTAAAAGGAATTAGAACTTAATGGTTTTCAAAAAGTAATTTTAACCCCGAACGGGATAGCGACAGCATACGTTCCGCCTTAGAGTTGTGACTAGCGCCAACAACCATCGTGAGACAAAGGTCTTTAAACCGTCATTTTCTTCTTAAACTATTTTTGAAAACATAAAGATACCGGTGACTTGGAGAATCCCTGAAGAACTAACATATTACATACCGATTCAAGCATTCATATCTTAATTAACGCTTTTGTTCCCTTATAGTTTACGCACTTATTTTGTTTTTATTCCCCTAAAATCATACCAACCTAGCTAAACACCGTAACACCCGAAAATACTAGCTTGATTACGAGTCCCTGTGGGATCGATATCTATTATTACTACGCGATAGACTGTGCACTTGCAGTTAATTCAGTTAGACATAGAAAGTCGCGATCAAGTTTTTGGCGCCGTTGCCGGGGACCCGTTTAGTCAATAGTGTAATCCTTTGTTACACAGTATAGACTAGGTTAACTATTCTCTCTCCCACTACTCGTTCTTTGGTTGTATGCCAAGTACTCGCTCACAAGGCGACATCTTACAACCTACAATCGCCGAACTAGAGCGCTTCTTACATTTAAGAAGGTGCATCCTCGAATATCAACGAAAACACAATATTCATGATCTTCTAGCTCATCCTCCTGTTGAAGAAGCAAAGATGGATGAAGGACCTCAGAACAAACCATTAAAGGACTACGCTACACCCTCTCAGTTGGACCCTCGAAGTAGCATTGTTGCCCCAGCTATCAATCGGAACAATTTCGAACTGAAACCGTCATTGCTGTCAGCTGTACAGCAAAATCAATTCTCGAGAAATGCAACTGAGGATCCGAACAAACACTTAACGAAGTTTGTGCAATACGCAGACACAGTGAAGGCAAATGGAGTAACTCCAGACGCAATAAGACTTCGTCTTTTTCCTTTCTCTCTTAGAGATAGAGCTTGGACATGGTTACAATCCTTACCATCCAAATCCGTTACGACGTTGGAACAGTTGAAGAACGTTTTCTTAGCGAGATACTTTCCGCCAAGCAAAACTGCTATGCTTAGAGCTCAAATCAACGGATTTCGACAAAAAGATACTGAATCTCTCTACGAAGCGTGGGAAAGGTTCAAAGATATGATGAGAGCATGTCCTCACCATGGTTTAAAAGACTAGGTGATGATCCATACTTTCTACAATGGGCTTCTGTATAACACCAGATTAACGGTAGACGCCGCCGCAGGCGTTGCACTTATGGATAAGCCATACGACGAAGCCTATCAATTTATCGAAAACATGTCTCAGAACCACTGCCACTGGGGAGGTGAACGAACTCCAGCAGAGAAACCCGCAGCGAAAGGTGGGATGTACGAGATCAGTAGCCTTGAAAAGTTCAACGCTAAAGTAGATGCTCTAGCGCAGAAAATCGACAGTCTGACCGTTACCCCCAACTGCAACCGTAGATGTTGTAACTCCAAACTGCGAGTTATGCGGAATCGCCACTCATAATGCGCCCGAGTGCCCATTATTGGCAAGAATCCCACCAGACCAAGTAAACTACGCTCAAGGAAATTCGTACGCAAATATTTACAACCCAGGATGGAGGAACCATCTAAACTTTTCCTACAAAAACGATAATGCCTTGCAAGCACCCGCTGCTCCGCCAAGATATCAGAAACCAGCCGCTGCTGCCCAGACTGCCCCTAGGAAATCAAACCTCGAAGTGATGATGGAAAAATTCATAGCTACTCAAGCACATACAAATAAAGAATTCCTGAATCAAAACATACACACTAGCGAGCAAATTAAATAGCTGACCGGAAAAGTAGACGCTTTAGCCACCCACAATAAGATGCTCGTAATGCAGATATCACAAGTGGCTCAACAACAAGCCTCTGCAGCTGCCCCAGCTAGAACATTTCCAGGCCAGCCAGAACCTAATCCGAAAGGCCATGCAAACGTTGTTATATTGGGAAGTGGATAAGAACTGGAAGGCCCAACAGATCCTAGGAATGAAGATTTAGTAATGCATCAGAAATCTGATAAACCAACAGAAAATGAGTCTGAAACAAAAAAGAAGGAATGTGACGAGCAAAAGGCCGCCAAAGATGAAAACTCATATGTGCCTCCAGCGCCATATAAACCACATATCCCTTATCCTCAAAGATTAATAAACTCCAAAACTTCAGGACAATTTAAGAAATTTGTTGAACTTCTAAAACAACTAAACATCACTATTCCTTTCACAGAAGCGATAACTCAAATGTCGTCATACGCTAAGTTTCTTAAAGAAATCTTGTCTAATAAAAGGAAAATAGAGGATAATGAAACAGTTACACTTACTGCCGAATGTAGCGCAATCATTCAAAACAACATGCCTCCTAAACTAAAAGACCCAGGTAGTTTCTCCATACCCTGCGTCATAGGAAAGTTCGTTATAGACAAAGCTCTATGCGATCTAGGAGCCAGTATAAGTGTCATGCCTTTATCTATATGCAAAAAGCTGAATATGGGAGAACTAAGACCGATTAAATGTTTGTGCAATTGGCTGACCGATCAGTCAAATATCCCGTCGGTGTACTGGAAAACATTCCAGTACGCATAGGCTAATTCTATATCCCAACCGACTTCATAATCATGGACATCAAAGAGGACTCTGTTACCCCAATTATCCTAGGAAGACCGTTCCTAGCGACAGCCGGAGCTATCATAGACGTAAAGAAAGGAAGGCTAACATTCGAAGTAGGAGAAGAAAAGATAGAGTTCATCCTTACTAAGTTCTTGAAGGCACCAGCTATAGATGACACAGGCTATATAGTAGATGTCATTGACGAATGCATACGAGAATTAGAGAAGGAAGAAATTACATACTCTGAAATCATGAAAATCCAGATCCCTGCTATTCATGAAGACGACAACTGGCGTGCACCATACAAAGATGATAGTCTGAGCGAGATCTTAGCACTAACTCCAAATCACATGCCAGGTTCGAAAAACCCAGCTTTAGAACTTAAAGAACTACCTAAAACCCTCAGGTACAAATTCCTAGATACAGAATTCAAAAGACCAGTAATAGTCAACGCTAATTTAGGACAGTCAGAAACTGAGCAATTACTAGAAGTCCTAAGGAAATACCCAACTGCGTTAAGCTATAATATAAGTGATCTAAAAGGCATAAGTCCTTCCATCTGTATGCACCGTATCATGCTAGAGGAAGACTGCAAAACTTCAAGAGAACATCAGAGAAGGATAAACCCGATCCTAAGCACTGTAGTCAAAGACGAGGTGAAAAAGTTACTAGACGTAGGAATCATATACCCGATCTCCGACAGCCAATGGGTCAGCCCAGTACATGTAGTACCAAAGAAAGGACGCGTTACTGTAGTGAAGAATGAGAAAGGTGAATCGATAACCCAAAGAGTTGTGACTGGAAACAGGATGTGTATCGATTACAGAAAACTGAACAAGGCGACTCGGAAAGATCACTTCCCTTTACCTTTCATAGACCAGATGTTTGAAAGACTAGCGAAACATTCGTACTTCTGCTATCTAGATGGTTATTCGGGATTCTTTCAAATTCCTATTCACTCCGATGACCAAGAAAAGACGACATTCACCTGTCCCTATGGTACTTTTGCTTATCGTCGAATGTCGTTTGGACTATGCAATGCTCCAGCAACCTTCCAAAGATGCATGATGGCAATCTTTGTGGATTACATAGACGACATCATGGAAGTGTTCATGGATGACTTCTCTGTATGCGGAAAAATTTTTGAAAGTTGTCTGTCAAATTTAGAAATGGTACTCAAAAGATGCGCTAAAGTGAACCTTGTCCTTAATTGGGAGAAATGTCATTTCATGGTCTGACAAGGCATCGCTTTAGGACACGTCATATCTGAAAAAGGGATTGAAGTTGACAAAGCTAAAATAGAGATCATAAAGGATCTTCAACCTCCGAAAACTGAACGAGAAATACGAAGCTTCTTAGGACACGCTGGATTCTACCGAAGATTCATAAAGGATTTCTCGAAAATCACAAAACCTCTTACAGGTTTGTTAATGAAAGATGCCGAGTTCATCTTCGACAAAGAATGCTTAGAAGCATTCGAAACTCTAAAAACAACACTCATCACCGCACCAATCATGCAACCCCCAGATTGGCGACTACCATTCGAAATCATGTGCGATGCGAGTGATTACGTTGTAGGCGCAGTTCTAGGACAAAGGAAAGACAAGAAGATTCACGCAATCTACTACTCCAGTAGAACTTTAGACCCTGCCCAAATGAACTACGCCACAACGGAAAAGGAACTTCTAGCAGTTGTGTTTGCACTTGACAAATTCTGTTCCTACTTGGTAGGAGCCAAAATAATCATATACACAGATCATGCTGCCATTAGGTACCTAATAAGCAAAAAGGACGCCAAACCAAGATTATTGAGATGGATCCTATTATTACAAGAGTTCAACTTAGAAATTAAAGATAAGAAGGGGACCGAGAATGTAGTTGCATTTAACTTATCCCGTATAAAGGGCATTAAACAAGAACCAGTGCCTATCAATGACGACTTTCCCTACGAACGTCTAATAGCCAAATTGGAAAGCGATATGTCCAACTCAACCTCGGAAGAACCAGAACTTGAGAAAGCCGTGGAAGCCGTCTATGCCCAAGCCACCTTGCCTTGGTTCGCCGACATCGTTAATTACTTAGCCGCAAGCGTGCTCCCACCGGACCTAACTTATCAACAAAAGAAGAAATTCTTCCACGACTTAAAGCATTACTACTGGGACGAACCTCTACTCTTCAAACGAGGCGCCGACAACTTATACCGTCGCTGTGTCCCAGAGGAAGAAATAGAAGACATCATTTCCCAATGCCATTCAGCACCTTATGGAGGTCATGCTAGCACTTCAAAGACGTGCGCTAAAATTCTACAATCTGGCCTATTTTGGCCCAGTCTCTGGAAGGATGTCCATATCGCTGTACTAAAATGCGACCGGTGCCAATGCACCGGCAACATCGCACGACGCGAGCAAATGCCTCAGAAAGGAATTTTAGAAGTAGAAATCTTTGACGTCTGGGGAATAGACTTCATGGGACCTTTCCCGTCTTCTTTTGGAAACAAATATATACTCGTCGCTGTCGACTATGTATCTAAATGGATAGAGGCCATTGCCGCTCCAACAAATGACACACGAGTAGTCGTAAAACTCTTTAGAAACACAATTTTTCCTAGATTCGGTGTGCCCTGACTCGTCATTAGTGACGGTGGTTCGCACTTCATATCGCGAATCTTTGACAAATTCCTCTCCAAATATGGAGTCAAACACCGCGTAGCTACACCGTATCATCCACAAACTAGTGGACAAGTGGAGGTTTCGAACAGAGAAATAAAGCAAATTTTGGAAAAGACTGTCGCAACCTCCAGGAAAGATTGGTCAGCAAAGCTGAACGAAGCTTTATGGGCTTATAGGACCGCATTTAAGACACCAATAGGTACCACACCATTTAAACTAGTTTACGGAAAATCATGTCACCTGCCGGTAGAATTAGAGCATAAAGCCTTCTGGGCTATAAAGACGCTGAACTTCAACTACACTGCGGCAGGAGAAAAACGAATCTTGAACCTTCATGAATTGGAAGAGCTCAGATTGGACGCATACGAGAATGCACGTGTCTACAAAGAAAGAACCAAGAAATGGCATGATAAACGTTCGATCCGGAAACAATTCAGTGTGGGAGACATCGTGCTCCTATTCAACTCAAGATTAAAACTTTTCCCTGGAAAATTAAAATCTAGATGGTCTGGACCTTTTGAGGTCACCAAAGTCCTTAAGAGTGGAGCTGTAGAAATCAGAAATCAAATCAACGCACCGTTTATAGTAAACGGACAGTGTTTGAAGCATTATAATCAAAATGAACACAGCTACCACGTGAGCAATATGAAATTGCTCGAGCTTCCCGAATAGCTTGCAGTCAAGCTATCGTCAGGCTTTTGACGTTAAAAACAACACTGATTGGGAGGCAACCCAATTTTTCCCGTTTTTCCCTTCTAAATTTATTAAAACTATGTTTTGCATCTTAACTTATAATTTCCATAAATTTCTATTTTCTTATTTTCTACTATTTACTTTATTTTTCTTTCTTTTATCACCCTTTGCTTCTTAAAAATCTAATCTGAGTGAATGTGATTTCAACTTTTCCAGGATTTTTAAAAGTCATTCTACTTTTCTCCCGTTTTTATCCGACTAACCTCCGAGTATGGCTAACATCGACGTTACGACTGTTGTATATAGAGGACTAGCTCACAAGGCCAGATTTGAGGCACTGACTCAGAGAAGTTTTGCTTCGACTCTGTACTACGATAGACCCACCATGGACAAGCTAGGAATCCAGGATAGCATTCAGTATTTATTTAACCAATTAGGCTGAGAGCAAATTGCTCTAAAGACCCGATTTGCTACCTATCGCGAACTCAAGTTCGAATTCCTTAGCTCCTTAAGTTACTTACTCGAACATGGCTACGGATCCACCAAAGAGCTTATAACCTTTAGAATGTTTGGAATGGACCAAACCCACAACCGAACGTCGTTAGCTAACATCCTAGGCTTCCCTAGCGAACCTTTTGTGTTTACCACCATTGAAGAGGATATTGATCTCGAGTTAGAACAATTCTGGGGTACCATCACAGGTAACTATCACCCTGAACCGAATGACATGCACAACAACGAGATACACAATCCAGCCTTCCGATATTTTCATAGGATTTTAGCCCATACCCTCTTTGGGAAGGAGGAAAACATTACAACAGTCTTAAAGGAAGAGTTGTTCATCCTTCTTTGTGCTTCACAAGGCCGCCCTGTAAATGTTGTCCCTTTTATGATAAGGGCATTCACACGCCTTAATCAGGAACCACACTCACCTATTTTAATAGGAGGCTTAGCCACCATGATTGCCCACGAAATTGGCATGAGATATTACCTGAACAAAGTCGTTCGTTTCGGCAACCTTAGATCAATGGACATCCAGTTCTGCTTCAACAGACGTATCTTAGGTACCTTAGGACCAGGAGCCTAAGAATACCTCATAGCTGATCAACTTGTCCACCTTTTCACATTGCCCAACCATGAGCTAACTAGTATCCACAACAGAGACAATTGGCTTTATGAATTGGACGAGCCTATGGGACCTCCATCACCTCATTCCACACCCTAGGCTTACATGTATAACAGTGATCAAATATCAGAAGCACATGACTATTTGTACTACCAATATTATGAGTCCGAAATGGAGATAGATCCTGAGACCCCTCCTAACTACCATAACTTTCCTGACCCCACTCCTGAACAAGACACAGGCAAGTTGGACACTGTTCTGAGAACTATGGACGACCTCAAGCTGGAAGTAACCACTATAAAAGATGAATTAACGCAGCTTCACATGGATTTCGTTACTTACATGGACGTAGTTAGCGACCAATTTAATGACGTTATTCAGCAGATCAACAACTTGAAGAAACCAAAGGAGTGATATTTTAGTTTTCTCTTTAATTTTAGTTTACTGCATTTCACATTGTTTCACATTATTTAATTTTGCAATTGTTTCTTTTTGGATATTGTATTACATTAAACTCGTTTTCGATTCAATGTTTTAATTTCATTCTGGTTTCTCCCTTAATTATGTTTCATGTTATTTTCTATTTTATAATCAGTCTATCATACTGCAAAAGAATTCAAAAATCACATATTCCACTGCTAAAACGCCCCACAAGCGAACTTCTGAAATTCTGCAGAACTTGTTGGTGTGACGGTCGTCACGCGTATTACGACCGTCACACACCCCTGACGGTCGTCACGCGAATAAAACCCCAATTTTGTTAAAACAGAGGTTACGCACCTCTCCACCTTCACTCTCCCAATTCCCCACTTTCACACATTTAAACCCCACTAAAAAAACCTTCTGAATCCCCCATTAAACCTCCACCATTTCAACTTCCAATTCACTAATATATATTAACCTCTGCATTCCCATACCTCACCATCCACAGAAACTTCCTATTCTCAACCTCTGCACCTCTCTATCGAAAAATGGCCAGACAAAATCGTACAAACCCCGACTTGAGCAATATCACTTTCCGAGAAGGCGAGGCCGGCGAAAGACAGCAGACCAACTACATAAATTTCCATCAACGGTCGCTTCAGCCGACCCGGTATCCTCACCTTGATTCTCTGACAGAACTGAGAATTCTAGATGGCATAACTTGGATATTACAGAGAGCCGGCATCTGGCATCTCTGCACCAATCCCCAACCCACCTACGAGCAACTCATACTAGAGTTTCTCAGTTCCTTCGCGTACGTAACTTCACCCGGCGATACCAATCAGCTTACCGGTGCCGCCTGCTTCCGCTTGTTCGGCACCGAATATCAATTCCCCCAATACCGCATCGCCGTCATGTTACAGTTCTCTCATAGCGACGATGCTCATCGTCGCCTATCCGATCAGTTCTACCAAGAAGCTTTCCCTCTCTGGAACCAACTGACCGGCACCACTGCAGAAAGTTGGGAAACTCTGAATGCCACTCACATCCACAACCCAATAATCCGCTACTTTCATCGCGTGTTGAGCAACACCATTTTCGCCCGTGACAGTAACCACAAGGTCAACTTGAAGGAGCTGTTTCATCTCTGTTGCGTGTTCGCCTCGGAACCTGTTAACGTCGCCATGTTCCTCTTGGCTCACATTCAAGCGAATTGCAACCGCGGCTCAAAATCTGTCTATTTTGGTGGCATCATCACATCCATTGCCTTAGGCCTCGGCCTTGGCGACCGACTCCAGACCCTCCGCCAGATGCCCCCTGTCTTCCTAGACACCGACCACTGTCGCGCCTCTCACCTAATCAGATCCCGCGCAAATGGGAAATATCATCCGGTAGTGTGAGGTCGCACTATCCAGAGCATCATCATGCCTTCTCGCACCCGAATGCATCCGCAGGACAGAGCCAACTGGCTCTTCGATCCAACTGCCCCTGCTGCCCCGACTCAGGAAAATACCCAAGAGCCCAGGGATGAAGTTCAAGAGGAGTTAGATAGAGCCGATCAGGCCAAGCCATCACAAGCAACTGCTGCCGAAGGCCCTTCCTCGCGCTGCCGCCACCGTCCTGCCACTGATGACACATCCGAGGCCCTCTCCGCTGCATCGAACAGCAGAATCAGATGATGCTTATGATGGAACAGCAGAACCGACGGGCTGAAGAATTCGAAGCATGGCAGAGAGAACAAACCAGTCACATGAGGCAAACTATGCAGCAGATCCAGAATGTCCATTCCGGCATGGCCGATGAGATGGCCACCCTCACTGTGCAAGTCGACGGCCTCCGCGATTACATATTCCACACCGGAGCTTTGAACCTCGAGGCACGCGACGGCAGAGCCAGAGGTAGAGGCAGAGATCGAGGAAGAGGAAGGGATTAGTAGTATTTTATTTATTTCTTGTATTTTTGTTTTTCCTTTCTTTGTATTTCTCCCTTCCGCATTCTTTCAAATCAGTGAGGATACTGATTGAGATAGTGTGGGAGCGGACCGTTATTTCCCTTTTCCCTGTTATTTCCCATTTCTGATTGTACTTTTTCTTTCGAATTTAAAGTATTTTTAATTTCGGAAAATAAGCTCTTATATATATATATATATATATATATATATATATATATATATATATATATATATATATATATATATATATATATATATATATATCGCTCCGTTACGTGAACTCCCCGCGTTTTATCCGACATATACAAAGAAACTTTTATCCTCTCCAAAGCATCACGTGACACGCCTAAACCTTACCAAGTTTGGAATCTCCGAGAAGAAAATTCTAACAAAGCCTCTACACCTTGATACCTTAGACCTCTGGTTTATGCGAGTCTGTCTCACTACTTACTCGTACCAAAGCCTCATGTTTCGACTCAAACGGAGCCCTCAGTAGTTTATACGAGCAGTCAGCACCATCCTAAACACTTCTAAGCAAGAAACTGATGCAAATAAGTGTGTGATCTCTAGTATGAAATGAATAATCTTGAAAGAAAAGAAAAGCCATATAGCCTGAATATAGAGACATGTTCCTTCTAAGTTAGCCCGAGCATTTAGCCCAATGGTACGAAACTCTTGCAGATTTATAGCAGAATGAGCATATGTGCAAAGAAAAATCAAGCTAGCAAAGAGATCATAGTCACCAACAGGTTTGCTTGCCATGAACGTGTATGGACAAAGGGCTTAATGTGATTGCGCCAGAACGAAACCGGGTAAAATTTGTATCGAGAAACTTGAAGTCGAGCTGCAGTAACATGATTGGGACTGGCTTGCATAAAAGAGAGGCCTTCGAAGACTTACAATCCAGTGTCATTGCCGTATATGTTTTGTTTCCATCGGACCCACGGTTTTTCCTAACTTGACGTCTGAGAAATCTTGTCGAAGGAAGAGTGTGTCGCGCACTTGCCGAACTTTAAATTTTTCCTACCTTTACTTGAGGACAAGCAAAGATTCAAGTTTAGGGGAGTTTGATAACGCGAAATCGTATATATATAATGACGTACTTTTCTACTAATCAGCGACCGTTTTCACTCCGATTTCGGATATTTCCACACTATTTGTCCAGTATTTTGCAGGTATCCAAAGTCCATGCTCAAATGGAGCAAGATGAAGAAAACAAGCATTTACAGGTGAAAACCAGGTGAAAAACAGGCCAAAAACAGCAAAAACGAGTTTTGCTGATGTGACGACCGTCACAAGGGTGTGACGACCATCATACGCGTTACGACCGTCACAGGTCCATGACGACCGTCATGGAATTAAAATGCAGAAATTCTGCACGTGCTGTGAAGTGCTTGAAAATGCCAAAGAGGAGTGGACCACTAACTCCTATATTTTCTGATATCAATCCCACTTCCTGAGGAAATAAACCGTTGGAAATCCCATCTATAAAAGGAGGGAGCTGGTATCAGAAAAGGGGAGCCGCATTGAAGAGACGAAGTGCTGCCAATTTACTTTTAGAGCAATTTTCAGTTTCCCATTTTCTTATCGTTATTTTGTTTCCTTTTTCTTTCTTTCCTTGCAATTGTTGTTTTACTTTCCCATTTCTATTATGTACGAGTAATTGGCATAAAGACTAAATCCTGCCGCCATTTTGGAGGATTTCCCAAAAGCCAATCAAATTGTTTACAGGTTTTTATTTTAATCGTTAATTGATTTCCATTCCCCATTACAATGCATATTATTATTTTCTGCCATTATTTACGCATTGTTAATTTATATTCCATGTCCGGCTAAATCCTAAGTAATCGGTATGTAATAAGTAATCAGATGGGATTCAATAATTAACCGGTGTATACCTTCCTTTTCAAAACTTATTTATGGCTTCAGTTTTTAAATCGATTTTTCTAAAATAAATGTTCGTCGCGACAGCGAGAACTTATTTTAAAAGCAGTTTTGCCACGATAGTGGGAAATTCATAAAGGTACGAACCAACAAGCAACAGCTGAGGTTAAGTCCAGATAGTAAAAACTAAGCATTCATTTTAAAAACAGCGACAACGCTTTAAAAGGAATTAGAACTTAATGGTTTTCAAAAAGTAATTTTAACCCCGAACGGGATAGCGACAGCATACGTTCCGCCTTAGAGTTGCGACTAGCGCCAACAACCATCGTGAGACAAAGGTCTTTAAACCGTCATTTTCTTCTTAAACTATTTTTGAAAACATAAAGATACCGGTGACTTGGAGAATCCCTGAAGAACTAACATATTACATACCGATTCAAGCATTCATATCTTAATTAACGCTTTTGTTCCCTTATAGTTTACGCACTTATTTTGTTTTTATTCCCCTAAAATCATACCAACCTAGCTAAACACCGTAACACCCGAAAATACTAGCTTGATTACGAGTCCCTGTGGGATCGATATCTATTATTACTACGCGATAGACTGTGCACTTGCAGTTAATTCAGTTAGACATAGAAAGTCGCGATCAAGTTTTTGGCGCCGTTGCCGGGGACCCGTTTAGTCAATAGTGTAATCCTTTGTTACACAGTATAGACTAGGTTAACTATTCTCTCTCCCACTACTCGTTCTTCGGTTGTATGCCAAGTACTCGCTCACAAGGCGACATCTTACAACCTACAATCGCCGAACTAGAGCGCTTCTTACATTTAAGAAGGTGCATCCTCGAATATCAACGAAAACACAATATTCATGATCTTCTAGCTCATCCTCCTGTTGAAGAAGCAAAGATGGCTGAAGGACCTCAGAACAAACCATTAAAGGACTACGCTACACCCTCTCAGTTGGACCCTCGAAGTAGCATTGTTGCCCCAGCTATCAATCGGAACAATTTCGAACTGAAACCGTCATTACTGTCAGCTGTACAGCAAAATCAATTCTCGAGAAATGCAACTGAGGATCCGAACAAACATTTAACGAAGTTTGTGCAATAAGCAGACACAGTGAAGGCAAATGGAGTAACTCTAGACGTAATAAGAGTTCGTCTTTTTCCTTTCTCTCTTAGAGATAGAGCTTGGACATGGTTACAATCCTTACCATCCAAATCCGTTATGATGTTGGAACAGTTGAAGAACGTTTTCTTAGCGAGATACTTTCCGCCAAGCAAAACTGCTATGCTTAGAGCTCAAATCAACGGATTTCGACAAAAAGATACTGAATCTCTCTACGAAGCATGGGAAAGGATCAAAGATATGATGAGAGCATGTCCTCATCATGTTTTAGAAGACTAGGTGATGATCCATACTTTCTACAATGGGCTTCTATATAACACCAGATTAACGGTAGACGCTGCCGCAGGCGGTGCACTTATGGATAAGCCATACGACGAAGCCTATCAATTTATCGAAAACATGTCTCAGAACCACTGCCAGTGGGGAGGTGAACAAACTCCAACAGAGAAACCCGCAGCGAAAGGTGGGATGTACGAGATCAGCAGCCTTGAAAAGTTCAACGCTAAAGTAGATGCTCTAGCGCAGAAAATCGACAGTCTGATCGTTACCCCAACTGCAACCGTAGCTGTTGTAACTCCAAACTGCGAGTTATGCGGAATCGCCACTCATAATGTGCCCGAGTGCCCATTATTGGCAGGAATCCCACCAGACCAAGTAAACTACGCTCAAGGAAATCCGTACGCAAATACTTACAACCCAGGATGGAAGAACCATCCAAACTTTTCCTACAAAAACGATAATGCCTTGCAAGCACCCGCTGCTCCGCCAGGATATCAGAAACTAGTCGCTGCTGCCCAGACTGCCCCTAGGAAATCAAACCTCGAAGTGATGATGGAAAAATTCATAGCTACTCAAGCTCAAACAAATAAAGAATTCCTGAATCAAAATATACACACTAGCGAGCAAATTAAACAGCTGACCGGAAAAGTAGACGCTTTAGCCACCCACAATAAGATGCTCGAAACGCAGATATCACAAGGGGCTCAACAACAAGCCTCTGCAGCTGCCCCAGCTAGAACATTTCCAGGCCAGCCATAACCTAATCCGAAAGGCCATGCAAACGTTGTTATATTGAGAAGTGGAAAAGAACTGGAAGGCCCAACAGATCCTAGGAATGAAGATTTAGTAATGCATCAGAAATCTGATAAACCAACCGAAAAGGAGTCTGAAACAGAAAAGAAGGAATGTGACGAGCAAAAGGCCGCCAAAGATGAAAACTCATATGTGCCTCCAGCGCCATATAAACCACTTATCCCTTATCCTCAAAGATTAATAAACTCCAAAACTTCAGGACAATTTAAGAAATTTGTTGAACTTCTGAAACAACTAAACATCACTATTCCTTTCACAGAAGCTATAACTCAAATGCCGTCATACGCTAAGTTTCTTAAAGAAATCTTGTCTAATAAAAGGAAAATAGAGGATAACGAAACAGTTACACTTACTGCCGAATGTAGCGCAATCATTCAAAACAACATGCCTCCTAAACTAAAAGACCCAGGTAGTTTCTCCATACCCTGCGTCATAGGAAAGTTCGTTATAGACAAAGCTCTATGCGATCTAGGAGCCAGTATAAGTGTCATGCCTTTATCTATATGCAAAAAGCTGAATATAGGAGAACTAAGACCGACTAAAATGTCCGTGCAATTGGCTGACCGATCAGTCAAATATCCCATCGGTGTACTGGAAAACATTCCAGTACGCATAGGCCAATTCTATATCCCAACCGACTTCATAATCATGGACATCAAAGAGGACTCTGTTACCCCAATTATCCTAGGTAGACCGTTCTTAGCGACAGCCGGAGCTATCATAGACGTAAAGAAAGGAAGGCTAACATTCGAAGTAGGAGAAAAAAAGATAGAGTTCATCCTTACTAAGTTCTTGAAGGCACCAGCTATAGATGACACAGGCTATATAGTAGATATCATTGACGAATGCATACGAGAATTAGAGAAGGAAGAAATTACATACTCTGAAATCATGAAAATCCAGATCCCTGCTATTCATGAAGACGACAACTGGCGTGCACCATACAAAGATGATAGTCTGAGCGAGATCTTAGCACTAACTCCAAATCACATGCCAGGTCCGAAAAACCCAGCTTTAGAACTTAAAGAACTACCTAAAACCCTCAGGTACGAATTCCTAGATACAGAATTCAAAAGACCAGTAATAGTCAACGCTAATTTAGGACAGTCAGAAACTGAGCAATTACTAGAAGTCCTAAGGAAATACCCAACTGCGTTAGGCTATAATATAAGCGATCTAAAAGGCATAAGTTCTTCCATCTGTATGCACTGTATCATGCTAGAGGAAGACTGCAAAACTTCAAGAGAACATCAGAGAAGGATAAACCCGATCCTAAGCACTATAGTCAAAGACGAGGTGAAAAAGTTACTAGACGCAGGAATGATATACCCGATCTCCGACAGCCAATGGGTCAGCCCAGTACATGTAGTACCAAAGAAAGGAGCCGTTACTGTAGTGAAGAATGCGAAAGGTGAATCGATAACCCAAAGAGTTGTGACTGGAAACAGGATGTGTATCGATTACAGAAAACTAAACAAGGCAACTCGGAAAGATCACTTCCCTTTACCTTTCATAGACCAGATGTTGGAAAGACTAGCGAAACATTCGTACTTCTGCTATCTAGATGGTTATTCGGGATTCTTTCAAATTCCTATTCACTCCGATGACCAAGAAAAGACGACATTCACCTGTCCCTATGGTACTTTTGCTTATCGCTGAATGCCTTTCGGACTATGCAATGCTCCAGCAACCTTCCAAAGATGCATGATGGCAATCTTTGCGGATTACATAAACGACATCATGGAAG
Organism: Lathyrus sativus; assembly: GCA_963859935.3. NCBI lineage: Eukaryota > Viridiplantae > Streptophyta > Magnoliopsida > Fabales > Fabaceae > Lathyrus > Lathyrus sativus. The sequence goes on from OZ012738.1 coordinate 667,219,390, forward strand.
TGTTCATGGATGACTTCTCTGTATGCGGAAAAAGTTTTAAAAGCTGTCTGTCAAATTTAGAAATGGTACTCAAAAGATGCGCTAAAGTGAACCTTGTCCTTAATTGGGAGAAATGTCATTTCATGGTCTAACAAGGCATCATTTTAGGACATGTCATATCTGAAAAAGGGATTGAAGTTGACAAAGCTAATATAGAGATCATAAAGGATCTTCAACCTCCGAAAACCGTACGAGAAATACGAAGCTTCTTAGGACACGCTGGATTCTACCGAAGATTCATAAAGGATTTCTCGAAAATCACAAAACCTCTTACAGGTTTGTTAATGAATGATGTCGAGTTCATCTTCGACAAAGAATGCTTAGAAGCATTCGAAACTCTAAAAACAACACTCATCACCGCACCAATCATGCAACCCCCAGATTGGCGACTACCATTCGAAATCATGTGCGATGCGAGTGATTACGCTGTAGGCGCAGTTCTAGGACAAAGGAAAGACAATAAGCTTCACGCAATCTACTACGCCAGTAGAACTTTAGACCCTGCCCAAATGAACTACGCCACAACGGAAAAGGAACTTCTAGCAGTTGTGTTTACACTTGAAAAATTCTGTTCCTACTTGGTAGGAGCCAAAATAATCATATACACAGATCACGTTGCCATTAGGAACCTAATAAGCAAAAAGGATGCCAAACCAAGATTATTGAGATGGATCCTATTATTACAAGAGTTCAACTTAGAAATTAAAGATAAGAAGGGGAACGAGAACGTAGTTGCATATCACTTATCCCGTATAGAGGGCATTAAACAAGAACCAGTGCCTATCAATGACGACTTTTCCTACGAACGTCTAATAGCCAAATTGGAAAGCGATATGTCTAACTCAACCTCGGAAGAACCAAAACTAGAGAAAGCCGTCGAAGCCGTCTATGCCCAAGCCACCTTGCCTTGGTTCGCCGACATCGTTAATTACTTAGCCGCTGGCGTGCTCCCACCGGACCTAACTTATCAACAAAAGAAGAAATTCTTCCACGACTTAAAGCATTACTACTGGGACGAACCTCTACTCTTCAAACGAGGCGCCGACAACTTATACCGTCGCTGTGTCCCAGAGGAAGAAATAGAAGACATCATTTCCCAATGCCATTCAGCACCTTATGGAGGTCATGCTAGCACTTCAAAGACGTGCACTAAAATTCTACAATCTGGCCTATTTTGGCCCAGTCTCTGGAAGGATGTCCATATCGCTGTACTAAAATGCGACCGGTGCCAACGCACTGGCAACATCTCACGACGCGATGAAATGCCTCAGAAAGGAATTTTAGAAGTAGAAATCTTTGACGTCTGGGGAATAGACTTCATGGGACCTTTCCCGTCTTCTTTTGGAAACAAATATATACTCGTCGCTGTCGACTATGTATCTAAATGGATAGAGGGCGTTGCCGCTCCAACAAATGACACGTGAGTAGTCGTAAAACTCTTTAGAAACACTATCTTTCCTAGATTCTGTGTGCCCCGACTCGTTATTAGTGACGGTGGTTCGCACTTCATATCGCGAATCTTTGACAAACTCCTCTCCAAATACGGAGTCAAACACCGCGTAGCTACACCGTATCATCCACAAACTAGTGGACAAGTGGAGGTTTCGAACAGAGAAATAAAGCAAATTTTGGAAAAGACTGTCGCAACCTCCAGGAAAGATTGGTCACCAAAGCTGAACGAAGCTTTATGGGCTTATAGGACCGCATTTAAGACACCAATATGTACCACACCATTTAAACTAGTTTACGGAAAATCATGTCACCTGCCGGTAGAATTAGAGCATAAAGCCTTCTGGGCTATAAAGACGCTGAACTTCAACTACACTGTGACAGGAGAAAAACGAATCTTGAACCTTCATGAATTGGAAGAGCTCGGATTAGACGCATGCGAGAATGCACGTATCTACAAAGAAAGAACCAAGAAATGGCATGATAAACGTTCGATCCAGAAACAATTCAGTGTGGGAGACATCGTGCTCCTATTCAACTCAAGATTAAAACTTTTCCCTGGAAAATTAAAATCTAGATGGTCTGGATCTTTTGAGGTCACCAAAGTCCTTAAGAGTGGAGCTGTAGAAATCAGAAATCAAATCAACGCACCGTTTATAGTAAACGGACAGCGTTTGAAGCATTATAATCAAAATGAACACAGCTACCACGTGAGCAATATGAAATTGCTCGAGCTTCCCGAATAGCTTGCAGTCAAACTATCGTCAGGCTTTTGACGTTAAAAACAGCGCTGATTGGGAGGCAACCCAATTTTTCCCGTTTTTCCCTTCTAAATTTATTAAAACTATGTTTTGCATCTTAACTTATAATTTCCATAAATTTCTATTTTCTTATATTTTACTATTTACTTTATTTTTCTTTCTTTTATCACCCTTTGCTTCTTAAAAATCTAATCTGAGTGAATGTGATTTCAACTTTTCCAGGATTTTTAAAAGTCGTTTTACTTTTCTCCCGTTTTTATCCGACTAACCTCCGAGTATGGCTGACATCGACGTTACGACTGTTGTATATAGAGGACTAGCTCACAAGGCCAGATTTGAGGCACTGACTCAGAGAAGTTTTGCTTCGACTCTGTACTGCGATAGACCCACCATGGACAAGCTAGGAATCCAGGATAGCATTCAGTATTTATTTAACCAATTAGTCTGAGAGCAATTTGCTCTAAAGACCCGATTTGCTACCTACCGCGAACTCACGTTCGAATTCCTTAGCTCCTTAAGTTACTTACCCGAACATGGCTACGGATCCACCAAAGAGCTTATAACCTTTAGAATGTTTGGAATGGACCAAACCCACAACCGAACGTCGTTAGCTAACATCCTAGGCTTCCCTAGCGGACCTTTTGTGTTTACCACCATTGAAGAGGATATTGATCTCGAGTTAGAAAAATTCTGGGGTACCATCATAGGTAACTATCACCCTGAACCGAATGACATGCACAACAACGAGATACACAATCCAGCCTTCCGATATTTTCATAGGATTTTAGCCCATACCCTCTTTGGGAAAGAGGAAAACATTATAATAGTCTCAAAGGAAGAGTTGTTCATCCTTCTCTGTGCTTCACAAGGCCGCCCTGTAAATGTTGTCCCTTTTAAGATAAGGGCATTCACACGCCTTAATCAGGAACCACACTCACCCATTTTAATAGGAGGCTTAGTCACCATGATTGCCCACGAAATTGGCCTGGGATATTACCTGAACAAATTCGTTCGTTTCGGCAACCTCAGATCAATGGACATCCAGTTCTGCTTCAACAGACGTATCTTAGGTACCTTAGGACCAGGAGCCTACGAATACCTCATAGCTGATCAACCTGTCCACCTTTTCACATTGCCCAACCATGAGCTAACCAGTATCCACAACAGAGACAATTGGCTTTATGAATTGGACGAGCCTATGGAACCTCCATCACCTCATTCCACACCCTAGGCTTACATGTATGACAGTGATCAAATATCAGAAGCACATGACTATTTGTACTACCAAGATTATGAGTCCGAAGTGGAGATAGATCCCGAGACCCCTCCTAACTACCATAACTTTCCTGACCCCACACCTGAACAAGACACAGGCAAGTTGGACATTGTTCTGAGAACTATGGACGACCTCAAGCTGGAAGTAACCACTATAAAAGATGAATTAATGCAGCTTCACATGGATTTCGTTACTTACATGGACGTAGTTAGCGACCAATTTAATGACGTTATTCAGCAGATCAACAACTTGAAGAAACCAAAGGAGTGATATTTTAGTTTTCTCTTTAATTTTAGTTTACTGCATTTCACATTGTTTCACATTATTTAATTTTGCAATTGTTTCTTTTTGGATATTGTATTACATTAAACTCGTTTTCGATTCAATGTTATTTTAATTTCATTCTGGTTTCTCCCTTAATTATGTTTCATGTTATTTTCTATTTTATAATCAGTCTATCATACTGCAAAAGAATTCAAAAATCACATATTACACTGCTAAAACGCCCCACAAGCGAACTTCTGAAATTCTGCAGAACTTGCTGGTGTGACGATCGTCACACTCCCCTGACGGTCGCCACGCGTATTACGACCGTCACACACCCCTAACGTTCGTCACGCGAATAAAACCCCAATTTTGTCAAAACAGAGGTTACGCACCTCTCCACATTCACTCTCCCAATTCCCCACTTTCACACATTTAAACCCCACTAAAAAAACCTTCCGAATCCCCCATTAAACCTCCACCATTTCAACTTCCAATTCACTAATATATATTAACCTCTGCATTCCCATACCTCACCATCCACAAAAACTTCCTATTCTCAACCTCTTCACCTCTCTATCAAAAAATGGCCAGACAAAATCGTACAAACCCCGACTTGAGCAATATCACTTTCTGAGAAGGCGAGGCCGGCGAAAGACAGCAGACCAACTACATAGCTTTCCATCAACGGTCGCTTCAGCCGACCCGGTATCCTCACCTGGATTCTCTGACAGAACTGGGAATTCTAGATGGCGTAACTTGGATATTACAGAGAGCCGGCATCTGGCATCTCTGCACCAATCCCCAACCCACCTACGAGCAACTCACACTAGAGTTTCTCAGTTCCTTCGCGTACGTAACTTCACCCGGCGATACCAATCAGCTTACCGGCGCCGCCTGCTTCCGCTTGTTCGGCACCGAATATCAAGTCCCCCAAGACCGCATCGCCGTCATGTTACACTTCTCTCACAGCGACGATGCTCATCGCTGCCTATCCGATCAGTTCTACCAAGAAGCTTTCCCTCTCTGGCACCAACTGACTGGCACCACTGCAGAAAGTTGGGAAACTCTGAATGCCACTCACATCCACAACTCAACAATTCGCTACTTTCATCACGTGTTGAGCAACACCATTTTCGCTCGTGACAGTAACCACAAGGTCAACTTGAAGGAGTTGTTTTATCTCCGTTGCGTGTTCGCCTCGAAACCTGTTAACGTCGCCACGTTCCTCTTGGCTCACATTCAAGCGAATTGCAACCACGGCTCAAAATCTTTCTATTTTGGTGGCATCATCACATCCATTGCCTTAGGCCTCGGCCTTGGCGACCGACTCCAGACCCTCCGCCAGATGCCCCCTGTCTTCCTAGACACCGACCACTGTCGCGCCTCTCACCTAATCAGATCCCGCACAAATGGGAAATATCATCCGGTAGTGTGAGGTCGCACTATCCAGAGCATCATCATGCCTTCTCGCACCCGAATGCATCCGCAGGACAGAGCCAACTGGCTCTTCGATCCAACTGCCCCTGCTGCCCCGACTCAGGAAAATACCTAAGAGCCCAGGGATGAAGTTTAATAGGAGTTAGATAGAGCCGATCAGGCCAAGCCATCACAAGCAACTGCTGCCGAAGGCCCTTCCTCGCGCCGCCGCCACCGTCCTGCCACTGATGACACATCCGAGGCCCTCTCTGCTGCATAGAACAGCAGAATCAGATGATGCTTATGATGGAACAGCAGAACCGACGGGCTGAAGAATTCGAAGCGTGGCAGAGAGAACAAACCAGTCACATGAGGCAAACTATGCAGCAGATCCAGAATGTCCATTCCGGCATGGCCGATGAGATGGCCACCCTCACTGTGCGAGTCGACGGCCTCCGCGATTACATATTCCACACCGGAGCTTTGAACCTCGAGGCACGCGACGGCAGAGCCAGAGGTAGAGGCAGAGATCGAGGAAGAGGAAGGCATTAGTAGTATTTTATTTATTTCTTGTATTTTTGTTTTTCCTTTCTTTGTATTTCTCCCTTCCGCATTCTTTCAAATCAGTGAGGATACTGATTGAGATAGTGTGGGAGCGGACCGTTATTTCCCTTTTCCCTGTTATTTCCCATTTCTGATTGTACTTTTTCTTTCGAATTTAAAGTATTTTTAATTTCGGCAAATAAGCTCTTATATATATATATATATATATATATATATATATATATATATATATATATATATATATATATATATATATATATATATATATATATATATATATATATATATATATATATATATATATATATATATATATATATATATATATATATATATATATATATATATATATATATATATATATATATATATATATATATCGCTCCGTTACGTGAACTCCCCGCGTTTTATCCAACATATACAAAGAAACTTTTATCCTCTCCAAAGCATCACGTGACACGCCTAAACCTTACCAAGTTTGGAATCTCCGAGAAGAAAATTCTAACAAAGCCTCTACATCTTGATACCTTAGACCTCTGGTTTATGCGAGTCAGTCTCACTACTTACTCGTACCAAAGCCTCAAGTTTCGACTCAAACAGAGCCCTCAGTAGTTTATACGAGCAGTCAGCACCATCCTAAACACTTCTAAGCAAGAAACTGATGCAAATAAGTGTGTGATCTCTAGTATGAAATGAATAATCTTGAAAGAAAAGAAAAGCCATATAGCCTGAATATAGAGACATGTTCCTTCTAAGTTAGCCCGAGCATTTAGCCCAATGGTACGAAACTCTTGCAGATTTATAGCAGAATGAGCATATGTGCAAAGAAAAATCAAGCTAGCAAAGAGATCATAGTCACCAACAGGTTTGCTTGCCATGAACGTGTATGGACAAAGGGCTTAATGTGATTGCGCCAGAACGAAACCGGGTAAAATTTGTATCGAGAAACTTGAAGTCGAGCTGCAGTAACATGATTGGGACTGGCTTGCATAAAAGAGAGGCCTTCGAAGACTTACAATCCAGTGTCATTGCCGTATATGTTTTGTTTCCATCGGACCCACGGTTTTTCCTAACTTGACGTCTGAGAAATCTTGTCGAAGGAAGAGTGTGTCGCGCACTTGCCGAACTTTAAATTTTTCCTACCTTTACTTGAGGACAAGCAAAGATTCAAGTTTAGGGGAGTTTGATAACGCGAAATCGTATATATATAATGACGTACTTTTCTACTAATCAGCGACCGTTTTCACTCCGATTTCGGATATTTCCATACTATTTGTCCAGTATTTTGCAGGTATCCAAAGTCCATGCTCAAATGGAGCAAGATGAAGAAAACAAGCATTTACAGGTGAAAACCAGGTGAAAACAGGCCAAAAACAGCAAAAACGAGTTTTGCTGATGTGACGACCGTCACAAGGGTGTGACGACCATCATACGTGTTACGACCGTCACAGGTCCATGACGACCGTCATGGAATTAAAATGCAGAAATTCTGCACGTGCTGTGAAGTACTTGAAAATGCCAAAGAGGAGTGGACCACTAACTCCTATATTTTTTGATATCAATCCCACTTCCTGAGGAAATAAACCGTTGGAAATCCCATCTATAAAAGGAGGGAGCTGGTACCAGAAAAGGGGAGCCGCATTGAAGAGACGAAGTGCTGCCAATTTACTTTCAGAGCAATCTTCATTTTCCTATTTTCTTATCGTTATTTTGTTTCCTTTTTCTTTCTTTCCTTGCAATTGTTGTTTTACTTTCCCATTTCTATTCTGTACGAGTAATTGGCATAAAGACTAAATTTTGCCGCCATTTTGGAGAATTTCCCAAAAGCCAATCGAATTGTTTACAGGTTTTTATTTTAATCGTTAATTGATTTCCATTCCCCATTACAATGCATATTATTATTTTCTGCCATTATTTACGCATTATTAACCGGTGTATACCTTCCTTTTCAAAACTTATTTATGGCTTCAGTTTTTAAATCGATTTTTCTAAAATAAATGTTTGTCGCGACAGCGAGAACTTATTTTAAAAGCAGTTTTGCCACGATAGTGGGAAATTCATAACGGTACGAACCAACAAGCGACAGCTGAGGTTAAGTCCATATAGTAAAAACTAAGCATTCATTTTAAAAACAGCGACAGCGCTTTAAAAGGAATTAGAACTTAATGGTTTTCAAAAAGTAATTTTAACCCCGAACGGGATAGCGACAGCATACGTTTCGCCTTAGAGTTGCGACTAGCGTCAACAACCATCATGAGACAAAGGTATTTAAACCGTCATTTTCTTCTTAAACTATTTTTGAAAACATAAAGATATTGGTGACTTGTAGAATCCCTGAAGAACTAACATATTACATACCGATTCAAGCAATCATATCTTAATTAACGCTTTAGTTCCCTTATAGTTTACGCACTTATTTTGTTTTTATTCCCCTAAAATCATACCAACCTAGCTAAACACCGTAACACCCGAAAATATTAGCTTGATTACGAGTCCCTGTGGGATCGATATCTATTATTACTACGCGATAGACTGTGCACTTGCAGTTAATTCAGTTAGACATAGAAAGTCGCGATCAATAATCTTGTTCCTGATAGCATCTTCTTGACCTGCATAAATTACTTAGATATATCCAAAAGAAATATCACAGAACTATAACAAATCAAATATGTCAAGATTTAAAACACTCAAAATAGATGTTATAGTAGAACATGTTCCAACATCTGTTAGGACATTTGCACTCAAGAAGAGTTGAGCAGCATGTTACAACATTACACACAGCATCCTGTAGTGAACCATGTTTTAGAAAAATTATTGTCAATCCATAAACCATGGAACCTTCAACTTCGCACTGATGTGACATGAGTTTGGCTTTAAAAGTTCATGTTTTCCATTGTACCTGTAAGCATCTTGTGTAGAACCAACTATATGTGGTTATGCCTTAGTCATGTTTACACGGATACAACATGAGTCCAGTTGAGTGTGGTTATGTTTTGAATTATATTAACAAATGAGGGAAATGAAACCAACTTGATGAGGCAATGCTTTTTAGATACGTTCCACATCACAAAGGATCATTCCCTGGCCAAGGGTAGAGAATCCATATCCCTGCCCCTGTGGCAAATCTCGGTTCAGTGTAGACGCCTATAGGCTCCACAAATCTCACCCTTAGATTAGCTAGACTCTAAAGGGTGCATCAATTACACGTAAATGTATGTATTTCTTTAATGTGGGGTATTTGAATGAGTATTCATACGTATAAAGTGTCTCCGATAGAACCCCATGGAATTGATTGTTGTAGTCAGATGTGAAGATTATCTTTGAAAGCTCCCCAACATTTTGAAGGCATGAAATTGTGTTGTGGGGACATGATTGTTGTAGTCGCAAATGCAAAGCGTCTCTGACAACATCCCTGGACTTTGAAGGTGCACGCGACGCTGAGGGATTTTGATTGTTTGAGTCAGACGGGCAAAGCATCTCTGATAGCACCCCTAGAATCTTTAGGTACGCATGGAACTGAGAGATTTTGATTGCTTTGGTCGGACGGGGAAAGTGTCTTCAACAACACCTCTAAAATTTGAAGTCTGGTGCAACTTTAATCGAAGTCTGCTTTGGTCGAACAAGGAAAGTGTCTTCGACAACACCCCTAAAATTCAAAGTCTGCTTTGGTCGGACGAGGAAAGTGTCTTCGACAACACCCCTAAAATTCGAAGTCTGGTGCAACTTTAATCACAATCACTTGAAAGCTACTTAACAAGCAGTTCTATTTCCAATGATAAATCAAACAAAAAACACTATTGAGGCAAATTATCAAACACCTTGTGTGCAATTGATTTTTAGTTTGCAAATTTGTATAGTTTTATTCAACTTAAAATCCACACACAATCAAAATGATTGTGATCAACTCAACAAAACATGTTCAAATAATGCCAAACGGACTAATCGCACAAATGATGAACACAACAATTTGCTAATAAAATGTAAAAGATATATAAAGTTTCACTATTACATAATTAATTTATAAATACAATAGTTAAATCTTGTGGTCGGCCGCAAGTGTGTATGATCGCTCGTCCTCGGATGTGTTGTCTGGGTTGCTTGATGCTCGATTTGTAACACCCCAACTCTAACACTTGCGGATAACAGGAAAAACAACAACTCATATAACAAACAAAGCGCAGCAGCACAAACTTTGACTGCATGACGGTCGTCATGAGCCTGTGACGGTCGTCACACGGGCAAAATTCCTCACATCATAGATGTTACACTTCAACCTGACAGACAACAATCATTATGCAACAACTTGCAATTATCATACGTAGCACGAAATTAGATGAACAATCACCAATGTATTACCTAACCATTTAATCATAAAACAACTCGTCATTACTTCCGGTAGAAGTTCGATAAAGTATACAACATGTTCTCTTAAAATAATTTAATAAAAACATCGTAACAAGTTCAATCAACAATAACATCGACTAAAATAATAACAGCAATCGTCCATCCCCCCAAGAGTGCTACGTATCAGAGCGACCAACGACACCTTAACAGGAACTACGCTCTATTCCTGACTACCTGCAAATTACCACCAGAGGAGGTAACATACAACGGAAAAGGGTGAGATATCAATAATATAACATAGAGCATGATAGAAAACATGCCAGAAACTCATCACAGCATTATAAGTTTCGAAATCATAAACATCATCGACAACAACTGCAACAATCCATATCTCACGTAAAACAACATTAATATACAACTAACATAATTATGCAACTTCATGTGACTCAACAATGCGACTCAACTGTGCATATGCATGTGGTACCAATTTGCCATCAAGGCCGCCAATACAGGCCATCGCAGAATTTGCCACTAAGGGCCGCCAATACAGGCCATTGCAGAATTTGCCACAAGGGCCGCCAATACAGGCCATCGCTAATATGCTATACCATGAAATACCTCTATTATGGACCACAACATCACCGACTATGCAACAAGGCATCAAGCCTACAACAAAACGTCCATAACAGAATATTGCTATTTCATATGCATCATATGTTCATCATCCCAACTATTCATGTAAAGGAACATTACAACATCGTATCAACAATTAAGAATTCAAAGTGTTCACACAAAACGGCTATTCCTATACAGGTATAACATCAACATCAGTTCTACAATTAATCTTTAACATTTTATCGTAATAACAACATTACGGCATCTTCTCACATAATTAATTACAAATCAATCACAACCAGGTAACTGTCCTTTTTGGCCAATTAAGGAAAACCATTAGAGCGTTGTACGAATAACCGTATAGCATATTCGTTCTACGTATTTGCCCATAAGGAAAACCTTAGAGCATCGCACTAATAACTACGTAACACATTCATTCCTACATAAAATCTTGTCCCAATAGGGAAACCTTTTCCTTAATATTTATCGATTAACGAAAACTATACCTATGACTCGATTCCCCACATGAATTTGATCATACTCCCGGTTATAGAATTGAACCCCACCCTTACCTAGAATTGAGGCCAATTCCACGCTTTCCGATTCCGCTTCTGCTCTACGGTGATTTTTCTGCAGAAATCTTCTGAATTTGCCGATGGATGATTCTTCGCTCTCCACTTCTCTCAATGTGTAACTTCTCTTTTCCGTCTTTCCTTTCCCAGAAAAATGATGTAATTGAGGGTAAAAGAGTCCACGGGAATATATTTATGCTACAAAATCTCATTCCACCAGAACACGTTCAAATTCTGCATAACTGCAGTTTTCGCTCGTGTGACGGTCGTCACACTCCTATGACGGTCGTCATAGCAGCAAAATTTCATTCTTTTCCAGATAGAACATCTTTTTAGCTTTCCAACGCTTCGAACGGGGGTCAAATCCGACTTACGGATCAAGAGATATGAATTTTTGAAGTTTTCTGACAAAACCAGAATTTTTCCGACAATTCGACCGATTCAATTCCTTTCTTCGCTCCAAACACATACTCAACTACGACTACGACGCAACGAGACATAGAAAAGTCATAATTGAATTTAATCGAAGTAAAACGGGCGTTACAACTCTCCCCTACTTACAAGAATTTCGTCCTCGAAATTACCTTAATCAAACAGCTCGGGATAAGACTCCCGCATCTTGCTCTCTAGTTCCCACGTCAAGCTTTCGCCAGCAGCTCCCAACCAGACCACTTTCACCAAAGCAATCTCTTTACCTCGTAACATCTTCACCTCCCGATCATCAATTCTCACAGGCTTCGTCTCCACAGTAAGATTCTCACGTACTTGCACATCGTCCATGGGAATGACATGCGACGGGTCTGAAATATACTTGCGGAGCTGTGACACATGAAATACATCGTGTAAATTCGATAAATTTGGCGGTAACGCCACTCGATATGCCACCTTCCCAACCCTGTCCGATATCTGGTACGGACCAATGAAACGAGGAGTAAGCTTCTTAGATTTCAAAGCTCTACCAACACCGGTCACAGGCGTGACTCTCAAAAATACATGATCTCCTGCTTCGAATTCTAAATCCTTCTTGCGCTTATCATGATAACTTTTCTGCCTACTCTGTGAAGCTTTCATCTTTTCTCGAATTAACTTCACCTTCTCGGTAGTCTCTCGAACAATCTCTGGTCCGAGTACCACACTCTCTCCCGATTCATACCAACACAACGGAGTCCTACACCGCCGACCATACAAAGCTTCGAACGGTGCCATTTCGATACTAGAGTGATAACTGTTATTATAAGTAAACTCTATCAACGGAAGGTATGTATCCCACGAACCACCTTCCTCAAGGACACACGCTCTCAGCAAATCTTCTAAAGACTGAATGGTCCGTTCAGTCTGACCATCTGTCTGAGGATGGTATGCCGAACTCAACCTCAACTTAGAACCCAAAGCCTCTTGCAGACTCTTCCAAAACTCAGAAGTAAACCGCTGATCTCTATCCGACACAATACACAACGGAACACCATGCAACTTAACAACCACTCTAACATAAATCTCTGCCAACTTCGATACTGGAAAAGTGATGTTAATAGGAATAAAGTGAGATGACTTTGTAAGCCTATCAACAATCACCCAAATAGAATCACATCCTCTCAAAGTGTTCGGCAAACCCGTTACAAAGTCCATTGAAATGTTGTCCCATTTCCATTCTGGAATTTCTAACGCTTGCATCAACCCAGCAGGTTTTTGATGCTCAACTTTCGACTTCTGACAAGTCAAACATGCATACACAAAACGTGCTACATCACGCTTCATACCAGGCCACCAAAACAGGTTCTTCAAATCATTATACATTTTTGTCGCTCCCGGATGAATACTCAACTTACTTCTGTGACTTTCTTCCAGGATCGCTTTCTTCATATCTGCATCGTTAGGAATGCAAATACGACCACGAAATCTCAACACACCTTGCGCATCCAACTGATAATCATTATCTTCCGAATAATCTACTCCAGGCATTAAATCTACCTATTTCACATCTAATTTCTGAGCTTCTCTAATGTTGTCCATAAAATCATTATTAATCTTTAACATGCCCAACTTTATACTCTTCGGTGTTACTTCACAAACTAAACTCAGATCTCTGAATTGCTCAATCAATTCTAATTCTTTAGCCATCATTGCTGACATATGCAAAGTCTTGCGGCTCAAGGCATCAGCTACAACATTAGCTTTCCCCGGATGGTAATGTAATCCAAAATCATAATCTTTTAACAACTCTAGCCACCTTCGTTGCCTCATGTTCAGTTCTTTTTGGTCAAACAAGTACTTCAAACTCTTATGGTCACTGAACACTTCAAATCTTGAGTCATACAGATAATGTCTCCAAATCTTCAGCACGAAAAAAACGGCAGCAAGCTCTAAATCGTGCGTAGGATAATTTTTCTCATGGATTCTCAGCTGTCTTGAGGCATAAGCAACTACTTTATTATTCTGCATGAGTACTCCTCCTAAACCAAGCTTAGAAGCATCACAGTATACAACAAACGGTTCTTCTGCGTTAGGCAAGACCAACACCAGGCAGACGTCAACCTCTTCTTTAACTCTGTAAAACCTGCTTCGCATTGAGCATCTCATACAAAAGTCTTCCCTTTACAAGTCAACTTAGTTAACGGAAGGGCCAACTTAGAAAAACCTTCAATAAACCTTCTATAATAACCAGCAAGTCCCAGAAAGCTTCTAATCTCCGTTGCCGACTTCGGAGTTTCCCATTTCAACACGGCATCAACCTTAGATGGATCTACGGCAATTCCATCACCTGATATAACATGACCCAAAAAGCTAACTTCCTCCAACCAAAAGTCACATTTTGACAGTTTCGCAAACAACTTCCTTTCTTTCAACACTTGCAGCACTAATCTCAAGTGCTCAACATGCTCCTCCTTCGACTTCGAATAAATTAGGATATCATCAATGAATACTACCACGAACCGATCCAAATACTCATGGAAGATACGGTTCATGTATTCCATGAAAACTCTCGGCGCATTAGTAACGCCAAAAGGCATTACCGTAAACTCATAGTGTCCATACCTGGTTCTGAACACAGTTTTCTGAACATCGTCATCTTTTACCTTAATCTGGTGATACCCCGACCTCAAATCAATTTTACTAAACACTCGCGCTCCAACCAATTGATCCATCAAGTCATCAATCCTCGGAAGCGGGTATTTGTTCTTAATCATAACTTTGTTCAGTTGCCGTTAGTCAATACACAACCTCATTCTGCCATCCTTCTTTTTCACTAACAATACCGGAGCTCCCCACGGTGATACACTTGGTCTAACGAACTTCTTCTCAAGTAAGTCTTCCAACTGTTTCTTTAACTCTGCCAATTCAGATGCAGACATCCTGTACGGTGCCATAGACACAGGTCTGGTACCGAGTACAAGATCAATAGAAAATTCAATTTCCCGTTCCGGAGGAACTTCAGGAATTTCATCTGGAAACACCTCAGGGAAATCACAAACCACTTCCAATTCATCGATTATCGCTTGATTCTCAATGGATAATGATGCCACCAACGCAAACACCTGAGCATCTTCTAGAAACATCTGCTTCATCTGTTTGGTAGTCACCAAACGCGCTCCTTCTTCCTCAGGAGTAGAGAATCTCACCGACTTATTAAAGCAATTAATGTGAACGCAGTTATACTCTAACTAGTTCATGCCCAAAATTATGTTTATCCCACTTAGTGGCAAACAGACTAAGTCAACTAGGAAATCTCTATCAAACATCGACAGAGGACATTTCAAACACACAAGAGATGTAGTTACCGATCCCTTAGCTGGAGTCTCAACTACCATCTCTCCACTCATGTGTGACAGCATAAGACCCAAACGTTCGACACAATCCGCAGCAATAAAGCAATGAGATGCACCAGTGTCAATAATAGCAAGTAAAGGAATACTATTAATGAAACAAGTACCTTCAATCAATTTGTCATCACTGGATGTCTGAGTCCCAGATAGCGCGAACACTCTTCCGCCAGTCTGTTCCTTCTTAGGCTTCTGACACTTGCCACTAATGTGCCCCTCCTCACCACAGTTGAAACAAACTATTCCCTTGCGTTTGCACTCAGCAATAGCGTGTCCCAACTCTCTGCAACGGTGACATCTCAATGATCTAGCAGCACACACATTACTCTTGTGATATGGCTTTCCACACTTATAGCAAACAATACCAGCAGGAGCATCTCCCCTACTAGTTTTCTTGCCGTCAGTTACTTTCTGTTTCCCTTTGCCAGCTGGAGGGTCATAAGGTTTACCACGACTCTACTGTGATTTGCCTCTCCTCTCACTCATCAACTTGTAATGAGCGTTGCTATCTTCTTCATAAATTCTACAGCTTTCGACCAATGAATCAAAGACACGGATCTTCTGATACCCGATTGCTTTCTTGATTTCAGACTTCAATCAGTTCTCAAACTTGATACATTTAGAGAATTCAGCAGTCTTTACGCTGTAGTGCAGATAAAACTTAGCCAACTCCTTAAACTTCGCCGCATACTCAGTAACTGATTTGTCTCCTTGCTTCAGTTCAAGAAATTCAATCTCTTTCTTACCATGGACATCTTCCGGGTAATACTTCTTCAGAAATTCCCTACGGAATACAGTCCAAGTAACTTCTTCACCTGCAGCTTCCAACACTGGACGAATCTCTAGCCACCAGTCATCAGCTTCGACTGCTAGCATATGAGTCCCATAACGGACCTTCTGTGTTGGAGTGCAATCCATCACACGAAAGATTCGCTCCATTTCCTTTAACCACTCCAATGCACCATCAGGATCATGCTTACCCTTGAAGGTAGGCGGATTCTCCCGTTGAAACGTTGCCAAACTGCGAGACCCAGCATCTCCAGCAGGATTCCGCTGATGTTCCATAGCATTAGCTAAAGCTTGCAGAGCAGCAGCAATTGCAGCATCATTCCTCCCAGCCATTTCACTTAAGCTGCAACAACCAATAGTCAGATTTCATAATTGATGAGACTCTAGTGTTAGGCACGACGACTGACTCGACGACAGACTCGACGGCACTAGACAACTTGGTCGGACGGACCGACCTGCTCTGATACCACTAATGTAATACCCCAACTCTAACACTTGCGGATAACAGGAAAAACAACAACTCATATAACAAACAAAGTGCAGCAGCACAAACTTTGACTGCATGACGGTCGTCATAAGCCTGTGACGGTCGTCACACGGGCAAAATTCCTCACATTAGAGATGTTACACTTCAACCTGACAGACAACAATCATTATGCAACAACTTGCAATTATCATACGTAGCACGAAATTAGATGAACAATCACCAATGTATTACCTAACCATTTAATCATAAAACAACTCGTCATTACTTTCGGTAGAAGTTCGATAAAGTATACAACATGTTCTCTTAAAATAATTTAATAAAAACATCGTAACAAGTTCAATCAACAATAACATCGACTAAAATAATAACAGCAATCGTCCATCCCCCCAAGAGTGCTACGTATCAGAGCGACCAACGACACCTTAACGGGAACTACGCTCTATTCTTGACTACCTGCAAATTACCACCAGAGGAGGTAACATACAACGGAAAAGGGTGAGATATCAATAATATAACATAGAGCATGATAGAAAACATGCCAGAAACTCATCACAGCATTATAAGTTTCGAAATCATAAACATCATCGACAACAACTGCAACAATCCATATCTCACGTAAAACAACATTAATATACAACTAACATAATTATGCAACTTCATGTGACTCAACAATGCGACTCAACTGTGCATATGCATGTGGTACCAATTTGCCATCAAGGCCGCCAATACAGGCCATCGCAGAATTTGCCACTAAGGGCCGCCAATACAGGTCATCGCAGAATTTGCCACAAGGGCCGCCAATACAGGCCATCGCTAATATGCTATGCCATGAAATACCTCTATTATGGACCACAACATCACCTACTATGCAACAAGGCATCAAGCCTATAACAAAACGTCCATAACAGAACATTGTTATTTCATATGCATCATATGTTCATCATCTCAACTATTCATGTAAAGGAACATTACAACATCGTATCAACAATTAAGAATTCAAAGTGTTCACACAAAACGGCTATTCCTATACAGGTATAACATCAACATCAGTTCTACAATTAATCTTTAACATTTTATCGTAATAACAACATTACGGCATCTTCTCACATAATTAATTACAAATCAATCACAACCAGGTAACTGTCCTTTTTGGCCAATTAGGGAAAACCATTAGAGCGTTGTACGAATAAACATATAGCATATTCGTTCTACGTATTTTCCCATAAGGAAAACCTTAGAGCATCGCACTAATAACTACATAACACATTCATTCCTACATAAAATCTTGTCCCAATAGGGAAACCTTTTCCTTAATATTTATCGATTAACGAAAACTATACTTATGACTCGATTCCCCACATGAATTCGATCATACTCCCGGTTATAGAATTAAACCCCACCCTTACCTAGAATTGAGGCCAATTCCACGCTTTCCGATTCCGCTTCTGCTCTACGGTGATTTTTCTGCAGAAATCTTCTGAATTCGCCGATGGATGATTCTTCGCTCTCCACTTCTCTCAATGTGTAACTTCTCTTTTCCGTCTTTCCTTTCCCAAAAAAAATGATGTAATTGAGGGTAAAAGAGTCCACGGGAATATATTTATGCTACAAAATCTCATTCCACCAAAACACGTTCAAATTCTGCATAACTGCAGTTTTCGCTCGTGTGACGGTCGTCACACTCCTATGACGGTCGTCATAGCAGCAAAATTTCATTCTTTTCCAGATATAACATCTTTTTAGCTTTCCAACACTTTGAACGGGGGTCAAATCCGACTTACGGATCAAGAGATATGAATTTTCGAAGTTTTCTGACAAAACCAGAATTTTTTCGACAATTCGACCGATTCAATTCCTTTCTTCGCTCCAAACACATACTCAACTACGACTACGACGCAACGAGACATAGCAAAGTCATAATTGAATTTAATCGAAGTAAAACGGGCGTTACACGATTGATCTGAAGGACTGTGTGCCCAGTTAGAAAGATGTTTGATTCTTGATGGATGCGGCCGACTCTGCTTCTTGGGATTCATATTGGATCGGCATCTTGGACTCAAAGGGTTTTTGGTACATTCGGGATGCTCGGATATATGGTCGAACTCCGGGGGCTTGGGGTTCTGATTGGCCTTTGCGGTGGCCGACGGATCCTCGGTTCATTTTCGGGTTCATCTCACGTAGAATCTCCTGGTAGTTGTGCTTGGGATGCCCGTTCCGGGCAAATTGTCCTTCTCCTCGGCCGACACCACGGTTGTCCTTGTAGACCTTCCTTTGGAAAAACATCGGGGGTTTGGAAGGAGGATATGATCGATGGGCGATCCTCAGTGGGTAATTTTATCCCCTGATTTACCTCTAGTTGGCGTCTATCGTACACCCCAATGAGTGGTCTCATAAGATGTCGGTCGCCATGTAACTCCTTAACCATCCCGATATGGGAACGACCTCGGTCACCGCATAATTGGAACGGACCGGAATTGGATAGATACGATGGTGAGATGCCCTACATAAGGCAATTACGATGATGAGATGCCTGGCTCCAGGTAGCTCTGGAACCCTTTACATATAAGTTTCCCTGAGATCGGTGTGAATTTTTTACGATGTTGCTCAGCCTTGACACGTATATGATCGGGTCTTTTTCAAATCGGGAAATTTTTGTTTGTGAATCCCCGCAGAAGTGAAAAGTTCAGTGAGGTCTTTGGTGAACTAGAGTTCGAGCTGAGGTTTTTATTGATCGAAACCCCTTAGATCTACAAGTCTGACTTAGTAAGGCTTGGATTATTTCACGGATATGCTTTTTGATTTCAAATATGAAGATCGAACGCGAAATCATGGAAATCACAAGAATCGGAAGCCATTTCCTACAAACGACGTCAATGTTTCGTTGCAAAACCAGAAATGGAGGAAATCACGGAAATTGTAGTGGAATGAAGCTTCGTCAGCGATTTTGTGATGTGACACCGTAGGTAGAAGGTTGCAATCACGATGCTCCTTGAATCGGGAGTGTTGATCTTGATTCATCATTGTTGATTGGCGTCGATCTTGAATCGACGTTGTTAATCTCTGATACAGTAGATCTATGGGGTACTTGCATGGTTTGCACTCCAACGCTCAAATCAGTTTAGAGTTTGACATAATCGTAATGAAAGTGGATATCAAAGATTGTGTACCTGAAAACCCTTTGGATTGGATAGAACGGATATAATAAATGAGTCTTATGCTATTGAGTGTTTGGTTGATGTGGAGCACTAGATTCCTAGACCTTTGTCCAACATGAAACAGAAGGTGAGTGTAATTTCATCTAATCAGATTCAAACAACATTTGACTAATATATATAAACATCTTTTA
This sequence comes from Lathyrus sativus, assembly GCA_963859935.3. NCBI lineage: Eukaryota > Viridiplantae > Streptophyta > Magnoliopsida > Fabales > Fabaceae > Lathyrus > Lathyrus sativus. Next base: position 667,239,133 of record OZ012738.1, read on the forward strand.
AAGTTAAAATTTAAACTTAGATTAATCTTCCTCTAAGTATACATTTTCTGCTCATTTTAACTTCGACACCAACAATAATGTATTACCCCATTAAATAAAATCAACTGCAAGAATCAAATTATGCTATAATATTGTATCAAAGATCATGTTTTATCCAATTTGTTAATCTAAAGATAGTTCTTATTAATTTTTCCTATAATTTTATAACTCTTCATCTATTCTCATTATAGCATAACCCACAAGTTATATCATTTCATGTCCAAATCACCTAAATTAATTTCAACAATCTTTCTATTACGTAATTCTCTCTAATATTATCATTTTTAATATTATTTCATTTAATTTTATCATACGTACAATAAACATCATCATCTCTACTACATTTACTTTATCATGTATTTATTCTTCACAACCATTCTTTCTCATACAAGATTGCATATGTTAGCAGATAAAACAATTTTCCCAACTTGATTGTTATTTGTATTTTCTCCCAACTTGATTGTTATTTGTGATATTATTTTCCCAACTTAAATGTTATTTGTGTTATAATACCGCTAGTTTCAATGTGATTTTTAATATACTTTTTTATTTTAACTTAGAAAAATGTTGTTGCTTAAGAAAAATCAATAAAAGGACTATTCAAGAAATTAAAACAAAAAATGAAATCAACCAATGAACATAAGCTCACTACATGATACGCGCTTAAAAACATATGACGGTTGGAATTGAAGCTGACATTAAATGATCATGCCAGATAGGTGTACTGACGAGGAAACTAGTAGTATGTGCTATTGGAAAGTCAACGCCCCTGAGACTAACATTTGAGCCCGTATTTGCTCCATGTCAGACAGCTTTAAATTCCTTAGGACAGTGTAATAAAATCACTGTTCTACTCATAAATGAATCATATGCAGGATTCAAGTCAACATACTCGTCTTTAAATGAAAAGCACAACTTCAACGTTTCTATTTAACACCTAATAATACTCCACCATAAACAAAATATAAACTTCAGAGTTAACATTACGCAAAGGTTATAATATTCATGAACAAAATTTGAGCTATAGTATGAAGCCATTACAAGAGAAATACATAAAGGTTTAACTTTCGCTTCTCGAGCATAGTCTGAACCATGAAATGAAAAATGCCCTTTGGGAAAACCAGGGTTCATAAAATAAAATTAACTAAAACCTCTGCATCTTGACCTGAATACAATATGACGCAGCCAACAAAATTTGTACTGGAATAAAGAATAAGGTAGGTGTTCTCTTCACTACATTTTCAGTGTTTCACAAATCAATGATTGCTACAAGAACACCAGACACAATAGAAAGGTATTTTGAAGTTATATCCTAAATGGAAGGTTCCCCGAGCTAGAATGGTTCGATTTTGCCCTTTTATTAGATTTCTCTGAACTAGAATGGTTCAATTTTGCTCTTTTACTAGAGTTCTTGGCGCTAAAATGCGTCAGCTTTGGCCTTCTGTTATATTTCTCGTTAGCAACTTGTTGGAAAATATTGGGCCCTTCAAATCTCTCCTTCAAACCTCTTACCTTCTTCCTCCTCCCCGAATCATAATCCTCATCCCTGTAAAATTTTAGGTGGAAAGATACAAATTAATAAATATACGCAGTTATTCATCAAAATACTCTAGTCACACCATCTGATACATTGCTACAAACAGCTCCAAGTTAATAGCAATGAAATGCATATTTTAGAAGGGCATAATAACATGAAATGTATATTTTAGAAGGGCATAGTAACATGAAATGCACATTTTAGAAGGGCATAATAACATGAAATGCATATTTTAGAAGGGCATAATAACATGAAATGCATATTTTAGAAGGGCGTAATAACATGAAATGCATATTTTATTCTGTATCTGGACAAAAACCTGCCGACTGTTCAAACAGTCGCCTAAAGGACTTGATTAGTAATAACCAGTGTTATCAACAGCAGATGGCAGTCCATGGGGGATAACCGAAGCCGAAACCCCCCAATAACAACTGGCACATGGCGCCGCCATACGGCACCATCTGGCCACAACAGAGACCTAAATCCTGCCACCAATATCCACCATGTCCAATATTTGACAACACTAGTAGAAAGTGAATCTACAAGCCAACATTCTACAAAAAAAAGCAATCACTACATATTTGGACATGAAATAAGCCTATGTACAATTCAAGCTCTTATTATCTTCACAAAAAGTTGAGTAAAAGAAAATACCCCTTTTAAGACAAACAAATGTTTGAAAACATTTAATATAAAACAAGGGGGAAATAAATATTTACAAAATCTCTCCTGAAAGAATAAATAACTTTCACGCCATTGACTTCAAAAATTATTCAGGCATTTAATTGGTACCAACAAAGGAATGCACAAAAACTAAAACAGGCCAAATTACTTCCATAGTAAACAAGAAAGGAACCATATATATTAAGCTCACCATTCATCCCCAACATATCCGATATGAGCAATCTGGCCACTCTTTGACTCCAAAGGCTGACATGAAGGTAATTCCATATCATCCCAACTAGCAACTGTATCCAATGAGAATACATGTTAAATACCACACATAGAAAACATAAGATAACATAAGATAATACAATATGAAAACATAAGATAACAAAGCTAGTTTAATGAAATGAAGGGTTGATATACCAAGCATTTTCAATTTAGAGTATCTATTTAGTGTGTATATGTACAACTACATGCAACAAAACCCGGACAACATATTGATGGCACAAGACAACTATAATTAGTGTAGTGCAGTGTGAATGGCACCACTTTACCCACCATTTTAACCCAAAGGATTAGTCAATTAGCATTATTATGCAATACATACAGACTGACTATGGAATACAGAAACATCCTGAAATATATAACAAGTATTTGAAAAACCCACTATGCTAATACCTCCGGTCCTATTTATAAGAAAAAGTTTACTTTTTAGATACATTGATCTAAAAAGTGAACTTTTTCTTATGAATAGACCAGAGGGAGTAATATTTTCAGGCCAAGTTGAATGAAATAGATAAACCCGCTAAATATGCAAGATGTGTTTAACTGATAATTGTAATATGTAAGTCATGTCACAAGACGGCACACCAACAACTAACTACTCCCTCCGTTCAATATTATAAGCAAATTTTACATTCTAGATACATTGAATAATTAATGTATCTGGTCTAGATATATACCAGATACATTAATTATTCAATATATCTTAAAAAATAAAATTTGCTTATAGTATGGAACGGAGGGAGTATGCAGCTCCATCAGCCAGACTAGAACTAACAAATAAAACTACGAAGATGTGGAACACAAACTTAGTGTTGTGCCAAACAAATCTAAATGGAAAATGTCAATAGAGACATACCAACTGTCTCCTCTAGACCTCGAGTGAGCATTCTCATGACACTATTATGCATTTGATCTCCTGTATCATCCTGTAGACTAAAAGATTGTCCAGCCTTAAATTCATTTGCCACTAAACACTGGGACATATTTTCTACTTTCGCAACTGATGCAAGCACACCAAAGTTCTGATCCATCCTCTTCTTAAACTCTCCTTCAGCATTATTTTCCATCAGAGGTGCATCATTAGATTTAATGTTATCTACAGGTATATGCGAAGGCTTAGTTGGTTTACTTTCAGAAGACGGAAGTAAATGTGTTTTTCCAGATGTAGATGGTCCAACTTCTGATAATATGGCATGTTTATTCTGCTTTTCTTTACTACAATGCTTCATACCCAACAAGCGGCGTTTACTTTTTTTGTGATTCTTCCTACGCAGGCCTAGATTTGCAATGAAATGGATGATTGGGCGCAGTTGCAAGTTTGACCCCTGGTACTTCGGAAACTTCTTTTTTGATTTTTTCACTTGCTTTTGATCAAGACTCAAGTCCCTCGAGGATACATTGGATGAATCTTTAAGAACCAGTCCCTGAGAAACAACTGCATTCTCACACAATATACTGCATGCTTTCTCATTCACCGATCCATTTGAAGTTCCAACCTACAAAAAAGAAAAGTAGGGCCAGTCAATACACCAAAAGAAAAGGCCCCAAGTATGGGCGAAGAGGGTATATGATGAACAAATTTGGTTGAGTTACTGAAATTACAAGGCCATTGCTCTCAGAAAAATTTGTGACAGAGTCTTGGGCAGCAACAGCATCAGCTTCAGAGGGGGAATTTTTCTGGTAAAGAATTAACAGATAAGTAATCCAGAAAACTGAATAGAACCAGTCTGTTCCAAAGAAGATGCTGAGAATGTTTTGAATCACGTACCTCCTGAGACTGGGATGTTTTGTCACTAGCAGGTCTACCAGGAAAATTTAGGGGACTACTCACAGTTGGCTCTATTGTGGGAGAATCTACACACACTTTAGAAATAGCATTCTCGTTGAACTGATTAGGTCTGTCAACAACTGGTGCATCTAAACTTTTCTGAATACAAGGGTCATTGTCTTTTCTAGAGTGATCTAAAGATGACAAACATTCAAGTTCTGATATAGCAACTGAGGGCTCATCTGATGAGGTTTTCTGAGTCTGTTCCTTGGAAGTAAGTTCAGATACAGGGGTCTTGCTGTTCATTAAGTTTTCTACTAAAATGTCACTATCTTTTTGCTGAACCAGAGCATCGTTCTCACATGAAACCCTTGATGAATCAACATTTATCAAATTTTTCTGAGTATCAGCAGTCAAAGAAGAATCGCCACAGAACATATTTTCCACCTGACCATTTGGATAATCATTCAATGCATCGTTAGAAGTTAAAGGGCATCTATTTCCAATAACATTTGTCGTCACATTCTCCTCCTTAGCAATGACATCAGGCTTCTTTGGAGCTATACTTTTTCTATCACGAACATAAAACAACATGTAAGCTTGCTGATTTAGAACTTCACGTTCACTGGCATGTTTGACCTGTTTACAACATTAAAATTGAGGTTAAAAAGATTAATTAATATAATAACGCAGCAGAAAAAAGGACACCTAGCATCTGGCTTTAAGAAACTATTCCTTCAGAGAACACTTATCAACACAATAATTCACAAGTTATCTAAGGAATCCGTGAAATATAATTCATCAGATTTATGTACATCTGAAATATCATCAGATATGGGAAGAAACTATTCCTTCAAAGAACACTTACCAATACAATAACTCACAAGTTATCTAAGGAATCCGTGAAATATAATTCTCAGATTTATGTACATCTGAAATATAATTCATCAGATTTATGTACATCAAAGCACTTCCCATACCTTATGCGTATATTCAAGTTATTGGAAGGGATTGTGATTTCTAGTGAGCCATAAAAATCAGTCAAAAGGGCCAATAACTCCTAATTTTTCAAAAACCAAACATTGGCCCAACAATAATGTCAAACTCTATGAGGGTAACGATCAGCCATTAGGAATAGACTATGAAGGGTTCCAGAAAAGATAGTAGCCCCAACCAGATAACACAAATTGATCATTTCCAGGTATATCTATTAATCAAATTAATGTCAATAATCACACAATTCACAAGACTATAAGGATCAAAGGATATTGACATTTTCAGTACCCAATTATCATCCAAGGTATACCACATGTTATTCGAAGTGCGAACATAGCAGTAATAGTGGCCAGAATGAGTGGTATAACCAGAATGAACCAGGACCCCATACAATGAGTAATGCACACCACCATCCTGTCAACAAGAGAAACGTGAAAGTAATAAGTGAAACAACTCATAACCATATCATTATGCGATAAATAACTAAAAATAGACCATTGCTTACATGAGAGCCACTGACATAAGGTTCTAAATCCAGTGCAGTGCCAAACCGAACATTCTTTTTAATCTTTAGGTTAGGGTCATGTGCGTAGAATCTCTTTAGATGAACTGCTAGCACATTAGGTGCCTTATTAATTGTTAGCTGTTTGAGAGCCTTCACTTTCTGCTTGCAATGTTGACATTGATATTGCTTCTCCCCTCCATCCAAAAGTTCGGCAGCTGTGAAATTTGCAAGTGCCTTTTGAAGAGAATCTGCCTTGAGTATTTCGAGACTTAAATCCAAAAATGGATCAAACTTGTTGGAGGAATGAGAACACTGCATGCACTTCACCTGAAAAAAGCACCCAAAAAACTTTTGAGCAGTGTTGTCCATGGCGAATGCGGTCCATGGGGGAGAGCGAAAATCCCGCCATACCAGACGCTTTGTGGCGCCGTTATAGCATATTATGACTGAATAACCAGTAATATCGGCCAATATTTACCAGTGTGGCGAGCCTAAAGACCGCCATGTATATCTGCCATAGCACTGCAATTATGGATATTTGATAACACTGCTTTTGAGCGGTTTTCATACTATCAAGTCAAAAGATACTCTGCTTCTATTAAGATTCCCAGTTTATGCCTTAAATATCAACATATCCACCTAGAAACCTTGGTTGGTAATACTATTTCTCATACTAATCCTACAGGATCAAGAAACAAGTACCTGACTTCGTAGACGACCACCAAAGATCTTATGAACAAAACTTTTATCAAAAGCACCAGGTGATTCGCTCGGCACACCAGAAGGTAGGCAGCATTTATGCATTGATTCAAGTAAGTTCACCATATACTCATGTGCATCCTCTTGCCTACATTTTCGGAAATTGCGTGATATGGCTAATCTTATGTCAGGAAGTACAACTAATCAAATAGGAAATGCATCTTAAAAAATCAGGGTGGTGTCAGGGGACAACACTTCAGAAAAAAAAAACTAAGACCTTATAGTGACACTTGAGACATTCTTACACCTTAGCTAACAAAGTCAAGCATGTTAAAGTTTGGTTCTATATATTGTAGCCGGATTTTCGAGAAAAGTATCAACAACTGTATTAGCTGCATAACCCATATAAGCTATAAAATTATGTGATGAATTTTTTCATTCTTTTCCCTTGTTTGTAAAAGCTGATAATCAGCAATATGGAAACTCCCAAAAAGATACATACGAACAAACCTAGTGTTTTGTTAAATATAAGTTAAGAAGTTGGTTCTAGCCTTGTCTCTAAACAAGATACATGGGTACTAAAATTATCAAATACTAAGATCTTCGGGCCCAATAATGTTGACTTTTGTGGTTAAAAAAACATTAGTTCAAGGGAATACAATTCCAACGAAAACAATTTTCCATACCAGCCATCCTGATAGATAAGAAAGCAAGAAATAATATTATTATAGAAATATAGCCAAGTTCTTGTCAAGTTTCAAAAACAAAAAGATAAAACATAAACTAACATTAATCACTCATTAAAAAAGCACAAACTTAAGGATACACCGCAGGTTTACAACCAAATTCGCTGGTGATAATATTTTTCCAGTTGATTGCAGTGCCCTACTAACATGATTCTGTATCGCACAAAGAGCACAAAACCCAGCAATGCGGCCTATAAAAAAATCCCAAATTAAAATTAGAAATTCTGTAAAAGAAGTTTCCTCTAGTCATCCATATGAATAATTCCATACCAATAAAGCAAAATTACAAAACCAAAAATTCAATTATTTTAAACAAACAAATACATCAAAACAAACACAAATCATTAACAAAATACAACCATCAAACGTAATATAGCAAGTGACACAGAAGTAAATGTATAGCTCACATGAACTTTGATGATTGCCACTTTGCAGATAAGCAGCTAAAGGCTCAGTATACGTCAAACACTGCAAAACTGAATTGAGAAAACAAGTGTTTCCAAGATTATGTAGTCCAGCTCCCTGAAAATTTTCAATTACATGCTAATAAATCCTAAATCTCAAAAAAAACTATCAATTCAAATTCCACCATTCCAAAACAATCTCAAACAAATTAGCATCTCAAATTTTCAAAATGCACAATAATCTCTTACTATTCTGCGAGAGGTAATTCCGAAGCTGAACTCAGGATCCAAACCACACTCAGAGAATTCAGAGCCATCGTGTTTCTTAGGAGCTGATTGTGAATGATCGGAGGTGGTAGGGTTTAGGGTTTCGATGTTAAAATCATTGGAAAAGCCTTGGAAGGGTCTTTTAACAGGTACGAAATCGATTTTTCTCTGAAACGGATCGTATTGTTTTTGCTTTTCGGCTTCGGCGATTATACCCTCCGCCATTGGATTGATTCAATAGAAGGTTCTTCAATTAGGGAATTGAATGTGAAAAGTGTTAAAGAGAAAACAGAGCATATCAAAAGAAAAACGGCGAAGGGTTTCGGCTTATGTGAAAGAGAAACAATAAGTGAAGGGTGGTGGCTGCTATTAAACCCTACACTATACTGCCAGCTCATGAAAAAAATCTAACACTCTCTATTAATATTGATGTTTTGAGCCTGGCCCGGAACAGGCCCATAGTTCTTGTATTATTATTTGGAAATTTTATTTAATACTCCTACAATTATATTCATACCCTTATATTAATATTTTTTGGATTAAAATACTCTCGTATAAAAATTTATAATTTTTTTCATTTGTTCACCGGAAGACATTTTTTTTTCACTGGAAGACTTTTTTGCAAGTCTTCCGATTCATATTTTTTTGTTTGTTCACCGGAAGACCTTTTACAAGTCTTCCGATTCATATTTTTTTTTATTTTTAATATTGTCAATTATAATTTTTTTTATTTACTATCCTATCATATAATTTATTAAAAATTAAAATTAATATTTATAATATTGTCAAATATTATAATATTTTTAATCATCTTAACGTTGGTTTTTTAATTCTATTCATGAATTCAAATCAAAAGTAGAATATATAATATACAATTATAGTTGTTAGTCATTTAATTTTATTTAATCCAATATCAAAGAATTATTTTAAATTTCTGGATTCAAATATTGACCGAAACATATATTAATCATTCTTTAAATTATCAGTATTTGAAAACTATATATTTAAGAAAAAAATCTGAATTCATTGAACAAGTAAAAAATGAATTGATGTCCAATAATAAATTTTTTAATATAAAATAAATGATGGAGGAAAAAAAAACACATAATGTCAATAATTAATTTTAAAATTTAATAGTTTAGATTCATTCTTATTTTATTACATAAAAATAACTATTATATATATATATATATATATATATATATATATATATATATATATATATATATATATATATATATATATATATATATATATATATATATATATATATATATATATATATATATATATATTAATTAATTACAATAATAAAAAACTTAATAATATTGATAATAATAATAATAATAATATAGTCCCAACAAGCAAATAATGAAAAAGGTTATGATGTATTTGTTTTTTACTCACTTGTCTCAACTATTTTATTAATAATATTTTTATTCTAATTTAAATTATCAGTATATGGAAACTATATATTTAAGGCAAAAATCTGAATTTATTGAGAAGAAAAAATGAATTGATGTTCAATAATGAATTTTTAATATAAAATAAAAGATGAATGGGAGAGAGAAAAATGACACATGATGTCAATAATTTATTTTAAAATTTAAAAATTAAAAAAAAAAAACATGAGTCTTCCGGTGAACAAACGAAAAAAAGTGAACCGGAAGACTTCCAAAAAGTCTTCCGGTGAACAAAAGAAAAAATATGAACCGGAAGACTTGGAAAAAGTCTTCCGGTGAACAAATGAAAAAAATTATAAATTTTTATACGAGAGTATTTTGGTCTAAAAAATTTTATGTAGGGGTATGGATATAATTGTAAGGGTATGGGGTAAAATTTCCTTGTTATTTTGATAACTGGATTTCTATTTCTTTTCTGAAACTTTTTGTTGGCACTATTATTCACACTCCTATATCTTGCATTTCACGTTCTTTTCTCATAAATTTTTGAAGAAATTAAAAATCAAAACAAAATTAAAAAGTAAAAAAACTAGAGTCTTCTATCAACTTTTTTATATTAAAAAGAGTTAAATATGTGCATAGTTCTCCTAAATATTTCATATTTTATTTTTAGTCTCTCAAAAAAACATCTTTTAAAGAATCTTCCTCGTAAAAGTTTGCATCCACACTTTTGATTCCTCCTTCAACATAGTTTGCATCCACACTTTTGATTCCTCCTTCAACATAGCGACGGTTTTTACAACTTAACGACACAATTAGCAACAATTTTAATGACGGTTTACTACTTGGTGACTGAATTAGCAACAACTTTAGCAAGTGGTATCAAAAGTGTGGATGAAATTTTTTTAGAAGGATCATTCATTGAAGGAAATTTTTCAAAGGACTAGAAATGAAATATGAATTATTTAGGAATACCACAAACATATTTGTTCTGACGCTCGTGCCTGCGGTAACAGTTAGTTCCGAGCACCTATGTTTGTCCCAACGGATAGTCTCTGGCAGTTACCTATTCATTGGGAGCGAATATCTCGACTCAAAAATAGGAACCAATGGCCAAGCAATGGGGGAATTATAAAAAACCCTCTCATTTAAGAGGGTCAGATTTTCTAAATCATCCTAAGACATACTCACTTTATATTTTCCTTCTCTTTTCCCGATTCTTACTTTAGTATCGGAGTACCTTACAGATACACCCCATCCCCGTCATTGAAATCTAGCATCGCAGACAAAGTCTCTGATCTACTCCAAGTTCTCATCAGCCGTCAAGATCAGCGGTGCCGTATGTGGGAAACTATGTTCTCCCCATCTTTCTTTCCTCGTAAATTTAAGACCAAAACAGTTCTTTCAAGATTATAATCATGGCTACCCATGACAATGTCCACAATGCTCGCAATGTCATCCTCCCCGTCAGCAAGACAGACGCTGACAGAGCAACCCCTTTTCTCGGGAGTAACACCCATCAGTAGAGAGATGGAGCCACAGCGTCTCCTTCCCCCGATCATACTGACAACGTTGATATCCATCCCTCTAAGGACCATCAGCGCGTCCCAGTTCCGCCTAACGCCGATCCGGCCATGGCGGCCTTACTCGAGGCCCTCAACGAGACAAACCTTCTGATCCTCCAGCAAAACGCAAGAATTGGAGCCTTAGAATAGTCTCATCGACCAAGATCTCCTCCGCCAAAAAGAGAGCATCGGAGATCTTAGAGTTATTCTCCCGGACGAGGAAGAGACCACCGAGCACTAGCAGAGCCAAGCTCTCTGGCCATGAGAAAGCGCGACCATACCTCTCCTCGGAGCCAGCACTCCCTAGAGGCCGATAGGACCAGAAGGGATCTACAGACAGAGCGTCAGTGTTCGCCCAGATCCAAAGGCCGAGCCTGAACTCCATCTCCCCGCAAAGATCGCGGTTCTCTCCTCGAACGAAGTACCCGCTCTCATTCACAGTCTAGTAGCAGCAACGACAATGAGCTTCGTGGACCGTTGTCTCAAGAAATAATGGCCATGCGTCTACTAAAAGGGCTGGAGAAACCCTCACCCTTGGGCATGTACGATGGCACTACAGATCATGACGAACACGTCGAGAACATTGATGCCTTGCTCGATTATTGTAGCATTCGAGGCGCCATCAAATACAGATTGGTCCCAACCACACTAAGGAAGGGATTCATGTCATGGTACAAGAGTTTCCCCTTTGAGTCCATCACATCTTGGAGGCAGTTAAGAAAGATGTTCTCCAAGAATTTCACAGTCTCTCGTCGCCACCCAAAGACAAAAGCCTCTCTTGAGTCCATAATTCAAGGGAAAGACGAACCTCTTCAAACTTATATCGAAAGGTTCAACAAAGAAGTCGTTCAGGTCTTCATGACCGTGAATATGGAGAAGTACTTACTCGAGCGCGGGCTCCGTCCCCGCACTGAGTTTGCTAAGACCGTTGGCATCGAAACCCCTGCAACACTGGATGCCCTCCTCTTCAAGACCCAGTCATACATCCAGTATGAAGAAAGGGAAGCAGCCAACACCGCTAAGAACTCTAGACACCGGGAGAACTCCAGGTCCTCAAAGCACGACGAAGCCTCAACATCTTGTCGGGGAGCCAAGAGAAAAAAAGACAATCACCCCCGGGAATCCCGGGACCATAAAGGGTCATCTGGCCGATTCCACAAATACACTCCACTGACCGTCTCTCGCGAGAAGATTCTCTCTGAGTGCGCAAAGTCAAAGTTCGGGCAAACAGGGGTCTGTTTTCCAAAACAGATATCGCCCAAGTCAAACAAAGATAAGAGAAGTATTTTCGGTTCCATAAGAGCCACGACCACATGACCGATGATTGCGTCCATTTGAAGGATGCAATTGAGATCTTGATCAGGGACGGGCACCTGAGACAATTCTCTAAGAAGAAGAATGTTCCTCAGTAGGACGCCCAGGAGTCAAAGAAGGTCGAGGTGGCGGTGCCTTCCTCGGACGAGACCAGTCTTCAAGTTACCATGAGCATCTCACGACTGGAATATTTCTACGTCCCCAAGGGGCTCAACATCCCTCCTTATTTCGCCACATACAGCCCATAGGAAACCTTCCCCTCCGTCATGGTCATCTCAGAAGAGGGATTCAACAAGGTGATCATGGGATCCGTCAAGAGGAAGTTCGAGCATTTCATCAACACAAGTTCGAGCCAGAGTTCTACACTTGACAAGGTCTGAGGAGAGTCGGTCCCCGTCACCTTTTACCGCGAAGAACTCTTCGGCAGAGCTCCCAACTCCAGCATTTCTCTGCACGTAAGAGCGCAAATGGTCAACTTTGACGTTCAGTGCATTCTGGTCGACCAAGGAAGCTTGGTTGACATCATGTATTCCAAGCTATTCTCCACTCTTCAGCTAATCGAAACCCATCTGACGCCCTACACAGGCTCTGACCTGCAAGACTTTAACGGGTCAGTCACAAACCCGTGGGGGTACGTGGAGCTGATCGTCACATGCGGGGTAACAAAAATGGCCAGGTCCATCAAAGTCCAGTTCCTGGTCATTGACTGCCCATCCCTCTACCAATGCATCTTCGGACGACCCACTATGGCCGAACTGGTAGTTGTAATATCTACCGTGCACCTGAAAATGAAGTATTACACTTCCAAGGGGTTTGTTGCCACCCTGCACGAAGACCTCGAAGTAGCGAAAAGGTGTTTCGAGGCAGCCTCGAAAGAGCTAAACACAATCGCTGCCCGACCAAAGACTCCCAACAAGCCTACTCTGCCCTGCGACTCCAAAGAGGCGAAGTCGCTACCCCGCATCGACTCTATTGACCTCGATAATCGTTTCTCTGAGGAAGATTTGAGAGACCAGAAACGAAAAGGGAAAATAGATCCAATCAAGCTCGAGCAGCCATTCCACATCTAGCAGTGGCGAGACTGCCCATATGATGTTGCCAATCCCAGATGGCGAATTCGAACTAGTTATGTTTGGTGACAGCCCCCAAAAAGGAGTGAAGATAGGGACTGGCCTCCCTGACCTTACGAGGAAGCAACTGAAAGCATGTCTCCCGGCGAATGCATATTTGTTCACGTAGAATGCCTCAGAGATGCCCGGGCTAGATCCTAAGGTGGTTTGCCACCAGCTCACCATCGACCCCCCCCCCCCATTAGGGTGGTAGCTCAACATAGGCGAAAGAAGTCTCTAGAAAAAACGGAGGTTGTCGAACAAGCTGTAAAAGACCTCCTAGAGGAAAATTTCATCTTGGAGCCCAAGTATACTATGTGGATGTCCAATGTTGTACTTGTAAAGAAATAAATGGGAAATGGCGAATGTGTGTTAACTATACTGATATTAATAGGGCCTACCCTAAAGACGTGTATCCCTTCCCCAACATAGACAAATTAGTTGATAGTTCTTCTGGTTTTAAATTATTATCTTTCATGGATGTGTATTCAGGCTATAACCAAATACCCATGGCCCGAAAGTACAGGATGTGCTTAAATCTGGAGGAGTGCACATTCAGTGTACGGGCAGGAAATTTCCTCGGTTTCTACCTAGCTGAACGAGGATCGAAGCCAACCTTGAAAAATGCAGAGCTTTCTTCGAATTCCTCATACCGAACTCGAAGAAGTAAATCCAATTGCTAAATAGGATGCTCACATGTTTGTCCCGGTTCGTGGTTAAATATGCTCAACAGGCTCTCTACTTTTTCAAACTCCTCCCCAAATAGGCAATTTTTGAATGGACGGAGGAATGCGACAAAGTCCTCTTTCACCTAAAACAAGCGCTATCGTAACCACCGGTCCTCTCTCGTTCTAATAGCGAGGAGACTTTCTATCTCTATTTCCTCATCGTGACCAATGTCGTCAGCCACCCTCATTCGTGAAACTCCTGAGGGGCAGAAGCTCATATACTTAGCAAAGCTCTATAAGGACCGGAGCTCAAATACTAACAAATTGAAAAGGTAGCCCTAACCCTCATCAATATTGCGATGATGTTGAGGTACTACTTTGTAGCCCACACAATTGTGGTGTGCATGGATCAACTCTTGAGGAAACTATTAGGCCACCCAAACATGGCCGACAAAATTCTTAAATGGTCACTAGAGCTGTCCGAGTTTGCCATCCATTACGAAAGCAGGAAACCCTCAAAGCTCAGGCATTGGCTGACTTTGTGGCAGAGATAGCCTTGCCCGACTCCCTAGATTGCAGAGCTCGCAGGTGGACAATCTTTGTCGACGGAGTGTCCAGCTCAGCAGGGAGCGGAGCAGGCATCATCCTGGAAAAGGAGGAAGGTATCCTCGTCGAGGTCTCGCTTACCCTATCTTTCCCCACCTCCAAAAATCAGGCATAGTATGAGGCTTTCCTCATAGGTCTGCGCCTTGCTGAAGAACTGGGGGTCGAGGAAGTCGTAATCTGCACAGATTCTCAACTCGTGGTCCTCTAGGTACGGGGAGAGTATCAGGCCAAGGACAACAACCTATTTGAATACTTGACCTTGGTCAAGGAAAAAATGACGAAGTTTGCATCGGTGGAGGTAAACGTTCCCCACGAACACAATGCTCGGGCAGATGTCTTGTCAAAGTTGGCGAGCACAAAGAAAAGGAAGGAAACAAATCAGTCATACATGAGTTACTTCCTCGACCTATCATCGAGAAAGCTCTCATGATCCTCGAAGTTCACGTCATTGGCGACATCAACTGCTGGAAGACCCCAATTTATAACTACCTCGCCAAGGACGAACTATCGTCCGACCCAAAGGAAGCCAGTGTGGTCAGACGTAGAGCATGTTCTCATGTCCTGGCAAAAATAAGCTTTACAGGCGAGGGTTCCCCATTCTTCTCCTCAAATGCGTTGAGCAAGAAATGGTCCCCCACTTCCTGCGTGAAATCCACGAAGGGATCAACGCCCAGCACCTCGAAGGAAGATCCCTCGCCAAGAAAGCCATATGAGCAGGATATTACTAGATGACCATGCAACACGATGTAAAAGAGCACATGAAAAAATGTGATAAATGCCAATGTCACGGGGACATACACTTGGCACCGCCCAATGAGTTCAAAGCAATATCCTCCCCGTGGCCCTTCGCATGGTGGGGCTTGGACATCCTATGACCATTCGTCGTACGGTTAAATCAGAACAAATACTTGATAGTAGGCGTGAACTATTTTACAAAATGGATAGAAGCAGAGGCTCTGGAAAAAATAATGACCCACAATATACTCCGCTTCTACAAGCGAAACATCCTTGCTCGCTTCGGCGTCCCCTAAGAAATCGCGATAGACAATAGGACACAGTTCACGGACAAAAAGTTTCAAGAGTTCATCCCCTAACTGGGCACCAAACATCACTTTGCATCCGTTGAGCACCTGTAGACGAACGGGCAAGCCGAGGCAGCCAATAGGGTAATCCTATGAGGTCTCAAATGTAAACTAGACGAAACCAAGAAACAATGCGTCGAGGAGCTGCATAACGTGTTATAGGCCTACCGTACTACGCCCCACTCTTCGACCGGAGAAACCCCTTTCCGTTTAGCATACGAGGTTGAGGTAGAAATCCCTATCGAAATACATGTGCCCTCCAGGCGGACTGAAGCTCCCCTAGACAAAGAGAACAACAAGGAAGAGCTTGATCTCTTCGAAGAGGTCCGATCAAGGGTTGTCTTCCGTGAGGCATTATTAAAACAAAAATCGCAATTAGGCACAATGCCAAATTCATACGACGAGTAATTCAAGTGGGCAGTCTCGTCTTAAGAAGAAATCACAAAGATTCTCGTGAAGGCAAACTCCGCGCAAACTAAGAAGGACCCTATCGTATTCGAGCAAAAATAGAAAATAGGGCCTACCACCTAGAACATCTCAACAGGGAAGAACTCGCTCGACCATGGATGCCGAAAAATTAAAACAATATTATAGTTAAGGCCACAACTGTCGGTATGCTCCGTTGACACAACGAGCACAATGTACCGACCAGAACGTGTACGCCTCGGGTCAAGCGTTACATACTAAAATGAATCAAGGCAAGCTTTTTCTCTAGAATGAACAAGCCCACTGCCCAATAGTGGTCCCTCGATCGAGCCCGTCATCATCGACGTACCATGAAAGGCAAAACACCCAGCTCGCAATGGGAAGTTCACGCCGCGAACTCGAGCCACAAACGCGACATGAGCTCCACTCTCATGCTTGGAAACGAATCAGGACTTTCGACCAGTTCCTCTCACTGTTGATCACCAATTTGTCGAGCAAACTCTAAAACATAATGAAATTGTTCACTTAAATAGCCCATACAACGGGCACAAGTAACAAGCAGCGTGCGACACTTAGCAAATTTAAGCAAAGTAAAAACATGCACCAAAAACAAATCATACACAATCGACCACCACAATAGAAAATAAATATTATCATATAAAACGGCCACAAGGACCGTAATTATGTTGGTTACAATAAAAAGGGGCCAAGCCTCATCCAAAGAAAATAAAATTACAAAGACACGACACACATGCTAGAAGCACAACAAAAAGAAAATCAGTCGGCCATAGGTTGTGGCTCCTCGCAGATGGGTTGCTCAAGCTCCTTGGTGAACCTGAGAAAGTTTGGGATGATGATATGGCTTCCTATCACACTATGGAGGAACCTAATCCCCTCGGTAGACAGCTCGACTCCGGGGTTCGCAATCCTCAGTTGTGCCACAACATTGTTAAAAGCCTCTCCGACGACCCATATGCAAACCTCCTCAGCCTGGATGATACAGGCAACAAGCTCGACCCGAGTCTTTAGAATCTTCACCTCATCGCTTTCATCCTCAGCATGAGCAACTGTTGCACCTCGAAAAATCAACGAGAAACACGACCCTCGAGCAAAAGGCGCAGAAATGAGGTTCGACAGAGTCGCCACCGAACTTTATTTATCTCGAATAAACAGGAGAGGAAAATATCGAGAAAATCTCTTAAGACGAAAGGACATGAACAGGGTTGCCGCAATCATGTTTCGGGTTTGGGAGTCAGTTATGCAAGGGGAAGGTATTAGCACACCTCATGTAACACCCCCTTCTATACCCCAAATAAACAATTAAATCACATAAGCACGTAATAAATTTCATCAGAGTAAATTAAAATATGGTATAAAAGAAGTATGCCACATCATTCACCAAAATAACATACAACACCTGCTCTATAAAAGACATGCAACAGTGGGGTAGTTCAACAGAGGAACTTAGTCCTACACCCACATCTCAATATTTAGAAATAAGCGGAAGATTAAAACATTTGAATCATGTAAAACATGTTATCATATAAATGCATAATTCAGTTTGGTTCATAATATCATTCATGTTTACAAAACATTACCATCAGATACATACACAAAATATATCCTAAAAGAATACTATACAAGCCTAACTACCCGGTGCTACATATCAGAGCATAACCGACCCAAAAGGATGAAGCTAAACTTCACAAAAGACCTCTAGCACCTAATCTGCAATGCCTCTTAGAGCATTATAAAACAGCAGAAGGGTGAGAAATATTATCATAATAATCAAGGCATATAATTATATATACATACACAAGTATATAACACATACATTTCACATTTCTCACCAAAATTCATTCCAATCATCATATATATCACAATATATGTGTAAACAAACATGGATAATCACCAAGCACATTTCATCATGTATACATCCATAGTTCTCAATTCAATACTTCACATAAAGGTATACTTTCATACAACAATACACATTAATCATGTGACTCAATGCAACTCATGCCATGTGGTACCAACACTTGTTATCATTTTTCGGTTTTTACACTTAAACCGGGTCCACCCTTCTAGACCGATAACAACAAAAGCCCGTTCCCAAAGCTTTCAAACCCACCCTTTTAGGTTTGGGACAAGTCACTAGTCTCCACGAAACTAGCAAACATTACCTCTTGACTAAATGATGCATATGCAATCAACCACCAAATGCACTTAAGACCGTCTCGCATCTTAATCCCATGCATTCAAATAATTCATCACACAAGAATTATAACATGATTGCACACACAACATATGCATATATCATCAATATATTTATCAAGCAATGCACACATATTCATAATATGTTCTCATGCATTCTATTCATACAATCTCATACAAATAATATGTATTCATAATCAATTCCACAATCTAGGATTCATGCCATACGGCTACCCACAACATATATTTCACAGTATACAATTACTCATTCCAACAAGGATCAAACACAATCGAACAAAGAATCAACATGGAATGGAATCACAAGAAAACCAAATGTTGTCACGCTCGCTGGCTTGCTCGCCTAGCGAGTCTCTAGAGAATACTCGCTATCTGTTCGCCTAGCGAACAAGCTCGCGAAGGCAAACAGAAGCTACAGACTTCGCTCGCCACCTACATCGCTGCAGCGAGGCCCTAGCGAATCCTTCGCCACCTCACTCGCTACCAGCAAACCAGATCAAATGCATTATGTCCAAGTCTGGGACCTCTCGCTAACTTATTCGCCCAACGAGTTGCAAGCGAATGTTCGCGACCTGTTCGCCTAGCGAAGGTGCTAGCGAACGTCTGCGAACTCAGAAATTCCCACAGTCTAAAACTCTGAAACTCACCTAATCCAATCAATTCAGTCCCGACTTGTTCCCGCAGCATTAACTTAGCATTCCTTGACTAAACTCTCCCACTTATTCTCATTTTCTACCGTTAAAACTCGGTTTCTATCGATTAAATCCACTTTGCCCTAAAATGGAAGTTGTAGAAAAACATCCAACAATCTAACTCAAGCATACATAATCATATACATTGACAAGATAATGATATTTCACACCCTTACCTCGATTAAATCGATGCTTGAGAGTTGTTCTTGAGCTTTTCCAACTTTTCCTTCTTCTCCTTCTCTTTTCCCCTCTTTCCCCTTCTTCCTCTTTCTTTCTCTTATGTTTCTATCTTTCTCCTTTCTCTCCATTTTTCCTTTATATATCTTTCCATTCTAATTATTTCCAACTGTCACACCCTCATTTTCGCCTTTAGCCTTTATACCTTACATTCGCCATACCATACATCATTTTATTGCATATCGAGCATGTGGGTACGGATTGGGTCGATTTGTCATTTTCCATTTCAAATTAGATAACTTGTCTATCTTGAACTACATGGAAGAAAAGGTTCATCATTTAAGGTTTGACCTAAATTGGAAAGTCTATTCTTGTAGATTTCTTCAAAGAGAAGTTACTTGACAAAATATTAGGATATTCAAAATATATTCCTAATGACCATGAAATGCAAGGCATAATTCAAGATTGCTTCATCCAATTTTGTTTTAAATTCTTGATCAAGTGGAGTTCAAATTTGCAAAGCATGAGTCAAGATCACAAGTCCATAATTCAAGACTTAATCCCTTTCAAGCTTAATGGTTCTAAGGAAATCCATCATGAATTCAAGATTAAAGGCAAGAATATTACAAAGAGAAATTTTATGACATTAGAAGAATGTCATTTGTTGCAAGATTTCCAACTCTAAGTAATGTTTAGAAATTACTTTATTTCTAATACTTCATTCAAGTCTCTAGTCAAATTTATGTTATGGTAATGCCACGCCAAGTCTACATTATGCTTACAAACATCCAAGAAACATGCAAGGATTAAATCAACATTGGAATGTTTTGAGACCAAGAATATGCATGTTCAATCATGTGCAAAACAGCCTCATGCAAGAGGAGGCAAATTATCTCATGTCATAAAATCTACATGTCACAAAATCAAGAGAATAGCATATGATAATACATCTAAATATCAGATTTTGAAAATGATGTCAAGAGGTAGTAGCTTTGACCAGGAGGAGTTGTCCAAACACAAACCAACAAAATGGGTGCAAGGCATAAGGTGCTGCAGAAAAACAGCATAGGCAAAGTGCAACAACAAAAATGCAGCATAGCTCTTGCATGGAAATGGAAAGAAAGAGAGTGGCATGAGAAAAGGTGGTAAGAGACACCACTCCATGAAAAATCTGATATATGGGGAGAAGTGAAAACCCTAGAGGAGCTGAGATAAGAGGAGGGGGCTGTAAACAAAAAGGGATCACTCTTCATTCATTCAACATCCATTCTACACACATTTGCAAAACCAGAAAATAGAGAGAGCTAACAAAACCCTAAAAACCAGGAAAATAGGAAGTTTTGCAAACCAGAAAAAGAGAGTGATATAGAACCAAGAGGATCATTGAGGAACAAAACCTTCACAACATAGAGTGAAGAGGAGTGAAGTACTTTCAACCAAGACCAAGGAGGGCTTGCAAGAAGGATAGAAAGCTCTTGGATATCCATTTCCTCCAACCTTTCTCCCTTTATTTTTTTTCTCTTACATTCATTTTGTTTATTCTTTTATGTATTGTTGTATTGTATGTTTTATGTAAGGTTCCAAAGGGACCAAGAAACCGTTCTTAAGAAACCACAAAAACGAAAGAAAAACATAGAAAAGTTAGGTTTTTTCACTCTGGTAGCCTGACACGGGCCGTGTCACACAACACGGCCACCCGTGTTGCACCTTTGTTTGAGGTTTCCATGACCAAAAACCCCAGGCCTCACAACACGGGCCGTGTCACACAACACGACCACCCGTGTTGCAGCTCTGTTTGCCCTAAAAATCATTTTTCACCCAGACTTTACAACACGGGCGATGTCACACAACACGGGCGATGTCACACAACACGGCCACCCGTGTTTCACCTCTGTCACGCTCCAAAACCCACATTGCATGCACCCTATGATACGGGCCGTGTCACACAACACGGCCACCCGTGTTACACCACTATTTTGCTACTTTTTTCGATATTTTACCTCCAAAAAAATTTTCCCGTTTTTATTGCATGTCTCGATTTTTTTATGCGACTAACCCGATATGTTTGTATGTTTTTCGTATGTGAATGTTGTTGTGGTCCTTGTTGGCCTTTGATTCCAAAAAACCTTTTTTAAAAAAACAAACTCTCGATTTTATCGAGCCATTTTCAACCCTTGTAAGTCGGCCGCCTTGTGCGTCCGCCATCGACCTTGTTCGTATCACCTCAAATACTTTTACAAACAATAAACCTTGATCCAACGTCAAGTGGTTCTCTTTTCTCATAAAAATCCAAAAAAATACAATAACATAAACGATTAGAATTATGCACCACGAACCTTAAAGTGGTGGAAAAGGAATGAGAATGAAGTCCTCCTACACTCGTTCCGAATGTTTTGGATACAAGGCGCTCGACTTGGTTATTCGAAACATTCATTTCTATCCAAAGTCTTTTGTGTATAATCCTAATCAAGAACAATTTCTCTTAAGAAACTTAAAAATAACATCAACTCATCAAACCTATTTTCGCCTTAGGGCATCAATTTAAAAACCATTTTTCAAGGTATAAAATCAACCAACAAATAACTATTTCATAAGCCTCCGAACTACGGAGCTCTGATTCCTCGCTTCTTTTAAGTGAGGATACGTAGGCACAAGGGCCACAATCCTTGGTGAACATTAAAATAAATAAACCAACCCCTCTTTTCTCTAAACAAGCAAACTCTTAATAAAAACACCCATTCACGTTAAATAATCTAGGAGGTTCCCATCGAGTACGATGGATGCGAGGGGGTGCTAACACCTTCCCCTCGCATAACCGACTCCCAAACCCTAAGACATGGTTGCGATGACCACGCTCTTTTCCCAAAGGTTTTGTCGCTATTTTCCTTTCCCTCCTTGGGATAAATAAAATCCGGTGGCGACTCTGTGTCATTTTTCGCGTAGCGACAGCTGGCGACTCTGCTGGGGACTTTTTCCTAAGCGAGTCAAGCCTAACCTAGGTTGCTTTTACGTGTTTGGGTTCTATCCTTTTTGCTTGTTTATCGCTTTCCTTGTTTTTTCAATTGTATCTCACCGTGTTTGGCTTCATTGGTTCTTGGTATGGATTGAAAACTTTGGTGGAAAACCTTGAGGGAAAGACTCTATACCCGAGTCTAGAGTGTTAAAATTGAGATAGGAGAGGTTGAGTAGTATGGGCTTCCGAGATGTTCATCTCATGATAGTCGATACGAGAACCTCGCTTAGAGTAGATTCATTTGAGAATAATGAGAACCGTCAAGCTCTTGGCGTGTTTGATCAATGTTTTCTCAAGAATCCATTACTCTAAGGACCTTTTAGAACCCTAAACCTTTGGCCAGCTAAGATTGATGGTCGCGTAGTATGGGTCCTCGAGAAGCTCTTCTCGTGTGGATCGATACGAAGACCTCGTTCAGAAGAGATTTTCTTGATGGAGTTGTTGCCTGGCAATGACTGACATACGTAACAAACAGTCAAGAAAGTCTATGACTCTGAAATCCTTGTCTAGAACCCAATGTCAATGTGTCTCGTAGTATGGCCCCCCGAGAAGTTCTTCTCATGTGGGTCGATACGAGGACCTCACCCAAAAGAGATTCGTGTGATGGAGTCATCCTCCGACATATTCATGTCATGTATGATGAACAGTCATGTGAATCCATGACTTTGGGATCCCTTTTAAACCCTAGATCACACCTTGTGATAACCTTTTCCATAAAGCAGACAGTATCGACCATATCCATACCACGGACTTATGAACCCATATGCTCGAATTCTGCATCCGTTCATACATACATACTTCATAAAAAAAAAAGGCTCTTAGTGTCTTGTTCTTGTTGCAGATATAAGCATTTTTCAGAAGCAGTCATGATGAATGTGAATTTAGGAACAATGAAGCTAAACAAGAAAACCGACAAAAAGAGCACTTTCACTTTCAAATACAAAGATCCTTCAATCGACAGTCTAAAAGCTCTAAGCGCCAAGATCACTCCCACCAAGCACAACAAATTTCACTCTTCTTATGGGAGAATTTTGGATCTGTTGACAGAGAAGGTGGAGTTTGAAGCTCTCACAGCCTTGGCTCAGTACTATGACACGTCTTTCCGTTGTTTCACCTTCGCCGATTTTCAGATAGCTCCTACTTTGGAAGAATTTGAGAAGATTTTGAACCTCTACATCAAAGATCGCAATCCTTTTCTCAAGCTAGAAGAAGAGTTCACTTTGAAGAAAATGGCTTCTGCCTTAGGGATTCCCACATCAGATGTGATAGCCAATTGGGCACCCAAAGGAGCAAGGGGTTTCTCGAGGAAATTCTTGGAAGAACAAGCGTGGAAGTATGCCAAGGAAGAGAAATGGGAAATATGTGGTTCAATTCTGGCGCTCTTGGTCTATGGAATTGTGATGTTTCCAAATGGGGAAAATTTTGTGGACCAAGTAGCAGTGGAAATCTTCTTGACCAAGAACCCTGTGCCTTTCCTCTTAGGTGACTTCTACCACACACTCCATACAAGACATACAAAAGGAGGTGGAATGTTCCTTTGTTGCGCCCCGCTCCTGCATAAGTGGCTAAGGACCCACATGCCCGAAAAAGGTCCTTTCGCTTCCATGGAACTCTCATGGCCTCAAAGATTCGCTTCACTCACCGCTAGTTCCATCACATGGTACAAGAGGGAATGGGAAACCAAAGATATTATCTTTTCTTGTGGAGAATTTCCCAACGTGCCTCTTGTGGGGACGCGAGGTTGCATCAATTACAACCCGGTGTTACTCAAGAGACAGTTTGGACACTCCATGGATGGCCCTCCTAAGGAAGAAGATTTGGTGTCATTCCTTGTCAATACGGCCGATCCAAGTGATCCGTCTGTACGAAGAGCAAGAAGAGCATGGGTAAACATCCAAAGAAGCAATCCAGACAATGGGCGGAAGAACATCCTTGCTCGTGAACCTTATGTCAAATGGGTGAAAGAGAGAGTGAAAGAGGTCAGATTACCTTTTATCTTTGATGCATTTGTTTTCCCATCTCATCCTGAACCCGAGCCTATCTTACCCGAACATATGGAGAAACTCAAGGCTAAGATCCAAGAACTTGAAGATGAGAACACTCAGCTTCGAATTCGACTCAACGAGACTAAGCAGAAAAGCGAAGCTTGGGAAGACAAAAGCAAAGAGTTGAAAGAAAAGTTCGAGGATAGCAAGAAAAGGGCTAGGTAAGAGAAAGGAAAGAAAGAATGGGTCGGTGGAGCTCTCAAAAATGCCAACGCCGACTTGGATCACCAAAATGAAAAATTGGACCAAGTGTGGCGAAAGGTCAGAGACTTAGAAAATGATGTGAGAATAGCGGCCCAGATGAAGAAAGATGAAAGGGAAAACTTTGAAGCTCATATTCACAAGTTGAAAGGCATTATGAAAGGCTGCGAAGATCAATTAGCTCGTGAGCTATTGGAAAAGGAGAATGCACAACGAGACTTCGTGCAAGCAGAGTACCAGTTGGGTAGAGCTATCGAAGAGATCCAAAGACTGAAAGATGGAATATGCGATGAGCTATATCTAGAGTTGAAGGACAGCTGCCATTATTGGGAAGAAAGTTGTCGTCAGGCAGAAGCTGCGGTACTTCAGAGAGATGACGTCATCCATGATCTCCAAATTCTCTATGAGGAGTGGAAGGACAAATTCATAAACTTGGCGGGATTCTCCAACTTTTTGCTTCAACAGATCCCTGAAAGATTGAAGGTAGTTGATCAAGTGATGACTCCTGAAAACACTCATGTCCCTGTGTTCGACTTTATGAAGTTTTGTAAGGAAACAATGGGGGAACTCGTTACAGATTTAGAGGCTGTCCGCAGAGCCCAAGGAGTCAAATTTAGAGTCGATTTGTAATTTGCTTAAGAAGTGTATCTTTTGTATTTTGTATTTGAACTTGGCTTCGAGCCTTAATGAAATGAGAGTTTGTTTTATTATGTCTCTTTTGATTAATTGCAATGGAAAATGTTTATATTCTCAATAATAACTAACAAGGTTACTAAGAGCTTTGCGCATAACATTATTCATATGCATTCCATACACATCATGTCGCATTTCATAAAAAAAAAAACAAAAACTTACAAAAAACTTGACCTCCATTCGCAGTAAACAAGCTGACTTCCCAACATCCCTACTACACTCGCGGCAAGCAAAGATTACTGATGAATCAAATTGAACAGACCCAAGCCGCCTTCAGAGACGAGATGACCCACATGAAGACTCAGATGGGCCAGTTGATGGAAGTCATCCAGGCTATGGCTAAAGGACAAGAAGAGTTGAAGCAAGCTATGGAGAGAAACGCTGCCAACACTCCAGTTCCTACTACTGTAGGCTCAACTCCCACTCCTGGCGAAGTCGTTCCAACTCCTACAAATGCAATCCCCGTTCCTGGTGGCACGATCCCTACTCCTGCTGGCGCAGGTGCAATCCCTATTCCTCGTAGTGGTACGACTACCCCTCAAATCCACTTTGACGATCACGAAGGTTTCTACAACTCTCACAATAACTTGGCTGCAGACGGTTCTGGAGCACCAACTACTGACTTGGAAAAGAAGGTACTCGCCTTGCAAGAGACGGTCAAAGGACTACAAGGCCCAAGCACTTTTGGGTTAGAGGCTGCGGATATGTGTTTGGTACCCGGTGTTAAGATTCCGCTCAAGTTCAAAGTCCATGACTTTGAAAAATACAAAGGGACAAGCTGTCCCCGAACTCACATCCGATCTTATTGTAGGAAGATGGCTGCCTACTTTGATGATGAAAAACTACTAATGCATTTCTTTCAAGATAGCCTCAGTGGAGCTTCCCTTGAATGGTACATGTAGCTAGAAGGCACGCACATCAAGACTTGGAAAGAGTTAGCCGAGGCATTTCTGAAACACTACCAATACAACTCTGATATGGTGCCCAATCGCACACAACTCCAAGGCTTGACCCAGAAATCTGGTGAAGCGTTCAAGGACTATGCTCAAAGGTGGAGCGACCTAGCTGCTAGAGTCCAACCTCCTCTTCTTGAAAGAGAATTGACCGATATGTTCATGAGGACTCTTTAAGGTCCTTTCCTAGAACGCTTGGCTGAATGCACATCTACTGTGTTCTCAGATCTAGTGATGGTTGGTGAGAGGATAGAGAATATGATAAAGATTGGAAAGATTCAAATTGCTGATGGAGCTTCTAAGAAGCCCTACCAAGGTTTTGCAAGGAAAAAGGGAAGGCGAAACGAGCGTTGCTTTTATAGACAAAGGGAAGGCCAAAGAATACCAAGGTTCTTATCATCATGTGGCCGCAGTTACTCCAAATCAGCCTCTCTCCATACCTGCAAGTCAACTGGCTGCTCAAGCTCCCTAGCAACAACAACGTCAAAACTATTATCAAGGTCCGCCAAGACAAAGGAGACCTGAGAAAAAATTTGATCCTATTCCGACAACGTACGCTAGGTTTCTTCCGCTCTTGCTTAGGGGTTCATTGGTGCAGTTAAGAGAAATGAAGGCTCCCCCAGCTGTTTTACCTCCCGGCTATGATGCAAATGCCCGTTGCGAATTCCATTCTAGAGCTCCCGGACATAACATTGAAAACTGCAAAACTTTGAAATATGTGGTACAAGATCTCATTGATTCAAAAGCCATCAATTTCACCAAGAACACTCCCAACGTGACTAAAAATCCAATGCCGCACCATGCCACGAACATGGTTGAAGAATCTAAAGGAAAGAAGTTGGTATCAGAAGTTGATAAAATAAAGACCTCATTTGCTGTTGTTAAAGAACAATTGTTAATGAAGAATATTGTCCCAGGATGTGCCGAGGATTGCCAACACTGTTTGAAAGATCCCCAAAACTGTCGTGAATTGAAGATGGGCATCCAAAATTTGTTAGATCAAGGTGTCATATTGGTGGAACAGATGTCTAGTGCTGAAGAAGTGACCACTCTTGATATTCCCTATGATCCCATGGAGTTTACTTATGATGAAGAACTGTTGAACAATTTGTATGGTCAAAACCGTGTACCTTTGACAATTCCGTACGATGAAGATTGGTATCCTACCCAAGTTCCACTACAAATCTCGTGTGATGTTACACCGCTGACAATTTCATGTGACCAGCCTCGTGCGCCCTTGGAAATCCCTTGTGTTTATGATTGACATTCTGTTCAGACCCCATACAATCAAGTTCGTGAACCGTTGCAAATACCGTATGACCAAGTAAAGATTCCATTGTCTCCACCTTCACTTGCTCCATTAGTGATATCTACACCTGCTCCTTTCCCTTTTGAGAGCACCAAGGCTGTCCCTTGGAAATATGAGCCAACTGTTTACATTAATAGGCAGAAGGTGGAAGAGGATGTTGTGAAAATTGATAATTCTGTAGAGAACATGGTTGGGACCGGTGGAATAACCAGAAGTGGGAGAATTTTTGCGCCCGTACCACCACCAAACGGTACAAGTGAAAAGCATCCAATAATGGAGCAGGGGCAGACTTCTACTCAAAAAAGGAGTTCCAATGAAGATGTCGAAGAATTCTTACGAATCATTCGAAAAAGCGATTATAAGGTGGTGGACCAGCTCAACCAAACACCTTCAAAGATTTCCATGTTGTCATTGCTAATGTGCTCTCCTGCCCATCAGGAGTCATTGATCAAGTTCTTGAAGACTGCTCATGTTCCTCAAGAAATATCCATTGTACAATTTGAAGGAGTGGTATCGAACATTGCCTCCGCACATATTCTGAGCTTTAATGAGGGAGAGTTGCCCCCCGAGGGGAAGAACCATAATAAGGCTTTGCACATCTCCGTTGAATGTGTGGATGTTGTGTTGTCGAGAGTATTGGTAGATACTGGGTCATCCTTAAATGTTTTACCAAAGAATTCATTGGCCAAGCTGACCATTGAAGGATTAATGATGAAACCCAGTTCAGTGATAGTGAAAGCTTTCGATGGGGCAAGAAGGACCGTGATAGGGGAAGTTGATCTCCCCATCAAAATAGGACCTCACACTTTCATTATCACATTCTATGTGATGGATATCTACCCGGCATACAGTTACCTACTAGGTCGTCCATGGATTCATGCGGCCGGTGCTGTAACGTCCACTCTTCACCAAAGGCTAAAGTTCATGGTCAATAACCAACTTGTCGTCATCGAGGGAGAGGAGGATATGCTAGTAAGCCATCTGTCTTCATTCCGTTATATTGAAGTGGGAGGGGAAGTTCATGAGACCCCTTTTCAAGCGTTTGATGTGATATGTGTAGAAATGATCCCTGCTAAGAAGGAGGAGAAGAAATCATAAAGGGCAGGACCCCCCATGATTAATTGGAAGGACGCAAGGACCGTAATTGAGGCCGGTCACCCCGAAGGTTGGGGAAGAGTGTTGGAGCTACCCGTCAACAAAAACAGAACTGGTTTGGATTACTCAGGCAATCACAAAGATCAGCAGAAGACAACCATTGACAAAGGCAAAAGGTTCATTTCTCCACTTGCCTTTGTTAGTGGTGGACATATGGTGGATGATCAGGTGGCCGTTGTGGAAGCTGAAGATGATGCATTAAAGGAAGTCTGCATGGTGTACCCAAAGGCGCCAAACCAACAACTCAACAATTGGACCATTACGGAAATACCGGAGGTCACCCTTGTTGAAGAGTAATTTTCCTTGTTCTGCTTTCAAATCCTATGCTCTGCCCAAGGCATAAGGATTATTTTGTAGGTCCCCCATGTTTTCAAATAATGTTTATCATGAATGAAATGAACCTCTTTGCATTCAATTGTGTTCCCTGTCTTTCTTTTTTACTTTTTGCATAAATAAATGGCAATGTTTTCTTGCATGTTTCTTTTCCATCTCCTGAAAATAAAGCATAAAATCACCAATCATGCAGATCCACCCCGGATTCCATTGATAACGATACTGCTACGGTTCCATATGACTTTGATAATCCAATCTACCACGCCGACGAGGATTGTGAAGAAGATTGTGAACTCCCCGAGGAGTTAGCCAGACTATTGAAGCAGGAATCAAAGATCATCCAGCCGCATCAAGAGTCAGTGGAAGTTGTCAATCTTGGAACCGAAGAGGACAAGAAAGAGGTCAAGGTAGGCGCTGCCCTAGAAGAAGGTGTGAAGAGAAGACTGATCGAGCTCCTACGTGTGTATGCAGATGTGTTTGCCTGGTCGTACGAAGACATGCCCGGATTGGATTCAGACATCGTGGTGCACAAATTGCCGCTCAAGGAAGATTGTCCGCCGGTAAAGCAGAAGATGAGACGAACTCGACCTGACATGGCCCTGAAGATTAAGGAGGAAGTACAAAAGCAGCTTGATGCCGGATTCTTGGCAGTATCAAAATACCCTAAATGGGTCGCCAACATTGTACCTGTGCCTAAAAAAGGAGGTAAGGTGCGGATGTGCGTTGACTACAGAGACCTAAATAGAGCCAGCCCAAAAGATGATTTTCCACTGCCACACATTGATGTGTTAGTAGATAATACAGCCCAATTCTCAGTCTTCTCTTTCATGGATGGTTTCTCCGGATATAACCAAATCAAAATGGCTCCAGAAGATATGGAGAAGACTACCTTCATTACCCCTTAGGGAACCTTCTGCTATAAGGTTATGCCATTTGGTCTGAAGAATGCTGGCGCGACATATCAACGATCAATGGTGACTCTCTTTCATGACATGATACATAAAGAGATTGAATGCTATGTAGACGATATGATCGCAAAATCCCAAACTGAAGAGGGACATCTCATCCACTTGGAAAAGTTGTTTGCTAGGCTAAGAAAGTTCAGGCTAAGGCTCAATCCGAACAAATGTACCTTTGGGGTAAGATCTGGTAAATTGCTAGGTTTTATCGTGAGCCAAAAAGGGATTGAAGTCGACCCTGACAAAGTAAAGGCCATCCAAGATATGCCAGCTCCAAGAACCGAGAAGGAGGTTCGTGGTTTCTTAGGGAGATTAAACTACATTTCCAGATTCATATCTCACCTAACAGCTACTTGTGAGCCAATATTCAAGCTACTTCGCAAAGATCAAGCAATCATGTGGAATAACAATTGCCAAAAAGCATTTGAGAAAATAAAAGAATATCTGCAAGAGCCACCGATTTTGATGTCTCCCGTGCCAGGAAGACCTCTCATCATGTACTTGACCATTCTGGAAGGGTCCATGGGATGCGTGTTGGGACAGCATGACGAAACAGGTAGAAAGGAGCATGCTATCTACTACCTAAGCAAAAAGTTTACTGACTGTGAAACAAGATACTCAGTGTTGGAGAAGACCTGTTGTGCACTCGCATGGGCTGCCAAACGCTTAAGGCAGTATATGCTGACCCATACCACATTGCTGATATCAAAGATGGATCCAGTCAAATACATCTTCGAGAAGCCTGCTCTCACTGAACGAGTAGCCCGTTGGCAAATGGTACTGGCGGAATATGACATTCAGTACGTCTCGCAAAAAGCTATCAAAGGGAGTGTGTTATCTGACTACATAGCCCACCAACCCGTGGAAGATTACCAGCCGATGCGTTTTGACTTCCTTGATGAAGATATCATGTTTGTCAGAGACTACGAAACACCAGGCCCAGACGAAGGACCCGAACCAGGATCGCGATGGACGCTCGTGTTCGATGGTGCCGCAAATGCTCAAGGCAATGGGATAGGGGCAATCCTCACCTCTCCTACCGGTTTCCACATTCCATTCACCGCAAGATTATGTTTCGAATGCACCAACAATATGGCAGAATATGAAGCATGTATCTTCGGGATTGAAGCCGCTATTGACCATAGAATCAAGATTCTGGAAGTGTATGGAGACTCAACTCTAGTCATCAGCCAAGTCAAAGGCGACTGGGAAGCACGTGACAGCAAATTAGTGCCATATCGGGATCACGTCTTGAAAGTAATCCCATACTTTGATGAGATTACTTTCAATCACATTCCTAGAGAAAGCAATCAATTGGAAGACGCTCTTGCCACGTTGTCATCCATGTTCAAAGTTAAATGGAAAAATGAGGCACCCTCTATCCGTATTGAATATCTTGATGAGTCTGCTCACTTCCTGGAAGCAGAGTTAGCAACCGATGATCAACCTTGGTTCTATGATATCAAAAGATATCTAGAAAGGCAAGAGTATCCAGAAAATGTTTCCATCATAGACAAGAAGTATTTAAGAAGGCTTTCGTCCAAATTCTTCTTAAGTGGAGATGTGCTTTACAAGAGAAACTATGACTCGGTCTTGCTCAGATGTGTGGATAGACACGAAGCCGACCGAATCATAAACGAAATCCATGAAGGTTCTTTCGGTACACATTCCAGTGGACACATGATGGTTAAGAAGATTTTGAGAGCTGGTTATTACTGGTTGACGATGGAAACTGATTGTTATCGTCACGTGCAAACATGTCACAAATGCCAAGTCTATGCAGATAGGATACATGTGCCGCCAGTTCCTCTGAATGTCTTGACGTCGCCTTGGCCTTTCGCCATGTGGGGTATAGATGTGATCGAACGCATCGAGCCAACTGCTTCAAATGGACATCGTTTCATCTTAGTGGCCATTGACTACTTTACTAAATGGGTGGAAGCCGCATCTTATGCCAATGTCACCAAACAAGTGGTCACTCGCTTCATCAAAAAGGAAATCATTTGTCGTTATGGGGTCCCAAATAAAATCATTACTGACAATGGTTCAAACCTCAATAACAAGATGATGAAGGAATTGTATGAAAGTTTCAGGATCGAGCACCACAATTCGTCACCGTATCGCCCAAAGATGAACGACGCCGTTGAAGCAGCGAACAAAAACATCAAGAAGATTGTTCAGAAAATGGTGAAAACATATAAAGATTGGCATGAAATGCTACCATTTGCTTTGCATGGCTATCGCACTTCAGTGTGCACTTCTACTGGGGCAACTCCATTTTCTCTTGTGTATGGCATGGATGCGGTACTCCCTGTTGAGGTAGAAATCCCTTCCCTGAAAATTCTGACTGATGTCAAGCTTGACGAAGCTGAATGGGTGCAGGCAAGATTTGATCAACTTAATCTCATTGATGAAAAATGCATGGCACCCATCTGCCATGGCCAGATTTACCAAAAGCGGTTGAAAAGGGCGTTTGACAAGAAGGTTCGCCCTCGAGATTTCGAAGTGGGAGACTTGGTATTGAGAAAGATTCTGCCAATCCACACAGACCCAAGAGGCAATTGGACACCTAATTATGAGGGTCCATATGTTGTAAAGAAGGTTTTCTCCGGAGGGTCCTTGATATTATCCAACATGGACGGTGAAGATCTGTCATCCCCTGTAAACGCAGACGCAGTAAAAAAATACTACGCTTGAGAGTAGACCCGGTGGACAACAAAAAGAAAAGTCCAAGCAAAAATTAGGGTTAAAAATAAAATAATAATAATAATACCCGATAAGTTGAAAACCCTTAGGGGCAACTTAGGCAAAAAATGGGTATCCCGGTAGACTGAAAACCCGAAAGGGCGGTCTAGGCAAAAGTTAGGGACCTAAAAAAGAAAAGACTGAGGTCTGTGAAAAGTCTGTGAGCTCATCATCCGAATAAGGAGAACTACACATGGGGAAGATCAATTCATCCACCTTCCTCAGAGGCAATGTACGAGAAGCTTCAAGGCCATAGAGATCATAGCAGAATTCAAACTCAGTGGAAATCCGACCTTTTTTTCACATTGCCACTGTGCTTTTTGTCATATTTTTTGCAATTACCTCTTTTAGGAATTGTATCCTTATGTAAAATTACCCATTTATGGGTCACTTTATCATCAATAAAAAATCTCTTTCATCAATTCGTGTGTCACATCTATTTTCTTCTATGTTTGCAAAAAGTGGAATTTTCATTCTTAATAAATATTGCATTGAAAATTATGGGATAACAATAATAATAACAAAAGAAAGCATAAAGTTGCTCTTCGACCTAGGTGTATGAAGGATAAAAGCGATCTCTAGTAGGCGCACGTGTACACTAAGCATCGTCTGATCATAAAGTTTGCCGGGGACTTGACCAAATCAGGGGCAACTTGACTGGCCAGCACAACTTGTCTGATAAGACCATCTGGAGATAATCCAAATTTCGTCACGAGGATGTTGGGAAGTCAAACTCGACGCCCCAAATCAAAGCCCAATCACTTGGCATAAATTATCACCCCTAACCTTCATGTCCTTACATCCTTGACATTTTTGCATACATACTGCATCATTACATGTGCTTAGCCATTCATTCTCAAAGATGCGAATTTCCTGTGGAAATCCTGGCAGGATCCTTTTGGAGTGTTTATCCATTCACTTACCTTTTGTAAGTCCTTTGAGCCTTTTACATGAGATATTTTCTCACCTTACATTTCGTAAGGGATTTCACTGCCTTTTGCGTGAAATCTTTTCCATTCGCTTACCTTTTGTAAGCGTTTCTCGCTGTCTTTTACATGCGACAAAACTTTGTTTTGGGTATCTTCGACCTATTTGGACGCTTGATGCCTATGTGGCCAAGAACTGAATGGTCGCCATACTTAAGGAATATCATCTCCGCCGTTGTGCCTGTGAGGTCAAATGACGTTCTAATACCCTATGAAATTTCCTCTACCTTTTGCAGGAGGATGGTTATTACCCTCAACTTACTTTTTGTGAGTCTTTTCTAAATATCCCTGTCTTGCCTTTTGCAACAAATTCAACTCACCTTTAATAAGACCTCTCGTACCTTTTGTACAGGTTCTTGTCAGCTTACCTTTCGTAAGTATCCTGTCTACCTTTTGTAGAAGGAACATTTTCTCCTAACCTTTTGTTCAGGAATATTTTCTGCTTTTCGCAGAAGAAAATACGATCATCCTCTCCTAAGAGAGTTTCCTATCTACCTTTTGTAGAAGGAACTTTTCTCCTAACCTTTTGTTCAGGAATCTTCTCTAACTTTTGTAGAAGGAACTTTTCTCATAACCTTTTGTTCAGGAATCCTCTCTAACTTTTGTAGAAGGAACATTTTCTCCTAACCTTTTTTTCTGGAGTCCTTTTTGCCGTGACAGAAGGAAATACGATCGTACTCTCCCAAGGGAGTTTTCTCTACCTTTTGTAGAAGGAATACTTGTCTTCAAACCTTTTGTTTCGGAGTCCTCTCTACCTTTTGTAGAAGGAAGCATTTTCTCCTAACCTTTTGTTCGGGAGTCCTCCTTGCCTTTTGTAAGAGGAAAACCATTTTTCTAGAGTCTTTTCCCCCTTTCGTGGGAGGAATATCTCACATTCCTATTTCTTGAGTCCTCTCTATCTTTTATAGAAGGAATATTTCTTGGCCAATTATGTTTCCATATTACGAGGAGCCTCCTCTTCTGGCTTGCAAAGCACTCATGTTCATTCCGCATTACATCTCAAGCATATCATCATATCCCTCATAACCCTTCTTCAATAACAAGACACCTTTTTCAAGCCATCTCGTTGACTGTTTACTTTCACCCCATACCTCTTCAGTCGAAAATCCCGGGTATTCTAGTATTTAATTCTCTTCTACCATGAATGTTCGAGCACCTTTACCCTTCAGACATTCAGGTCCAAGAGGATTAAATAGGGGCAGCTGTCACACCCTCATTTTCGCCTTTAGCCTTTATACCCTACATTCGCCATACCATACATCATTTTATTGCATATCGAGCATGTGGGTACGGATTGGGTCGATTTGTCATTTTCCATTTCAAATTAGATAACTTGTCTATCTTGAACTACATGGAAGAAAAGGTTCATCATTTAAGGTTTGACCTAAATTGGAAAGTCTATTCTTGTAGATTTCTTCAAAGAGAAGTTACTTGACAAAATATTAGGATATTCAAGATATATTCCTAATGACCATGAAATGCAAGGCATAATTCAAGATTGCTTCATCCAATTTTGTTTTAAATTCTTGATCAAGTGGAGTTCAAATTTGCAAAGCATGACTCAAGATCACAAGTCCATAATTCAAGACTTCATCCCTTTCAAGCTTAATGGTTCTAAGGAAATCCATCATGAATTCAAGATTAAAGGCAAGAATATTACAAAGATAAATTTTATGACATTAGAAGAATATCATTTGTTGCAAGATTTCCAACTCTAAGTAATGTTTAGAAATTAATTTATTTCTAATACTTCATTCAAGTCTCTAGTCAAATTCATGTTATGGTAATGCCACACCAAGTCTACATTATGCTTACAAACATACAAGAAACATGCAAGGATTAAATCAACATTGGAATGTTTTGAGACCAAGAATATGCATGTTCAATCATGTGCAAAACAACCCCATGCAAGAGGAGGCAAATTATCTCATGTCATAAAATCTACATGTCACAAAATCAAGAGAATAGCATATGATAATACATCTAAATATCAGATTTTGAAAATGCTGTCAATAGGTAGTAGCTTTGACCAAGAGGAGTTGTCCAAACACAAACCAACAAAATGGGTGCAAGGCACAAGGTGCTGCAGAAAAACAGCATAGGCAAAATGCAACAACAAAAATGCAGCATAGCTCTTGCATGGAAATGGAAAGAAAGAGAGTGGCATGAGAAAAGGTGGTAAGAGACACCACTCCATGAAAAATCTGATATGTGGGGAGAAGTGAAAACCCTAGAGGAGCTGAGATAAGAGGAGGGGGTTGTAAACAAAAAGGGATCACTCTTCATTCATTCAACATCCATTCTACACACATTTGCAAAACCAGAAAATAGAGAGAGCTAACAAAACCCTAAAAACCAGGAAAATAGGAAGCTTTGCAAACCAGAAAAAGAGAGTGATATAGAACCAAGAGGATCATTGAGGAAGAAAACCTTCACAACATAGAGTGAAGAGGAGTGAAGTACTTTCAACCAAGACCAAGAAGGGCTTGCAAGAAGGATAGAAAGCTCTTGGGTATCCATTTCCTCCAACCTTTCTCCCTTTATTTTTTTGCTCTTACATTCATTTTGTTTACTCTTTTATGTATTGTTGTATTGTATGTTTCATGTAAGGTTCCAAAGGGACCAAGAAACCGTTCTTAAGAAACCATAAAAACGAAAGAAAAACATAGAAAAGTTAGGTTTTTTCACTCTGGTAGCCTGACACGGGCCGTGTCACACAACACGGCCACCCGTGTCACGCAACACGGGCCGTGTCACACAACATGGCCACCCGTGTTACACCTCTGTTTGAGGTTTCCACGACCAAAAACCCCAGGCCTCACAACACGGGCCGTGTCACACAACACGGTCACCCGTGTTGCAGCTCTATTTGCCCTAAAAATCATTTTTCACCCAGACTTTACAACACGGGCCATGTCACACAACACGGCCACCCGTGTTGCACCTCTGTCACGCTCCAAAACCTACATTGCATGCACTCTATGACACAGGCCGTGTCACACAACACGGCCACCCGTGTTACACCACTGTTTTGCTACTTTTTTCGATATTTTACCTCCAAAATATTTTTCCCGTTTTTATTGCATGTCTCGATTTTTTTTATGCGACTAACCCGATATGTTTGTATGTTTTTCGTATGTGAATGTTGTTGTGGTCCTTGTTGGCCTTTGATTCCAAAAAACCTTTTTTAAAAAAACAAACTCTCGATTTTATCGAGCCATTTTCAACCCTTGTAAGTCGGCCGCCTTGTGCGTCCGCCATCGACCTTGTTCGTATCACCTCAAATACTTTTACAAACAATAAACCTTGATCCAACGTCAAGTGGTTCTCTTTTCTCATAAAAATCCAAAAAAACACAATAACATAAACGATTAGAATTATGCACCACGAATCTTAAAGTGGTGGAAAAGGAATGAGAATGAAGTCCTCCTACACTCGTTCCGAATGTTTTGGATACAAGGCGCTCGACTTGGTTATTCAAAACATTCATTTCTATCCAAAGTCTTTTGTGTATAATCTTAATCAAGAACAATTTCTCTTAAGAAACTTAAAAATAACATCAACTCATCAAACCTATTTTCGCCTTAGGGCATCAATTCAAAAACCCTTTTTCAAGGTATACAATCAACCAACAAACAACTATTTCATAAGCCTCCGAACTACGGAGCTCTGATTCCTCGCTTCTTTTAAGTGAGGATACGTAGGCACAAGGGCCACAATCCTTGGCGAGCATTAAAATAAATAAACCAACCCCTCTTTTCTCTAAACAATCAAACTCTTAATAAAAACACCCATTCACGTTAAATAACCTAGGAGGTTCCCATCGAGTACGATGGATGCGAGGGGGTGCTAACACCTTCCCCTCGCATAACCGACTCCCGAACCCTAAGACATGGTTGCGATGACCACGCTCTTTTCCCAAAGGTTTTGTCGCTATTTCCCTTTCCCTCTTTGGGATAAATAAAATCCGGTGGCGACTCTGTGTCATTTTTCGCGTAGCGACACCAACATCTATTAATTCATTTAATTAATCATACATTAATCAAACAATCCTCTTAAATCATTTAATTAATATAAATAATTAATTAGTGAAAATTGGGCTGTTACAACTCTCCCCCACTTTAGGAATTTTCGTCCTCGAAAATGTTACCTGATTCAAACAACTCTAGATAAGACTCCCTCACCTGACTCTCTAGTTACCAAGTCACACTTCCACCAGCCGGTCCTCCCCAAGCGACCTTCACCAAAGAAATCTCTTTGCCTCGAAGTTCCTTCAACTCTCGATCCTCTACTAGCATAGGTGATGTCTCCACAATCAGGTTATCTCTCACATGCACATCATCTACTTGGACTACATGAGATGGATCCGCAGTGTATTTTCTTAACTGAGATATATGGAACATGTCATGAAGATTAGCAAGAGACGACGACAAAGCGACACGATAGGCTACCTCCCCTATCTTCTGCAAAATCTGATAAGGACCAATAAAATGCGACATCAACTTACGCGACTTCAATGCCCTACCAACACCAGTCATAGGAGTAACTCGAAGAAACACGTGATCTCCCTCTTGAAATTCAAGTGCCTTCCTCCTCTTGTCATGATAACTCTTCTGATGGCTTTGAGAAATCTTCATCTTCTCTTGAATCATCTTAATCTTATCGGTAGTCTGCTGGACTATCTCAGGTCCAACCACAGAACTCTCTCCAGATTCATACCAACCCAATGGCGTTCTACACCGTCTACCATACAATGCCTCGAACGGTGTCATATCAATACTCGAATGAAAACTATTGTTGTAAGTAAATTCAATCAAAGGTAAGTAGTTATCCCAAACTCTTCCTTTCTCCAACACACTAGATCTCAAAAGATCCTCAAGTGACTGAATCGTCCTCTCAGTCTGACCATTGGTCTGCGGATGATAAGCTGAACTCAAACGCAACTTCATACCCAAAGCACTTTGCAAACTTTCCCAAAATCTCGAAGTAAACCTCAGATCTCTATCTGACACAGTACTAGACAGAATACCATGCAAACTGACAATCCTCTTAATGTACAAATTTGCCAACCTCTCCAACGGGTAATCCATTCGCATAGGAATAAAGTGAGCAGATTTGGTCAATCTATCCACAATAACCCAAATAGCTTCAAAGTTACTCGGCGTCCTCGGTAAACCAAATACAAAATCCATATAAATGCTATCCCATTTCCACTCAGGAATAAACAATGGTTTCATCAAACCCGACAGTTTCTGATGCTCAATCTTCGACTTCTGACAAGTCAAACAAGAATACACAAACTCGGCAATATCCTTCTTCATGCGAGGCCACCAAAATACTTTCCTCAAATCTTGATACATCTTAGCAGCACCTGGATGAATACACAATCCACTACGATGTCCTTCCTCAAGAATACTCTTCTTCAGCTCAACAACATGAGGAACACAAACTCGATCATGACACCTCATGATACCATTCTCATCAATCCGAAAATTACCACCTCGACCTTGATTGATCAAAGTCAACCGATAAACTAAACTCAAATCAGATTTCTTCCTTTTCGAATCTCGTCCAAAATACCACTAGTAAGCTTTAACATACCCAGATTAACTCCGTAAGAAGTCTTCTCACATACCAAACTCAAATCACGAAATTGCTTAATCAACTCCAACTCTTTTACCATCATCATCGACATATGCAACGATTTCCTACTCAACGCATCAGCTACCACATTTGCTTTACCCGGATGGTAGTTCAAACCAAAATCAAAATCCTTCAGAAGTTCCAACCATTTCCTTTGCCTTGCATTCAATTATTTATGATCAAAAAGATACTTCAAACTCTTATGATCATTAAATACCTCAAATCTCGAACCAAACAAATAATGCCTCCAAAGTTTCAGCACAAATACCACAGCGGCCATTTCTAAATCATGCGTCGGATAATTCTTCTCATGCACTCTGAGCTGCCTCGAAGCATAAGCTACAACTTGTTTGTCTTGCATCAACACACCTCCTAAACCCATCAAAGAAGCATCACAATACACAACGAATGGTTCTGTCGGATTTGGCAAAATCAAAACAAGAGTTGTCGTCAATCTTCGCTTAAGCTCTTGGAAACTTCCTTCACACTTCACATCCCATACAAAAGCTTGACTTTTCCTAGTTAACTACGTCAACGGTAATGATAACTTGGCAAATCCCTCAATAAATTTCCGATAATATCCCGCCAAACCAAGAAAACTTCTAATCTCAAAAACTGATTTCGGAGTCTCCCATTGTGACATCGCTTCAACCTTCGACGGATCAACTGCAATACCTCTACTCGAAATCACATGACCAAGGAAACTCACTTCCTTCAACAAAAATTCACACTTAGAAAGTTTAGCATATAATCGCTTCTCTTTCAATACAGATAACGCAATCCTCATATGCTCAACATGTTCTTCTTCACTTTTCGAATAAATCAAAATATCATCAATGAACACCACCACAAACTTGTCCAAATAAGAATGGAAAATCCTATTCATGTACTCCATAAATACACCTGGTGCATTAGTCACACCAAATGGCATCACAGAATACTCATAGTGTCCATACCTCGTTCTAAAAGCAGTCTTCTGAATATCTCCAGCCTTCACGCGAATCTGATGATACCCAAATCTCAAATCTATCTTACTGAACACACTCGCACCAACCAACTGATCCATCAAATCATCAATCCTTGGAAGCGGATACCTATTCTTGATAGTCACCTTGTTTAATTGTCTGTAATCCACACAGAGTCTCATAGAACCTTCTTTCTTCTTAACCAACAACACCAGTGCACCCCACGATGACACACTGGGACGAATAAACCTCTTATCAAGTAGATCTTCAAGTTGACTCTTCAACTCTTTCAATTCCGATGCGGACATACGATATGGAGCCATCGATATCGGACTAGTTCTAGAAATTAAGTCGATCACAAACTCCATTTCTCGTTGTGGCGGTAAATCTACTATCTCCTCAGGAAAAACTTCCGGAAAGTCACGGACAATTGGTAAAGCATCAATCGTTCCACTTTCACCAATTCTCACCGTTGCCATTAACAAAAATACCTTAGCACCATCTTGCAGTGATTCCTTCACTTGCTTAGCAGTCATAAACAAATCTTCCTCCTTCTCAGGTTCAGGAAAAATAACCGTTTTGTCAAAACAATTAATATAAACACGATTGAATTCCAACCAATTCATCCCAAGAATAACATCAAGTTGATCTAAGTGAAGACACACTAAATCAACTTCAAATTCATTACCAAAAATACTCAACGGACAATTCAAACACACATATGGGGTAGTTATCGAACCCATAGCAGGAGTATCAATAACCATATCTCCACTCATGACCGACAACTCAAGACTTAATCTCTTAACGCAATCAAAGAAAATAAAAGAATGTGTAGCTCCAGTATCAATTATAGTGATCAAAGGTATACCATTAATGAAGCACGTACCTCGGATCAATCGATCATCATTAGCAGTCTTCGATCCTGATAGAGCAACACTTTCCCACTTACTTGAGTCTTATTTGGCTTATCACACTTGGTACTAATGTGCCCTTGCTCAACACAGTTGTAGCAAGTCACATTCGTATCGCTTTTGCACTATAGAGCTTTGTGGCCTGGCTTCCCACACTTAAAACATTTCTGCTCAACACTTTTGCACTCGGGAGCACGATGTCCCTCTTCACCGCATCTAAAACATCTCACCGAAGTAGAAACTCCTCCCCCACTTGGCTTCTTGCTGGAACCAGCTTTCTGTTTCCCCTTCTCTGCGAGAGTCACATACAGCTTTCCTCTAAATTAACCTTTTCCTTTCTTTTCACTTAAACTCTTGTAGTGGCTAGACCGAGCCCTACTATCTTCATCATAAATTCTGCTATTGTTCACCAACTCAGAAAATCGTCTAATTTCCTGATAAGCAACAACTTGCTTAATTTCCGGCCTCAAACCATTCACAAACTTGAGACACTTGGATCTCTCAGCATTAGCAGTGTTATAATAAGGACAAAACTTAATCAACTCCTCAAATCTCGCCGCATACTCGGCCACAGTTGAGTTGTCCTGCTTCAACTCAAGAAACTCAATTTCCTTATTTCCACGCACATCTTCTGGAAAATACTTCTCCATAAATGTTTCCCTAAAAATATCCCAAGTAATCACCATCTCATTCTCTTCAAACCTTTGGCGAGTATTACCCCACCAATCCTCAGCTTCCTCTTCCAGCATATGAGTGCCAAACTGCACCCTCTGCGTATCCGAACAATTCATAACTCGAAAGATCTTCTCTATAGCTTTCAACCAAACTTGTGCTTTGTCAGGCTCATGGGTTCCCTTGAAAACTGGTGGATTGTTCCTTTGAAACCTTTCTAAAGCACAGAACTCATCATCAACATGGTTTCCAATATTCACACTGGCTTGAGGATTCTGCCCAATCACTCCAGCCAACCTCGTCAAAGCCTCCGCAATCGCTTCGTCATTCCTACTTGTAACCATCGTTCTTGATTCCCACAATAAACCTTCATTAGAACAACCATATTGATATTGCTACATACACGTACCAAATGCAAATGGGGAATAAACACATTAACAACTCGGTCAACAGACCGACATGCTCTGATACCACTTAATGTAACACCCCCTTCTATATCCCCAAATAAACAATTAAATCACATAAGCACGTAATAAATTTCATCAGAGTAAATTAAAATATGGTATAAAAGAAGTATGCCACATCATTCACCAAAATAATATACAACACCTGCTCTATAAAAGACATGCAACAGTGGGGTAGCTCAACAGAGGAACTTAGTCCTACACCCACATCTCAATATTTAGAAATAAGCGGAAGGTTAAAACACTTGAATCATTTAAAACATGTTATCATATAAATACATAATTCAGTTTGGTTCACAATATTATTCATGTTTACAAAACATTACCATCAGACACATACACAAAATATATCCCAAAAGAATACTATACAAGCCTAACTACCCGGTGCTACATATCAGAGCATAACCGACCCAAAAGGATGAAGCTAAACTTCACAAAAGACCTCCAGCAACCTAATCTGCAATGCCTCATAGAGCATTATAAAACAGCAGAAGGGTGAGAAATATTATCATAATAATCAAGGCATATAATTATATATACATACACAAGTATAGAATACATACATTTCACATTTCTCACCACAATTCATTCCAATCATCATATATATATCACAATATATGTGTAAACAAACATGGATAATCACCAAACACATTTCATCATGCATACATCCATAGTTCTTAATTTAATACTTCACATAAAGGTATACTTTCATACAACAATACACATTCATCATGTGACTCAATGCAACTCATGCCATGTGGTACCAACACTTGTTATCATTTTTCGGTTTTTACACTTAAACCGGGTCCACCCTTCTAGACCGATAACAACAAAAGTCTGTTCCCTAAGCTTTCAAACCCACCCTTCTATGTTTGGGACAAGTCACTAGTCTCCACGAAACTAGCAAACATTGCCTCTTGACTAAATGATGCATATGAAATCAACCACCAAATGCACTTAAGATCGTCTCGCATCTTAATCTCATGCATTCAAATAATTCATCACACAAGAATTATAACATGATTGCACACACAACATATTCATATATCATCAATATATTTATCAAGCAATGCACACATATTCATAATATGTTCTCATGCATTCTATTCATACAATCTCATACAAACAATATGTATTCATAATCAATTCCACAATCTAGGATTCACGCCATACGGCTACCCACAGCATATATTTCACAGTATACAATTACTCATTCTAATAAGGATCAAACACAATCGAACAAAGAATCAACATGGAATGGAATCACAAGAAAACCAAATGTTGTCACACTCGCTGGCTTGCTCGCCTAGCAAGTCTCTAGCGAATACTCGTTATTTGTTCGCCTAACGAACAAGCTCGCGAAGGCAAACAAAAGCTACTGACTTCGCTCGCCACCTACATCGCTGCAGTGAGGCCCTAGCGAATCCTTCGCCACCTCACTCGCTACCAGCGAACCAGATCAAATGCATTTTGTCCAAGTCTGGGACCTCTCGCTAACTTATTCTCCTAACGAGTTTCTAGCGAATGTTCGCGACCTGTTCGCCTAGCGAAGGTGCTAGCGAACGTCTGCGAACTCAGAAATTCCCACTGTCCAAAACTCGGAAACTCACCCAATCCAACCGATTCAGTTCCGACTCATTCCCGTAACATTAACTTAGCATTCCTTGATTAAACTCTCCCACTTATTCTCATTTTCTACCGTTAAAACTCGGTTTCTATCGATTAAATCCACTTTGCCCTAAAATGGAAGTTGTAGAAAAACATCCAACAATCTAACCCAAGCATACATAATCATATAC
This sequence comes from Lathyrus sativus, assembly GCA_963859935.3. Taxonomy (NCBI): domain Eukaryota; kingdom Viridiplantae; phylum Streptophyta; class Magnoliopsida; order Fabales; family Fabaceae; genus Lathyrus; species Lathyrus sativus. The sequence continues at coordinate 667,283,165 of OZ012738.1, forward strand.
ATTTTGACAAGATAATGATATTTCACACCCTTACCTCGATTAAATCGATGCTTGAGAGTTGTTCTTGAGCTTTTCCAACTTTTCTTTCTTCTCCTTCTCTTTTCTCATCTTTCTCCTTCTTCCTCTTTCTCTCTCTTATATTTCTATCTTTCTCCTTTCTCTCCACTTTTCCTTTATATGTCTTTCCATTCTAATTATTTCCAACATCTATTAATTCATTTAATTAATCATACATTAATCAAACAATCATCTTAAATCATTTAATTAATATAAATAATTAATTAGTGAAAATTGGGCTGTTACACCTCACGTCCGTTGTACTAAACGGGAACCTCTTAGGGTAATTTACAATGGGTGTTATCTAAGCTTACTTGTTTTCTTCTCAATGATAAATGTGAATTGGTACAATAGAAGGATAACGATGCTGGGGGAAATAGGTTGTTATAGGATAGGGTGCTCACCAAGGATTGAGGCCTTTGTGCCTACTGTTGCACCCCAAAATTTGCCCGACATTTCTTCACCTAGCTTGTGTTTCATTTCATTCACATTAGCATTATCATTTGCATGTGCACAGGAGATCAAGAGGTATGATTGCAAATTAAGAGCTATACAAGACTATGAAGCTAGCTAATAAGGTTATTCAGGTGCTCAAGGGTTGATATTCTTGTTAGAGAAGTTAAAAGAGCCTCAGAGAGAGTGGTTGAAACCAAGAGTGTGTGTCTTCTAACTTGAGAGTTGTGGAAAGCCATCAGATGATTCTGAGGCCATGAAGTTAGACTTAAGGTCTTTAGAGATCTCATGAGAAGTGTTGAAGATCACTTTGAGGCCTAGACAGGTCATTGTGCAAGATTAAGAAGACTCAGCCATGAGTGGTGCAATTAGGGCTTTGACTGGGTCAACCCTAAGTCAACTAATGATTTGAAGAAGGTTGAGACCTAATCCAAGAGCCATGTGATCATGTATTGATGCATTAATATGTTCTAAGGATTATTCCAAGGTTAACCAATCATGATTGAAAGGGTTTCTAAGACTTGACAGTGTAAAATCCCCTAGTTTGACCCCTGACTTCAAGACTATTTAACTCAAGATATGATTGTCATCTCATCTTTACCCCAACATGATTGTTGTAGGGCATGATCGTATCTTTAATTTGAGTACTATAAGTCCTTGATATGGTTTATAGAACTCAATTTATGAGCCAGACAAGTTACAAGTCATCTGAGGCATGTGAATTTGGAGCTTGAAAGTTACCCAACTTGCATGACACTTTTGCCCTAGAAGGATGATTCCTGTGAAATTTTGGTCAACATGAATTTTGTTCCTTATCCTCTTAGATTTCCATAGAGTACTAGAAGTCCATGATTAGATGTATAGAACTCAAGATATGGCTTTGACAAGTCAAGGGTATTTTGGGTATTTGGGCATTACAGGTCATTTTGAACCATAAGTCAATTTCACCATCTTGCCAGTCTCAAATGGATTTTTTTTTCAACATGAAAGTTGCTCAAAATGATGTTTTTAGCTTATCCAAGTATCAAGAGTCCATTGATATGGATTATATCAAGCATTGGTTGAAGAAAGTTCATATAAAGGCCATTTTAATGAATTAAAAGGTGAAAATTCAAAATAATTGGAAATAGCATGTTTTCAAGTCAAATTTGTAGTCAATTTGAAGGGAATTGATATTCTAAAGATATTGGAATTATTACATTTTTGATTTGAAGTCCATAACATGGCCATTTGGAAGGTTGCTTCACAAGTAAGAAACATATCCAACATATTCCATGGATTGAAATCAAGGGATGAGAACCACTTCACTACATTCCACAAGGGTTAAGTGAATCATTGGGACTGATTTTGAAGAGTGAACAAGGCTAGAATGCACATATCAACATTGAAATTTTGAAAGAAAATGAAAATCCAAAATCCACAAATGGGTTTGGTTTGGGCCTCAAACTTGTTGAAACAGAATATAAATATGATTCAGAACAGTTTAGGAAGCTTCTAGTGCCAAAATTCATGGAGAAGCCATTGATGCAAAGTGAAGAAGAAAGCTTGAAATTGATATTTGGTTTTTGAGAATCAGAAGTTTTCAGCAGGAATTAATCATCAAGAATCATTCATCATTGATCACTGAAGGTTTCTGCACGATTTGGAAGAGAATTGAGGCTTGAATCCACTGCAATCAAAGATCAAAGCCAGGTTTTAACTTCTTTTAATTTCTCTCTGATTATGTGTTTTTAATGGATTAGAAGCATGCAGTTAGGTTCTCCTTATGATCTAGGTGGATTCTGGATAGTTAATTTGAACTTTAGTGACAATTTAGGGTTAATGCCATTTTCGGTTGAGATTGATATCTCACAATCCTTGCGGTTTTAGAATGAATGAATGGTATAGTTGAATTCCTGGTGAAATTTAGGGCAAGTTTCATTTAGAAATCGTGGCGAATGGTTGAGTGTAGATGGACTTAGGGTTGTACAGGGGTGACCGGAGAAGTCACCGGCGACAGCCTTGCTGCGCGCGCGTTTGTGATCTGCAGAAGTTTGAAAAGGTTGAAGACGAAATCTCAACCATCCATGCATGATGAAAACTTGACTTAGTCAAGCAATCCAAGCGCTCACGATGAGCCACGTGCGCCCTCCCTTAAACGCACCGTTTGGCTTAATGAGAACTTCAGGCCTGTGTGCTTCGCTGTGTGAACCAAGAAAGAGCGAGTTCGAATCCTCGCGTGTACCACTTTTTCTTTTAATTTTTGAATTGAATAAACTGAATTCACTTGTTCATAGGCGTTGGGCTTCCATCCTCCATTGCTATCACCACCCCACCATCAGGCCCAACATCATTTTACAACGTGAATCGCTTGCTTAGCGCACCCTCCCCTGGTTATTTTTCTTGGCTGAGTTGAAACTCAGATGGGCCTAGCGCCCTTATTGCTTCTACCACCCCTCATTCCCTGGGCCCAAGCGAACTAAGTTGAATCTTGCTGCCGACTGCACCATTCCCTCTATTTCTCTTATTTTGTTCTTTTTTAATTTTTGTTTTCATGTTGTTTGATTTTAATTCCCAAAAAATAGTAAAAATTGATATTAAATCTTGAAAAAAATTGTGAATACAATTCAAAATGTTTAGAATTTTGTCATGATTTTATTTTCCATTTTTCATGCATTTTCATTTTATTGCATATTTTTTGGTTTAATATGTGTTTAGTGATGAAATAATGATGTTGTGATTTTGTCCATTTTCTTTTTCACTCATGGTTCTGAATTTGATCTTGATTTTTTGTATGCTGTTTGTGTACACATTGATGTAGCCTTGTGATTTTATCATGATTTTTTAGATGATTGTAAATATGCTTTTAGTGTAGTTGTTTAGGTGTGCTTTTTAGTGGATCTCTTTAGTGATACCTTGCAACTTAGGATTTTATTGGAGGACTTACAAATTGAATTAGGTCCTGATTTTTGAACTGTAGATCATTAGCAAATGCACGTTCCCATAGAAAAATAATTAGATCTTTAGAATGTGTTTTGATATTTTAGATAGAATATTCAGGTTGATTGTTCATTTGGTGTTTCAATGTTGGTGATTGATTTGGAATGGACTCAAAGTTGGGCTTCCTTGCATAATGGGCTTCTGGTTCCTATTAGAGGATATCATGGACATGATGAAGCTTGTGTGAAGTGGCTGGTGGGGCTTGGATTGGAGCTTTTCCTTCTTTTTTGTTAGCTTTATGTAGCTTAGGAGATTAGGGCTTTAGGAGAGAGCTTTAAAAATAGATTTTTCTTCAAATAATGGTTGGTTTCATTCCCATTCCATTCCCATCCTATGATTCAAAGTCCTCATGTTAAAAGTCTCATATCTCCTTAGGAGGGATGTGTGACATTTACAATGAGTAGAACTTTTGAGGATGCCTTTCTCTGATGACTGGTTGAGTGTCAGAAGGGATTCCTTGGGTTTCCTGTCTGCTTCCCATTATCAAATAATCATCTTGTTGGTTCTCTTCATTCTTGGTGGAGCCTATTGAAGATGGAAGCTTGAAGATGGAGTACCTCTCTCCTTTTCTTGAAGATGATAGACTTGAAGAACAGTTACAGACTGTGGACTGGATTGCTGTCAGAGGATTGCTTTGCTGTGAAGTTGTGGAAGCTGTTGATTTGCTTTCTTGACTGTCTGTTTTCTTTTTGTGCAACTGTATTGATGTGACTTGATTGGTGTGATTCATTTAGATTATGTCATGTAATTGAATAAGCCTAAGAGCATCCTAAGGGTTGAGCTTCTCCCCTTGCTTGTATTGCATTAGAGGTTGAGTTTCTCCCTCTGCTTGTATTTTTAATGTGTGGCTTTGCTGTCTGCTATTTTATCTACTACTCTTTCTGTTTGACTGTTGCTGATGTGACTTGCTACTGTTGCATTCCTTTATCTTTGCAATTATTCATACTTGGCTTGAGGTTGAGATGAGCTTGTGGAGGCTTATGCCCCACACATATTTCCTCCCTCACTTGCATTGCATGCATGTTACAGTCGTTTACTGTTTACTGTTTAAGCTGATGCTTTATCTGTTTCTGTATATCATTGACATGATCCCATAGGAATCTCACTTCCTTTGATAAGGAAGTGATGATTAGAACTTTAGGTTGAAACCTATGCATGATAACATCTAGGAGATCCCTGTTTCAAACCTCAACCATAGGATGAATCCTTGGCATGACAACTGTTAGGACTTGATAGTCTCCCTCTTAGTTGAACGTGTTCGCTCTCTTCTCATCTCAAAACAAATTAAAATACAGTAATAAAGGTTAACTGATGTCGTACGTTACGAGCCTTAAGCTATTTGAGAAAGGGTTGTTGAAGGGTCACTCTTCAACAGTCTGGATGTTTAGTATGGTACCCTTAGGGTGACATGCGACACATTCACTCTCAGGTCATAGTCTCTAGTGCGATATTAGTTGCAAACAACCGTAAAAAACACTTGTTTCATAAAAGACAGAAAACAAACTTTAAACCTTTTTGCCCCGTGGGCCCATAATTCAAAGGAAAGCTTTTCTAAAGAAAAGAGTGTCGTTAACTCTCAGTTCTACCGCAAACGGTAACGCCTAAGTCTCCAAGGGTCGAGCCGCGTACACCAAACTGCCGGAACTGTCTGTTAACCCTACTTGAAAAACAGATGAATCTGAATCCTCGTAAGTCGAATTATCCCGAACTACGTAAGCTCTGATCTCTCATACCTGTTGAGAGTACGTAGGCACAATACTGACGTATTGGCGAGCTACCTTCCCCCATTACCCGTAGTTAGCCGAACTATGTTGACTCTGATTTCTCATTATCTGATGAGAATACGTAGGCATAAAGTGCGACGCTTTGCCGAGTCATTTTCTTTTCTTTTTCAGACCAGCCTTGATAGGTAGATAGATAAAACCAACCCGTCATATAAACACAACAAGCGTGGATCCCATCAAGTACGATGGACGTGAGGGGTGTTAATACCTTCCCCTTGCGTAACCAACTCCCGAATCCAGACAATGGTTGCGATGACCTTGTCTTATACCTTTTCGCAGGTTTTTCTGATTGTTTCCTTTCCCGTTCTAAGGGATAAATAATGAAAGGTGGCGACTCTTCTGTTTTGCCGGCACCTTATTTTTGCGGTAGCGACACCTATGTATGCTCATTCGGACGAGAATGAGAAATCAAAGTGTCATAGTTCGACTACGGGAAGTTTAAGGGGGAAACAGAGGATAGAAGGAATTCTGAATAGAAGAACAGAGAAAGATAGAAGTGTGCTCGCCAAGATCATCGCAATCTTGTGCCTACGTATCTTGTATTCTAGAGTGAATGAAGAATCAAAGCATCCGTAGTTCGTGGTAACAACCACGAAAAGACGAGGTTTGAATTGAATCGAAGTTTGGGTTTGGTAACGAGAGTTTGAGCGACTAATAACCCAAGACGCCAAGAATCTTCTTCTTTCATTATTTGTTTAAGAAAACGCTTGAATAAAAGATTGAATCGAATATGGTTACGAAAGAGGTGGACTGCGAGGCAAAATAAAGTTGATTTGAAAATGGCTCGACGACGAGTCAAGGTTTTGATTGAAAATGGAACCGGCTTGACGATGAATCAAAGGTTAGGCTGTGAGAAACGATACTGGTCCCTGAGGATGCTCCCAATATCAAGACCATTATGAAATATGAAAGTGTGTGCGGTATGTTGATGGCGAATGCTACGAGCACTCGACTTATGAGGGTGTTTGAAAATGATTTAGTTGTAAAATTCGAAATATTAAATGAATAATAACCCCAATGGCGTGCTTCGAGAATTATTCATTCGAAGATTCAAGGAATGCTAGACTCCAAGAACCTTCTTCTTTCAAAGGTTTGCTCAAGAAAATGTTTAGTTACGGATTTGAATTGATTTAAGGTACATGAAGAGTTTGTTTGCGTGGGGTGAGAATATAAGGTTTAATTTGCTTTAATATTTAGGAGAAATGACGATTATTTGATAAATGAGACGTCGACCTCATAACCAATTAATCGGGGTATTATTGGAATGCTAGATCCCAACGACACATTTTTCATTCAATTAAGAAATTTGTGTTTAAATGGACAATGAAAGTAGCATATGAAATGCTAGACTCCAATGTCATTTAATTGTCCAAATAATTAAGACGAGTATTTTAGAGACGAAAGGTCGAGCAACCTACAACCCAAGGTATGCGCTACAATAGCGGTTACTCAAGAATTCAAAGAATGGAGACTCTAAAAACTCAATTCTTTTGCAATTTAATTAGGAAAATATATGTTTAATTGCATTAAAAATGATTTAATCGAATTTACAAATATTATTTTTTCTTTAGATTAAAAGAAAAATAGAACTCATAAATTCAAGGATTTACACAGAAAGTATAAAGAGAACCTATAACAAAATTAACTTAGATTTAAACAAAGTCTAAAGGTGCTCACTAAGTCCCCTTCAAAAATTAAACAAAAATGATAAACCACTATTAAAAAAAGTTCAAACCAATTTAGTAATGCTATCAATTATAGTGACCTTACTCAAAGTAACTTCAAAACACATAAAACTTTATTTTTACAAGAAATCGGTGACATATTCAAAACCATCCACGGTTGGGAAAACACCAATGTTTCATGATAATCAATGAAAAACCATTAAGTGATAAATGATGCATCCATTCAAACAGCCCAACTCAAAATTCATGATATGTTTAACATCCAAATGAAAAGGAAATTAGAATGATATGAATGTAAGATAATGAAATTGTTGTCTTTCTCATTGATCTGAATAGAATATATATACATCAATGTGTAACCTTTGGTCAACTATCTAATTATGATACAACCTAATTATAGGAAACTAATTATGACTAATTACAACAAAATATTCTATTCTATCACACCCTGTTGCACCCTAAAATTTGCTCAACCTTTTCCAATTGGTTTATGTTTCAATATCATTAGCATTTGCATATAGAGTCATGTACATAGTCTAATCATCTGTATAGCATAGCATAGCAAATCATCCCACAGGGACCAATCACTATTCTCGTCTCTATGAGCCTATCAAGAGGTTATTATTCTAATTCAATCTCATTCAAGTCATCAGAAAGAATTGGAAAGATAAAGAAGTCAATGGATCAAGCAGTGCATCCATCTCCTATCTGAGGGTATCTGAGGGTCATCAAAGAAATTGTGAGCTGTGGGATGAGCATGGGGAGTATGTGGACATAATGGGAGACTTAGAAAGTCATTTGGAGAAGGAGACAAGCCACTGATATGATCACAAGTATTGCAGTTGAAGACAGTTAACTAGGGTTTCATCTGGGGTCAACCCTGGGTCAACTCTAGGTCAATTGATTGATTGAAAGGCATTGAGGTCTATTGGAGAGATGTAGGGTTCATAATTTGACATGTAAAGAAGGATATGTTGTTGTGCTAAGAAGAATTCAAGATAAATCAAGGAGAAGAGGAGTTTCTAAATTAGGGTTTCTGTGTAAAATCCCCTAGTTTAGGTCAAATTTCCAAGCAAGATAAGTCAAAATGCAAGCTTCAAATGGATCCTTGGCCAACATGAAACTTGTAGAGGATCTCAAAACCTTTAATTTGAGTGGTGGAAGACATTAAGGAGATTTATAGAACTCAAGTTATGGTCCTTGCAAGTTACAGGTCATCTAGGGTATCTGAAAATTTGTCTGTGAAAGTGACTTGACTTCCAAGCAATTTTTACCCCTCAAGGAGATTTCAAATGAATTTATAGTCAACATAAGAGTTGTTCCTCATTGTATTAGCTTTCTATAATGGTATGGTATGCCTTCATATGATGTGTGGAACTCTACTTATGGTCTTGGCAAGCAAAGGGTATTTTGGTCATCTGAGAATTACAGGTCATTTCAAACCTATGCCCAAAACTCATACAAGGAAGCTTCAAATGGAAAACTTCACAACATCAAACTTGCTCCAAATGACATTTTGAGTCTATAAAAGTGACCATGAAAGATTGGAAAGACTCATAGCTCAAGGTTTCAAAATTGATGGATTTAATGAATAAAAATGACCTAAATTTGAGATTTTTCATAGTTTGGCCAAATGAGGTGAAATTATAGGTCATTTTGATTGGAAAAATCATTTTGAGAACATTGGCAAAAGTGGAATTTTGAGTTTGGTTCAAGGATTAGAATTTATGCATGGTTACTTATAATGAAAGTTACATAATCCAAAATGCAAGGAAAGAGTGCATGGGAAGTTTCTCCAAGGTTCTAGGAGTTTCTAAACTCATGTATATATTGATATGAAGAGCTTCATGCCATGGTTGGTGAATCACATTGCTCATAACACCAAGTTTCACACATTTTTTTCCAACTTGTAAAAGCTTTTCAAACTACCTCAAATCTTCACCAATTTTCACAATTCTTGATCTGATCTTCATCACCATCATTCATAGATCACAATTCACACAAGCATTTGGTTGATTGGAGTAGAACTCGTGCCATACAAGTGAATCATCCAAGAAGCAAGAATTCTTCAATCACAAGATCCAAGAGGTTTGAGTCAGAATTTCTGCATACAGAATCAAGAATTGGTAGTGTGGATCAAGTTCAAATCATTGCAAGCATTGGATCAAGGAGTTCCATAGCTGTTTTCTTCATTTTACACCAGGTAGGTTTCTCCTTCGAATTGCATGTTTTAGTTAGAATTACAGGGTTTTGTTAGCATAGAAATGTTAAGATAGGTTAGATGACTGGTTTTGGTGAGTTTGGTGAGGTTTCATGAAGATTGACCATGGTGTGCACAAACTGTTGAAGCTTGTAACTCTTAGAATATTGCATGATAATCTGAGGTTAATAGCTTGTAATGATCAGCATAAGATGTGGATTAGTTTAGGGCAAGAATTAGAGAGAATTGGGAGGTTTGATCACAGGTGATATTGATGGATCCAAACTGTTATGCTCATCGGGTTCTATTGTGGAGTGAGTTTTAGAAGGATATATTGTCATGGCTGTGTAGAGGGAAGAATTTAGAGCAACTTTGCTCTTGGAATCGTGTGGATTCATGGAGAGATGAGGGAGAAAGGAAAGCTGGAAGATGCATGCATGGTGAAGAGTTTCAGACATTAGGGTTTGCTGGAGGTTGAAGATAACATGAGAGCCACACGATTTGATTCTGACTTTGACTATAAGACCAATCCAACGGCCACGATTGAAGAAGAAAAACGGAGGGAGATTTAAATACCAATACACACCGTTTCATTTAAATCCATTTGATGGGCTTTGAATCCCCTTGCTAATAACACCCCCAAGCGCATGGCCCAATTGGAAATGAACTAAAAAACTTACTATCTGCACCGTTCTGAGTTTTTTATTTTTGATTGAATTTTCTGATGCATATGGGCCCAGACGCGCTTGCTATGCGCGCCCCCCAGTCTGGGCCCAGTTTATTCTTTTAACTGGTTTTCTCTACTTGTTGCACCCCTTCCATTTAATTTCCATCTTATTCTCTTTCAAATTTTTATTTTCTTTGAAAAATCATAAGTAATTGAAAAATACATGATTTTAATTGATTCTTTTTGCACATTACTCATAATTTTGTCAAGAAAAATATCACACAAAAAAATTAATATTTCATTTTATTTTAGTATTTTTGGCATATTTTTCTATTAAATAGGTTTAAATAATGGTTTGTTTAGTGCATGAAATTGATAATTTTAGTTTGAATAGATGCCTTAACATTTTTAATCCATTCTTTTTAGGTTGATTAGATTAGACCTTCATCTTGTATATAAAATTTAGTTCATATTTTTAGGACTTAATTTTAGGAGATTTGTTTAGGTGTGAGCAACATGATCAAAACTAGGGTTTAGGAGATAACATAGGTGAATTAGTTCATTTCCCTTAGGAGTTAGAAATTGAATTTTTGGGGTATGGGACTATAGGGATTATGGGTAGTTATTAGATCCCTTAGAAAATGTTAGGATTCCCCTACTGCTATTAGTATATTATCTGTATTTTGCTTGACTAGTGTGGTGTGCCCTCTCTGGGGATTATGATTTGTCTGTGTGGGTATTGGGATTGCTTGGGGATTGGGAAAGCTGAAGACTTGTGATGATGAAGCCATTGGAGATCAAGAGATTGAAGACCAATTTCCAGAGTTGATGAAGAGATTCTGTGCTGGCAGCTGTTGAGGGGTAGGGTTTAGGAGCTAGTCAGAGCCCTAGATTAGAAAGCTTGTTTCTCAAACATGGAGTGCCTTGTCTGCATCCATCCTTTCTCTATGATTCAAAGTCTCTTTCAAATATTCACGAAGGATCAGTGAATGTATTTGAAAGATAGAACTTTTGAGAGAAAATTGTCTGTATAATGTTAACAGTTAATAAGCCACCCTTGGTAGGCATTTGACTGTTTAACATTTAATTCATCTTGTTGACTGATATTCCTCTTGGAGTTTGAGACTTGAAGAAAAGCCATTGCAGATGGAAGACTGATGACAAAGACCTTGCTTGAAGGCTTGGAGATGAAGACTGAGGCTTGCCTGAAGTTTGTAGCTGTTTGGAGATGACTTGAAGATAGATGTTGATGCAGAGCTGCTGTGGCTGTTTATTTTTGCTGTTCATTTCTGATGTATTGATTGGTTTTCTTGACTGTATTGTTTGCTGTTTACCCTGTTGGGTTGAAAGTGAATCATGTTCACTTTTGCCTATTGTTTTCTAGGTTCGAGGTTGAGTGGGACTCCCTTGCCTCGCTTGTATTGTCGCATTCATGCATTTTACTGCTTTACTGTATATATGCTATTATTTCTGTTTCCGTCTATTCCCTTAGGATCTCTGTTTCTCTCTGTGCAAAAGAGGAGCATGATAGACATTAGGTCTTAACCCATGCATGATAACATTAGGTTAGTTTGATTCCCTTTGCAACCGTAGGTTAGAGTTCGGTCTCTTCTTTCTCAAAACAAACAGAAAAACATTATAAATATTTCAAACACAATAAAAGACACTTCTTCCGTAAAAGAATGTAAACTCATCAAGACGTCATTTTTGTCCGCTTGGACTATTAATCAGAAAAACCTTTTTCAGAAGGAATAAAATCAATCAAAATAGACTTGTGTCGTACGTGGCCTGAACTACGTTTGCTCTGATCTTTCATGCTGTATGAAAGTACGTAGGCATAGGATGCGATATCCTAGCGAGCAACCTTCCCCTCCTTTCCCGTAGGTAGGCGAACTACGTTGACTCTGATTTCTCGTCCCAGACGGGAATACGTAGGCATAAAGTGCGATACTTTGCCGAGTCATTTTATTTTCTTTTAACCCTGACCTTTAGAATAGATAGAATAACAATCCGTACTAGAAAACAAGCGTGGATCCCGTCGAGTACAACGGACGTGAGGGGTGCTAATACCTTCCCCTTGCGTAACCGACTCCCGAATCCAGGATTTGGTTGCGATGACCATTCCTTTCCCCGTTTTGCGGTAGGTTTACCTCGAGCGTTTCCTTTCCCCCCTTTGGGATAAATAACGCACGGTGGCGACTCTTCTGTTCAGCCGACGCCGATTTTCGCAGTAGCGACACAACCCCGCAGTCGAAGCGGGAGGTTCACGGACGCTTAGATTGGTCCGAAAATCATCAAAAAGAATGCGAGGAAGTCCTTTGGTGAAGATATCAGCGATTTGATGTCTTGAGGGAACATGAAGGACGCGAGCCTGACCACGAGCCACTTTTTCCCGAAAAAAATGAATGTCCATCTCAATATGCTTAGTGCGCTGATGTTGCAGAGGATTACCAGATAGATATATGGCACTAACATTGTCACAATACACCAAAGTGGCTTGAGGAATAGGAAAATGGAGTTCCAGAAGAAGGTTGCGAATCCAACACGACTCAGAGACAACATTCGCAACCCCCCTATATTCGGCTTCAGCACTGGAACGGGAGAGTGTTGGCTGCCTTTTGGAAGACCAAGAAATAAGGTTGTCACCTAGAAAAACACAGTAACCAGAAGTGGAACGTCTGGTGTCAGGACATCCACCCCAATCAGCGTCAGTGTAGGAGATAAGCTTTGTAATGGGAGATGGGGATAAATGTAGTCCAAAATGTAAAGTTCCCTGAACATAACGCAAAATGCGCTTAAGAGCAAGCATATGTTTTGTGCGAGGGGCATGCATGTGAAGACAAACTTGCTGGACAACATATGATATGTCAGGTCGAGTGAAGGTGAGATACTGTAGGGCCCTTGTAAAACTCCGATACAAGGATGAATCCTCATAAGAAGTGTCGGAGGAGGTGCTAAGTTTCTGTTTGGTGTCAACAGGAGTGGCTGATGGTTTACAGGACGTCATGCCAGCACGTTCAATGATCTCTGAAGCATAAGTGCTTTGACTAAGAAATATGCCATCAGGATGACGAGATACTGCAATACCCAAAAAATAACTCAGAGGGCCCAAATCCTTCATTGCAAACTCAGTGGAGGTGATAAGGATGATGTCATCTACATACAGTAGAATGTAGGTCATGTCTAAACCTTGGCGATATATAAAGAGGGAGTGGTCTGATGTGCTATGGCGAAAACCAATGGTGGCGACATAGTCAGCAAAACGTTGGTACCATGCCCTAGGCGCTTGCTTGAGACCGTACAATGACTTCTTCAACTGACATACATAATGTGGATGACTGAGGTCGCGGAAACCCAATGGCTGATGCATGTAAACAGTCTCCTGAAGATCACCATGTAAAAAAGCATTTTGAACATCCAGTTGATGAATGGGCCAGGATTTGGAGAGAGCAATGGTAAGCACTGTTCGAATGGTAGCGGGTTTCACCACGTGGCTGAAAGTCTCGTCACAATCCACACCTGCAACCTGTGACCTGCCATCACCAACAAGACGAGCCTTATAACGCTCAAAGGATCCATCAAAAATTTTCTTATGTTTAAAAATCCACATACATCGAATAAGATTAGCATCACAAGGACGAGGGACTAAATCCCACGTCTTATTTCGAATAAGAACATCAAATTCAGATTGCATTGCGGATTTCCAATTCGGGTCTGATAAGGCTAGTTTGGGGTTTTTAGGTATGGGAGAGATGGTGTGGTCAGAGTGAGAGATTGATAAGTTAAATATCGTGCAGGGTTTGACAATGCCTTTCATGCTTCTGGTGGTGATGGTTCGTGTAGGTTGAGGTGGATGTGGTTGACTTGGTGGTGTTGATGGAGAGTTACTTGTAATGGGTTTGTTGATCGAAGAGGTAGGAGATGATAATTGTTGGTTTATTGAGGGTAGTGGCTGGTCAATTGTGATTGTGGGTGTTGGTTGGTTATGTGCAGCAGGTGGGGAAATTTGATTTTGCCACTGATGTATAAGGTAGGGGTGAAAGTCATCATCATCTAGGAATTGATAAGAGTGAGGTGAAGGGGAGTGTATCTTGTTGAAGGGAAATTGAGTTTCATCAAAGATAACATGCCTTAAAATTATTAATTTTCTTTTAGACAAATCAAAACACTTGTAACCTCTATGATTTAGTAGATAACCCAAGAAGACACACGGAGTAGAGCGGGGTTGTAACTTATGGATGGTAGATGACGGGAATAATGGAAAACATAGACAACCAAAGACTCGAAGGTGTGTGTAGGTGGGATCACGATGATACAGGAGTTGTGTTGGTGACTGATTATGAGGTGTTTTACAGGGAATAATATTTAACAGATAAGTTGCCATGTGGAGAGCATGATGCCAAAACGAAGGGGGAACAGAAGAATGAGCTAGCATAGTGTGTATCATATTATTAATGGTTCTTATTTTGCGTTCCGCTTTCCCATTTTGTGAGGATGTGTGGGGACAAGAGAAACGAAAAATTAGACCATGATCAATGCAATATTTTTTAAAAAGCTCATTATTATATTCACCACCATTGTCACATTGAAATGTTTTGACTTTTTGCAAAAATTGAGTTTGAATGAGTTGAGTAAGTGACTTGAATGTTTCAAAGACATGAGATTTTCTACTAATAGGAAAAGTCCACAAGAAGTTTGTGAAATCATCTAAGAATAAGACATAATATTTATGACCAGCAGAACTTAAAATTGGAGACGTCCATAAGTCACTATGTAAAATATCAAAAGGCATCAAAGTCGTAGTTTGAGAATCAAAAAATGGCAATTTAACCTATTTGCCTAAAACACAAAAGTCACAAACAACAGAAGAATTAAAAGGTTCACAACATATGAACTTATTTTTACAAAGGGAATTCAAAACAGACACGCTAGGATGACCAAGACGACTATGCCAAAGACTGGATGTGAGACCGACAAAACTGGGAGGAGTGGTAACTGGATAAAGATCTCCACGACTGTCACATTTGAGAAGGGTGATCCCCGTCTGAAAATCAGAGACAATAAAACCAAATGGATCAAAGGAAACAGAAACATTGTTGTCAATGGTGAGTCGTCTCACAGAAATTAAATTTTTAATAATTTTCAGGGCATGCAGGACATGGTTAAGGTGAAGTGGTTAGTGAGATGTGGTTATTTGTGTGTGTTCGGTGCCGTGAATTGGAATTCCATGGCCACTTCCAACAATAACTTTCTGATTTGAACTACTTACGGGAAAATAAGATGAGATATTACCTTGAGATGCAGCTGTGTGAGATGTTGCACCCGTATCCATGTACCACTGATTGTCAGGAGTATGGAGTGACATGGTGTGCATTGCGGTCTCAATGTTTGTCGGTATCTGAGAAGAGGTAGAGGATGCATACACCTGAGGATGTTGTCCTAGAATGCCTGGCTGCTTAGGAGGATCCATAGGGCGTGTCCATTGAGAGGTGGGATACGGACACGGTGGCATAGTCCATGGTGGTGGAATCCAACCCCATGGTTTCCAGGTTGGGTACTGTTGTTGTTGTTGCCAAGGAGGAGAGGACCAAGGTGAGGAGCTCTAAGAGCTCCAGACTGAGGTGCACTGCGGTTACTACCTCCCCCTCTGCGACTTTGGCTGCCACGGGAGTGAGAACGGTTGTCGGGGCGGCGGTTGCCACGATGTGAGGTGTCTTCAGCAGGTTTCAACTGAGTGGTGTGCATAGCAGCATGAGAGGTTGTGTATGCCATCTTAGCCATATCGGCTTCTTCCAAAGCGAGCATGGAACGATCCTGATAGAATGTTGGAAGAGGGTTGCTTTGGCGAATCAGAGTAGCAACACTGCTGTAAGCTTCTGGGAGACCAGAGATCAGCTGAAGGACCAGATGATGATTATTGACAGGGGAGCCGACATTTCTCAACTGATCAGAAAGCATCTTAAGACGCTGACAGTAAGCAGAGACATTGGGAAAATCCTCCATACGAGTGTTAGAAAACTCTTGCTCAAGAGTGACAGCTCGAGCATTTTGGTTGTCCTGAAAAATATCTTCCAAGCGATTCCATGCTTCCATTACAGTGGAGTTGGGTTCCAAGATAGTCAGTAAATTGGTAGAAATAGTGGAATAAATCCACTGAAGAACGGTGGCATCAAGAGTGGACCAGTGTTCATGGTTGGCGTCGGTAGCAGCTGGTGGCTCTTTTCCGATAGATGGAACGATATGATGCAAAACTCGATGTGAGCGAGCATGGATGCGGAAAAGCTCGGCCCAGGTACCATATTGATCTTTTTCCATCTCAAGAATTATAGGAATGTGGTTCCTAATATTGGAGACGACAAGAGCGGGATGAAACTACGATTTGGAACCTCGAAGCATGGTGTTCTTGGGCTGGTCGGAGTTACGAGTAAAGGCGGATTTGCGGGTATCGTCGTCACTATGTTCTGAATGGTCTGAATCAGACATAGCTGCAGGTGGAACAGTGAAACAGGATCGAAATACGCGATCGAAATCACGTGGGTCCTTGTGCACGGAGGTGTGCGACGGCGGCGACGCAAACTGAGGCGGAAGGCAAGAGAATAGGGTTGTTCTCGTGTTCGGCGGCGGCGGTACAGAGGACGGCAATCTTGTTGCGGTGGCAGACTTCAAGGGGGGAGAAGAAGTATGCAGCGGCGGACTGTAATGAGGGAGAAGAAGGTTTTTTTTTTTAAAAATTTAGAGAGGGATCGTTTAGGATTGATACCATGTAAGATAATGGAATTGTTGTCTTTCTCATTGATCTGAATAGAATATATATACATCAATGTGTAACCTTTGGTCAACTATCTAATTATGATACAACCTAATTATAAAAAACTAATTATGACTAATTACAACAAAATATTCTATTCTATCAATGAACACATAAAAGTACACCAACAGTTAGGAAAATCATGTACTAGTCTAAATATCCACATTATGACAGAATTACCAAAAAGTAAATAAAAAGGTAATGTAACTAAATAGTAATCGAAGCGAAATACCCGAAACAAGACGTGTAGAAACCATAATTGAATTCAAAATGAAAATTCAACAAAATTTAAAACAATCAAAAACATTATTGAAAACTAGTAGTAGACCCGTGCTTCCGCACGGGTAAATTCATTCTTAAATTTCATAATAATGGATATATTCAATGTCATAAAAATACAATAACTTTTAATATCTAAAGCATAGTATGTCCAATAAAATTTTTTTTAGTAACAAAGTGCAAATAACATTGTAGATTGAAATGATGTAGTAAGACTTGTATGAAGCAAGAGTGGAGATTACAAAACCTACAAATATAAAATAAAATCAATAAATAATGAAATATTAGAACTATCTAAAAAAAATATGAGATGTTGAAAGAATGAATTATATAAGCATGAAGTGAAATATAAATTTGAGTATCAAATTATTTTACTTGAAACTAAATATAGAGATGAAGATTTTAGTATTGATAGTAAGAAAAAATAATCTTATTCAAAAACCAAATATGTACCTATATGACATTGTGGAAAACTTCTTTGAAGACCACATTTATGTTTGAGTTAAGTAGTTGTTGTCTTTGTCGTGTATTAAAACTTTTAATTCAGCTTTGCTCTTAACCCTTGAAATGGCAACATAAAGTTGTCCATGACTGAAAACATTATTTGACAAATATAACCCAACATAGTCCAACGATTGTCCTTGAGATTTGTTGATTGTCATAGCAAATGACACTATAATTGGGAATTGTCTTCTGATAAGTTTAAATGGCCATGGAGATTGGGAAGGAGACAAAGACATTCTCGGGATATAAATAATGTTTCCAATATTTGTACCTAAAATGATCTTTACTTCAATGACATGATTACCTAACTTTGTAACGGTTAACCTTGTACCATTACAAAGGCCTTCAGGTTGATCCAAATTTCTTATCAACATGATGATTATACCAACCTTCAATTTCAATGAGTGGTTAGGCAAACCAGACGTTTTTAGACAACTCAAAAATTCCGGTGTCAAATGCTCGAAAGCATAATTGTCATTAGTTTCTGATCTATCAATGGAATCACAACCCAAATATTCTTTAGATTCACCTACATGAAATCAAAATTAAGTATTAATATATATATATATATATATATATATATATATATATATATATATATATATATATATATATATATATATATATATATATATATATATATATATATATATATATATATATATATATATATAACAGAATAACAAGTATGTATAAAAAATAGTATGAAAAAATAATATAGTAGTATGTACATATCAAAATAATATATACATACGTACATCCAAAGACAAATTGTATGAAATAATAAGAAAATATAGATATAATAGAAAATGAAGTATACCTGGAAGAAGATTAGTTATGAAGTCATTTATGTCATCAACTATTTCAATAGTTGATGCTAGAATAGCTCTACATCGAAGAAAATTTGGATCCGTGTAATTTTGAAGCATATTTGGATAGGTACTTGAAACAATTGCTTCAATTGGGTCCACAAAATCTCTTATAAGTAACTCTTCAGGAATATCATTTTCAGCATATCCATCATTGGGTTTTGAGACCTTTCTATTACCAACTTGTAAAATCCAATTTGAGAAGAGTCTAATTTCTTCTGAATTGCCTAAATTAGAACCACTTTGCAAACACATATTTTTGGTTAGATTCATTACTTTGCAATGATCCCAAATGTAAGAGGCATTTATTGTTGCATGTATTATATCTGGTCTAGTACCTCTTGGAACAACTGGTAGAATTTGTCTGAAATCTCCACCAAAAATTACAACTTTTCCCCCAAAAATCTGCTGACACTCAACATCATTATCACTTATAATATCCTTCAATGACTTATCAAGAGCTTCAAAACAATATTTATTTGCCATTGGTGCCTCATCCCATATTACTAGTTTTGTTACCTTTAAGAGATTGGCAAGATCAGAATTTTTCTCTATGTTACATATAGAAGATTCCAAACATGGAACTGGAATCTTGAATTTGGAATGTGTAGTCCTTCCTCCTGGTAATACAAACTTGCTATTCCGCTAGATTCTACATTCAACATAATATCTCCTTTACAACACAGAGCAGCAGACAATGTGTTCCACATGAAAGTCTTTCCTGTACCACCATAACCATATAGGAAAAAAACACCACCATTTTGATTTGTGACAACATCCATAACTTCTTTAAAGATTTTAAGCTGCTCATCTACAACAAAAAAACAAAACACCACTAACGTTGCATCATGAAAACAATTTAAATAACCAAATTTGTGAAAATTTTAAATCTTGAGAACATAATGACAACAATGACCATATCAATGTGATTAGCATTTATACTTATGTAGTTTTATGCTAATAATTATAGACTTATTTATAAGGCTCATTCGAGGCGATAAAAGAAAAACATAAATTTCGAATATTGTTTCAATAAATAATTAGAATGTCAAATTATAAAAACAATACCTATTAATGATTGAAACATAGTATGGAAAATTTCTTCTTGAACCGAGGGATCATACTGTCTTTCATCATATATCAATCTATTTCCAAGGAAGTCAAAGATGTAATCATTTGGATATGGCATAGGCTTAAATTCTTTCAAACTCCTTCTATTTTTCTATAGTTGCTTAATTTCCATCAAAGTGAGTTGTTGCACCTCTTCATCAGAAAAATTCAATTCTACAAATAAAGGTAGAAGTTAAGTAAGTATTGATACTTTGTTAAAAGGGCCATGTATAGAATCCATAGTGTTGTGAGTAACATAGTTCTAAACAATAAGATGAAGAGGATAAAAGAAAATATGTTGTTACAAAGAAGCAGCAAATATATAATAATCAAACCTGGATTTTGTGACAATATTCTTTGTTCATATAGAATACCATCTGATAGGTACATCCAAGTATTTAACCAAACATGTTCTGGTCGATTCATTGAAGATGATAATAACATTGTAAGAAACAGTTTGTGTAAAAATACTCCAGAACCCCAGTTATAAGCCTCTTTAATTGCGTCAATGAACTCTTTGTCATCTTGTAGGAAGCCCAATGCAAAACACGCCTCTCTAAAACTTTTGTGTTTGAACCCATCAATTGTCTTTAAATCATCATAACTTGTCGGACCTTTCTTCATAGTCAACAACATCCTCATATAATACAATTCTCCAGTTGTTGGCGGGACCCAAATTAGTCGGCCAATTGTGTAACCTCTTTTACGCGGTTTCCAACACCTTTTTCTTCTTTTCATAAACAAACTTGGACACAAATTGACCATATGTTAATAACTTTGCTTTTTCATACTGAGTATTTGCCACAAACCAAGAAGTAAACATTGATTTTGTGACACTTGGTTTAAGAAGGAGAGTTCTAATTTGTTCAAAATCTTTGTAGTATACAGAATTTTCTTCTTCCATGTGAAAAAATAACCTTTCAACAGCTGGTTTCCTGCCATGAATTGAATAAGAGAAGATTCTCCAGCATGCTTCGCTTGGTGAGACATATCTACAATCAAGGTATTGTTTGATTTCATCAATATTTCCATCGGTTCCAGTGTTGTTTGGAACAATAACAACCAAGATCCTATCACAACCCTTGTTGATGTACTTGAAGAGATATTTAATTGAAGTACTTTGATTGCACCACTCCATATTAATGTGTGCCTCATATTTCATCAGCAAACTTGGGTTGTGGGGTACAACGTGACCACTATGTAGGGTGACTCCATTCTTTTCAATTGTATTACCCAGATCTCTCCTTCTATAAACAGGATATCCATCTTGATCAACAACTGTGACATCTTGGAACTTTTTAGGATAATACTTAGAACACTTACCATCTTTCATACAAGGACATCTAGGATTTGCTAACCCACAGGGACCATGCACCATGTGAGTTTTGACCAAATTATACAGTCTTGGTTGACTCAAAGGATCAGGAACTTCAGCAGAAATGATTTTGTCTATATCTTCAG
This sequence comes from Lathyrus sativus, assembly GCA_963859935.3. Lineage (NCBI taxonomy): Eukaryota > Viridiplantae > Streptophyta > Magnoliopsida > Fabales > Fabaceae > Lathyrus > Lathyrus sativus. The sequence goes on from OZ012738.1 coordinate 667,304,021, forward strand.
AAGTAGGATATTTATTTGATGGATGCAAGAAGATAAGAATGTACGCGTGCGGAAGACCTCTCTTTTGGAACTCAATTGTGTACATATCTGAAAATAAGAACAATTGTAAGATAAATGTGTTGTAACATGTCATGTCTAGCTTGAAATGCCTAGATAATTTTAAAGGATAGTAAGTTAAAGCAATTGATATGACATACTAAACTTACATGCAAGAACTTTGCCTAAGACTCCTTTTTTGGTCATATCTGCTAGAAGGTTATCAAACTTCACCTTAAAAACTCTTGCAATAACATCAGGTCTATCTCGTGGCTTCAAATTTAGAGGACCAAGCAATCTTTGAATTTCCAGCCAACTTGGGTTGCATGTGAAAGTAATGAAAAGATCCGGGAATCCCACCTTACTACAAATAGCCATGCCATCATAATACAATTGATCCATAAATCTCCTACTTCCAACATAAGATGATGGTAAAACGACTCTTTTCCCTATGCTTGATCCTTATATTTAATCTTGCTCTGAATGTAGACTTGTATACTTTGACACTCTTAGCTTGGATTGATTTTTTCTGATCCAATTCAATCTCTCTCCTTCAAGCATTGTGTAACCATCCACCAAAAAATGTTGGAACAATCTCCTAGATGATAACAAAGTTTTTGCCTCATTACACCTACTTTGTATTCTAAATGCTAGTCATTCTCGAATAGTAAGTCGGTTCCTTTGAGAGTCATCAAAAATATCAAGATCTCTATGTGAAATGTTATCTCTATAACCATCCTCTCCATAAGGAAAAATCAAAGCATACTGGAATGCCAAATAACTTGGATGAAACTCATCAATACGTTGCAGTTGTCCACCTTTGGCCTGCACTATAATGTCTCTTTCCTCAGCAGTTTCTATGTCACCAACGATTAAAGCAGCCACTTCTGAAACAGTTGGTTGATTATACAATCTTCCATCAGTAGATCTTGTGGATATTAATTTGAGTTTCAAGTTATGAACATTACTTTGATTAAGCCATTGTCTAGCCATTAAGAAACTTTTTGCATGTGTATTATGTCGGTACAACATATCTGACAAGTTTTGTATTATATCGGGATGAATGTTGTTTTTGTCTCTACAAAAATATAATATATAAGTTAGTAATTTGTATGACAAAAAGAAATGGTTAAATTAAAGAGAAAATATGATTGAATACCTGAGAGTGTCCATTCTATTTGTAACTTCATTCTCTGTATCATATATGTAAAGCTGGGCAAATTTGGGTGGTTGGCCTTCAGGTGGCAGTAAACTTCCAATCTGGTGGTAAGCTTGGCCTTGGATTCTTATTGTTGGTGGACCACGACCATTATTAAATCTGTTGTCTAACTTAGCTCCCGGTGAAATGAAAGCAAACATCATATTGTATGTCCTTATGTGTGATTGATAATTCTTACTATCCCTTGCATTGGCATCAAACAAGAGATGTGCTAAAGGTTGTGGAGGATGCTTTAAGAGAGGAAGTTCAACTTGGGATTCACATAATGTTTAGGTTTGTGCATCCTTTCTTGATACCATATCATGGCCTTACAATACCTACACTCAATCAAAGGGTCTCCCAAATCGCTATATGTTGTACATATTGCAAAACTTAGCATTAAAAGTCATTATTTTTTCAAAAGATGGTATTTCCTATGATCATATTTCACCAAATAAAGACATAATTTTTTTGGTTACCTTGGTTATGTAGATTTGGTTGGTTGACGGTAGAAAACGGTGGCAAACTTTGTTCATTATCAAGGTTTGAGTCATTATCAGATTGATATGCTGTCAAAAAATCAATAACAAACTTATGGAATCTGATTTAGATATCAAAGCATTAAAATCAACATCATGGAAATGGAGATCCAACTCTGAAAATATAGATTAATGAATGAAAACCAACAACTGTAGTAGACATATTCAGGAAACAATCAAGACATAATCAAAATCAGAAACCTTAAAAGTTAAGGCATAGACCTGGGATCTCTTCATTGTCGGAGTCGTCTTCAATATCATCACTATCTAAATCAGCATTAGCTGTAGGTGCAAAAATAATATCTTCAATGTTGCTTCTCTCATCAATTGTATTTGATTCGCCATTAGATTCTTGAAACTGTAAAGGTTGTGTTCCTCTTATTTTATTTCTGTTGCACTCATTGATAAACATATATAAGTGTATAGAATAGTAATATACCACATCATCAAACAACTTCATTCTTAATTTAAAATCAATACACTTACAATTGACTACATGATTGACTGGTGTAGCTATAATGATATGGTTTAGAAATAACACAACTTGTTTGTGAACTTGCAGTGGCTATTATTGGATAATTGCACAGGTTATGGAGAGTTACGGATGGTGATGCAATTCTTTGAGTATTGTTGGCAAATAATTCAAAGTTCGAAACAATGTAATACACCAGAAAAAGGACAACAGAGTAATACACATGGGGATAAATTTACACAAAAATCTTTGTTTCTTCATTGGTAAATTGAAGTTGTGGCGATACAAGGTTGACTATATCATTCCGTATAAGATTAGACGCCAAATCCGGTACCCCGAGAGCTTTTTTCGGACGACCACGGCCACGTTTGACAGGTTGAGGAGTGCATCTTGCATCATTCCTGTAAAGTGTACTTCATTAAAAATATGATGCTTTTACTTGAATAGAATACATAATAATACGTACCGAAAAATATTTGAAGATTTTTGGACTGCTGCATTGGTGTTGACAAATACATTCTCCTTTTGTGACATTCCCCCTCCATTAGAAAACCTTGACATAAGGTTCGTACCCATGTTTTAAGTATTAAATATTGCGTGCGATGTACGACATACATGTGTTGGAGGTGATGGCATAACACCATGTAATATAGCATCCATTTTCTTACCATCACTTACAATCTTATCAATTAATTGACTGTTGGAAACAGGTGGAGTAATATCGCAAAGTGGAATTCTATAATTAGAAATGCAACCACTTGTCAAATAAGTTTGCTTGTTAGTATGTGGGTGATCTGTAGTATTAGCTCTTTTCTTTGCCCTTTTAACTTTTAGCAAAGTAAATCTTCGCATTCTAGCTCGTTTGGTGCCACTCTTTTGCTGGGAATAATCATGTACCTTAGACAACTGGTGCATAATTGGCCTATAACAGACACGAAAAAGTTATTGTAAAGCTACAAACTATTGTAAATGCGACATTAGTCATTGGAGTATTCGATAGTAATCGACAAATCTAACAATTTCTCTTCTGTCATGCATAATATGTTTCTATTACAGTTAAATAACTATAAGCACAAATCAATCTTATATAAACATTGCACCAGTCATGGTTTCTGATAAACATTAATAAGCTTTGTGTTAAACCTTTCACCTCATGATATATAAAAAGCAGTACTAATTAAAACCTTGCTCAAAAATCAATTAAAAATTGATAGTAGACAATACTAAAGTTGGAATCAACGGGTGCTTTTTATCAAAAATCAAAGAAAGGTGTATCATAAACTTGGTGATTTTGAAAAATAACCTAAACTTACTTGCATAAGCATTCAAGCCGAGAAGAAGCATGAGAGAAAATTGGGGCAATTGCTTCTATTAAGCGGATCCCTTCTGCTTCAAAGTGATTTTATCCCTAAGACTCAGAGCAATTCCCTGAGTTTTACTTCTTATTCTGATGCATCCACTCAATTTACCATCTCCTTGCTTTTCAATGCTCACATTCACCAATGCACCTTCACCAAAAACACTCTTAGCATAAAGGTTTGCAGCTAGGAAACCATACTCTCCTTCCAATGCAGACCTGAAATAGAGACAACAAAAACCAAATTAATCAAATTGCCCAGATCCCCCAGCCAAATCAAGACATGGCAATTGCATGAAATGTAGAAATATTAATGACTCCAAATCAAGACATGGCAAATCAGGCAAGTTTTTTAACTGAAAAACATTTTTGCTTCAAAAAACAGATTCCTGGTAGTAGATACTCAAGCACACACAAGATAGCAGCCATGAAATATATGCAAGTTAAAGAAACTCACGGCGGAGTTAGGCACTTCATATTTGTATACTTGATAATATGGCCCAAAAACTCCCTCTCATCTTGTAATACTGTATTTGCAGCAACCTATAACATAACATAAAGTCAGTAAAATAATCATATATACAACATCTAGTTAATGCAGAAACACATGTTCTGAGCTATATCCCCATCGCATTCATGCTCCTTGATGATGGCTAATTTTAGCATTACCTGTATTACAACTATATACTTCTAATCTAATATAATAATATTTATGATGTGAGTTTGACCCTAGTCTAATCAGGAAACTGATTGGACTGAGGAATGAGTAACTCTATACTTGTGCAGCACATAAACTCACTTGGAATTTGATAAAATTAAGATTGTCATAGGTAACAAATGGAAGCAAAACTTTTCTTTAAATGTTTGGACATTATGGTACAACAAACCACATTCTAGCCAATATTCAAGCACACAATAGTTTTTTTACTACACCATATAACTAATTTGCCAATTAAATCAAAATGCTAGTAATTATTAGCTCTAAGAAAAAATGAAAACTTCAAAGCAATCAAAACATTTATAAGCAACAGGAACTGGGAGTCAATGTAATCCTTAACTGGCTGTCCAGAAGAAATCATGTAACCATCCTTGAACTTCACTTTATTTCACTGCATAGTCAATTAATACCATTGAAATGAAGTTATTCCTAAGTATCTGACATTACAATGCCTAAGAAGCTAATACAAGTAGTCAACCAATCTATGTATCTTAGCATGAGTTGATACATCCATTCCTACATAAGTTCTGGCAGCAACTCTCATGAAGCAAATGCCTAGCGAAATTGGATATTTATGCTTAATTATTTTGTCATTGATTTTGTCTCACTCTTCATAACATAGATACTGTATAGCAGATGACAGGTTAGTTAATGCCATCGAGTGTGTGTTAAACGAACTGTCTAACAAATAGCTTATTTTCACAAAAGATCTAAAATACCAGTAGTTTATAGAAACAACTTATACAGAGTTTGCCATTGTTTTGTCTTCCATTGTAGAAGTGACTTATGTGTGAACATTTGTATGTGATGCATTTTCTACTTGCATGTTTTGGTTCATCGAAAATATGTTTTATTGCTACATCAAATTCAAGTGTGAGTTTCCAATTCAGTACCTATATTAAATGTTCATGGGGCTGTTCTCATGATTTCCAGGCAATGCTTAATGCTGACTTCCGAAAGAGACCAACTGCGGAGGCTGTTCTCAGTCATAGGTTTATGACTGGGGAAGTCCTTTGAGTTTAAAGATCAAAAGAATATGATTATCATTATGAAATATATCTACCACACGGCTCACCAATCCCGTTTTCATCTCATGATAGTAACAACTTTTGTTATCACAATGTCACACTCACACACTTAATTCAAAGGTTGTTTTAGATGAAAGCTACGACTTTGTCCATCTAAAAGAAAATGCTCCAAATGAGATGCCATCATAACCATTAGCATAACAATGCCCCAATATTCAAACAGTAGCAAAAATCCACAGACAAAACCTAAACCCTGGCGATAACTCTCACTCCAATGACAGTTCTATGCACCTCTCAAATCTGTTTGTACGAATTGCTACTCATTTCTAGTTCAAGCCAAACACTAAGGGTCCGTTTGGTTCAACGGAGGGGAGGGGAGGGGAGGGATTTTAATAAAGGGGAGGGGAGGGGAGGGGAGGGGAGGGGATGTATTTTAACTAATATTTGTTTGGTTCAAAGAAAGGGAGGGGAGGGGAGGGGAGGGATTTTTAACTACATATATGTTTGGTTCACAAGGGGAGGGGAGGGATTTTAAAACCAAATTACATTTTTATCCTTATGAATATTATCACTTGTGTTTAGTAACACTAAAAACAATACTAGATAAAAATAGTTTTGAGTAAATTTCACCAAATAAAAACTTGTTCATTCATAAACACCACAAATTAAAACAAAATATTCAAAAATATATTAAAATGTAAGCAAAATATTCAGAACATATTAAATTGTAAACAAAATATTCATAAAATTCATAAGACTATTATAAGATGATCAATCCGATGAACCAAATACCATTTGCATTATCACTGCTTTGCGTGCTTCAAGTGGACACTGGAGAATCATTCTAAGTTTGTCAGCGTCTTTCATGACAGTGCAATATATTTGAGGCAATGACTTTGCATCACATCCACACTCTTTTATTAAATTCCATGTTTCTTCCCCTGAAATTGGAGGCAACTCATATTTTTGACGTTCTCTCATTATTTCATTTCCTTCTCGTATTGCAGCATTTCCTTCTGTTAGTGCATTTGCAACTAAGACAAATGATTCTTGGAGTTCAGCAATATCGTTGTTTGTATCTTTGTTTTTAACCACTTTCATTTTCTTCCTTTTACTACCACTTAAAGGATCCGAGGATTGTGTTTCGGGTACAGAAAAATCATAAGTAGCATCAAAACTTTCCAAATTCACCTCATTCCGGACAACATGGTCATCAATGTCTTGGATAGTTTCAACAAAGTCTTCATTGGTGACCGATAACTTTTGTTTTCTTGTCTCTTTTAAAGTTCCAGATTCCTCTCCATCAGCTCGGTTAGGTCCATAAAGTATCACCATTTTCTCATAATTTGGAAGTGGTACATTCTTCCAATTTAATGCTTTTGGTTTTGACTGAAAAGTATGATAAATAAAAGATATAAGATTAATAAAAGTTATACAATTATTGATTAATAAAATATTTTAAAATAAAATAAAAAGTTCATCAAAGTCACCTCAATTAGAGCATCCCAAACTTCTGACTCGGCATCCCATAATTGTGTAGTTGAATTCCAAGAAAATCCACTCATACCACCTTTAAAAATGTCATAATATTCAGTGAAGTTTTTCTTCAAAGTTTTCCAACGGTTTTTTATCTTCACCTTATCAACTTTGTTTCCAAACAATGTACGGAGTTCGGCTGCAATATTTTCATATGCTGATGTAGTGAATGTACCATTAACTTTGTTACCTTTTTCATATTCATGCATAAAAGCATCAACAAGAGCATCATCCATGACTTTATTCCAAGTCAAAGTTCCAGAATTACCACCATTAACTGGTAGTTGATTTTTCGATGCCATAAACTATGAATATGAAGAATTATAACACAACAAAATTAATAAATATTATTATCAAGAAGTCTCAATATCACAATACACATCATAATAAATTTGGTACTACTTCATCAAAGAACAATAAACATAAAAGTAATAATGTAAAATACAAGTCAGACTTTTTAAGCTAAATCGTTATTTTGATAATTTAACCACATTTGATGTGCTACACTATCTTTTATAACCCCGGCCAAAGCAAGTTCATCTCTATCACTTCTTGAACTTTGATGATTGTCATGAGATACATTTTGATTTGCAATTTCAGCATCTACTTCAGCTATAAGGTCTTCATCCGGGTCCACACTCATTAGATAATTGTGAAGAATGCAACATGCAAAAATGATTAACTTTTGAGCCTTAACTCCATAATTTGGCTCTGTTGAATTAGATAAAATCTCAAATCTTTTTTTCAATACACCAAAGGCTCTTTCAATTGCATTGCGTAAAGACGAATGTCGAAGATTAAACAATTCTTTAGAATTTTGGGGTGGATTTCTAGCTGAATATTCTTTCAGGTGATACCGAACTCCTCTATAAGGTGTAATTAATCCACTTGTCAACATGAATCCAGCATCAACAAGATAATATTTTCCTATAGTAAAGGTAAATGATAAATGTGATGGTTTAATATATATATATATATATATATATATATATATATATATATATATATATATATATATATATATATATATATATATATATATATATATATATATATATATATATATATATATATATATATATATATATATATATATATATATATATATATATATATATAATATAATATAAATAACTATAACTCTATGTTACTCTTATATTACCTTGAGGAATTTTAAGTTTATCTTCACGTGTTAATGCATTCTTTATTATTCTCGAATCAGAGGCAGACCCTTCCCATCCCGCGAGCACATAAGTGAATTTTAAATCAAAAGTACATGCTGCTAAAATATTTTGTGTTGGGTAGTCTTTCCTACCGCGATATCTAGGAGCATCTTTTGCTGATACTTTGACACGTATATGTGTTCCATCTATTGCACCAACACAATCCTAACACAATATTATATATTTTTATCAATAAAATCTATGACTACTAAAAATTTTAGTAATTTTGTGTAGGAAATATAATTTATTAATAACAAAATTTACCTTAAAATACGGGTAGAATCTATAATTACTAGAAATTTCAGGAGGGACCGTTGAGCCATCGGGTTGGATAAGAAATTTTTCTTCCAATTCAAGAATAGCTCTCAAAACTTTATGAAGATGGCGACTAATAGTCTCGCCAGAACGACGAAACCAAAAGTTGACTTCACGATTTTTAGCATTATGTGTTAATATGTAGATTGATTTTGCAACTTGCTCTTCCACACTTGACCATCGAGTAGCTTGTAATCCCCCCTCTCTTTCTAACATACCACATAAGCTCATAAAAGTTTTAGGACACATTCTTAATATATTTCTACTAGTTTCACTATTACTAATTCGATACATTATTTCTTCGCGAACCCTTTCTCTCTCAGAGCTCATACTATAACATAATTTTCTCTTACGAGACATTCGAACATAATAGTAAACAATAGCACACAGTAGTTGAACTATAGCTCTTCGACGTAAATCAAACCATTTGTTGATAACAATTCTCTGATCTTGATGATCCATCTAATCTAAAAAATAAACTTTTATAATTAAAAATAAATAAAATAATGTTAGAGTTAATTTTAAAACTAAAATAAATAAAAATAATGTTAGAACTAAAATTCAATTGACGCTGTGGTTGCGAATCGGCTTACAGTGAGGTTGAGAAGCTGCTGAAGTTCTACAAGGTGGAAGTGTTTTTTTCAACGCACAATTTTGTCCTTCTTTTAACTTTTATTGTTGTGTTTCTCTTTACACGTTTCTACTAGGGGTTAGATTAGATGAGTAGATAGAGTAAAATATAAAATTGATGTTTAAATCATCCATCACTATTCTTTTGAATTTAAGAAATTTTTAACAAAATTCTATGGAGTTTATTAAAAATAACATATATTTTAGATCCTTTCATTTTTATTGTAAAAGAAATAATTGTGCATGCAAAACTGTTTTTTTGTGTCACTATTATTAGCTTCCATAGATAGAATTTTACACCTCTCATTATGCAAGGAGACTACTCTACAAATTTAACTGTTTAAATTTCATAATATCAAATACATATTAGAGGAATATCCATGGTGATGTCATTTATTACAGGATTAATAGTTACAATAGATTTGTTAAAGGATTAATAGCTACAATAGAGTAAACGGAAGAAATTATATTGTGTTAAAGAACTATCATAATTCATATGAAATAAGCCATGAAAATGATGAATTGTAAATTAACATAAAGCAATGAAACAACCCTATCATAATTCATATGAAATAATTGAATGATTATAATGATTACGAAAACAACGATAATTAACATAATGAAAAATTGTAGAGAATGAATTTGAAGAAAACAAACCTGCAAGAGCAACAAAGAAGCCAAAAATGCAACTTCAACTACGAGAGAGAGAAAGAGAGAAAAATCCAGTAAAAACAAATAGCAGCCGCACAAATAAATGAAACGTGAAACAACATAAAGAAAAACCCTAATATTTAATTACTCAAGGACAATCATGGAATTAAAAAAATAATTAAGGTTAAATTAGGGAATATAATAAAATTGTAAATAATGAATCTTCCCTCCCCTCCAAATCCCCCCAATTTGAGGGGGAGCAAAATATGAGTCTACGAGGGATTTTGCTCCCCTCCCCTCCCCTCCCCTCCCCTTATAAAAAATGAACCAAACACAAATATTTATAAATATCCCCTCCCCTCCCCTCCCCTCCCCTCCATCTACCTCCAACCAAACAGACCCTAAGCATCATCATAAAAGATAGTCACAAATGCAAAACTGGTATTAGTCACAAAATCCATGATAGACTCCTATTCACTTTGCACCAATGTAAGTTAGCCAAGTTGTTTTTATTACTCACATTCATATGACCATTGACCCTTGTTTAACAATGAAAATTCTACAGATACTAAACTCCATATGTAAAAATCTATTGCATCATGAAATAGAAAGTGCAAACAGAATGGTGGAGATTAGTATATGATGCTTGTTCAAGAAATTAATTTACCTTAATATGGGAATAGTTATTGTTCTATGTTGCAATCATAGGATGAAGACTAACAATGGCAGGAAAAGTTTACTTTCATGCAGAAAAAAAAGTCAATACCAAACAGACTCTAATATTTTTTTGAATTTCCTCCAAAAAGTAGAAACTGTTGTGTTAACCAATCTAGTTGAGAATGAATTGGTAGTTAGTTTAATATAATTCAGACGCAACAATTTGTAAAGCTTTGCTTCAAAACTACACTGCTCCAAAATATTCAGCAAAAACACGCATAAAATTACTTTACAGGCATGTGTTATGCATAATATTAGTAAAAATTAGTACAACAGACCATTGGCTTTATTGTCTTCCATATTGATGTAGCTGAATAAGGTAAGAAGTCAACTCATAGCAGCCTGTCACTGCTTTATCGGGCAATGGATTGGAGCAGTTCCCAGTGCATAATAGTCTTAAAACTAATGGTCCATGTGCAGGTTTCTATGACATACTATGTTTCATACTATGTTTCAAACATATAATCCTATTTTCCATACTATGTTTCTGTGATAAAGCAAAAGCAGACCCTTAATCAATAAGTTTTTTATGTACAGGTTGTGTAGTTTTTCTGTAAAGCTATGATGGAATGATGCCAAAGAAAATGGCAGCTATGATGCCTAATAAAACAAAATACAATCACAGTTTCTAAAGACATCATTTTGAAAATATAGATCAATTGCACTTGGATATTTATAAGATTGGTTCCATTTTTGAAAACATGAAAAATAAATGAAAAAAAAGCATAAAAACGCCCCCGTTGGGGGTCGAACTCAGGTTCAAGGCATGGCAAGTGACTTAAGGGCAAGGTGCTAACCACTGGGGTGGCGATACATCCGTTGTATCAAGCCACCCCATTAAATCATTTACCAAAATGGCGCAATAAATGGAAAAAAAAGCATAAAAACACCCCCGCTGAGGGTCAAACTCAGGTTCAAGGCATGGCAAGTGATTTAAGGGCAAGGTGTTAACCAATTGGGGTGGCAATACATCCATTGTATCAAGTCACCCCATTAAATCATATACCAAAGACAAAGCTGCACATAGGGCACAAAATCACTTTAAACTTCTTTCGTTGACAGCGGTGGAGGAACTCCACTAAGTTTTCGTCATTCTTTTGGTAAGCCACCATCAGTGATCTTCAACTTTGCAATTTGATTCTAAGGCCCTCAGTAGACTCAGTTATGTTGGTTTCTTGATTGAAACCCTTAGTGGTTTCAATCATAAAAGTATTCTTGTCACGAACTTCAGACATTTCGACCATGTTGAGAATGGCAGGCTCAGTGTAATGGGCATCCGCCACCTGCAGAGGGTCTGAATCTATCTTCATCTGGGACTTAGCTTTGTCCCCAAACTTCAATCTCCCATCCTTAATCGCATTTTGCACTAGATCCTTGAAAATAAAACACTGTGAGGTTTTGTGGCCCAAAAAATTGTGATATTTACAAAAACCTCTTTTCTTTCGTTGTTCTCGTTGAGGTATTTTAGCGCCAAGAGGAACTATCATTTAGCCATCTTTGACTAGTAAGTCAAAAATTTTGTCACATTTGGTAACGTCGAAAGTATATGTTTTCTTAGGGAATTTGTCGTTCTTTTCTGATTCGACAGGATTTTTCCCATTCGAAGGTGTAAGAACCTTGCATGAATATGGTGGCTATTATTTTAATTCATCCAGGTCAATTTTGCTTTTTTTCGAAACTTAAAGGGTCGCAATATTTTTTTTGCTTATCTTCATCTAATTCGACTTATGCTACCCTTTCTCTTCTATTTTTCTTACTTGCTCTTGCTTTTTCAGCCTTCAGGCGCTCTACCTGCCAAACTCTTTTAGCCAGTTGGGTCATATCCCTCAAGTATTGGGTATCTAATTTCTTTCTGATAGAATAATCTAAACTACCAGTGGCGATTTTGACTAACTTGTGCTCAGGCACTTCTATGAAATACCTTGCCTTTAGCAAACAAAATATATTAAGATAATGATCTATTGGCTCAGTAAATTTGCGCTTAATACTAGCCAATTCCTTCAAACTAATCTTCGATTTCCCTATGTAAAATTGTTCATGGAACAATCTTTCTAGACGAGTCCAATCATAAATCGAATTTACTAGGAGCATAGTGAACTATGTAAAGGCATTCTTAGTGAGAGAATTGGGGAAGTATTTTATTCTCAAATTTTCATTATTCTCAATGTCCACGACCTCAGTTAGATACCTTGCCACATGTTCTACGGTAGATTCATTAGTGTCTCCAGAAAATTTCGTGAATTTTGGGACTTTCCATCCCCTAGGCAATTCGGCCTGCAAAATGTACTCAGACAATGGGGAGATATAGTTTAGCGTATGAAGGCCAATGTTTACCCCATTTCACGCCATAATCCTTTCGACAATGGCAGCCAAATTGTTATCTCTTGTCATATCATCGTGTCAAACTTGATGTACGACTTCGTCTGTATCTTGATTCCTGTTAACTATTATCACCCTTGGTTCCCTTTCCCTTGGCACTGGTTGTTCGACCATGGGAGGTTCGACTCTAACTCTCTGATTTGTCACATCTGCAGGGGGTGCATTTCTCCGGGCTTGGTTAATGGTAGGATCCTCCTTAAAGATTGCTCATTGGTTTTCTACCACCAATTCCCTTCGAAGTTGTCAATGAGTTGAATATTGTGCCCATCTGTTGGGAAAGCATATGGACCATGTCACGGTTACTTTCGTCCATTTGCTACCTTAACACTGCTGCAAAGTTTGTAGTAAAATTGGGCATTTGTTGGGCAGAAAATCCCACCCTTAGGGGTTGGTTGATTCGACTCGTATTGTTAACAGCCGATCTAGACCCTTGCAAAGGCGAAAACATGTTCACCACTGGGTCATCAAATGTTGTCGCTGCATTGTGCAAAATTTCCATCATCGAAGTTAGCATGTTGTATGGTTGTTTGCGACCATTCAAAGGCATTGTAAATCTAAGCACATAAGGCCTAAATGTACCAGTTCCCGCTGGAGGAGGGGTCACCGGTTGACCCCACATCCTCACAGGAGATAAAATTGGTCCACTGTGAATGCTTGATAGTATAGCTGTCGTACTCGCAATGGATGGAATTACATCAGACACATACTGCAGCCATAGTCTCCCCTGTCGAAAAAGGGGGTTGTTCTCCATTGTTATTTGGCGGACTCGCCATCATTCTTACGTATCTCCTTCTTGGTATTGCTTAATTATTAGTGGCTATTTTACCACTTCTTAATATTATGCAACAAAGTTAGAGAAATCACAAATAAAGAACTTTTAAATATTTTCAGAAATTAAGCAAAAGCACTGGTCCCACTGGGCGTGCCAATTTTTTTACCGTTGAAATTGGTAAACAAGCGCTAGTATTCCAAATTCTATATTTTTGGTTACATGCAAGATCGACTAGATTGATCCAAAGACACGTGTTTATGTTTTCTTCAAGTTTTATCGCTTATGAACATTTTGACAATGTTCCTTTCGTTGAAAGTAATATTAAAGTTTGCAAAGAAATGCATAAATGTAAATAGCAATGTAAATAACTTCAAAGTATATTTATAACAAATGTAAATAACGGAATCGTAAATGATTTGATATAAAAAGTGTAAAAAAATGGTGATCGCACATACATTTCACTCATGGACTCGTTTCTCAACAGCATATATACTTTGAGTAATATTTGATTGTTTGTACAAAATAGAACACACGAATCCTAATCATTTGGATCCTTATTTATAATAAATCGAAAATAACGGCAACAAACGATCACTTCTCCAAAAGATGACACGTTATTGATTGCATGGACTTCGTGCTACTTACAGGTTTCCACGTGTCTTCTCAAGAAACAGATAAGGCTAAAAAACAATTATTGGCCTTATTTTGAATTACGCACGTCGAACGCAACTCCAAACGAACATCTTCGTCGAACTTAAGTCTGAACTCAAGAATATTTCTAAGTCCCAGACCAAACTCTCCCTCTATGTAAAGGGTATTCTTCGTCATGCCTTCACAAGCTTTTCGTCGAAATCAATATATTCTTTTCCAGAATATCTCCTTTAGATCTACTGGCTTATTTCAAATACTCATGAGCGTCGAAATTCCAAGGATAATCCCAAGGAGATATTAAATGGTGATGTGATACCATGAGTTAACCAAGGATGTTTGATAGAGGATAGTAATGGCTTGTATGCCTTAATGTGTGTGTGGACTACTATGGTTGGTTATGTTAGACATGTTGTGCTACTATGTGTTTCATGTATGACATTATGTTATGCTATTACGTATGATATACATGTTTGATTGTGAAATAACACGCTTAAAACACTATGAAGATGAGTGAGGAAACCTAGGCTTAAAACTAGGTAAATGAATTAAAAGGATAACTAGGTTTCAAGTATGATTTAGATAACACTAGTATTTGACATCCATGCGATATGATACATAGGTATGTATCATGGATGGATGGTCACCATAATTATAAGTGAGATGCATGGTATGAAACATGTATTGTTAGTGTTTTGTTTTATAATTAAGGTGAGTGTGATCACCTTGTGATTGTCGAATACGATCGCTCTTCTGTTATATTTTATAACATATTTGGAAACAACTCCCTATTTGTGTCGTCCCAAGAGTTGGTGATTATGTAGAGCTCATTTGGGATGTACGAACCATTGCTCTGACGGGTTAGAGCTACATGCGGTCAGAGGCTTGAAATAGGTATTACACTGTGTCCCATAGGAAGCAACAATGGAGAGACTTGAAATGGGTATTGCACTAAGTCCCACCGGAATCGACGATTCTTAAGGTTGAGGAGTCCCTTAGATACCAAAATCCATTCATATGTCAAAGTATGATATAAGGATCTGTGACCCGTGCCAAAAGTCCTAGACGTAGGAGAGGACGAGGAAGTTTGCCTTGATATGGTTTGTTCCGGTATGGGCCCAACCTCGGCAGGCCCAATACCACGTATGGCCCAACAGGCGAATCGGGCACACCGGGCACGTGCATCCCTCAGGACGAGCAGGGCATGCCGCCGAACACAAGCAACGCCCCAACAACCTTTCACCATCCACCGTACCAGACGAGCAGAACCATCCCCGGCTCACCAAAGCGCGCCCGTGGTTCCTCCCCTCCGCGGGGAGAACAACGCGTTCCGGGGAACCTCCCGAGCTCCCCTCCGCGGGGAGAACAACGTGCCCGGCGCACGTTCTCCATGTGCTCCCCTCCGCGGGGACACGTCATCAACCAACTGCCCACCTCCGAAAGAGCAGGTCAAACCCACTTTCCGGAGATCTAGGAGCAGTTGGACTAGGGCGAAGACCACGTCCTGGTCTTCACTACGCCACGTAAGCCCTAGCAGTCATTAGGGTTGGGCCTGGTCATCCAGCCCATCTCAAATGACCGTTGGCCCAGCGTTGGGGTCTCTCTATAAATACCCTCTTCCTCAAGAGGGTCAGGTAACTCTCTTCTTGCCCTTTTCTGTACTATTGCTTCCACTCTGCCCAACTTCTTACTTTGGCATCAGAGTGTCTTGCAGGTACACCCCCCTCCTCCTCATCGCCGGTGAACAGGTAGCCGTCCAGCAGCGTGTGGCCATATCGTGATCCCCTTCTGATCAGGTCAGATCATGGTTTATGAGCTAGTGATTATTTGAGTTGATGAACTTAAGAGATATGTTTCCACACATTGTGAGTTTTATGAACTCACGTCTTACCCTTTTTCCCATGGACTTAAGTTAGGTTTTGATTAGAACCCTGTAGAGTCGAGTGAATCCATAAGATAGGGAAACTCACTGAGATTATTATCTCACCCCATTACTGCTGTTATTTTTCAGGTATTGTTTGCAGGTTTAGTTTACAAGTGAAGCTATGCATGGATGTTTCGAGAGAAACTTAAATTATGTTCTCCCGCCGTGTATATTGTACAATGACGGATATTGTACTTAAATCGTAGATTTTATTGTTTGACACTTTTCATATTTTGTACCATAAGTTATTTTATTATTTAGAAATTGTCAAGTATGTAAATATTGCTAATAGACACTTATGATTGTGTCAGTATCAAATAATAATATTTATATAATACTATTTTAGATATACATTATGAGAACGTGCCTTTGAGAACGTGCTCTCCATCAAATAATAAATGTCAATGCTTGCATTAGTTTACGTGGATAGCAAGTTTGGCTTGTCTTTACATTTAATCATGGAGTGTATGCTCACTATTAATTCCAATTTAAATTTTAATATTAAGTTTAACATATTCTAGCATAATAAAAATTCTATATATAAAAAAATATTTTTTATTTTTTTTGAATTATCGTTTTTTAAAAAGTACTTAATACAATAAAAATCATTTTTTAAGAAGTGATTATAAAGAGGCTCTTGTTAATAATAATAATAATAATAATAATAATAATAATAATAATAATAATAATACTAATAATACTAATAATAATAATAATAATAATAATAATAATAATAATAATAATAAAGGTTAAATATCTTTGTAAATCTTCTAAATATCTTAATTTTGTTTTTAGTTTTTTAAAATATTTCATTTAAAAAATGATCATCTTAAAATTTTGCGTCCACATTTTAGATCTCTAATATTAAAATAGTCACTAATTCAGTCGTTAAATAATAAATCGTCGCTAAAACTGTCGCCAATTTTTTTGCCGCTATTTTTAAAAGCCGTTGCTAATTTACAAGAGAAACTAAAAATGTAGATGAAAAAATATAGAAGGACTATTTTTTAAAGAAATAAAATTAAAAATTAAAACATTTAAGAGGACCACGAACATATTTAATAATAATAATAATAATAATAATAATAAATGATAAAATAGTTATGTGGTTATTAACCTCGTAATAACTGGAATAGTATACTAATCAAAACTCAAAGTAACTACACCCAAATAACATGCCTATTGTTTGAATTATTCAATCAGTTCAATTTCCACCTCAAAATTTTGTGTTACAAACACACTAGGTAAGATTTGGATCGTTTTTGTAATATCTAAATTATAAAATTTATTTTTCATTGATATTATATAAATATTAATTAATAATATATTTGATATAATATGTATCATATTAAAAATTAATATTACAAAATAAAAAAAATTGATTATGGTTGA
Organism: Lathyrus sativus; assembly: GCA_963859935.3. Taxonomy (NCBI): domain Eukaryota; kingdom Viridiplantae; phylum Streptophyta; class Magnoliopsida; order Fabales; family Fabaceae; genus Lathyrus; species Lathyrus sativus. Next base: position 667,321,556 of record OZ012738.1, read on the forward strand.
AACAAATAAAATAAATAAATTAAACCAAACTAAAATAATTAATATTTAAAAATAAGTATCATTAAATAATAATAAATTAACTCAATATATTATATTTATAAATAATTAAATACAAAAATATATACATGTGATTCACTTCAATTTGGATTGTTTTAAAAAATCAATTTAATCTAAATATAGCGGGTTTTATAGAATGACATCGAATAATATATATAAAAAATTCAATTTTTTGTGATTTTTGATTTTTTAGACCGATTTATGATTTTTATTTGGTTCCGTTTAATTTTTTTTAATAAGATTATAATATATATATATATATATATATATATATATATATATATATATATATATATATATATATATATATATATATATATATATATATATATATATATATATATATATATATATATATATATATATATATATATATATAAAGAAAAGATGGAGTACAAAAAATAGAAGGAAACTAAACCAAAATCCTCTCAATGTTAATAAATCTAAAGAAAGGAAAACGAAGTCTGTTTTTTACAAAATCAGCCATAATACACAGTGGTATAGACGGAAAGAAAGTACTATCAGACAAGGTGAGACCCAAGTTAGTAAGAATATTTGCACAATTATTTCATTCTGTTGTGAATAGGATACCGTTAAACAAAGTATACACGGTTTCTTAATGATCAAGAAACACACAAGGGTTAGGGTTAACAAAGAAGACAAGGTAAAATAACAAGGAACAACAAGGATTGGTTATTAAACTGCTATTCTTTCCTTTCTCTTAGAACAAGATTACAAGTATACAAGAATAACAAAATAACCTCTCTCTCTTGAAATTAGGATTTTATCTTCCTATTTTTCCTTATGCCAAGATTGAGAAACTAGCATCCTATTTATAATAAAATAGGACACTAACCTAATGAGCTTTTTAACAATTACCCATTACAAGCTAACTTAAACAATTGAGCTTACAAGCAAGGCCCAATTCAACATGCTAACAACCCTAGCAATATTTACTCATGCTAACAACCTTAGCAATATTTACTCATGCTAACAACCTTAGCAATATTTACTCATACTAACAACCTTAGCAATATTTACTCATGCATGTTAGAACAAACTTCGACTACAACACGCATTACTTGCGAACAGACTTCGACCACACTAGAGTTCGATCCAATGTCTCACAAATCTCCACCTTGGATCTAACTCTATAACATCAAGAAACTAGCTTTCTTCATGCAGATTTATTAACTGCATACAGTGGAAAAACTTGCAACTGGGCAACGTCTTTTCTTTTTCTGTTAACGCAGTGTCCATGGTTGCCTCACCCTTCAACGCTTCCAAACAACCTTGCTGAACCAACAGAGCTTTCATCTTCAAGCGCCACAGACCGAATTCTTTCACTCCGGTGAACTTTTCAATCTCATACTTTGTTGAAGGCATCTTTTTCACGCTCACCGCACCAATTTGTTGTGAATAGGATACCGTTAAACAAAGTATACACGGTTTCTTAATGATCAAGAAACACACAAGGGTTAGGGTTAACAAAGAAGACAAGGTAAAATAACAAGGAACAACAAGGATTGGTTATTAAACTGCTATTCTTTCCTTTCTCTTAGAACAAGATTACAAGTATACAAGAATAACAAAATAACCCCTCTCCCTTGAAATTAGGATTTTATCTTCCTATTTTTCCTTATGCCAAGATTGAGAAACTAGCATCCTATTTATAATAAAATAGGACACTAACCTAATGGGTTTTGTAACAATTACCCATTACAAGCTAACTTAGGGTACAAGTTAACTTAAACAATTGGGCTTACAAGTAAGACCCAATTCAACATGCTAACAATCTTAGCAATATTTACTCATGCTAACAACCTTAGCAATATTTACTCATGCTAACAACCTTAGCAATATTTACTCATGCATGTTAGAACAAACTTCGACTACAACACGCATTACTTGCGAACAGACTTCGACCACACTAGAGTTCGATCCAATGTCTCACACATTCTCTATAAATATGAGAAATAACAAAATTTCAATTAGAAATTAAATTTATAGAATTTAGCCATTTATTCTTAATCACCCAAGACACACAAAAAGGGACTAGAAGCTCTAACCACTACTTTCAAGTCTGATTGCAACCAAATATTACTTCAATTCTTCTCATTAGCGAACTCTGTTACTAGCATAGCACTCGAGAGTTCGACAATGAGAGAATTCGGAACACCTAAGTGAGATGCAAAAGCATCCAAAAACAGAGTCATCCTTATCTCTAGCAATGCCGCCACAAGCAGAAATATTCGTCGAAGTTATGGATACACCATCACAATTCAACTTAATGCAGTTACAAGAGGGGGTTTCCAAAATACCTCAAAAAGGTTCTGAGCACGGGGCGACCGAATAATAATCTTAAATCTTTTAAGAATCTCAAAGTCGTGCATAGAAAGGTGATGACCAACAATAGTAGCATTGACTGCAATGAAAATGGCAACTGTAATAAAAGAGAAAACAAAAGAAAAAGAAGTAATAATATCATTAAATCTCACCAAGTTACGAGCCCTCCAAATCGAGTATGAACCATCCTTCCATGTTTATTGCCCGCCGTTCCGATAAAACACCAAATATCCGACAAACCATGAACAAAGTAAGTGATATTAAGCATTTGAATAATCCAAACCCAAATCTTGGAGGCAAAGGAACATAAAAAAACAGATGAGTTTTTTATTCCTCACCTGAACAAAAAATGTCACATATAGAAGGAAAAGCGAATGAACGTCTTTTCAATTGGGTATTCGTAGGCAACCAATTGTGAAGAAGCCTCCACACCGTGAAATACTTAGACAGAAGAATAGACTTGCTCTAAATCCATTTCCAGCAATCCTTAGAAATACCTTTGTTTATCTTGAACTCATATGCCAACTTGAAGGAAAATTTACCATGAGAAGAGTGGTTCCAATATCTCGTATTCGATTGGTTGTGGAAGGGGAGCTGACAATTAATAATGCGCCTCAGAATGTTGACGGAAGACTGAGAACAATCCCATTGCCCATTAACAATGATCTCATCAACCTTTTGGTCATCCAACAAAACCATTAAAAATATATATACTTGCTGAAATTCTCTTCGTACCATAATTTCCAATTTGTTTGAATTTATTTAAATTATAATAGAAAGTCTTATGAGTCATATTTTTTTATTTGGGCCATAAGAACATAATTTATTAAAAACCATTAAAAATAGTGTCATCTAGTTAATTCATTATCAAAGGTTCGGAATAGTATTAGTATGGAGTAATATGTAAAAAAGGAGTTTCATCACATTACTGCATAAATACAATATTTAATTTTGCATTTCATTACCTTCAATTGTTGTTTTGTTTAAAAATTATTATATACTAAAGGACTTTAAGAAAAGAACATAATTAATAAGTAATGTGATATGTGCAACAAAATATTTTATTCCATCTAAGTCCAAGGAACACATTCAGTACTGCTTTATACATTCTTTGTATTTTACATAACAATTAGGAAAAACCTAAGTACTTCAATTCGTAACATTTATTATGACTAACTAATATCACTTATTTATATTACTACGCAGTTTTTATTTTCAATTGAAGAATGTTTTTATAATTGTCACATAGATATTTATGGATTGTATGAATATTTAAAAAGTGTAATTAAATTGTTTAAATAATTAGAATATATAAAATAATATATAAAATTAAGCGAGACTCATTTAAAAAACTCAAATAGATATAATGGATGTGGATATTCTTAAAACCATATCAAGAGGATGCTTAGTTTCTGGTTGTCATTATTCTTGATAAGTTATTCCACCATACATTATGAAAAGGAGAGAACTCGTGTATATACTTTTCGAGTTCAAATCTGCTCTATTTAGTCTTGCTCTATTTATTTCTGTTCAATTTATTTGACACTTGGCAAAGTATATCAATAAAGTGTCGCTATCACGTGTATAAACCAAGTGAAATTGATTCCTACTTTGACTATAAGTAAGAAATTAGTGCAGCAAGAGCAAGAAATGAAAAAGGGGGAAAATAAAATGAGATGAAAAATAGGGAAATGGTTACAATGATACAAACATTAGACACCAAAACAGAAAAAGTAGAAAAAAATTGGTACAAATACTTTATAGAATTGTTTACGAAAACGCTAGCGTGAAACAATTGATGCATGTGCATCCCAGAGCTCTATATAGGAATAGACAATATAGTAATATTTATATCTGCACAAGCATCCCAGAAAAAGATACACTGCCAAAAATTCTTAACTTCATTATTTCCTTTCTCTCAAAAAGATAATCAAGACTCTGATGCCGAAGCATAAACAAAAAAATGTCGAAGCTTTTTATTCATTATCATAGTTCCAGTAAACATTCACGATCATCTTCAACACGTAGCCCTCCATTTCCCGACGGCACTCGCCAATTTTTTTCATTTGAATCTGTTGCGAATTGGCTTTGCTGAAGGTACTTCAAGTCATTGCTATCATGCTGCACCCTCCCAGTAATCTCCAAACACAACCCCTTGTTTAAACCTTTGTTTGATTGCCTATCGTTAGCAGACTTCTTGCTGAAGCCCAGGTCCACAAAAACTGGCTGAATCTTAAGAGTTGGGTTTGGTTTAATGCGGTTCACTTCTCTTTCATCTGGTGCACGTAATATTCTATTGTCGGACTTTGATTCTGAAACTTCATCTTGATTCAGAAGAACCTGAAAGATATAATTTAGAATCCAAAATGAGAAAACAGATACTTTGCATTATATCTGTTTTGCAGTAAACTAGAACGCAGACAAAGATATAAGCAACAATGAGAAAAAGTAAAGAAGAAGAAGAATGCATCTAAATCTTCTAGTTTAGGCTCTAATTCTAAAACTGCATAGATTCACTATAGTTAATCGAATAGGATCCTAAAAGAGTTAGTGCATGGTACATTTAAAACTTCCATTCAGTACAAATCACCACCAATAATATGTAAATCTGGTTATCAGTTAATAAAAATGTGAGTCTTACCTTGATTCAATAGAAAATAGAACCCTGTCGATAGAAACTAGAATCCCTAGTATGTATCTATTTTGGACATGAATCGTGATTTATTTTGATGCATCACTATCTAAACTAAGTCTAACGAGTCTAACATGTCGCTTTCTTTTACTTAAGAATGTTATACTTTTATTAGTAACGTATCTTACAATTCATAATAAGATTCGATTAATGATTCACACTATGAATCTAAGTTCGATAACCATGATAACATTAGATACATACATAGATCCCAAAATGTTGACTTAATAAAGACGTCTGTTTCCAATCCTACTATAAAACTCATGTTGTAGCAAACCAAACTAGTAATTTTAGGCAAAGACCATAAGGCTAAAATAGAAACCTTTCGGCCAACTAGATCAAAAGTAACGACAACTTTATTCCGTTTTGCTTGTTCAGCTTTTTCTATCTCCTCTTGTTTCTTCTTCAATAGTTCTTTCTCCTAAAGAAAGAAAGATAAAATTGAAAACAAATCCAAATATATGTCATAATAAGAAAACCAGATGACAAATTTTAAACAAAATAGGATACCTCCTTTGACAACCAAGTATTTCCATCAAGCTCATAGTAGTCACTTTGGTCATCAATAACTGTTGTACGAGCTGCGGCATTTCGGTCATAATCGACAAGTCTTTTTGCATAAGCTTCAGCAGCAGCCTCAGCGTCTGACAAGGAGGCAAACTTTCTTCCAGACCAGCATATGAGCTGCCTTCTTTCAACACAAGTGCACCACAAAAATTGCAAGGTCCCTCTCCTTCTTGCTCACAAACAATTTTACCACAAGATAAGCAATTGCTGATCAGCATGTGACGACGCGCTTAACAAGAGCATGGTCTTCCTTGCTGGAACACAATCGACCCCTTGGCAGCCTCAGCAAGTGAAATAGTTTTCCCAGCTTTCTTCTTTCTGGAACTCACTTGATTTCCATTTTGTGATGTTTTTGATTCACTACCTGTAGCCGGAATCCCATTGTCCTTACTACTGCCAACAACATTTTTGTTGGGTTCTGCATGGTCACTGCGGACAGTTACTGTTTTTGGTGTTCTCATCGATTTCTTAGACCCAGTAGCAGATGTTTCAACTGCAGGTGGTTTGACATAGGCATGTAATGTAGTAGTTGGAACATCTGATTTAGTGCTAAATTCGGAGTGATCTCTCCGTCTTAGGTATTCTTCAATCACAGGTTTCCCTACTTCTTGACCAATAATATTCTGCAAAGGGATACAGAAATAAAATTTGCATGTTAAATGTTCCGTTTAGAGGTAACAAGATTCCATTCACCAATACAACAAAGAATATGTTGAAACAAGGCCCACCACAAAAATTCAAATATGAAAGCATAGTAAAGACATTCAAAAAGTCCATCCTTAAACATCAATTTATGTCCTCCTAAAAAAAAATTATCAATTTAATCAAGAGGTACTAGCATGACTAAGTTTTAAGGTTTGTTTACTGGGATGGACCTAAGAACCTAAAACAGGCCATCTCACATCTTTAAAATAGGCCCATCAAAGGGCAACAAGCAAATCAGGTGTAAATACAATTTTTGGTCCAGAAGAAGAATTCAAATAACTGAGATAAGGATAAGATCATATCTTGATTCTGATCCGCGAATCAGGGAAAGACATTCAAACCCTTATCAGATAAGGAGACACTCATAAGGTTTACTTTAGGATAGAGACCAATCAGAAGACACTAATTGCAGCATTCCTCAGACCACAAAGCTACTATAAATAGGGGTAAACCCCAAGTATGATCTCTTCATCAAGTCTACTAAAACCCTGTTTTAAACAGCACTGTCTTATGTCAACATCAGAGCGCTTTGCATGAACCCTCGCATTGAAGAGGATGAAGGGTCCATCACCTTCTCCAGCCAAGTGATCAGTTCTGTGTTCCCAATAAAGAACAGTTTCCAACAAGCCGAAAGGTTTATGATTTTGATTTACGAAACTCAAAGAACAATTAGTAAACCAGCAACAACAATTATGCAGTGAAACAGACCAGACTTCAACAAAACAAGAACTGCCATCAATTTAAAAAAAAGGCCGAAGTATGAAACTTCTGAAGTTGAAACCTTACCTATGTATCTAATCCAATAAAAAGAGCACATTAATCTGATTAGCAGAATAACGGTATTAAACGCAAGTAGTTGGTGTGCAGAGTCCAGATTAAGAAGAAAAAAAAACAACAATAAAAACAAATTGATTAAATTCCACAAAATAAAAAACGTTATTAACATTGATATTATACCACTGCTACAATTTCATAGACGAATTCAACGATTCACTGACAAAAGAGAAGTAGAAAAAGGGAAACGAGGGTTACGTCAAGGTACTCTTTAGCATCTCGTGGCTGAGCAAGATCACAGTAAGAAACAAGCCCTTTTATAATCTCTTCATCTAAACCTAAACCCAAACCTGTTTCGATCTTCGAACACAACTCCACCAACGCCTTCTCCAGCCACTGTCCCGCCGATTCCATCTCTCTCTCTCTCTCTGCCGCTACAAAAACATAAACTTCAATCTCGCACTTCGCATTCAAACACCAATCAGATCTCGCCACGTGGACCCTTCTATATTGACGTGGCAATCGTTTCCCAATGCAAAAACAAAACGCTTCGTTTCGTTTTCATTTTTCAAATTACCCAGAGTCATCTTCCAAAATCCAAAAGAAAAAACTAAAATTGGGTTTCTCCCCAATCAGCCCTAGCCGCCAACTAACTCATCTCCTTCTTCCCTCAAAATTGTCTTCTCCCCCTTCCATTTCGGCCGCCACCCACCACAAACCCATCCGTTGAGGAATCGCGCGGGGAACTTCCAGCCATGCATTGCAGCAATTAGCCCAAAGACATGGTAACTTGCGGCAACGGAGATCTACTCTTGGTAATAGTTTCACGTATCTTTTGAAAATATCTGTTATATTGCTCTGCGCTGTTGAAGAAACCTTGCAAATTTGTTTCTCTTTGGATAAATGAAGCCAAATAATCTGACCCATCTTATCATTCTTTATTTGTTAGTCTAACACTCCACAATTTTTTCCTATTATCTCTTATTTATTTTTAATATAATTTTTTAAAAAATGTGTTCAGGTCTTAACTACACTACTTACAGTACTACGTCCACGCTCCAAAACCACTTCACTCTTCTTTCTCACAAAACAACAACCACTGTTACCTGCGGCACAACAACAACAAACAACATGACACTCTCTTCACTCAGTTTCGCCATCTCCAACACAACAACAACAACATGGAACACAAACACACCACAATCCAACAACACTGTTCCATCTCTCAACACTTTTTCTTCCATCACTCTCAACGATAGTTCCTTCAACAAAACACATGTTTTCAGAATCCGCTGCATCAAATCGGAATCTATCTCTCCGTTGGAGCCTCTCATATCCGATCAACCTGATATCGGCGGCGGAGGTGATAATGGCGACAATTTCGGCGGAGGTAGAGGTGGAGATGGTGGAGATGGTGGAGATGGCGGCGGAGAAAGTGAAGGAGATGAAGAGTTTGGACCTTTGTTGAATTTCGAAGCTGTTATGAAAGAAGTTGAAGCTCGTGGTGCTACGTTACCTTCTGATATGGAAGAAGCGGCGAGGATCACTGGCATTCGTGAAATGTTTCTTCTTCGTTACTTGGAATTACAGGTGGGGTTTTCTCATTCTTTCAATTTTTTTGTTTTCTTTCAAAGTTCAATTTTTTATTATTTTTATTTAATTTCGTTTTTTGTTTGTTTGTGTGTGTAGGGTTCTTCTGGGCCACTGTCTTTTCTGATGAAGCATTGTTCTATGTTGAGAAATCGAATGTTAGCAGACCCTTCTTTTCTCTTTAAAGTTGGAACTGAGGTTGGTTGGTTTTTTCTGTCATTGGTGTCACAATAGAGTTTTGGTTGATATGCTAATGGCTATTGATTTTTGTTTATTTGTCATGTGCAGATTGTTATAGACTCGTGTTGTGCGACATTTGCGGAGGTTCAGAAAAGAGGCGAGGATTTCTGGGCTGAGTTTGAGTTGTATGCTGCTGATCTTCTTGTTGGTGTGGTTGTTGACATTGCTTTGGTGGGTATGTTGGCACCTTATGCACGAATTGGCAAGCCTGCTTTGTCAAAAGGTTTACTCGGACGCATTCAGCATGCTTGTGCTGCGCTTCCTAGCAGGTTTGTGTCTGCATTTATGTGTATATTTGTGCCTGGCAAAGTTTTTAGTTGACCGGAAATCCTCCATGTAATTCTAAATTATTATCTTGAATGCAGTGTTTTTGAAGCTGAAAGACCAGGGTGCAAATTCTCTGCGATGCAGCGCGTTGCCACGTACTTCTACAAGGTACCATATGTTCTTAAACTTAAAGTGATAAATAAGTATTTAACAGTGTGACGGAATATAGGTCATACGAAAAATCCAACAATAATAGAATCAAGCTTGCTTTGGTGCTTGCTATGTATGATGCCATCTTTGTCGAACTTATTAGTGACATTCCTGTGAATACCTTACACCATATGTTTAGGGTGCGTTGTACGGATCTGTTGGCTTTGGATGTGGTATTGTTGGTCAAGGAATTGCTAATATGATCATGAATGCCAAAAGGTATGATTTTATTACAAATATGTCTTTCGACTACTATTGCTTTGGTTGGTTGCATTGTTTTATCATCATTTCTTGATTTTCTGTGATACAAAATTACAATGCAACTCTTCGTTTTCTTATTAAATAAAAACAGGAGCATTAGTAAATCTGAAGATGACATACCGATTCCTCCTCTTCTGCAAAGTGCAGCTCTTTGGGGTATGCCAATGTCTTGCACTGTCATACAAGATTTCATTGCAATTATATGTAATTTGCTTAATAAATTTGCCTGCTCTATCTCAGGTTTCTTCCTCGCTGTGTCATCCAACACCCGTTATCAAATTATCAACGGACTGGAAAGCATCGTCGAAAAATCTTCAGTGGCAAAGAAGGTTCCACTTGTTGCAATGGCGTTCACTGTTGGTGTGCGATTTGGCAACAACATCTATGGTGGTATGCAGTTCATAGATTGGGCCAAGTTGAGCGGCGTACAATAACTTGCCTTGGCCTTGTCTACCCTTCCCATTTACGCCTTTCTGAAAGTTCTATCGAAACTTGGTTTGGCTCATTCTTGTCCAAGTGGAAGATTCTTACACAAGAAATGAAGCTCCAATCATTATTTTTCCATCTGTTGGGAAGCTTCTGTTAGGATTAGATTAGGACCATATCCCTTCCCTAAGTTATGTAACTTATTTATATAAAATTCTATTTTCTTTTTGGTTCCTTTGATTCCTAAGTTAAGTCACATAAGATAAGAGAAGCTGTTTTGCCACTTTATGTAGCATTTAATCTCTTATATGATTATTATTGAAGTTCATTTATCAACATGCTAATATTAAGTAGCAATTGTTCATTTTTACACTATTCACAAGCACAAAAGAGTAAATGTAAGCACTAAGCAGAGAAAATTGATGAAGGAATAAAGGCAAACAAAGGGGCCAGGTCAGTGTTAGCCAAGCTGTGAACACGATGCTTTTATGATCCCACACAGCTGTCAACTCATAGCAACAAAAAGGCTAATTATGTGATGTGATTGATTATTTAGTATGAATGTATCAGAAACCTCTATATAGCCTTAAACAAGCTCCCAGGGCCTGGAACAAAAGGATAGACAATTACCTAGTTAAATTGGGATTCACTAAGCGCACAACTGATTATGGTGCATATGTGCCATCTTCTACTTCAAGCATAATCCTTATATGCTTATATGTGGATGATCTACTAGTAACCGGTAACAATACAAGCTAACATGAAGAGATTCAAGGAGCTCACGATGGCTGAGTTTGAAATGATAGATTGGGAGCCTTATCCTATTTTCCATGTATGGAGTTTGCTAGAAACTCAAATGGCATAACCCTGCATCAGAGGAAGTACACCAGAGAAGTTATAAATAATGTTCAAAATGATTAATTGCAATCCTACATCCACTCCTATAGAGGTAAACTTGATGCTTAAGAATGAAGAAAGGTGGATTCGACAATTTTCAAGCAAATTGTTGGATCACAAAGATACTCTGCAATAGAAGGCACGGCATATGCTTTCCAGTTGGTCTAGTGAGTGCAGATTCATGGATGATCCCAAGCCATCTCACATGAATGCTGAAAGAAGAATATTGAGATACCCATATGGAGCACATGGATATGGCTTAATGTTCTTAGCAACTGCAAAACAAAATGATGATGTGATCATTTGTTTTTTCTGATGCAGATTGGTGTGGAGATAAGGTGAATAAGACAAGGACCACAAGATATATACTTCAATTCTTTGGAGCACCAATTTTCTGGTGATCAGAAGCAATCATTGCTAGTTTTTTCATCTTGTGAAGCATAATCTTTCGTGGCATGCCAAACAATTTGGGTTGAATGAGTACAAAATAAACTGTGGGTGCATGTAAGGAAGCCAATTTTTGTATCTTAGGAATGTACTGGGTTCAATTTCTTGAATGATTGGCATATCAACACTTGGACTGAAGAAGTATGCGGTTTTTATAATCCAAAGTGTGAGTTGGTTAAGGTAGTTAGTTAGTTATAGCTACCTAGGAAGTTAGTTATTCAACACTAGATCAATAACTTGTGATGCAAGTTACTAGTGTGTAAATGGTGTATAATTATTCTTAATGAACTACTCAATTCATTATGAATAAATTACAACTTCCTTACTTTTCTTCTTTCAAATTCATAATAGATATCACTATTCAACCAGTGTAAGCTTGTGTAGATTACGTAACATGTTTTTCACAAGCTTAGTTAGTTAGCTAAGCAATTTCAATTGTTGATCAATACGAACATTCACTATTTCCTCATTGTCTGTTATTCTTTTTAAATCTCAGCAAATCTTGGGTCGACTCTGAGTATGCACCGTCTGAAACCTCGGGTGTATGTTGGGTGCATGAAATCTGGTCCCGTCCTTGCCCAGAGGTAAGAAAAGCTGAATTGTAATTTTTTCAGTAAGTTTAAAACTATTTCCTAGTGTAACGGTCTTGCCACAGGGGAGTGAAATACCATGAACCGGAATACTGGAAGTTTGGCGAGATTGGAAACAAGTACTTTCGTCATGCTACTGGACAATTATATGCCATTTCACAAGATTTGGCAACTTATATATTGATAAATCAGTAGGTTTTGTGGTCTTTACTCGAAAAAATAACTGAATAATTTTCCGACTAATTTGGCAACACGGTAGTTCTTTGATAGATTGGTAGCATTTTTTTATGATATCAGGGATGTGCTGCATAAATATGCGAATGAAGATGTTTCATTGGGATCATGGTTCATAGGTTTAGATGTGGAACATATCGACGATAGGAGAATATGTTGCGGCTCCCCCCCTGGTATGTTCTTTTGATTCTACATTCAAAACCCAGATACGATAATTTTTTGATAGTTTCTGACAGTATTGCCCTTGTGCAGATTATGAGTGGAAGGCTCAGGCAGGTAATACATGCATTGCTACATTTGATTGGAAATGCAGCGGGATTTGCAGGTCTGTTACGAGGATGAAGTATGTTCACGAGCGTTGCGCAGAGGATGAAAATGCATTGTGGAGCACAACTTTTTGACAGGACGCAACTCGCCTTCTAAACTCAAGAAGCACAAGATTCAGAAACTTGAAAGAGTAACATGTATGAAAGGCATTGCATGCTATGCGTACAAGTAGTTGGATACTCAATGCTTGAGAGTCATTCTTTTTCCAAACTAAGGAGAATGAGGTAACCGCGGAAGAGATGAACAAGTAGAAGAGTAGAGTAGCAACCAGCATATTCTTTTGATACGTGGCCGGAGAGCGTTCCATTCTAGTTCTCAGCCACGTCTAACGTTTCGTAATAATTAGTTCTCGTTATATCCAACTGTCACTGAACTTACTTATTTCCCTTAAAATTTCAATATAATTTGAGTTATTTCTCATGATTGCGTCAAAAATATCAGATTTGACAGAACAATATACATGAAATTTGGAACTTGCAGAGAAATAGTTTGAGCCATTAAATTTGAAGGAAAGTTGTTCATTTCATAAATGAGAATGCTGTTTTACTAGCTTATTACAACCAATATGAAATTTACCAAAAAACATCTCAACTGCTATGGTTTTATCTATCAGAGACTTGTTCAAATTCAAAGTTCCATGCTTGAATGCTTCAACTTTCTAGAAGTTCCAAGTCTTAGATTCTGCATTAAACAGTCTTAACTAAAATAAGTAAAAAGTTGTTAATCTATAGAACCTTCAAAAAGAAGCAAAGAAAACATGAAAAAGTACTTATTTGTTACCTGTTGATCTGCCCTCAAATGAATAAAGTCCCTACCATCTTCAAAAAAGGTACAACAAATTAATGACTTAGTTCCCTACCCACCATACCAATTCATTTCTTGTATGATCCCACCCTAGAGAGGAAAAACTAGTTGCTTGCTGGATGAAGATCAAATCTGCAGAAGAAATTAAAGAATCAGAGAAATGGTAATCAATCTCATTCACGCGTGTGATTGCATTTGCCTAATTAACACGTGATATTGGCACGACTCAATCAAATAACAGAGAGCTTTTATGAATTATAAAGCATTGTGTTCTGATTGAACCGCACCAATATCTCATTTCATGCAGTCAACTATAAAATATCATGTTCCCGCCGACCCGGCAATTTCTGAGGAAAACAATAACAGAAAAACATATAGTACTATGAAAGATAAACATGAAAAATGTAACAAGAGTGGTGAAGGATATGGCATATATATGAAAGGAAAGAGAGAAAGAAAGAGAGTTGAGTATTAGATATTTATTATGAGTTGAGATGGATGGTTAAGTTGGTCTGTTGCTACTGTCAGTGGCAGTGCCAACCACACTTACATGAAATTCAAATAGGAAATGACTTTTGGAATCTTTGACAGATGTATGAGTAGACTTGTTAACATATCAACTTTTTGTTAATACAAGTCATTTTGATATAGTTATGTTGGGTTTCCGTGACATGAGCAAGTAGAATGATAATAATAATAATAGGCGCATGCATTCTTCATGGGACCATGTTTCCGTAAGGAATGCCCATAACTAAGGGAAAGATAGATTTGCTTTCACACGTTTTTGATGGATAAAAAGGTTTACTTTTATCATTACAGTTTATATTGTTAACAAAGACTATGCTCTTTTTCTTTTATCCGGAATTTTCACAATTAACTTTTTTCACAACAACAAAGCCTTATCCATATGTGAATTGGATTTTCAATTGTGTACTTGTTAATCCTTCGATCAATGTTAGCACACGTGAACGACTATTTTAAATGTGCTCTTATTAGAATAGAAGTCCAGAGATTAGAGTAAGAAAAATACATACAAGTTTTGTTCACGTAATTTCTCAACAACTCATAGTTATCTCAACAACCCATAGTTATCTCAACAACTCATAATTTCTCAACAACCCATAATTATCTCAACTCATAATTTCTCAACAATATGAGTCATATTTAACAATTTCTACCTTGACCAATATCAAACTCCTATGAAAACTTCTTACATAACGATTCATCCTAAAAACAGAGGAGATATACCTCCTACTTAACACTGAAAAATATGTAATAAGTCCAAACAATGTTTAAACTCATCAATGGTGACTGCCTTGGTCAACATATCAGTTGTCTCTCAAACGTGAACCTTCTGAAGTAATATCTGCCCGAACGCCACCAACTTCCTAATCTTGTGGACCTCACATCAATATGCTTGGTCCTAGCATGATACACCTAATTGTTTGTCAAATAGATAACACTATGACTATCACAATGCAAATGAACTCCACCTTACTCAACACCCAACTCTTTCATTAATCATGTATATCTTGCTTGCAGCCCCCTCCCTTTCACACTGTAAGGACCCAACTCTTTCATTAACACTGCAAGTACTGTTATTTATGAGAGACCATTCATTGAGTTGAGATGAAAACTTGTTGAATAAAAAACATTTAGCAGTTTTTAAGGAACTGAAATTAAGGTTTTGAGTAACAGTTACCGTTATTTGTTTTAAATAAATATTTACGAGGTTGTTCCTCTCTACTCTCTCTTCTTGTTCCAAACCCGTACGAGGTAATGCTATAGAATTTGTAAAGTTTGTTTTTTTAATTTATCTTTTGTGGGTTTTGTTTATAGTAAAGGGAACAAGAAGAGGGTGAGAACAATGTCGGTGAAAATCAAAGTAGGTGGTGTAGAAGTAGGTGCAAGGACTGTTGTACACAGAAAATGGGCTCTTATGCTATGTTTGGCAAGCATCTGTGCTGGAGTGTTGTTCACTAATAGGTAACTTTTGATTCTGGGTTTTTCAATTTCATTATCAAGTTTTGATTTTTGTTATTTTTTTCTCTCAGTTATGATCTTAGTGAGTAATTGAGTTTCTAGGCTGCATTATAGTGAGCTTAAATGAATGGTGGCTTTTTGAATATAACTTGAACTTTTGTTCATCTCCTTTGCTCATGGTTTTAAATTACGGTCGCGGATGCGGTTGCGTGTGTTGTGATCCCGGTCATTGTGATTGGTGCGATGTGCATTTCGGCATGTAAATTTAACTTTTGGGTTCTACATTCTGAGTTTTGACGAAAATACTTGAAGAAACCTGAGCGAAGTTGTCTGATGGGTTCCTGATGTAGAAGGACGCATAATTTCAAATCGCACCGTCATTGCAGAGTCTGATGCAGTTGCGGGGACTACTACATCAGCAATATTACGGCTGCAATTGCGGTTGCGGACGCCAATTTAAAACCATGTGTTTGCTATTATAATTAGAAAATGAAGCTAGTTTTCACCTTTGATTACTACTCAAGGGAGCAAAAATTTATAATAATGTGTAATGTTGACCCTAAATTCTCAATCATTCAGGATGCGGCCGTCTGAATATAAAGAAATTTCAAGGATTTCTAGAGAGATCGAAGAAAGAAATTTAAACGCTGACGGATGTAATCTAACACTAAAGGTTGTAAAGCCTAGCTACAATTACAGCAAAGTTGAAGTTTCAAATATCCAGAGTGTTATCAAGTAAGCCAAACCAATTATTATTTGTATTGAATCTACTTATATTGTTATCAGAAAACTGTAATTCTAAACTCATTTTTATGCATAAACTGCAGGAAATCGAGTAAGACTATCTACGCTGGAGCTGAATCTTAAATTTGCTTTGATGACTCATGCCTGTATTTATAGTCAATGGTTTGCCTGTATCAGGAAAACCAGAGAGAGTCGAATCAACTCCGCGGAAAAAATGTTTCATGGTTGTAGGGATCAATACAACTTTTAGCAGCAGAAAACGAAGAGATTCTGTTCGAGAAACTTGGATGCCACAAGGTGATTTATGATATTTCAATGTCTCCTAGTTTTTTCTTCTTTTTTTGCTTCTATGTACCTAATGCATCTGATCCACGGTTTCGAATAAAACTCCATCAGCTGAGGATAGAAAGAAGTTGGAGGAAGAAAAGGGCATAGTCATACGTTTTGTTATAGGTCACAGGTCAGATTCAACGTCTCTTAATATTCACTGTCCTTTTCAAAACATTTTTTTTTTATTTGGATGAACATTAAATAATATGCCAAAGTCACTGACATAAAATCATGAAAACCTTGGGGCTAACATCAACAGGTTGGTTAAACTCATATTTCTTCGCGGTGTTTGCATTACTACTACACTTATTTAGTTAACCTTTTTATCTATAGTTCTACAATGGATGGAATTCTTGACAAAGCTATTGAAGCTGAGGAAAAACTTCATGCTGACTTTTTGAGGCTGGTGATCTTTCTCTCCTGTTATTTTCATTCAAATATATAATTACATGTCCTTTGTTTTATGTACTTTCTTTTTTATAATCAACAAATTACATCATGTTGAACTTGAACAGAACCACATCGAGGGATACATGGAATTATCAGCTAAGACGAAAACATACTTTTCAACCGCTGTTGCCTTGTGGGATGCAGAATTTTATGTCAAAGTTGATGATGACGATCATGTGAATTTAGGTACGTAGAAAATTTCTCCGGTGTTTACAGTAAGTTATGATAACATATTTTGTTTTATTAGTAAATTCTAGAAGAACAACTAGTATAAGAAGAGAAAAGAAACGATAAAGTGCAAAACAATTGAACACACAATATTTGGTTACGTTTGGCCAAGTGTGCCCACGCCTCCGAATAGTTTAGTATTATTGATTGTGAAGGAAATTAGGGTTTACAATGTTACAAGTTGTTGTATAATCCAAATGTGAATTGGTTAAGGTAGTTAGTTAGTTATAACTACCTAGAAAGTTAGTTAGTCATGCCTTGTGATGCAAGTTACTGGTGTATAAATGGTTGTATCATTGTTCTTAATGAACTACTCAATTCATTATCAATCAATTACAATTTGGTATCTAGAGCCCTTTGGTTTGTGTGAGATTCACACAATCTTGGGTTGTTTTTCTGTTTTGAGCACAATGGCTAGTGGAAATGGTTTCCCCGGTACACTCCCAATCATTGAGGGCAAGAATTGGGGAAAATGACATCTAGAAATGAAGGCTTTGCTGGGCTCTCAAAATGTTTTTGAAGTGGTGAACGCAGGAGTTTAAGAACTTGGTTCAAATTTAACCGAGGCTCAAAGAGCGACTTACAAAGATTCAAGGAAAAAAGATTGCAAAGCTACCTTCTTCATTCATCATCATTCATTAGGCTGTTGATGCAGTTAACTTTGAAAAGATCTCTCATGCAACAAGCTCGATGCGATAGAGTGAGAAGATTGTTGTGTATGTATCAAGGCTTCAAACCTTGGTTCATTCCATGAAAAATTATGGAGAGACTGTCACTTATAAGATGATCATTGAGAAGATAATGCGAACCTTGACTCCTCAATTTGATCATGTAGTGGTAGAAATCGAGGAATCAAGTGACATATCCATATTGAAGATAAAAGAACTACAAGGCTCATTGGAAGCACATGAGTTGAGAATAGTGGACATGAAGGGAATTCAAGATTCAATTCATGCATTACATGCCCAGACATTCAAGAAGAATGAAGAAAATGGAAAATTCAAGGGCAAGGCAAAGGAACGTTCATAAAAGGATCTTGTCTTAGCTCACAAAAGAACAAATATAAGGAGAGACTTAAATCCTCCAAGAGAAGAGGAGGGACGTCAAGTCATAAGCATACAAAGAAAGGCCAAGACAAAAAGCGCATTCATAGAAATGGGATCACTATTCAAGTGTTTGCTAGTTTGGCAAAGGCAAGAGCTAGGAAAAAGACTGTGATGGTGAGGTCAATGTAGCACAAGATGACTCAAATGAGGAACCAGTTGTTCTAATAGATGCAATATCTAAGGAGGATCATCAACCTGAATCTTGGCATCTTGACACAGGGTGCTCCAACCACATGATTGGAAATGTGCTTATGCTAAGATTACCTTTAACCCAAAACATAACATTTCAAACAAAAACTAGTGCTACAAAAGTGCAATGTCTTCAAGTAGTGATGGAACACAAACTCAGTTGGCTTTGGCATCTAAGGACTGGCCATCTAACCTTTATATCTCTAAACCAGTTGGTAAATAGAGACAAGCCTACCCAAATTCTCGATGCTTGAGAAGATGTGTGAAGGTTGCTTGGTTAGGTTATTAGTCTCATCTATCTATGAGATCCTCTAGTGTATCAGAGGTAGTTCACTTAGACGTGTATGGATCTTTTGACGTTGCATCATTAGGAGGAAACATTTACTTCGTTTCTTTTTTTAGATGAGTATGATATGGAATTTTGGGTTTACGTGATCAAATCCAAGGATGAAGTATTTGGAAGTGTTCAAAAGATTCAAGGTACTGGCTGAGAATCAAACTCAACAGGAGGTCAAAACTTTTTGTGTTAACCATGACATCCAACAGGAGGTCAAAACTCCCTACACACCTCAACACAATGGCCTGACTGAAAGGAAAAATATTACTATCCTAAATGTGGCAAGATATATGTTGAAGCAAAGAAGCATTCCAAATTAATTTTGCAGTGAAGCCATAATCGCAAATGTCCCACCAATACATTAAAAAGGAAGACCCCTAAGGAAATTTGGAGTGACAAGAAGCCTAGTGTGAACCACCTTAAAGTGTTTGGATCTTTGTGCCACTAACACATTTCTGATGCAAGAAGAAGGAAAGTAGTGATAAGAGTGAAGAAATGATCCTTTTTTGCTACCATGTACTTGGAGTCTATAGACTATACAATCCCAAAATTGAAAAGATTGCCATTAGTAGAGATGTTAACTTAAAAGGCACCTCAAACAAGCCATTGATGAATTCCTTGATAAATAACTTTGATAGTGAGGAAGGAAATTCATCAAATGAAGAAGGCACTGGCGATTGAAGTGGGAAACCACCGAGAATAAGAGTGGTTCCAGCTTGATTGCAAGAGTGTGCGCTGGTAAATGACAATGAAGACGCCGAAGAAGGAGACTTAGTGCATTTTTCTATAATGGTATATGCAGAACCAATTAATCATCATGATACCCTAAAGTAAGAAGTTTTGAAAGTTGCAATGAAAGATGAGATAAGTGCCATTGAAAGAAACCAAGCTTGGGAGCTTGTCAAGCAACTATTAGACAAGAAAGCCATTGAAGTTAAATTACTGTATAAGTTGAAACTCAATCCAGATGGATCAATTGCACAACATAAAGCAAGTATAGTTGCAAATGGCTTCTTTCAACGAGCCCGCCTTAAGTTCACAGAAGTTATGCACTAGTTGCAAGGACTGAAATAGTCAGGTTAGTTGTTGCATTGGCTTGTGTTATGAACTAGTACATGTTCTATCTAGATGTGAATCCCAATTTAACTAGGTAATTGTCTATCCTTTTGTTCCAGGCCCTGGGAGCTTGTTTAAGGCTATATAGAGGTTTCTGATACATTCATAGTAAATAATCAATCACATCACATAATTAGCCTTTTTGTTGCTATGAGTTGACAGCTGTGTGGGATCATAAAAGCATGGTGTTCACAGCTTGGCTAACACTGACCTGGCCCCTTTGTTTGCCTTTATTCCTTCATCAATTTTCTCTGCTTAGTGCTTACATTTACTCTTTTGTGCTTGTGAATAGTGTAAAAATGAACAATTGCTACTTAATATTAGCATGTTGATAAATGAACTTCAATAATAATCATATAAGAGATTAAATGCTACATAAAGTGGCAAAACAGCTTCTCACTTAACTTAGGAATCAAAGGAACCAAGAAGAAAATAGAATTTTATATAAATAAGTTACATAACTTAGGGAAGGGATATGGTCCTAATCTAATCCTAACAGAAGCTTCCCAACAGATGGAAAAATAATGATTGGAGCTTCATTTCTTGTGTAAGAATCTTCCACTTGGACAAAAAACTTGGTTTGGCTCATTCTTGTCCAAGTGGAAGATGGCGAACTTTGACTTCTGACGCATTCTCGTCGATCAAGGGAGCTCGGTGGATATAATGTACGCCCACCTGTTCACCACCCTTTAGATTGATGAGAGTCATCTAACGCCGTATGTCGGTGTCATACCCCAAATTTGTCTTACCTTTTTCAAAAATCTTCATTCGCCCGATTTTATTTTCAATTCGCATCGCTTGTACAGCGTAACATATTTTTCAGCAAAAATAATCTTTTCACCTTTTGTCCAATGAATTTGTGACATGTGGCTTTCTTTTTTGATTATTTATCATTATTAATTTTATTTTTAGATAATGTTCATAATGATATAATGATGTTGATATTTTAATATAATTTTATTTGTTTTTAATTAATTAGAATTAGAAATATAATTTAAGAATTAAAAAAATTAAATTAAATTAGAATTTAAATTAGAAATAAAATTATAAATAGGATTAGAAATAGATTTGAAAATTGAAAACACGGACGGAGGAGGGGAAGGGTTACTGTCATCTTCCAAAATCCAAAAGAAAAAACTAAAATTTGGTTTCTCCCCAATCAGCCCTAGCCGCCAACTAACTCATCTCCTTCTTCCCTCAAAATTTTCTTCTCCCCCTTCCATTTCGGCCGCCACCCACCACAAACCCATCATCGCGCGGGGAACTTCCAGCCATGCATTGCAGCAATTAGCCCAAAGACATGGTAACTTGCGGCAACGGAGATCTACTCTTGGTAATAGTTTCACGTATCTTTTGAAAATATCTGTTATATTGCTTCGGGTTGATTTAGTTATTTGTTTGTTTTGCTAAGCTATTACAAATTTCTCTGTCTTACTGCATTTTGGTTGTAGAAAGTTTGTTTTCAATTCGATACAATTGTTATATATCTGCTTTTGTGCTACTGTTGTGGATTCATGATTCTCAATGCACGGCAAAATATTTTTTTTACAATGTGTTATGGTGTCGATTGTTTTGTCGTTTCGATGGAAGTGTCGGGTGAAATTTAAAGTTGTTGAGAGCAGTAGCTTGTGATTTCAAATAAATTGCCATTTTGGTTCCGATAGTGTTAAAAATCTTGCTTCTGAAATATGGTGCGAATATTTTAGTTTAACTGTGTTAAGGTTGCATTCTTGATCATTATAGCATAGTAAATATTGTGAAAGTATTTTTTTGCATAGTGTATATATTGAGGTTGCTTTTGGCTATTTTTCTGTACCGTGCGTTTTTCAAGTATTTTTTTTATAGTGAGCATTAGCATGACTAGTAAATTCATGAGTGTGAGTGTGATTTTAAAAGACATATACTATTATAATGTAAGTCTTTGTTAATGATGTTACTGTTAGTGTGAGTTTTAATAAAATATGTGTAATTTAGTTTGTTTTTTTTTATATATATTACATAGCATGAATTTATATATATTACTGATTTCTTTTATTGTTAGGAATTATGTTATTCTGATATATGATTTTCCATGTATGCTCTGCGCTATTGAAGAAACCTTGCAAATTTGTTTCTCTTTGGATAAATGAAGCCAAATCAAATAATCTGACCCATCTTATCATTCTTTATTTGTTAGTCTAACACTCCACAATTTTTTCCTATTATCTCTTATTTATTTTTAATACAATTTTTTAACAAATGTGTTCAGGTCTTAACTACACTACTTGATTCGACCCCATGAAGAAAGTTAGAAACTTGAACAAGAGATTGGAAAGACCGGTTGAGTTGGATAAAATCAACAATGAGACTAGGCTTCAAGATATCGATTGGATTTGCTCTCTTTCAGAGTCTCAGATTGTAAATTTATTTTCAGTTCTTTTTAAATCGACCTGCTAATCAAATTGGCGAGATCACCATCTCATTATGTTTTTAAATAAATCTTGGCAGGATTTTATGGTTAGCTTGAAACTGTTGATCACTAAGCGAGCGGAAAGGATAGGCTGTAAAAACTTGGCCGACAGATTTGACCTTAAGACGATTCGAGCTATTGGTATGTCATATGCTTTTGTTTAACACCTTTTGAATGAAATTCTTAATGTCTCGTGCTTGAAAATCAATCCGCTTTAGTTGAACTATTTCAATATCTGAATTCTTAACGATTTGTGACTCTTTTATTTGTGCAGCATTTGTTTTGATGGAAAATCTCAAAACAGAGGTAAAAGAAACATCATTTGTAAAATCTGTTGCTTTCTTGGATGCGTGCAATATACTTAAATGTAGTAATGAAGTTTCTGCAACTATTGAAGAGCTTAGTAAAGTTGTTGGTGCTGATATACAACCTATTCTAGTAACAAGGTACCTATGCCAAACTCTTATTTAAACACATTTTCAGGTCTTAGCGTCAAATATGATACTATTAATACTCACATCCGGATAAGACACCAAAAGTCTAGTAATTAGTGTCAGATGGGTTTGTGCTGGCAGTACTACGTTGAGTGATATATGACCTGAAAGTTTTTGAGTTATTTCCCTCATCTTACAAGTCAATTGTGTAAAGTTAAGTTAGGCCCAAGTTAAATTCTATGTAGCTATCCTTGATCGATTGAGTCACACCTCAAAGGCTCAGTGTTTGAGGGGTGTGTTAACTGTTCTACATTATGACCTGTAAATGTCTTTATAAGAGGGGGTATTTCATTATTCATTCATGAAATTCAACGACGCTATCATCTGCACTTGAGCTGTTTTTAATATTTTTATTTACGTTTACAGTTCGATGCCAACTTCCAAAAGAAAGAAGCGGAAAGTTGGAAGCAAAGAGTAAAAGATTTTATCCTGGGAGGACCTGAAATTCTCCTTACATGTGCTGTGAAAACACTGATTTTTGAGTGTCTCCATAGGCTAATTAGCTAGTAATTTTTTTATTAGCATTAAAGATTTTGTGTAAGATTGTATAGATGTGAGAAAAAACCAGTGCGGAAAATGAAGATATGAAGTCTTGTAATGTATCTGATTTAAATATGACTTTTTGTACAAGAAGATGAAGTTAAAAAATTCTTAGAAATTTCAATGGGATAAAAGTTTCAGTTTGAACTTTCTATTGGTAGTTAACATCTTCGATGTTTCTGATTTGAATATTGTGATTAGGGCAATTTTTAACAAATTTCACGGGCTTGAACTAGTATAGATCGTTAAGGATTGGTACTTGTGGATAGGGCTTGTCTTCAACTCTCACCAAATGCAAAAAGTTCATTTTGTTTAAATTGTCATTCATTAGCTATTCATTGTTTGACATACATCACCAATAATAGATCAATAAATATTATTTAATTAATTTTTAAAATGAAAAATGTGACGTGATATATATTTATGACGTGGTGTCACGTACACAATAACATATCATAAAATGAAGTGCCAACAAAACGAATTTAAAAGAGATCAAGAAAATTCCAAAAAATATAAATGATTAAAAAAGTGATGACTAAAAAACCAAAAAATTTAAAAATGATTAAAAATTTAAATAGAAGGGCTAAAATGACATTAAAATCAAATATAAATGATTCTATATATATATATATAAAACAAAAATACTAATGTAGCTGTGGTTAAGTGAGAGGAGTTATATATTGCTAGTATATGTTCAATCAATGATTGGGTTAATATAAAATTTGTCCTTAAATATTTGTGATAACACTCTAAAGAATGATAACGATTCGAATTGATTGGAGTAAGATGTCCATCGATTGTTACATTAAATTTTGTGTGTGTCAATCTTTAGCCTATAAAAAGTGGTCATTCCGTTTCAATTTAACATCTGAAATCGTAAGCATTCTATCTCATTCCTCACTCTCTTTAAAAAATATTTTTCACTTTCTCTCATTTAAAATTAGTCGTGGCGCTTTCGAGATGGTTTTTTTTTAGGAATCTTGTATTCTGGAAGGATCATAATTGCTAATTCACTAAGGAATTTTGTTTATATTGGTCGAATAATTTATCCATAAGGTAGTGTTTGTTTGGGTTCGAAGCTAAAACTTTGGTTTGAGAATTTAGGTTTTATGTCACCAGTTTGGGTCGTAAGCTAACCCTCGTAAGAAGCTTTCTTTGGTTCGTAAGCTAAGCCTGGTAAAAACTTTCTTTAGTTCGAGATCAACTTGGTTTAAAATCTCAACTTAGTTTGTGGTTATCCTAGTAAAAACCTCAAGTTGATTCGTAAGCTCAGCTCGATCAAAAACTTGCATTGGTTCGAGATAAGTTTGGTTTAAAATCTCAGTGGTTTGTGGTCAGACTGGTCAAAATCTCAATTCAGTTTGTGAGTTCAACCCAATTCAAAATCGCACCTAGGTTCGAGCTAAGCCTGTGGAAAATCTCGATTTAACTTAGGGACTAACCGCTTCAAGTTGCTGTTTAGAAAAAAGACTAATGTCTTCAATCTTTTGTTTGGAATGAAGATTAACTTCTTCTCTCTAGTGTTGATTGGTTGAAAGTTAGCATGAAACTTTAGTTTTCCTAGAATTAGGGGGTTCGAGAGTTCAATCTACTAAAATCTCTTAAGAATTAATAGATACTCTCAAGATCAAATCTTAGAGAGAGGATTAAGTCACTTCATTTCGACTGAACCTTTATAATTTCTGGTGTCGCTTCTCTTACCCTTAACTTTTTATTTTCTGCTTATTTATTTTTCGCCGCTAATTTCTTAAACAATTTTGTCAAAATGTTTTCAAACTCTGATAATGATAAATAAAATTTTTCAAGCTATCATTTTTTTAAACCCACAATTCACTCCCTCTTGTGTGTGGAGTCATGTGTCCAACAAGTGGCATCAGAGTCTAACTCATATTTAAGAACTAATCGTCTCAGGAGAAAGATGACTTCCAACACGTTTTTAAACAATGTCTTTTCTAAACACACCTCAACTGTTTAAAAGTGATAGGTTTGAAATATGGAAAGTTAGATTTAGAATCTTTATTCAAAGTATTAACTTTGAATTGTGGAAACTCTAATCAATGGTCTGTTTATCCCTACTCACCAAATAGGTGGAAAGTTAGTAGATAAACCAAATTTCCTTTAGAAAATAGAAGACAATTAAAGTAAACTTGTTTATGTTTATAATTGCAAAACTTCCAAGGAGATATGAGATACTCTTGAAATGATATATGGAGTTTCTACAAGTATCGAACAAAAGGAAATGAACGCACAAGGCCAAAAAGTTGAAAGCTTCTTTCATAAATGCTTTTCCAAATTTAGGAATGTTGGAAATTATATTGGAACATTTGTTACTAACTAATTTCTAAGAATTAAGAATTGGAAACTTAATTTAATACTTAAATCAAAAGATGAGAGTGTTCATGAATCTCGGGAAAAATAAAAGAAGAATGAATTTATAAAAAACTTGAACAAATTAGTCCAATTACTCAAAGATGAAGGTTTTAGCTCGAATATCGAAGAATCCTTAACAACCTCATCAATCTCCTATCAAATAAATCTCATGGTATCCTTTGAAAGAACAAACTCAGAAGTTGAACAATTCTCGGAAAATTCAACATCTAATGAAGGAACCTCATATGCGAGAGAATGTGAAGAGGAAACATCTAGCAAAATATTAGTAAAGAAAGAGAAAAAGAATCAACATCGAGGAGAACCATAGAAGAATCGTCTTCAAAAAAAGAAGACGAAGCTTTCTTGAAAGCATCTTAAGAGAAAGATGATTATGAGATAACCAAACTATATTACAAGAAATTATTTAAAATTAGTGCTCAGTTGATTGAATAAAATGTCAGGATTAAAAAATATAACTTAGACCTTAAAAAGTATCTAGAGTTTCTTGAAGATAACAATAAAAACCTTAAGTTATAAATGACCAATATTAGAAATTCAACAAAAACTTGTGATAATTATGTCTCATTGAAAAATTAAGTGACAAATCTAGATGAAACCCAAAGTAAATTTACTAAGGGGAAAGAAAATATTGATTTGACTTTATCAAGTCAAAGACCTTCCTTAAATAAAAGCGGACTAAGATTTAAATCACATAAAAGAACTCCTAAAGGATTAGGCAAGAAGAAAAAGGATCGTCTCATTTATAAATGCTCACATTGCAATAAACTTTGCCACTTAGAGCCCTTTTGCTTTGATAAGTTGAAAAGGTCTAAAGGTAGTAACCTTAGACCTTCTGGAAGAAATAACACACTTAGACCCAAGAAAATTTGGGTACCAAAAGTGAAACCCTAGTATATTTTGCAATGATGATTTACAACTCAAAGTTGTATTGTAAGTGAAGCTGTGGAAAACAAAGAGTATACTTTCAAGGATACCGTTTTTTTAAAGTCTCTGATCCAATAATGATTGATGATGGTGGATTTCAATGATAGTGATCAAAGCAAGGTTTTTTGTTGAGGATATATCAACATTCTTAATCCTCAGTGATTAGTTAATCTTATAATAGATTGGGTGGATACGTCTATCATGGACATATCCATCTTGTTGTTTGAACCAACTCTCCCATCCAACAATTTGCAAAGAATGACACATCATAATATGTTGGTGTTCCATTTAAAGAGGGTAATTTTATCAAGACTTCTTGATATTTGTTTCTTTCTCTTCCAAGAAATTGCACCCAGGCTAGTGTAAATATCCATCCAAATGTAGATTTATTATATTCAACAATCGATATCCAACCCGCATCGACATGTCCTTCAAAAAGGGCAAGAAATCTACCATAATGGATACCAAAAAAAATTGTTTTCATATGATTGCGGAAAATCCTAATGATGGCCTTCCAGTGCCCACCATTTGTATTGCTAGTAAAATCTACTCATTTTATTAATTGCAAATGCTATGTTGGGTCTAGTACATTGCATGCACTTGCATATTCGAATTGAGCCACAACTCTTCCGTCATTCTTTTGAAATTCGGAACTAGGATCAAATAGAGTGGTCACTTAAAGCGTAAGTGTTTGAACTTATCAAACATTTTCTCAATATTGTGTATTTGAATAAGTTCATAACCCCCACTATTTCGCTTTACTTTGATCCACAAAAGTGAGTCAACTAGTCCAAGATCATCCATCTTGAATGCGGAAGTTAGAAACCTCTTTGTTTTTAGAATTCCATTCATATCATTGCTAATGATCAATCATATAATCAACATGGAGACAAATGAATATCACAATATTCTCACACAACTTTGTGTACAAACACTTGTAACAAGAATCATATGAAAAAAGTTTTTAGATAATCATTCATGATCATGCAAGAAGGTTTTATATGAAGCGAACGGAAAAATTACGAGCAATTTAAAGTAGTATAATAAATTGCAATGATCACCTTATTTATGTTCACTTGTCTCAAATCTTCACTTGAATTTATATGTTAAACCTTCTTGATCAACTTTATCATTAATGTACATGACACTTTTGAACCTTTTCTTCTTTAATAATCATTGTCTTCATCAAAATTGAACTAAATATAAGATGTATTCCTCATAGTCTCCCCTTTTTTGATGATGAAAAACGCTTTGATTTCGTATTTCAATAATGATTGAATAGTCTCCCTTAAGTTGTGTGTCTCCCCTTAATTAGTGAATTAGTCGACCTTTTGATGTTATTATTTCATTGATTGTTTTAATCCATACAAGGATTTGTCAAACTTGCACAACTTTTGTTCATTTCCACATAACCTTCTAGTTGCTCTATTTAAATTTACTCATCGAGATCTCTATTTAGGAATGCTATTTTGACATCCATTTTAGAAACTATAAGATTATGCAAAAAAGTTAATGTAAATGATGCTCTAATTTTTATTGTGCTTGCTACTAGTGTATATGTGTCAAATGATAAATACATTCTTTTTTTTTAAAATATCCTTGGTCATTAATATAGACTTGTAGGTGTTTAGTGTACCATTACACTATGATACTTCCTTCTAAACAAGAGAAGTCCCTTGGAGCTATTGCTTTCTTATAAATCTTAGGATCATCTTCCACTTGAAGAATAATAAGAATCTTATAAACAAAATCTTATTATTTCCTTCCATTAGATAAGAGAAATAAATCAACTATCATTTTTTTCTTTGGTTCTAGATCCTTAGCCTTTCGGGATCTCTTGCTTATTCTAAGTTCTGATTGTTTTCAACAATCAGTGATAAAATTTCGGTTTGTGTTTCAATAATTCATGGAGAACTTTCCTCACAAAGTTCTTCATCTATGGGAATCCTTGATTCCTCATCCTTCATGATAAGGTTTTAAAGAATTCCTCATCTCAGCATTCAATAATTACATTAGACTCTAAGTTAAATAATTATTGTTTGATCCCTTGATGACTCAACATAGTTCTTATAATAAGCTATACACCTCACACTCTAAAATAATCGATATTTGATGATCTACCTTTCCATACCTCATATGGAAAAATACCGACTTTCTTCAAATGAATTCTATTCATTATGCGACAGTTAAGAATGCATTAACATGCAATTTATCATTTCTTGATATGTCATATTCTTTCTATTTGAAAATCATTGAATCTATAATACTGATTTATCTTGTGTTCTTCTCTTTTATCCTTGAAATTGAAGCCTCGATAACCATTATTTGAATACTTTTAAGATTATTAGAAAAATTAAATTGCAATCAAATAGACCGAGGCTAGAATCGTGAATGGTGTCACTTTTCTTAAAAGTATTTCAAGCACTCTCTTATAGTCTTAGAGTTGGAAAGTAAGAATTCCCAAAATAATTCAGTCTTCTAATCGAATTTGCACAAGACTGATGAAGATTCGAATACAGGGATGAGTGTATAGAATTATGTGAAGAGAATGCACAGTTTTTTGTTATGATTTTCGAATTTTGAAAAATGTATTTATAGGTTATGCATGTGTTGTTTCACAAGGTTACAATTCTTGATGAAACAACACATTTTTAGCATAAGTATGCAATGTTTCACCTATGGTTACATTATGCATCATTTCATAAAGTGTTGCACACTTCTTGTCATATTGGAACATGGGCATTAGTTGTCCATAATTTCCAACATAAAAATTGAATGTGAGATCGTGGAAAACGTAGGTATCAAAATTTGTTTTCCACGTAATGCGCCATTGTTCCGTACTAGAATCATAAATGTAATGAGAATCATAGATAATGGTAGAGAGGGAGACTAACTTGCAAGGTTAACATTTAAATGCTTAAGTCAGTATGTGAGAGAAAAAAATGAATTGAATTTGAATTTAAAATCGAGTCCTTGAATTAACGCTCTCTCTATATATAGTATTGAGAAAATAACAAACTTGTTTGTTAGGCATAGATCACAGAAAGTTATTGGATGCATCTATGTTTGGATCCTTTGTATTCATCAATAGGATAATTTTCGTGCACTGAAAAAATTATAGAAAGATTGTAGCTCTTTGAAAGTGATCGACCGAAATCAATATGGTTAGACTAAAACAAATAGTTACCACATTTATCCATACAATACTGACACATGGAGCTTAAATTGACTTACGATTTCATTTTTTTTAATACCATTATGATGAAACAATATATGTAACCCCAACAAAACTAGTATTATCTTAATTGAAAAAATAATGTAAATGATGTATTAAAATGTTGCTAGAAAAATAAAAATACTCGAAGAATTCGGTATCCAAATTGAAAAGGCTTATGTTTAAACCACTTAAAAAAGAAACAATAGTGTATATATGAGAGGCTTGTTATATCTCACTCTTCATTCTACGCCTGAATGTGGATTAGAGAACTTTAACCCGTCAAAAATACATAACTTTAACTAAATTATACTCTTAATCATATATTTAGGATTATGCCTTGTGTCAATTTTTTTTTAATTTCTAAAATAAAATAAAATTTTACGAGTCTCGTAACCCTTCATAGACCTTCACATGTTATTGCGGAACCACTATGATGTCCTCCTTCATGCCACCCTAGTCCCTCAACGTCGTTGGCCTCTCTCACGCCTCTATAATGATGACAACGACAATGATGATGGTGAACATAGTGAAAACAGAATAATAAAGATTAGAGGACGATGGTGATCACGATTTTCTGAGTCTAACGGTACTAACTGCAAGTGCACAGTCTATCGTATAGTAATAAAGATATTGATCCCACAGGGACTCGTAATCAAGCTAGTGTTATCGGGTGTTACTATGTTTAGTTAAGGCGGAGGAAGTGTTTGGGAGAATAAACGAAAAATTTAAGGCTAGTAAAGGAAATAAAATTTATAAGTTTTAAGAATCAATAAAGGATATCGGTATGCAATGCTTCAGTTTTCGGAGATTCGACAGGTCACCGATGCCTTTTTTAGTTTTTGCAAATGGTTTTCAGGAAAAAAATGCTCGTTTAAAGACCTTTGTCTCACGCTGGTTATTGACTCCGATCATAATTCTAAGGCGGAATATGCGCTCTCGCAGTCTCATTCGGGGTTTAAATTACTTTTTGAAAATGAATAGATTCTAATTTCTTTTAAAGTGCTTTCGTTGTGTTTAAAAGCGCACCGGGTGTTATCGAATCCCGTCTTAATAATTCGATTACATACCGATAAAAGCAGTTTAGCTAGACATGGTACTTAATGCAAATGTAAATAAACAATGGCAGCAAAATAGTATAACATGCACTCTGACAGAAAATAAAATAATTCAACTAATAAAACCCTGCAATTCGTACTGATCTCGAATCCTTGAGTAGTCCTCCACAATGTCGGCAGGATTCTACTTCGGAGAAAAATAAAGGTATAGAATGAAAAGGCGGTTCTTGAATTAAAGAAAAGGAAACAATGAAATAATGCAAGAATGAAAAATTAAGCTTCAGTAGAAATTTTGGCAGCACTTCGATACGTCAAATGAAGCTTCCATTCTTTCATCCAACTGTCCTATTTTTATAGCTGAGGTTCCATCAGGAAATTTCAGAGGAAGAGGAGTTGAGTGGGAGAAATCTTAGGGAAGTTGTGCCTAGATTTTCTCTGCTTACGTTATTCTGATATTTGGTTCATGACGGTTGTGGCCTTCCTGTGACGAGCGTGTTGACCGTGACGATCGTGACGGTCTTGTGGTGACCGTGATGGTCGTGACGACTGTGATAGCCTTGTGACGACCGTCACATTCACAAAATCTGTTTTCCTGCTATTTGCTACTCTTTTCACCCTTTTTTGTCTTCTTCTTGCGTGCTTTTTATGCCTTTCTCGTTTTGAGCGTGAGTGTGAGATACCTGAAAAAACACTTAGCAAACTCGCGGAATGATCCGGATTCGGGTTGAAAACATACAGTTAGCAGATAAAAAAACATGGCAATTATAGTGTACATTTTCGCGTTATCAAACTCCAATACACTTGAATATTTGCTTGTCCTCAAGCAAAATAATCGGAGAGATAGATCGATGCAAAACATGCGGCACACCCTTTTTGCGTTTTCAATGAAGCTTTTGAGGCGTTCAGTTGGAACATCAGAGATTAAATTAAAACAACATATATATGGTAACGAAACGAACCAATAGGTATTTTCGAAGGCCTCCTTTTTATGCAAGCCGGTTCCAATCATTCTACTGTAGCTCGGCGTATAGTTTCTTGCATCAAATTTCACCCAGTTTCGTTCTAGCGCAATCACATTAAGCCCTTTGCCTTTACACGCACGTAGTGGAATATCCTTTTAGTGATTTTGATCCCTTTTTTAGTATGGGGTCTGGTGCACGAGTGCGGTACCCTTTAATATACCCTATTTGTAAGTTGTGGGGGATCAAATCGTAATTCTCCCTACCAAGTCCATAACCAGAAACCTATGGACCAAATGACAATGAGTTTCTTATTCATTACTTTTCTTTTTGCTTTTTCGGATTGCAGAAGTAAAAAAACACTACATAGTTGCGGAACAATTTGCTTTATGATTAGACATCAATCACTTATTTTCATCGGCTTTCCACGTGGTTTGTGCTTAAGACGGTACTGACTGCTTGTATAAACTACTAGGGGCTACGTTTGGGCTGAAACCTAAGGCTTCGGTAAGGTAGGTATTGAAACTGACTCACATAAACATGGGGTCTAAGGTGTCAGGACGGTATTGGTCTGGTCAGAATTCTTTCTCGAAATTTCCTAACTCGTCCTTTGTCTTGGCGTGTCAAGTTATGCATAGATCAAAGTAGGTAAAAAATTTCGTATAGCTGAGTAAAGTGGGGGAATTCGTATAATGGAGAAAAGTGCATATAAAAGCTTGCTTTATTGGAAAATAAATTTCCGAAAGGGAAAATACATAAATGTGGAAAATGGAAATAAAGTACCTCTTCCACACTATATTGGACATTGTCCTCGATGTTTCGATATAAATGCGGTAGGGAAAAAATAAAAATACAAATACGAGAGAACAAAAGGAAAAACTACAACTACTCATGTCCCTGCTCTCTGCCTCTGCCTCGGGCTCGTTCGCGTCCATGTCGTATCACGTGGTCTAGAGCGCCGGTGTGATGGATGTAGTCATTGAGGTCCTGTACGCGTATGGTGAGGGTAGCCATCTCATCAATGACGTTGTCGAGTCGCTCTCCTTGGGATACTTGCCCTTGCTGGATTTTTTGCAACATAGCCATCATTTGGAGATGTTGTTCTTGTTGGCGAGCTTCAAGTTGTACGGCCATCTGGTTTTGTTGCCAAATCCTACATAGGATTTCTTTATTGGTTGGCTCAGGGTCAGGACGGAGGCAATGTCGGGAGGACATACCTTCTTGTGGTGGAGGAGGTTGTGTCTTGGCTTGAGCAACTCTGTCTATCTCTTCTTCAATCTCGTCTGCAGATGTATTGTTGTAAACATGAGGGGCGGTTGCATTTGCTTCAGGAGCAGCTAAATCAAAGAGCCAATTGGCTCGGTTCTAGGGATCAATGCGGGTCTTGTAGGGCATAATAATGCTGCGAATCATGCAGTTCTGAACCACTGGATGGTACCTGCCGTCCGCCCTTAATTTGATGAGGTGAGAGGAGCGACAATAGTCGACGTCCAGAAGGACGGGAGGCAGTGATGGAAGGTTGGTAAGTCGGTCACCAAGGTTCAGCGCCAGAGCAATGGAAATAATAATGCCTCCAAAATAGAAAGGCTTAGAGACGCAACCACTGTTGGCTTGAATGTGTGCTAGTAGGAACGACGCAACATTCACATATTCCGGAGTAACCACACAATGAAGGAAAAAGAGCTCTTTGGAGTTGACTTTGTGGTTACTGTCTCTGGGGAAAATAGTGTTCCCAAGTGCTCGGTGGAAGCATCTGATAGAGGGGTTATGAATGAAGGTGGCGTTGAGGCTCTCCCAACCATCGACATTGGTACCTGTTATCTGGTTCTAGAGGGTGAATGCGGCTTGAAAGAATTGGACCGTAGGCACGCAACGATGGGTATTTTCCCCACTGTGGAAGTTTAACATTCTAGCGATCTGATTCTGATTCAACTGATACTCCGTATCGAACAATCGGAAGGTGGCGACACCGGTCAGCTGATTGTTCTCTCCAGACAGTGTGATGTAGGCAAAGGAACTCAAAAATTCCAATGTTAACGACTCATATGTAGACTGAGAGTAGTACAAAGTTGCTAGAGGCTGGCATTTTGAAGCATCCAAGTGACACTGTCGAGCATGCTCAATTCGGTGAGGCAGGCGACATCGACGTATCTGGTTGGTTAGACTGAGCGTTGGTAGAAACTAATGTAATTAGTTCGTTGTTGATCGCCATGCTCTCCGTCTCTGAAGTTGATGGTTGATAGGTCGGGGATTTTTCGATTGTGTCTTGCCATGGTGCATGCAAAGAGAGAGGCTAGGGAAGAGAAATGGTACGGATAGGGTGAGGGGTAATGTAGAAAGGGGCGGAATTTATATGGAGATGAGGGTTATCGAGAAGAGTAGTGGAATGGGTGGATGGGTTTATTGGGGAAGTTTGAATGTGAGGAAAATGGGAAGTGGGCGATTTCTGAAGTTAGTGGGAAGGAAGAAGAAAGAATTGCTTTCTGTTGTTAAATCAGAACGCGCATTCTAAGCTCGTGACGGGCGTCACAGGGGCGTGACGATCGTAAGATGTGTGACGGTCGTGACCAAGTGGTGACGGTCGTGACAACAACAAATTTTGTCTGTTGTGATAGAATATGCTGATGGGTTCGCTTAAAGTTTTTGGAACAAACAAAGTCAGTTCATGGTTAATAATGATAAACAGAAGTAAATAAAATGTTAGGATAGGAAAAATAAACATATTTAAAAGAATCAAATGCATTAATAATTAGAAATATTGCGAATGTTTAATAAGATACAAAAGTAAAACAACTTCAACTAAAATAATATTGTAAAAATTGCTCAAAGGTAACGAAAAAAAATAAAATGAAATATTTGTCCTTCTGCTTCTTCAGGTTATTGAACTGTTGAGTCATAAAATTGAATTGCTCTACTGCGATGTCCATCAAACTTATCATGTCTATGCGCAAGGTCTTCAATTCCTCCTTCACTCCCGTTATTTCAGTCTTGAACTCGTCCATGGTCTTCAATACATTACTCATATTTTCAGCATAATTAGTGATGTTTGGCTCAGTGAAGTCATGGTAATTTGGAGGGGTCTCAGGGTCGGTTTCAGCTTCATATTTATAATCCTCATAGTACATATAGTCTTGTGGTTCTTCGAGAGGTGACGGGGGACCCATAGGTTCATTCAATTCATACAACCAGTTTTCTTTGTTGTGGACACTGACGCGCTCATGGTTTGGTAGTGTAAAAAGTTGGACCTCTTCGTTAGCAATAAGGTAACAGAAAGGTGCAGGTCCTAAGTTTCCAATGACGCACTGGTTAAAACAGAACTGTAGGTTCATTTGGCGAATGGTATCACTCGGTTCAACTAGTACCTAAGCCTGATTGCATGGGCAATCATGGTGACAAGACTTCCTATTATGATGGGGGTGTTCGGTTCCTGACTAATTTGGACAAAGGCTTTCATCATGAAAGGGACGACATTAACAGATCAACCTTGGGAAGCAAAGTACAAAATGAACAGCTCATCCTTAGAGACAAAGGTAATATTTTCCTCCTTCCCAAATAAGGTGTAGGCTAGTATCTTATGGAAATAGTGAATGGCGGGGTTATGGATCTCATTAGAGTGCATGTCATTTGGCTCGGGGTGGTAATTTTCTGAAATGGTTCCCCAGAAATAGTCTAGCTCAATATCCATTACCTCCTCTTGGGTGGTGGTGTAAACAAAGGGTCCGCTAGGAAGTCCTAAAAGGTCTACTAGCGTGCTACAGTTGAATGTGTAATCAACACCAAAAAGTCTAAAGCATATCAGCCCCTTAGTGGATCCGTAACCATATTCAGGTAAGTAAGCTGGGGAGCTAAGGAATTTGAACGTGAGTTCTCTATAGGTAACGAATCTAGTCTTAATGGCAGCATTTTCCCAACCCAACTGGTTAAATAAGAAGAGGATACTATCATGGATACCTAGCTGGTTCATGGTAGGTCCATCATAGTAAATGGATAAAGCTAGGTTTCGTTGTTTCAAAGCTTCGAATCGATCTCTCTGAGCGCTGCCTCTAAAAACGGTTTGCATATAGTCCACGTTGTCCATAATGGAAAAATAGTCGGAAGAAACTAGTCAGAGGGGGAGGTAAGAAGGCTTTAAAAAGATTCTAGGAAATAATTTAGAACAAATTCATTAAAGATTAAGATTTAGAGACCGAAGTAGATATAGAATAATGAACGAAAGGAAAAGGAAAAAAATGAAAGTTAGTGAAGTAAAAATAAAACAAATAACGAAAATAAGTAAGATAACATATAGGAAAAAAAACAAGAAAAGGTGAGCGGGTCGCTCTAACAGTTTAGGACATTAGACTTTTGACATATAGGACAACATTTTGATGAAAAGCTAGTTGTGGGGATGAGTGGGTGGCTCTAACAGTTCCAGACTACTCGCGTTGTCTCTGTTGTCAGTAAGATTGTAATGCTTCAAGCGTTGACCATTCAATACGAACGGAGCATTGTTTCTATCTTTAATTTCTACAACTCCACTTTGAAGAACTTTCGTAATCTCAAAAGCAACAGACCATCTAGACTTTAGTTTACTTGGAAAAAAATTTAGTCTTGAATTAAATAGGAGTACGACGTCTCCCACGCTGAACTGTTTCCTAACTAAACGCTTATCATGCCAATTTTTAGTTCTTTCTTTATATATGCGAGCGTTCTCATAGGCGTCTAGTCTGAGTTCCTCTAATTCATGGAGATCAAGATTTGCTTCTCTCCTGCGGAAGTGTAATTTAGATTTAAGGTTTTTATTGCCCAATAGGCCTTCTGTTCTAGTTCTACCGACAGGTAACACGATTTTCCATATACTAACTTGAATGGTGTGGTTCCGATTGGCATTTTGTAGGCTGTCCTATAGGGCCATAAAGCTTTATTTAATTTGGATGGCCAATCTTTCCTAGAGGTGGCAACGGTCTTTTCTAAGTGAAATTCTGCTTGCACACAGACTGATGTTATACCTGATGTTATAACATCAACAATAACATAGGCCACTTGACAAATTACTTGCAGTAAATGAAAATAGTAAATAACACACAACAATTGATTACCCAGTTCAGTGTCAACAACACTTACATCTAGGGCTACCAAGCCAGGGAGGAAATTCACTATTAGCAGTATCAATTCAGAGTTAAACCTCCAGTTTACACTCCTCACTTAATCACTACCCAATGACACTTCAGCCTAGAGACTCTCTAGTACCTAAGTATACCCAATCACTCCCCCACTATCACAAACCAGTGATATCAGTTACAAATGCAAAACAGTTCTGAAGACACACTTCAAAACAAAACACCTTGATCTTGCTTCACAGCTTTGATCAAGAACACATCACTCTTGCTTCACAGCTTCGAGTGTTAAACAACCTAGAACCTACCTAACCAAGAAAATTATGCAGAAGCTTAATTGCTTGAGTTACAAGTATTCCTAAGACACAATTGGAAACGTGAAGTGCACAACTACTTCACTCACAAGGACTCTTACTACACACTGCCGATCTTCTAAATCTGTAAGAGCTGCACTTCTAGGATTCCTCCTTCTGCTTTTATAGCAACTGCATAGTCCTTGGGCCTGGGCGCATAAATTAGGTTTTTCATGTTAAACATATCCTTTAATTTTCTGCACGCCTGCCTCATTAATTCAGGGACATTTTAGTACACTTAAAGCTTCTAAAATGTTTCCTAATTCCCAGCTTGAGCACCTGGTTCATCTCCTGATTTCCAGCCAT
Organism: Lathyrus sativus; assembly: GCA_963859935.3. NCBI lineage: Eukaryota > Viridiplantae > Streptophyta > Magnoliopsida > Fabales > Fabaceae > Lathyrus > Lathyrus sativus. The sequence goes on from OZ012738.1 coordinate 667,359,257, forward strand.
CAGAAAAACAAACTCCCGCTTGATGTCATACGACACATGTTATGACATCCAGCTGTGACATCCAACTTAACTATTAAAATAACTAAGTAAACTTACCCTGCACAGTCCATATTTAGTATGCACTAATTTCAGACATTACCTGTATACATACTAATATATTTTGCCACAAAATATAGCCAATCAAGAGCACTTACACTAAGATTTATTTTATCTCTTTAATTGAGACCTCTACTTGTCCACAAGTTTGTGGATGATAAGGTGTTGCTACACGGTGTTTGACTCCATATTTCGATAAAAGTTTGTCGAAGATTTTTGCTATGAAATGTGAACCATCGTCACAAATGACAAGTCTTGGCACACCGAATCTAGGAAAGATGATGTTCTTGAAGAGTTTTATGACTACTCGTGTGTCATTTGTCGGAGAAGCTACAACCTCTATCCATTTTGATATGTAATTAACAGCTACGAGTATATATTTATTTCCAAAAGAAGATGGGAAAGGTCCCATGAAATGAATCCCCCACACATCGAAGACTTCGACCTCTAAAATGCCCTTTTGGGGCATCTCATCGCGTCTTGAGATGTTACCAGTGCGTTGGCACCGATTACATTATAGTATTTCGATGTGGACGTCTTTCCAAAGGTTGGTCCAAAATAGGTCGGATTGTAAAATCTTAGCGCAAGTCTTAGAAGTACTCGCATGTCCACCATAAGGAGCGGAGTGGCAATGAGTGATGATATCTTTTATTTCTTCCTCTGGGACACATCGATGGAAAATACCGTCAGCTCCTCTCTTGAAAAGCAGAGGTTCATCCCAATAGTATTGCTTTAATTCGTGGAAGAATTTCTTCTTTTGTTGATAAGTTAAGTCCGGTGGAAGTACGCCTGCGACTAAGTAATTGACAATGTCAGCATACCAGGGCAAGGTTGCCTGTGCGTAGATAACATCCACGACTTCCTCTAGTTTTGGTTCTTCCGAGGTTAGGTCTGGCATATCGCTTTCTAATTTGGCTATCATACGCTCATAAGGGAAATCATCATTGATAGGCACTGGTTCTTATTTAATACCCTCTATTCGAGATAAGTGATATGCCACTACGTTCTCAGTTCCTTTTTTTTATCTTTGATTTCTAGATCAAACTCTTGTAACAATAGGATCCATCTCAATAATCTTGGCTTGACATCCTTTTTTCTTATCAGGTATCTAATGGCGGCGTGGTCAGTGTAAATGATTATTTTTGGCCCTACTAAGTTGGAATGAAACTTGTCAAGAGCGAACACGACCGCTAGAAGTTCTTTTTTAGTTGCGGCGTAGTTCATTTGGGCGGGATCTAAGGTTCTACTAGCGTAGTAGATTGCATGAAGTTTCTTATCTTTCCTTTGCCCAAGAACTGCGCCTACAGCATAATCGCTCGCATCGCACATGATTTCGAATGGTATTTGCCAGTATGGTGGTTGCATGATTTGTGCGGTGATAAGGTTTGTTTTTAATGTTGCAAATGCTTTCAGGCAGTCTTCATCGAAGATGAACTCAACATCTTTCATTAATAGACCGGTTAAAGGTTTTGTAATTTTTGAGAAGTCTTTTATGAATCATCGGTAAAAACCGGCGTGTCCTAGAAAGCTTCGTATTTCTTGTACGGTCTTTAGAGGTGGAAGATCTTTTATAATTTCTATTTTCATTTTATCAACCTCAATCCACTTGTCAGATATAATGTGTCCTAACACTATTCCTTCTCGAACCATAAAGTGGCATTTTTGCCAATTGAGCACAAGATTTACTTTCGCACATCTTTCGAGTACCATCTCTATATTTGACAAACATCCTTCGAAGCTCTGTCCGCATACAGAAAAGTCATCCATAAACACTTCCATGATATCATCTATGAAATCTACAAAGATTGCCATCATGCATCTCTGGAATGTTGCGGGAGCATTGCATAATCCAAATGGCATTTTTCGGTACGCAAAGGTTCCACAAGGACATGTGAATGTAGTTTTTTCTTGGTCATCAGGGTGAATAGGAATTTGAAAGAATCCCGAATAACCGTATAGATAGCAGAAATAAGAATGTTTGGCCAGTCTCTCCAACATTTGATCGATGAAAGGTAAAGGGAAATGATCTTTTCGGGTGGCTTTATTCAGTTTTCTGTAATCGATGCACATTTTGCTTCCAGTCACAACCCTTTGTGTTATCGATTCAACTTTCGAGTTTTTTACCACTGTAACGCCTCATTTCTTGGGTACGACATGCACTGGGCTAACCCATTGGCTGTCGGAGATCGGGTATATAATTCCTGCATCTAGCAGCTTCTTTACTTCGTCCTTAACTACAATGCTAAGTATAGGATTGATTCTTCTCTGATGTTCTCTAGAGGTCTTACAGTCTTCCTCTAGCATAATTCGATGCATACATATAGAAGAACTTATTCCTTTAAGGCAAGTGATGCTATAGCCCAACGCAGTTGGGTATTTTCTCAGAACATCTAATAGTTTTTTGGTTTCTAACTCTCCTAAGTCAGCGTTGACTATCACTGGTCTTTTAAGCTCGGTGTCTAAGAATTCGTATCTGAGGTTTTTAGGTAATATTTTAAGTTCTAAAGTTAGGTTCTTTGGACATGGCATGTGGTTAGGAGTGAGTGCTAAGCTTTCGCTTAGACTGTCATCTTTGTACGGTGCACGCCAATTGTCATCTTCACAAATTTCTGGGATTTGGATTTTCATTATATCTGAATACGTGGTTTATACCTTCTCCAGTTCTCTTATGCATTCGTCAATGACGTCAACTAGATAGCAGGTGTCGTTTATGGCTGGTGCTTGTAGGAACTCGGTGAGGATGAATTCGATTTTTTCTTCTCCTACTTCGAATGTTAGCCGGCCTTTCTTTATGTCGATAATAGCTCCGGCTGTGGCTAGGAAGGGTCTTCCTAAGATAATATGAGTGACTGAATCTTCTTTAATATCCATGATTATAAAATTTGTTGGATGTAGAATTGACTTATGCGTACTGGAACGTTTTCCAGTATACCAACTGGATATTTGACGGATCGGTCAGCTAATTGAACAGACATTTTGGTTGGTCTTAATTAACCCATATTTAGCTTTTTGCATATAGATAAAGGCATAACACTGATGCTGGCTCCTAAGTCTAATAGAGCTTTTTCTATGACGAACTTTCCAATGCCACAGGGTATGGAGAAAATACCTGGGTCTTTCAGCTTAGGAGGCATGTTGTTTTGGATTATTGCGCTACACTCGGCAGTAAGTATAACTGTTTCGTTATCCTCGATATTTTTCTTGTTAGACAAGATTTCTTTGAGAAATTTAGCATACGAGGGCATTTGAGTGATAGCTTCTATGGAAGTAATTGTAATGTTCAATTGCTTCAGAAGTTCAACAAATTTCTTAAACTGCCCTGATGTTTTAGAGTTTATTAGTCTCTGAGGATAAGGGATTTGTGGTTTATATGGTGGTGGAGGCACATAAGGTTTTTCTTTATCTACGGCCTCTTGGTTGCTATCTTCCTTCTCTTTGGGTTCAGACTCCTTCTCTGTCTGTTTAACAGGTTTTTGGTACATGGCTGGGTTTTGGCTCCTAGGATCGATTGGTTCGTCTAGTTCTTTTCCAATTCTTAATATGACTGCGTTCGCATGACCTTTCGGATTAGGTTCTGGCTGTCCAGGAAATGTACCAGCTGGTGTAGCAACATGTGCTTGTTGTTGAGCCACTTGTGATATCTGTGTTTCAAGAATTTTGTTATGGTGGCTAAAGCGTCTACTTTGTTGGTTAGTTGCTTAATCTGCTCACTAGTGTGTATGTTTTGATTCAAGAATTCCTCGTTCATCTGAACTTGAGTATGTATGAATTTTTCCATCATAAATTCAAGATTGGATTTTCTAGGGGCATTAGGAGCAACTACGACTGGTTTTTGATATCCTGGTGGTGCAGCAGGTGTTTGGTTAGGCACATACAGTGCACTATCGCTTTTGTAGGAAAAGTTTGGATGGTTTTTCTAGCCTGGGTTATAGGTGTTCGAATAAGGATTTCCTTGAGCATAATTCACTTGGTCTATGGGGATGCCTATCAATAATTAACATCTGGGTGCAGCGTGCCTGATGATTCCACATAACTTGCAGTTCGGAGTTACAACAGCTACAGTTGCTGGTGGCGTTATGGTTAGATTGTCAATCTTTTGTGTCAAGGCGTCTACCTTAGCATGTACCTTTTCAAGGCTACTGATCTCGTACAACCACCTTTTTCTGCAGGTTTCTCTGTTGGATTTCTCTCACCTCACCATTAGCAATGGTTTTGAGACATGTTTTCAATTAGTTGATAGGCTTCGTCGTATGGCTTATCCATAAGTGCACTGCCCGCGGCAGCGTCTACTGTTAACCTGGTATTGTACAGAAGCCCATCGTAGAAGGTATGAATAGTCACCCAGTTTTCAAGACCATGGTGAGGACATACTTTCATCGTATCCTTGAATCTTTTCCATGCGTCTTAGAGAGATTTAGAATCCTTCTATCCAAATCCGTTAATTTGAGCTCTTAGCGCAACAGTTTTGCTTGGCAGAAAGTATCTTGCTAAGAAGACATTCTTCAGCTGTTCCCATGTAGTAACAAAGTTGGATGGCAATGATTGCAACCAAGCCCAAGCTCTATCTCTAAGAGAGAAAGGAAAAATATGTAATCTTATTGCGCCCGGGGTTACACAATTAGCCTTCATTGTGTCTGCGTACTGCACAAACTTCGTTAAGTGTTCACTCGGATCGTCCGTTGCACTTCCCGAGAATTGGTGTTGTTGTATGGCTGACAACAATGACAGTTTTAACTCGAAGTCATTTTGATCGATAGCAGGGGCGGCAATGCTACTGTGAGATTCTAGTTGATATGGGGTAGCGTAGTACTTCAGAGGTCTGTTATGAGGTTCTGCGGCCATTTTCGATTCTTCAACAGATTTAGGAATATGAGCGAGAAGATCTCGAATATTATGTCTTTGTTGATATTCTATTATGCGCCTTCTTAAATTTAAGAAGCGCTCTAGTTCGGCGATTGGTGGTTGTAAGATGTCGCTTTACGATCGAGTACTTGGCATACAATCGAAGAACGAGAAAAAGGGAAGTAAAATAGTTACCTTAGTCTATACTGCGTAACAGGGAACTACACTATTGACTAAACGGGTTCCCGACAACGGCGCCAAAAACTTGATCGCGACTTTCTGAGTCTAACGGTACTAACTGGAAGTGCATAGTCTATCGCATAGTAATAAATATATCGATCCCATAGGGACTCGTAATCAAGCTAGTGTTATCGGGTGTTACTATGTTTAGCTGAGGCAGAGGAAGTTTTTGGGAGAATAAATGCAAAATTTAAGGCTAGTAAAGGAAATAAAATTTATAAGTTTTAAGAATCAATAAAGGATATCGGTATGCAATGCTTCAGTTTTCGGAGATTCGACAGGTCACCGATACCTTTTTTAGTTTTTGCAAATGGTTTTCAGGAGAAAATGCTCGTTTAAAGACCTTTGTCTCACGCTGGTTGTTGACTCCGGTCATAATTCTAAGGCGGAATGTACGCTCTCGCAGTCCCATTCGGGGTTTAAATTACTTTTTGAAAATGAATAGATTCTAATTTCTTTTAAAGTGCTTTCGCTGTGTTTAAAATCAATGCCTAGTTTCTACTATCCGGTTCAAACCCCACGCTTTCACGTACCGGCTCGAACCTTAATAGGTTTCCCACTCTCATGGCAAAACTGTTGTAAATATCTTCTCACTTTCGTGACAAAGGTTTATTTAGAAAATTAGATTAAAAACTAAGGCCAGAAAATTTGTTTGTAAAAAGGTAAAGCGCAATGGGTGTTATCGAATCTCGTCTTACTAATTTGATTACATACCGATAAAAGCGATTTAGCTAGACATGATACTTAATGCAAACGTAAATAAACAATGGTAGCAAAATACTATAACATGCATTCTGACAGAAAATAAAATAATTCAATTAACAAAAACCTGCAATTCGTACGGATCTCAAATCCTTGAGTAGTCCTCCACAATGTCGGCAGGATTCTACTTCGGCAAGAAATAAAGGTACAGAATGAAAACGGCGGTACTTGAATTAAAGAAAAGGAAAAGGAAACAATGAAATAATGCAAGAATGAAAAATTAAGCTTCAGTAGAAATTTCGGCAACACTTCGATACGTCAAATGCAGCTCCCCTTCTTTGGTCCAACTGTCCTCTTTTTATAGTTGAGGTTCCATCAGGAAATGTTAGAGGAAGAGGACTTGAGTGGGAGAAATCTCAGGGAATTTGTGCTTAGATTTTCTCTGCTTCGTGGGCACGTTCAGTATTTAAACGTTACTCTGATATTTGGTTCATGACAGTTGTGGTCTTCCTATGACGAGCGTGTTGAACGTGACGACCGTGATGGTCTTGTGGCGACCGTGATGCTCGTGACGACCATCACAGCCTTGTGATGACCGTCACATTCACAAAATCTATTTTCCTGCTATTTGCTGTTCTTTTTACCCATTTTTGTCTTCTTCTTGCGTGCTTTTTATGTCTTTCTCGTTTTGAGCGTGAGCGTGAGATACCTACAAAAACATTTAGCAAACTCGCGGAATGATCCGAATTCGGGTTGAAAATATACAGTTAGCAGATAAAAAACATGGCAATTATAGTGTACATTTTCGCGTTATCAAATGGAGATGCCGACAGATACGACCTGCAAAGACATGCAATTTACTGTGGGTTTTTTTTAAATAGTCTAGTAAATGAATTTTTTTTAGGGGAACAATTAGGATCTCCCCGATTAGGGGTGTTCAAATCCAAACTGATCCAAATAAAAACTGCAAATCGATCCAAAAAGCTGAAAATCGAAAAAAATTAATAATTATTGGATGTGTTTTGTAACACCCCCTTCTATACCCCAAAATAATCAATAAACAATTACACACATATAAAAAATTTCATCAGAGTTTAAGAAAACATGGTATAAAGAGGTATGCCACATCATCACCAAAATAAAACATACAACACCTGCTCAAGAAAAGACATGTAACAGTGGGGTAGTTTTTGAAAATAGAGGAACTTAGTCCTTACACCCACATTTCAACTTTTGAATTTAAGCGAAAGGTTAAAACATTAAATCATATGAAACATAATATCATAAATATACATATCAACTAGTTTGTTGTCACATCATTCATGATTCTACAAAACACATACGCATAAGATACATATACAATGTATCTCAAAAGAATGATATACAACCTATCTACCCGGTGCTACATATCAGAGCGACCCGACCAAAAGAATAAAGATATACTTCACAAAATAACCTCCAGCAACCTAATCTGCAATGCCTCATAGAGCATTATAAAACATCAGAAGGGTGAGAAATATTATCATAATAATCAATGCATATAATTATATATACATATACGAAATTAAAGAATATAAGTATTCCACAATTCTCACCATAATTCATAATTCATCATACATTTCACATCATGTATCAACACATATGAATAATCATAAAACATATTTCATCAAGCACCAATCCATTATTCATAATTCACCAATCCACACCGAAGCATAATTCATATAATAATGACATCAATGTTATGTGACACAACACAACTCAATGCAACTCAATGCCATGTGGTACCAACACTTGTTATCATTTTTCGGTTTTTACACTTAAACCGGGTCCACCCTTCTAGACCGATAACAACAAAGCTCGTTCCCTAAGCTTTCAAACCCACCCTTCTAGGTTTGGGACAAGCCACTAGTCTCCACGAAACTAGAAAACATTGCCTTTTGACTAAATGATGCATATGCAATCAACAACCAAATGCACTTAAGACCGACCTCGCGTCTTAATCCCATATATTCAAATAATTCCTCCCTTCAATAATTAAAACTAGATTGCACACACAACATATTCATATAATCAAAGTATTCATACTTTACATCATCATGTTTATCAGCAATGCACACATATCCAACAATATGTTCCCATGCATTAATTCCCAAATAGTCGCATACAACAATATGCATTCATAATTCAACATCATTTCATTTTCAAGTAATGCACACATATTCAACAATATGTTCCCATGCATCATTCACAATAATCGTGCCCACGACAACACATTCAATCACGAATCATCATGCATTTTAACCAAATTAAACAATGGATACGTAAATGCCCAATGGCCACATATCAAGCAATCCAACATCTAGGATTCACGTCATACGGCTACCCACAACACATTGTTGCACCCTAAAATTTGCCCAACCTTATTCACTTGGTTTATGTTTCAATGTCATTAGCATTTGCATATAGAGTCATGTACATAGGTTACTCATCGGCATAGCATAAGCATAGCAAGTCATACAACAGGGGACCAATCATTATTCTCATCTCTAGAGGCCTATCAAGAGGTTATTATCCTGATTCAATCTCATTCAAGTCATCAGAAAAGAATTTGAAAGCTATCAAGTCAATGGGTCAAGCAGTTCATCTATCTCCTGGCTGAGGGTATCTGGGGATCATCAAGGAAAGTATGAGCTGTGAATTGAAGGCACGGGGAGTATCTAGACATCTTGGAGGACTTAGAAAGTCATTTGGAGAAGGAGACAAGTCATTGGTGTGATCACAAGTATTGCAGTTGAAGACAGTCAACTAGGGTTTCATCTGGGTCAACTCTAGGTCAATTGACTGATTGAAAGGCATTAAGGGCTATTGGAGAGATGTGGGGTTCATAATTTTACATGGAGAATAAAGATATGTTGTTATGCTAAGAAGAAATCAAGAGAAATCAATGAGAAGAGGAGGTTCTAAATTAGGGTTTCTAGGTAAAATTCCCTAGTTTAGGTCAAACTTCCAAGCAAAATAAGTCAAAATGCAAGCTTCAAATGGATCCTTGGCCAACATGAAACTTGTAGAGGATCTCAAGACCTTTAATTTGAGTGGTGGAAGACATCAAGGAGATTTCTAGAACTCAAGTTATAGCTCTTGCAAGTTAGGGGTCACCAGATGGCACTGAAATTTGTCTGTGAAAGTTGACTGTCTTCTGACAAACTTTTGGCCCTCAAGGATAATTCAAATGGACTTTGAACAAGCAAGAGAGTTGTTCCTCATTGTCTCCCCTTTCCAAAAAGGTATGGTATGCCTTCATATGATTTAGGGAACTCTACTTATGGCTTGTGCAAGACAGGGGTATTTTGGTAATTTGGAATTACAGGTCATTTTTAGCCAATGCCCAAAACTCCTACAAGGAAGCTTCAAATGGAAAACTTCCCAACATCAAAGTTGCTCAAAATGGCATTTTAAGGCTAGATAAGATGTTGTGAGAGTTTGAAAATGCATGGAGCATGGATATTTTAAAATGGTGAAAATGACTTAAAAAGGCATATAACTTGAAAAAGTTGAAATTGGATTTTGGTTTGAGAGATCTACAAATCCAAAATGGGGCATATGATAGATGATTTTGATTGGAAACAACATTTTGGAAACAATGGTTTATCCACATTTTTGAGTTTAGGCTTAAAAATTGGACTTCCTTTGTAAATTTGTTTCTTGCACTTTAAGGTACCATGAGAAATTGTTTGCCAAAGCCTTAATTTTGCATAAAATGCCTTGTTCTCACATGTATACCTCATATAAGGGTATTTTGAAGACTTATCATGAGTTTTATGAGATTTACTAAAAATAGTATTTTTGAATTTATCATTACGTGAGAAGTTCTAGAACTTCCTTGGAAGCTTCTCATATGTTCTAGATCTTTCCTTTCACTTCCATAAATACCCAAGGGTGAGATCATGCCATGGTTGGTGATTCTATTTGCTTGCAAACCATACTTTCATCTCATAACTCCAAAATTGCATTTTGATTCCCATCTCTCCCAAACTCCATTGTTTGTGCTAGCTATCATCATCATCATCATCCTCCATTGTTGTAGAGTAAAAAGCACTAAGAAGGCACATCAATTCGTGGCTGAATCATGAGTTCCGCTTCATCACTCCAAGTTGCGTGAAGGTTCGAATTGCCATTTTCAAGAAGCTTGAGCACGAATTCTCTTCACTAGCATCATCACCATCATATAAAGATCATTTGGCACCATTGGCAAGGGCTGAAACAGGGCATAGTAACCATCACCATATCCAATTGGTAAGGATACGTTTTGTTTCGAATCACCATAATTATGCATGGTTAGGGTTAGTTGTTGTGATATTCATGATAGAGACCACTTAAGGATCATTTATGGTGAGTTTAAGGTCAATCCATGGAGGTTCAAGATGTGGTGTCAATTCTTTCAAGATCAAGAATGGTTGGAATATGAGGTTTTAATGCATGTGCTATAGTTTAGTATACTCAGTGTAACATGTAGAACACGTGGCTACAATTATTTTCAAGGTTTGTTACAATTGCATGTCAAGCTTCCATGGTGGAACCATGGATGGGGGGTTTCGGTTTGTGCATTGTAGAGGGTTTCAAGGGAAGTTAGGGACATGGCTGGATAGAGGGCAGAAAATGGAGCGAAATTGGTTTTTATTTCGTGAGATTTCGTGGTGTAATGAAGGAGCTATGATCCATGGAAGAAGCTTGCATGGAGTTGCTTTTTCATGAAGATTAGGGTTTGGTTTGGAGAAGAAATACATCAACCGTCGGATGCTTTCAAAGGCTTTGACTAAGACTTAAATCCAATGGTCCAGATTGCACCCCTCCTCTTTAATTATTTTATTTTCTATTTTCAATTTGCATTTTATTTTACTCATCTTCCAAAATTCATAACTAAATAAATAATGCATGTTTTTTACTCATTCTTTTTTTAATATTTTCCTTAACATGTCTAGAAAATTAAAAAAAATATAAAAATTGCATTTTATATTTTTTTCGCATTTTCCACATATTTTACAAATAAATGCATATTTTGAAGGTTTTATTTCATACATGATCTTGTAGATTTTTGTTCTTACACTTAGAAATAGATTTTTTGCCCATTCTTTTTTGTGGGGATTAATATTGAATTTTAGTATTCCCAGAATTTATTACTAGATTTTTTAGAATAAAATTTGATTAGTTTAGATAATTGAACTTAAGATAGTTTAATTAGGGTTTTTAAGTAGTATACTTGAACTTCAACATTTCATTTTTGAAAATTCATAACAAATTAGAAATTGCATATTTTTAATTCATTATTTTTGCATTATTTTCTTTAAAGAGTCTAGAAAATTATAAAAAATAAAAATTGCATTTTATTTTTTATTTGATATTTTTCCCATATTTTCTAAATAAATAGCATTTTAAATAGTTTCATTTCATGCATGATTTTGCTAATTTTTGTTCTATTAGATGCTTTAATATTTTTTGTCCATTCTTTTTAGGTTGTTTAGTTTAGACATTAAACTTGTAGATACAATTTAGTTCCCATTTTTAGAAATTAAATTTAGGTGCTTAGTGTAGGTGTGAACAACATGAACAAACTAGGGTTTTAGGTGATGACTTAGGAGAATCAATTCATTTCCCTTAGGACTTAGGGTTTGAATAGTTTAGCTATGGGACTATAGGGGCTATGGGTAGTTATTAGATCCCCTTAGAAAAGTCAGGATTCCCCTACTGCTATTAATGTACTGTATATATCTGATTGACTGGTGTGGTGTGCCCTCAGGGGATTATTGCTTGTATGTGCGGGTATTGGGATTGTCTGGGGATTTGGGAGAGCTGAAGACTTGAGAAGGTGAAGCCATTGGAGATCCAGATGTTGAAGCCCAACTTCCAGAGTTGAAGAGAAGATTCTTGCTAGCAGATGCTGAGGAGACTAGGGTTTAGGAGCTAGGCAGAGCTCTAGGTTAGAAAGTTTGTTTCTCAAACATGGATTGCCTTGTCTGCATCCATTCTTCTCTGTGATTCAGAGTCTCTCTAAGACACTCACCCCCTTCCTTTGGAAGGCCTGGTGATAGTGTCTAAGAGATAGAACTCTTGAGAGAAAATGTCTTTTGTGTTAGAAGCAGTCTGTTCACCACCTTTGGTAGTCAACTGATTGCTTAACACCCAATTCACTCTTGTGACTGATCCCTCATCATGGAGGTTTGAACTTGAAGAAAAGCCATTGCAGATGGAAGACTGATGATCAAAGCCCTTGCCTGAAGGCCATGAAGATGGAGATTGACGCTTGTTGAAGCCTGTAGCTGATTGGAGATTGCTTGAAACCAGCTGTTGATTCAGAGCTGCTGATGCTGTTTTTTATTGCTGTATTTCACTTCTGATGTATTGATTGGTTTTCTGGACTGTATTGTTTGCTGTTTACCCCGTTGGGTGGAAAGTGAAGCCTGTTCACTTTTGCCTATTGTTTTCTAGGTTCGAGGTTGAGTGGGACTCCCTTGCCTCGCTTGTATTGTTGCATCCATGCATTTTACCGCTTTACTGTATATATCTGATATTGTTTCTGTTTCCGTCTGTTCCCTTAGGATCTCTGTTTCTCTCTGTGCAAGAGAGGAGCATGATAGACACTAGGTCTTAACCCATGCATGATAACATTAGGTTAGTTTGTTTCCCTTCGTAACCGTAGGTTAGAGTTCTGTCTCTTTCTTTCTCAAAACAAACAGAAAAACACATAAAGATTTCAAACACAATAAAAGACACTTCTTCCGTAAAAGAATGTGAACTCATCAAAGCGTCATTTTTGTCCGCTAGGACTGTTGATCAGAAAACCTTTTTCAGAAGGAATAAAATCAACCAAGACAAGCTTGTGTCGTACGTGGCCCGAACTACGTTTGCTCTGATCTTCCATGCTGTGTGGAAGTACGTAGGCATAGGATGCGATATCCTAGCGAGCAACCTTCCCCTCCTTTCCCGTAGGTAGGCGAACTACGTTGACTCTGATTTCTCGTTCCAGGCGAGAATGCGTAGGCATAAAGTGCGATACTTTGCCGAGTCATTTTCTTTTCTTTTAGCCCTTAACCCATTAGTGTAGATAGAATACAATCCTCTTCGACGAAAACAAGCGTGGATCCCGTCGAGTACGACGAACGTGAGGGGTGCTAATACCTTCCGCTTGCGTAACCGACTCCCGAATCTAGGTTTTGGTTGCGACGACCATACCTTTCCCATGTTATGCGAGGTTTACTCTGAGCGTTTCCTTTCCCTCCCGTGGGATAAATAACGCACGGTGGCGACTCTTCTGTTCAGCCGGCGCCGATTTTCGCAGTAGCGACAGCTGGCGACTCTGCTGGGGATACAACGTCCCCTGGCTGCTAAGGACTGCGATGGTTCTTATGCATTTGGGATCCAACGTCCCTTGAGAGAGTCAATCCTAACGCTTGTTTTCCCGTCGAGGATTTTGTATGGAGTTATTTTATATTTCTAACCTTGTATTTTCAGCTTTATATATTGATTATTGTTGCTGTATCTGGGGTGTGACGGGTGTTCTGATATTGAGAGATAAGCCGGACCTGGGCTTGAGTGCACCTAGAATTAGAGTAGAAATTAGTGGGCGCCCGCTTGCTTTGCTTGCTTCGGTGTCCCATGAAATCTACACTCAGACGAGGTTCCTCTGGTTGGCCTCCTGCCCCTTCCTTTGGTTGGCGTGGGTTGCTGGTTAGTTGGATTGTCGACTCTGGGGACCGATCATTTGGAAGTTGGCTAAGTGAGGCCTCTTCAGGAATTGATGATGCCACTCCTTCTGGGAATCGTATCATCAACCCTGAAAGTCTGTGACGCCGACGACCGCATAGGATGCCGTACCTTGTGCCAGTTATAGGGCCACCCACCTGTGAGGGGATTCAAGGTTATGCAGGTAACTAGACCTTCAGACCACCGGTTTGTTGATCAGGATCTTGGATATTTATGGAGGGTTCTAAGGTCTGTCAGAGACCAGTTGGTGTGTTCCGAGGTCTGTCAGAGACTATTTGGAGATGTGTTCTGAGGTCTGTCAGAGACCAGTGGGGGATATGATCTGAGGTCTGCCAGAGACCATTCAGGTTATGATTATGGGGTCTATCAGAGACCAATATTGGAGCTTTGTTTGAGGTATATCTGAGACCAGGGCTTGAGGACTTCTGGATGGTCTATCTGAGACCTTTCTTGATTGGGTTCAGGCTATTCAGCTACAACTTTGGTCCCTGTTGCATGTTACTTGCATTGCATCACTGCATATCCATTACCATTTGCATTTCACTAACGTGTGTCTGTGCTGCAGGCGCATTTGCATTTCCCTAGTTCTAGTACCCAGACTTCTGAGTGTTTGATCATGACTAGCTTAAGGAGAACGGTTGCTTACAAATTGCCTACGCCTGATATTGTTCCTCTACTTGGGTTGATCTCTCTTGCTGATGAGGGTGTTCGTAGGAGCTTCCGGATGAGCTATGGTAGACTACTGAGATTGGTGTGCAAACCTACAGAGGTAGAGTTAGATGGGCTGTATGCTTTGATGCAATTCTACGACCCTGCTTTGAGGTGCTTTACGTTCTCTGACTTTATTATGGGACCAACCCTGGAGGAATACGCTGAGTATGTTGAGCTGCCCGTGCAGAACCAGGTTCCATTCATTCATTATGACGCCAAGCCCAAGCCGGAGGATTTGGCAAAAGCCTTGCATATTGATGCTTCTGAACTTGTGACTACTGTCTCCCGTGGAGTTCCAGGCTTCTCACTCCAATTCTTAGTTGGTAAAGCCCAAGAGTATGCCAAGAGCGGGTGCTGGGTTGCTTTTAATGCTGTGTTGGCCTTGTGCATTTATGGCATAGTACTGTTCCCCAATATACTGGATTTTGTGGACTTCGACGCCTTCTACTTGTTTGCCGCTGGTAATCCTGTACCTACCTTACTCAGAGATCTCTACCACTCACTGCATTACAAGAATGAGAAGGGAAGAGGGAAGAATGTTCATCTGTGTGTACCCTTGTTGAGTAGGTGGTTTGAGAGTCACCTTCCTAAGAGAAGATCTGTTGCAGAGACTACAGTCCCAGCTGGTTGGCCAGAGCGCCTGATGAGGCTATCGTCGGAAGATATGGAGTGGTTTGATCGAGACCTGTTGGGATCTGAGCTCATCTTCAGTTGTTCTGGGTACCCTAATGTGCCGTTGATAGGAAGAAAAGGGTGTATCAATTACAACCCTTCTCTATTCATTCGCCAGTTCGGATATGCACTGAAGAATCCACCTCAGGAGGAAGAAGTACAGGAATCTCTGTACTTCACAGGTGATTTGAAGGGAGAATTGCTAGCTGAGTTGCAACACGCCTGGACACGTATTAACCGCAAGGGGAAACCACTGTTAGGTAAGAACGATTGCCAGGCCTATGCACCTTACAGGGTTTGGATCCAGGAAAGAGCAAGTCAGTTATTAATGCCATTTCCAGATGTACCAATCCTTGTTCCTATTCCGGTAGCGGAGCCAACTACTGTTTCTAGGGAAGTCTATGAGCAAATTGTGAGAGAAAAAGAAGCCTTGATGAAGATCAACGAAGGGTTAGAGCAAGAGCTAGCTCAAGTACGCAGTGAGAAAAACAAGGCCGTATATGCTTTCCAACAACAGATCGAGCTGTTAAACAGGTTAGGGGCTGAGTTGACCGAGGAAAAGAAAAAGCGCGAACGTCTGGGGCAAGAGTTCAGAAGCTCCCATGACGTGCTGGAAGCCAAAAAGAAAGCGCTTGACGCGGCACATCAAGAAATCTCATCTTGCAACAAGACTTGGAATGCTACACTCACCAACAATAAGAAGAGGGAAGATAAGCTGAGGCAGCAAACCTCCGACCTCGAAGAGAAGCTGAAGTCTAGCATCAAGGAGTGTGAGGAGGAAGTGATGACCCGGTATAGTGTCCAGAATGCACTGAACAAGGCAATCAAATGCAGAGATGAAGTTGTGTCCCAAAAGCGAAAACTAGAAGATTGCTTCGGAGAAGCGACATGGGAAGAAACTGCTGGAGACGTGTGTCATGTTCTTAAGAGAAGAAACCAGCTGGGTGAAGGACTGCTCACCCGACCAGGTCACCCAGAGACCAAGAAGTTGATAGAAGAGTACCGGGCTTTTGAGAGCATTTGATTATTTCCCGTATTCGCCTGTATGCTTTATTTGCATAGTGCTGACCATCACCAGGATTGTTGGAGGAGGTCATGCCTTCTCGTTGTACTCAGTGATATTGTACTCTGGGCTTATTGATTTTCCCTGCAATATATGAGGCTTTCTATGATCCAGCTCCGATATTCCTATTGTCAACACTGTCACTGCACTGGCACCTTCACACTAGAACTGGGGGAATGAATCACCCTAATGCACAGGCACACACATTGCATTGCATTCATATTCATATTGCATTACAGGTAATTATTAAATTGTATCTCATCTCCTGTATCCACCAGGTTCTCCAAGATTAGCGACCGAAGAATTCCCTGGCGTTCAACCAGAAGCAGCAGCAAGGAAGTCATGAGTCAGGATCCGACTGAGATGCAAGAGGTGCACGACCACATAATGTGGATCATACAGGTAATGGAAGCCATGGCCGAGAGTCAGAAGCAGTTGCAGGATACGGTGCAGCCTCTGATGGCACGGGCTAATGATAGAGCTGCCGGCTTTGCTCAGCTAGAGAATCAAGGTTTTCTCCCAGGCCGCATACGCCAACTTGTGGGGGTAGCCATCAAACAGGTTCAAGCAGAATTAACGGATGTTCGAGGCCAGCTGGGGCAGTTCACAAAAGATATGCAAGAGTTGCGCTCGAATCAAGAGACGCTAGAAGAAGAGAACTGCCGACTGAAGGCACAGATAGGGTTGATGGCTGAAGTATTAAGGAACGTACTCCAGAGAGAAGGAGGGCAAATGTCGGAAGACGCGGCTGGCTTATCTGTTCCTCAGGGGTCTGAAGAATCGGCACCCACGCATGATAGGCGTAAGAGACCCTCCCCACGATTCGAAGCTCAGAATTCTCCTCGTCAGCAGTCGCAATTGATTTTGCAGGATAACTCAAGAAGGTGTGGTAAGAGGATGAGGTCTTCTAACAGAGTATTTGATGAGATCCCTGTGGATTATGATCAGCTGGTGCAACTCTTGTTCCAACTTCAACTGGCTGAGCCCCGCATTTTGGTTCCACTGACATGGCATCCACCACCAGACTATGACCTGAACGCCCATTGTGCCTTCCACTCCGGAGCACCGGGGCATAACATTGCAAACTGCAAAGCTTTTAAGCATAAGATTCAAGATTTGCTGGATGAGAAAATAATTGAGTTTGTACCGGGGGGCATAAAAGTTGCAGGGACTGATATTCCCATTTCTCTGCCAGAGGTTGCAGATGAATTGAGGTATATCCCAGAGCCACTGGAAGCTAAGTCTCCATGTCCACAACAGTTGCCGATGCCAGGGTTGAACTTAAGGATGATAACGCGTGAGCCCAAGGAATCGCTCGAGCAAAGCCAGCAGCATACAAGATGCCAGTATACGACTCAGCAAAGAATTCGGGGAAAGAAGCCGAGGAGGGTGTTTGAGAAGCCTCCCTCAACGTACGCAGATTTGTTACAGACACTACTAAGATTGAACTTGGTGGAGAAAAGAACTCTGGCGCCAATAACCGGCACTCTGCCGGATGGCTATGATGCGAGCAGGCACTGTGAATTCCACTCCGGGGCTCCCGGACATGATATTGAAGGTTGCCACGCGTTCAAGCATAACGTCCAAGATTTAATCGACAGCAGGGTCATTAATTTCTCTGACAGGGTTCCCAAGGCGGTGCAAGGCCATCGACAAGCGAAAACTGGGGTGATGAAAAAGTTTCCCAGATTTGATCGGGCCGGTGAAAGAAGATCGAGACAGCAGTAGACTACCCCTGATGATAGCTTCTGAGGATGGTTGACTCGCCAATAAGTCAGAGTGCAGGAAGTCCAGTTCCGAGACGCCGACATTTTTCATGTTATCTTGTTCATGTCCTCGCATTTGTAGTTTCTTTTCTGTGTAATTGCAAATTTCGCTCTTAAAACTTGTTGTTTTTCAATTGATATTAATAAACGAAATGAATATGCATGTTTTGAATTAATCCAGTCGTGTTCACTCTTTGTTTTGCTTTAATGCTTAATGCTTGTTTTAGCAGGAATCTGGGGAGGATGACGAAAACAGATGACGAATAATATTCCGATCGTATGCTTTTGGATAAAAAACTTGTTGATGAAATACAGGCATTGTTTCAATCCATAAACACTGGAGATATAAGGAAGGTAATCCCTTGATAACCCCTTTCGAGCCAGTAGTAGGAGGTTCTTTTCGAAAATGAAAAAACCCCAAATCTTAACCCGGGGCAGGGTAGGTGTCAGTTAGTTTGACCAAGCGTTCGAATCGTGGAAAGAGTATCCGGTTGAGGATAAATCACACTTGTATAAGTCGTGCCTAAAGAACCGCAATGGTTAAACCTTGCCGACAAAGAGTGAAACAGTCACATTACTCCACAAGAAGTCAGACAAACCAGTGTCACACGACTTGTTCAAAAAAAAAAAGAGAACGAAAAGTGAAAAGAATCAAGAGCCCGCTAAGTCAAAACTTGAAAACAAGCGACTTAAGCAAAAATTAGGGCATCCCGCTGGACTGGAAAATCAAAAGAATCTCAAAAGATACTCAGTCCAGGCAAAAGTTAGGGAATGAAAAAGAAAAAAAAAACAAAACAAAAGACGGAAAGGATTGTCAAAGAAAAAGAAAAATCCTCGAAAGGGACAAAAGTCGTGTGATTCTGGGTACCCAAAGACGAAAAGCAAATGACTGTCACTCAAAAACAAAAAATGTGTGGTATCCTGAACCATCACTCCTATCATGCCACCTCTAATAGGTGAACGCTGAGGTCGGATTAGCTGAACATAGGATTGGAGAACATCACGAAGAATGGGTGGGTCGAAATAAATTTTGAGCCTATATCTTTCCTTGTTAACCGTGAACCTGACCACGTTACAACCCGAAAAAGTCCTAATTGAAACAGGTTTTGGTCAAGAGCATACGTCAGTAAAGATCTCGTCAATTCTGACTCCTAAAAGGGTTCCTCTTACCAGCTTTCATATTGACATCTTGATAATTGATTCATTACATGTCACAAATTTTTTTTCAGTGAACAGACTTGGACTTTGAAACTGTCATATGCATTGCGTTTAGTATATCTTTTATGCAGAACAACTTGTGTTACTTGCGAGTAAGCGCATGCCGACAGGAAAGATTCCTACAGTGGAAGGTATGACCGGGATAAAATGCAGAAATGCCCAAATGTTTCGTGAACTGGGGCAAGCTATACTGATTAATTCAGGTAGAGTCAGTCATCCTAGAATCAGTAAATCTGGGGCAGTCAGGTCAAGATGTGGCAAATCTCTCATAGCTATGGGCAGTACTCCACGACTCAGTCGATCAGAGACAAAAGGTTGTTGCAAGACCGGGGCAGGTCACCCTAGAAGCACGAAAGTTATGTTCTTGAAACACCCCTTCGAGGTCCGAAATGTAGAAGCCGTCCATGTCTGGTTGTCAAGATACAAGGACTGTAGGGTCCATTCCAAAATGGTTGCAGATTCAGGGGCAAGCTATACAAAATACAGACTGGGGGCACGTTAGTATCCCCGAAGCGGAGTTCTCTCTTTTCAGCAAGTGTTCTTTCCTCCCAGTGGAACTCGAAGATCAAGACTCTCCCCAGTAGAGTTGGTGGTGGGTCCTGTCATTTATTTTGTCAGGGATACTGTGTAATATCAGTTCACTCTCCAGCAGAAAGTCCGATCATACTGTGCACATCTGCTATTCCCCAACAAAGTTATATTCCCCAGCAGGGGGTTACCTCAACAGGGTGTTTGGTTTGAGTTCCCAATTTCCTAGCAGGGTTGACTTCACCCTTCCAGCATTTATTTTGCTGGAATAATTCTGTAGCATCTGGCTATCCCCGGCGGAGTCGGCATTATCTTCAGCATTTGTTTTGCTGAAGCAGTTTCTGTACTCTAGCAGCAGGTGGGGAGAGCACTTGCTCAAATGAACTACCAAACACTCAAGATCTCGGCATGAGATATTCAATGATAATGTCAGTTTCGACAGTATTCCCCACAGAGTTACCAGGATAAGTCTCTCTTTATTCCCAAGCAGAGTTATTTGTCATCAAAAGGTTTCATGAACCAGAATTTCAGAAGTGGCCTCCGGGCATCAGAACAGGCATCCGGTAGTTTGGTTTCCAGATATCCCCAGTAGAGTCCGCCTCAAAGTCGCTGTCACATCAGTGCTAAGAAGTTTGTGGGTCGGGACCGATGAAGAAGTGAGTCCTGACGTGGACAAGTTGTATTTCCCCAGCGGGTCGAAGATGCCTGAGTCCTGACGTGGACAAATCAAGACGAAACATGGGTCCTGACGTGGAACGAAGTTGTTTCCTTACGTGGAAAGATTGAGTCCTTACGTGGACATATCAAGCCAGAGTCCTTACGTGGACAGATTCAGATCAAGATCAGTCCTTACGTGGAAAGATTGGAGTCCTTACGTGGACAGATTAAGATGGTGTTCCTGACGTGGAAAGGTGGGTCCCAACATGGACGATGTTCTCCTTACGTGGAAAGACAATGTTTCCTTACGTGGAAAGAAGATGGTTTCCTTACGTGGAAAGACGAATTTATTCCTTACGTGGAAAGAAGTTGGTATTCCTTACGTGGAAAGATTGAGTCCTTACGCGGACATATCGAGATGGATTCCTTACGGGGAGACAAGTTCATTCCTAACGTGGAAGAGTTTAGTCCTGACGCGGACAGATCCAGACGAAGTCTTATTCCTTACGTGGAAAAATGGTGATTCCTTACGTGGAAAAGAGATTGATTCCTTACGTGGAAAGTTTAGTCCTGACGCGGACAGATGGAAAAGAAGTTGATTCCTGACGTGGAAAGAGAAGGTGTTTCCTTACGTGGAAAAGTTTAGTCCTGACGTGGACAGATCAAGGTTTGATTCCTAACGTGGAAAGATCAGAGTCCTTACGTGGACATATCAAGAGCATTCCTTACGTGGAAGAAAAATGGTTTCCTTACGTGGAAAGACGAGTTTATTCCTTACGTGGAAAGATTGAGTCCTCACGCGGACATATCAAGATTGATTCCTGACGTGGAAAGAAAGAGATTATTCCTGACGTGGAAGAGTTTAGTCCTGACGCGGACAGATCAAAGAAGTTATTCCTAACGTGGAAGAAGAAGATAGATTCCTTACGTGGAGAGTTTAGTCCTGACGTGGACGGAAAGAAGAAACGGTATTCCTTACGTGGAAAGAAGAAGCATTCCTAACGTGGAAAGAAAGATTGATATAGTATTCCTCACGTGGAAAGATTGGGGTTCCTTACATGGAAAATTTGTGATTCCTAACGTGGAAAAAGAAAGAGTCCTTACGTGGACAAAGCAAAAGAAGACGTATTCCTTACGTGGAAGAGTTTGACAAAGCAGAGAAAAGTCACCCTTGACGGGGAAAAGCGATGTATTCCTTACGTGGAAAGGTGAGTCCTAACGTGGACAGTATTATTCCTAACGTGGAACGGTTATTCCTTACGTGGAAAGGTGAGTCCTAACGTGGACGGTGGTATTCCTAACGTGGAAGAGTTTATTCCTAACGTGGACGATTTATCTCTGACGAGAAGGCAGACGAGCCGTCCCCAGCAAAGTTGTTGAAGTTTTTTCCGAGTTGACAGCAGATAGAGTCCTGACGTGGACAAGCAAAGGACGAAGTTTCTGATAATTCAATCTTTTTCAGGATGATGAGAAGAATCCCCAGCACGGTCACACGAGATCAGTGGGTTGCCGTAACAGTTAAATTCAGCTGATGAATGTCGTTCCCCAAGCAGTGGCGCAGTTTATTTCTGCGGTTGGTAAATTTCTGGGTTCCTAGTATTCAACCGTCTCGTACCGCGAATGTCTGAAGGCTCCGGGCTCTTCACCCAATCGGGTCCAAGCCGCTTGAATAGGGGCAGCTGTTGCACCCTAAAATTTGCCCAACCTTATTCACTTGGTTTATGTTTCAATGTCATTAGCATTTGCATATAGAGTCATGTACATAGGTTACTCATCGGTATAGCATAAGCATAGCAAGTCATACAACAGGGGGACCAATCATTATTCTCATCTCTAGAGGCCTATCAAGAGGTTATTATCCTGATTCAATCTCATTCAAGTCATCAGAAAAGAATTTGAAAGCTATCAAGTCAATGGGTCAAGCAGTTCATCTATCTCCTGGCTGAGGGTATCTGGGGATCATCAAGGAAAGTATGAGCTGTGAATTGAAGGCACGGGGAGTATCTAGACATCTTGGAGGACTTAGAAAGTCATTTGGAGAAGGAGACAAGTCATTGGTGTGATCACAAGTATTGCAGTTGAAGATTTTCAACTAGGGTTACATCTGGGTCAACTCTAGGTCAATTGACTGATTGAAAGGCATTAAGGGCTATTGGAGAGATGTGGGGTTCATAATTTGACATGGAGAATAAAGATATGTTGTTATGCTAAGAAGAAATCAAGAGAAATCAAGGAGAAGAGGAGGTTCTAAATTAGGGTTTCTAGGTAAAATTCCCTGGTTTAGGTCAAACTTCCAAGCAAAATAAGTCAAAATGCAAGCTTCAAATGGATCCTTGGCCAACATGAAACTTGTAGAGGATCTCAATACCTTTAATTTGAGTGGTGGAAGACATCAAGGAGATTTCTAGAACTCAAGTTATAGCTCTTGCAAGTTAGGGGTCACCAGATGGCACTGAAATTTGTCTGTGAAAGTTGACTGTCTTCTGACAAACTTTTGGCCCTCAAGGATAATTCAAATGGACTTTGAACAAGCAAGAGAGTTGTTCCTCATTGTCTCCCCTTTCCAAAAAGGTATGGTATGCCTTCATATGATTTAGGGAACTCTACTTATGGCTTGTGCAAGACAGGGGTATTTTGGTAATTTGGAATTACAGGTCATTTTTAGCCAATGCCCAAAACTCCTACAAGGAAGCTTCAAATGGAAAACTTCCCAACATCAAAGTTGCTCAAAATGGCATTTTAAGGCTAGATAAGATGTTGTGAGAGTTTGAAAATGCATGGAGCATGGATATTTTAAAATGGTGAAAATGACTTAAAAAGGCATATAACTTGAAAAAGTTGAAATTGGATTTTGGTTTGAGAGATCTACAAATCCAAAATGGGGCATATGATAGATGATTTTGATTGGAAACAACATTTTGGAAACAATGGTTTATCCACATTTTTGAGTTTAGGCTTAAAAATTGGACTTCCTTTGTAAATTTGTTTCTTGCACTTTAAGGTACCATGAGAAATTGTTTGCCAAAGCCTTAATTTTGCATAAAATGCCTTGTTCTCACATGTATACCTCATATAAGGGTATTTTGAAGACTTATCATGAGTTTTATGAGATTTACTAAAAATAGTATTTTTGAATTTCTCATTACGTGAGAAGTTCTAGAACTTCCTTGGAAGCTTCTCATATGTTCTAGATCTTTCCTTTCACTTCCATAAATACCCAAGGGTGAGATCATGCCATGGTTGGTGATTCTATTTGCTTGCAAACCATACTTTCATCTCATAACTCCAAAATTGCATTTTGATTCCCATCTCTCCCAAACTCCATTGTTTGTGCTAGCTATCATCATCATCATCATCCTCCATTGTTGTAGAGTAAAAAGCACTAAGAAGGCACATCAATTCGTGGCTGAATCATGAGTTCCGCTTCATCACTCCAAGTTGCGTGAAGGTTCGAATTGCCATTTTCAAGAAGCTTGAGCACGAATTCTCTTCACTAGCATCATCACCATCATATAAAGATCATTTGGCACCATTGGCAAGGGCTGAAACAGGGCATAGCAACCATCACCATATCCAATTGGTAAGGATACGTTTTGTTTCGAATCACCATAATTATGCATGGTTAGGGTTAGTTGTTGTGATATTCATGATAGAGACCACTTAAGGATCATTTATGGTGAGTTTAAGGTCAATCCATGGAGGTTCAAGATGTGGTGTCAATTCTTTCAAGATCAAGAATGGTTGGAATATGAGGTTTTAATGCATGTGCTATAGTTTAGTATACTCAGTGTAACATGTAGAACACGTGGCTACAATTATTTTCAAGGTTTGTTACAATTGCATGTCAAGCTTCCATGGTGGAACCATGGATGGGGGGTTTCGGTTTGTGCATTGTAGAGGGTTTCAAGGGAAGTTAGGGACATGGCTGGATAGAGGGCAGAAAATGGAGCGAAATTGGTTTTTATTTCGTGAGATTTCGTGGTGTAATGAAGGAGCTATGATCCATGGAAGAAGCTTGCATGGAGTTGCTTTTTCATGAAGATTAGGGTTTGGTTTGGAGAAGAAATACATCAACCGTCGGATGCTTTCAAAGGCTTTGACTAAGACTTAAATCCAATGGTCCAGATTGCACCCCTCCTCTTTAATTATTTTATTTTCTATTTTCAATTTGCATTTTATTTTACTCATCTTCCAAAATTCATAACTAAATAAATAATGCATGTTTTTTACTCATTCTTTTTTTAATATTTTCCTTAACATGTATAGAAAATTAAAAAAATATAAAAGTTGCATTTTATATTTTTTTTCGCATTTTCCACATATTTTACAAATAAATGCATATTTTGAAGGTTTTATTTCATACATGATCTTGTAGATTTTTGTTCTTACACTTAGAAATAGATTTTTTGCCCATTATTTTTTGTGGGGATTAATATTGAATTGTAGTATTCCCAGAATTTATTACTAGATTTTTTAGAATAAAATTTGATTAGTTTAGATAATTGAACTTAGGATAGTTTAATTAGGGTTTTTAAGTAGTATACTTGAACTTCAACATTTCATTTTTGAAAATTCATAACAAATTAGAAATTGCATATTTTTAATTCATTCTTTTTGCATTATTTTCTTTAAAGAGTCTAGAAAATTATAAAAAATAAAAATTGCATTTTATTTTTTATTTGATATTTTTCCCATATTTTCTAAATAAATAGCATTTTAAATAGTTTCATTTCATGCATGATTTTGCTAATTTTTGTTCTATTAGATGCTTTAATATTTTTTGTCCATTCTTTTTAGGTTGTTTAGTTTAGACATTAAAATTGTAGATACAATTTAGTTCCCATTTTTAGAAATTAAATTTAGGTGCTTAGTGTAGGTGTGAACAACATGAACAAACTAGGGTTTTAGGTGATGACTTAGGAGAATCAATTCATTTCCCTTAGGACTTAGGGTTTGAATAGTTTAGCTATGGGACTATAGGGGCTATGGGTAGTTATTAGATCCCCTTAGAAAAGTCAGGATTCCCCTACTGCTATTAATGTACTGTATATATCTGATTGACTGGTGTGGTGTGCCCTCAGGGGATTATTGCTTGTATGTGCGGGTATTGGGATTGTCTGGGGATTTGGGAGAGCTGAAGACTTGAGAAGGTGAAGCCATTGGAGATCCAGATGTTGAAGCCCAACTTCCAGAGTTGAAGAGAAGATTCTTGCTAGCAGATGCTGAGGAGACTAGGGTTTAGGAGCTAGGCAGAGCTCTAGGTTAGAAAGTTTGTTTCTCAAACATGGATTGCCTTGTCTGCATCCATTCTTCTCTGTGATTCAGAGTCTCTCTAAGACACTCACCCCCTTCCTTTGGAAGGCCTGGTGATAGTGTCTAAGAGATAGAACTCTTGAGAGAAAATGTCTTTTGTGTTAGAAGCAGTCTGTTCACCACCTTTGGTAGTCAACTGATTGCTTAACACCCAATTCACTCTTGTGACTGATCCCTCATCATGGAGGTTTGAACTTGAAGAAAAGCCATTGCAGATGGAAGACTGATGATCAAAGCCCTTGCCTGAAGGCCATGAAGATGGAGATTGACGCTTGTTGAAGCCTGTAGCTGATTGGAGATTGCTTGAAACCAGCTGTTGATTCAGAGCTGCTGATGCTGTTTTTTATTGCTGTATTTCACTTCTGATGTATTGATTGGTTTTCTAGACTGTATTGTTTGCTGTTTACCCCGTTGGGTGGAAAGTGAAGCCTGTTCACTTTTGCCTATTGTTTTCTAGGTTCGAGGTTGAGTGGGACTCCCTTGCCTCGCTTGTATTGTTGCATCCATGCATTTTACCGCTTTACTGTATATATCTGATATTGTTTCTGTTTCCGCCTGTTCCCTTAGGATCTCTGTTTCTCTCTGTGCAAGAGAGGAGCATGATAGACACTAGGTCTTAACCCATGCATGATAACATTAGGTTAGTTTGTTTCCCTTCGTAACCGTAGGTTAGAGTTCTGTCTCTTTCTTTCTCAAAACAAACAGAAAAACACATAAAGATTTCAAACACAATAAAAGACACTTCTTCCGTAAAAGAATGTGAACTCATCAAAGCGTCATTTTTGTCCGCTGGGACTGTTGATCAGAAAACCTTTTTCAGAAGGAATAAAATCAACCAAGACAAGCTTGTGTCGTACGTGGCCCGAACTACGTTTGCTCTGATCTTCCATGCTGTGTGGAAGTACGTAGGCATAGGATGCGATATCCTAGCGAGCAACCTTCCCCTCCTTTCCCGTAGGTAGGCGAACTACGTTGACTCTGATTTCTCGTTCCAAGCGAGAATGCGTAGGCATAAAGTGCGATACTTTGCCGAGTCATTTTCTTTTCTTTTAGCCCTTAACCCATTAGTGTAGATAGAATACAATCCTCTTCGACGAAAACAAGCGTGGATCCCGTCGAGTACGACGGACGTGAGGGGTGCTAATACCTTCCCCTTGCGTAACCGACTCCCGAATCCAGGTTTTGGTTGCGACGACCATACCTTTCCCGTGTTATGCGAGGTTTACTCTGAGCGTTTCCTTTCCCTCCCGTGGGATAAATAACGCACGGTGGCGACTCTTCTGTTCAGCCGGCGCCGATTTTCGCAGTAGCGACAGCTGGCGACTCTGCTGGGGATACAACGTCCCCTGGCTGCTAAGGACTGCGATGGTTCTTATGCATTTGGGATCCAACGTCCCTTGAGAGAGTCAATCCTAACGCTTGTTTTCCCGTCGAGGATTTTGTATGGAGTTATTTTATATTTCTAACCTTGTATTTTCAGCTTTATATATTGATTATTGTTGCTGTATCTGGGGTGTGACGGGTGTTCTGATATTGAGAGATAAGCCGGACCTGGGCTTGAGTGCACCTAGAATTAGAGTAGAAATTAGTGGGCGCCCGCTTGCTTTGCTTGCTTCGGTGTCCCATGAAATCTACACTCAGACGAGGTTCCTCTGGTTGGCCTCCTGCCCCTTCCTTTGGTTGGCGTGGGTTGCTGGTTAGTTGGATTGTCGACTCTGGGGACCGATCATTTGGAAGTTGGCTAAGTGAGGCCTCTTCAGGAATTGATGATGCCACTCCTTCTGGGAATCGTATCATCAACCCTGAAAGTCTGTGACGCCGACGACCGCATAGGATGCCGTACCTTGTGCCAGTTATAGGGCCACCCACCTGTGAGGGGATTCAGGGTTATGCAGGTAACTAGACCTTCAGACCACCGGTTTGTTGATCAGGATCTTGGATATTTATGGAGGGTTCTAAGGTCTGTCAGAGACTAGTTGGTGTGTTCCGAGGTCTGTCAAAGACTATTTGGAGATGTGTTCTGAGGTCTGTCAGAGACCAGTGGGGGATATGATCTGAGGTCTGCCAGAGACCATTCAGGTTATGATTATGGGGTCTATCAGAGACCAATATTAGAGCTTTGTTTGAGGTATATCTGAGACCAGGGCTTGAGGACTTCTGGATGGTCTATCTGAGACCTTTCTTGATTGGGTTCAGGCTATTCAGCTACAACTTTGGTCCCTGTTGCATGTTACTTGCATTGCATCACTGCATATCCATTACCATTTGCATTTCACTAACGTGTGTCTGTGCTGCAGGCGCATTTGCATTTCCCTAGTTCTAGTACCCAGACTTCTGAGTGTTTGATCATGACTAGCTTAAGGAGAATGGTTGCTTACAAATTGCCTACGCCTGATATTGTTCCTCTACTTGGGTTGATCTCTCTTGCTGATGAGGGTGTTCGTAGGAGCTTCCGGATGAGCTATGGTAGACTACTGAGATTGGTGTGCAAACCTACAGAGGTAGAGTTAGATGGGCTGTATGCTTTGATGCAATTCTACGACCCTGCTTTGAGGTGCTTTACGTTCTCTGACTTTATTATGGGACCAACCCTGGAGGAATACGCTGAGTATGTTGAGCTGCCCGTGCAGAACCAGGTTCCATTCATTCATTATGACGCCAAGCCCAAGCCGGAGGATTTGGCAAAAGCCTTGCATATTGATGCTTCTGAACTTGTGACTACTGTCTCCCGTGGAGTTCCAGGCTTCTCACTCCAATTCTTAGTTGGTAAAGCCCAAGAGTATGCCAAGAGCGGGTGCTGGGTTGCTTTCAATGCTGTGTTGGCCTTGTGCATTTATGGCATAGTACTGTTCCCCAATATACCGGATTTTGTGGACTTCGACGCCTTCTACTTGTTTGCCGCTGGTAATCCTGTACCTACCTTACTCGGAGATCTCTACCACTCACTGCATTACAAGAATGAGAAGGGAAGAGGGAAGAATGTTCATCTGTGTGTACCCTTGTTGAGTAGGTGGTTTGAGAGTCACCTTCCTAAGAGAAGATCTGTTGCAGAGACTACAGTCCCAGCTGGTTGGCCAGAGCGCCTGATGAGGCTATCGTCGGAAGATATGGAGTGGTTTGATCGAGACCTGTTGGGATCTGAGCTCATCTTCAGTTGTTCTGGGTACCCTAATGTGCCGTTGATAGGAAGAAAAGGGTGTATCAATTACAACCCTTCTCTATTCATTCGCCAGTTCGGATATGCACTGAAGAATCCACCTCAGGAGGAAGAAGTACAGGAATCTCTGTACTTCACAGGTGATTTGAAGGGAGAATTGCTAGCTGAGTTGCAACACGCCTGGACACGTATTAACCGCAAGGGGAAACCACTGTTAGGTAAGAACGATTGCCAGGCCTATGCACCTTACAGGGTTTGGATCCAGGAAAGAGCAAGTCAGTTATTAATGCCATTTCCAGATGTACCAATCCTTGTTCCTATTCCGGTAGCGGAGCCAACTACTGTTTCTAGGGAAGTCTATGAGCAAATTGTGAGAGAAAAAGAAGCCTTGATGAAGATCAACGAAGGGTTAGAGCAAGAGCTAGCTCAAGTACGCAGTGAGAAAAACAAGGCCGTATATGCTTTCCAACAACAGATCGAGCTGTTAAACAGGTTAGGGGCTGAGTTGACCGAGGAAAAGAAAAAGCGTGAACGTCTGAGGCAAGAGTTCAGAAGCTCCCATGACGTGCTGGAAGCCAAAAAGAAAGCGCTTGACGCGGCACATCAAGAAATCTCCTCTTGCAACAAGACTTGGAATGCTACACTCACCAACAATAAGAAGAGGGAAGATAAGCTGAGGCAGCAAACCTCCGACCTCGAAGAGAAGCTGAAGTCTAGCATCAAGGAGTGTGAGGAGGAAGTGATGACCCGATATAGTGTCCAGAATGCACTGAACAAGACAATCAAATGCAGAGATGAAGTTGTGTCCCAAAAGCGAAAACTAGAAGATTGCTTCGGAGAAGCGACATGGGAAGAAACTGCTGGAGACGTGTGTCGTGTTCTTAAGAGAAGAAACCAGCTGGGTGAAGGACTGCTCACCCGACCAGGTCACCCAGAGACCAAGAAGTTGATAGAAGAGTACCGGGCTTTTGAGAGCATTTGATTATTTCCCGTATTCGCCTGTATGCTTTATTTGCATAGTGCTGACCATCACCAGGATTTTTGGAGGAGGTCATGCCTTCTCGTTGTACTCAGTGATATTGTACTCTGGGCTTATTGATTTTCCCTGCAATATATGAGGCTTTCTATAATCCAGCTCCGATATTCCTATTGTCAACACTGTCACTGCACTGGCACCTTCACACTAGAACTGGGGGAATGAATCACCCTAATGCACAGGCACACACATTGCATTGCATTCATATTCATATTGCATTACAGGTAATTATTAAATTGTATCTCATCTCCTGTATCCACCAGGTTCTCCAAGATTAGCGACCGAAGAATTCCCTAGCGTTCAACCAGAAGCAGCAGCAAGGAAGTCATGAGTCAGGATCCGACTGAGATGCAAGAGGTGCACGACCACATAATGCGGATCATACAGGTAATGGAAGCCATGGCCGAGAGTCAAAAGCAGTTGCAGGATACGGTGCAGCCTCTGATGGCACGGGCTAATGATAGAGCTGTCGGCTTTGCTCAGCTAGAGAATCAAGGTTTTCTCCCAGGCCGCATACGCCAACTTGTGGGGGTAGCCATCAAACAGGTTCAAGCAGAATTAACGGATGTTCGAGGCCAGCTGGGGCAGTTCACGAAAGATATGCAAGAGTTGCGCTCGAATCAAGAGACGCTAGAAGAAGAGAACTGCCGACTGAAGGCACAGATAGGGTTGATGGCTGAAGTATTAAGGAACGTACTCCGGAGAGAAGGAGGGCAAATGTCGGAAGACGCGGCTGGCTTATCTGTTCCTCAGGGGTCTGAAGAATCGGCACCCACGCATGATAGGCGTAAGAGACCCTCCCCACGATTCGAAGCTCAGAATTCTCCTCGTCAGCAGTCGCAATTGATTTTGCAGGATAACTCAAGAAGGTGTGGTAAGAGGATGAGGTCTTCTAACAGAGTATTTGATGAGATCCCTGTGGATTATGATCAGCTGGTGCAACTCTTGTTCCAACTTCAACTGGCTGAGCCCCGCATTTTGGTTCCACTGACATGGCAGCCACCACCAGACTATGACCTGAACGCCCATTGTGCCTTCCACTCCGGAGCATCGGGGCATAACATTGCAAACTGCAAAGCTTTTAAGCATAAGATTCAAGATTTGCTGGATGAGAAAATAATTGAGTTTGTACCGGGGGGCATAAAAGTTGCAGGGACTGATATTCCCATTTCTCTGCCAGAGGTTGCAGATGAATCGAGGTATATCCCAGAGCCACTGGAAGCTAAGTCTCCATGTCCACAACAGTTGCCGATGCCAGGGTTGAACTTAAGGATGATAACGCGTGAGCCCAAGGAATCGCTCGAGCAAAGCCAGCAGCATACAAGATGCCAGTATACGACTCAGCAAAGAATTCGGGGAAAGAAGCCGAGGAGGGTGTTTGAGAAGCCTCCCTCAACGTACGCAGATTTGTTACAGACACTACTAAGATTGAACTTGGTGGAGAAAAGAACTCTGGCGCCAATAACCGGCACTCTGCCGGATGACTATGATGCGAGCAGGCACTGTGAATTCCACTCCGGGGCTCCCGGACATGATATTGAAGGTTGCCACGCGTTCAAGCATAACGTCCAAGATTTAATCGATAGCAGGGTCATTAATTTCTCTGACAGGGTTCCCAAGGCGGTGCAAGGCCATCGACAAGCGAAAACTGGGGTGATGAAAAAGTTTCCCAGATTTGATCGGGCCGGTGAAAGAAGATCGAGACAGCAGTAGACTACCCCTGATGATAGCTTCTGAGGATGGTTGACTCGCCAATAAGTCAGAGTGCAGGAAGTCCAGTTCCGAGACGCCGACATTTTTCATGTTATCTTGTTCATGTCCTCGCATTTGTAGTTTCTTTTCTGTGTAATTGCAAATTTCGCTCTTAAAACTTGTTGTTTTTCAATTGATATTAATAAACGAAATGAATATGCATGTTTTGAATTAATCCAGTCGTGTTCACTCTTTGTTTTGCTTTAATGCTTAATGCTTGTTTTAGCAGGAATCTGGGGAGGATGACGAAAACAGATGACGAATAATATTCCGATCGTATGCTTTTGGATAAAAAACTTGTTGATGAAATACAGGCATTGTTTCAATCCATAAACACTGGAGATATAAGGAAGGTAATCCCTTGATAACCCCTTTCGAGCCAGTAGTAGGAGGTTCTTTTCGAAAATGAAAAAACCCCAAATCTTAACCCGGGGCAGGGTAGGTGTCAGTTAGTTTGACCAAGCGTTCGAATCGTGGAAAGAGTATCCGGTTGAGGATAAATCACACTTGTATAAGTCGTGCCTAAAGAACCGCAATGGTTAAACCTTGCCGACAAAGAGTGAAACAGTCACATTACTCCACAAGAAGTCAGACAAACCAGTGTCACACGACTTGTTCAAAAAAAAAAAGAGAACGAAAAGTGAAAAGAATCAAGAGCCCGCTAAGTCAAAACTTGAAAACAAGCGACTTAAGCAAAAATTAGGGCATCCCGCTGGACTGGAAAATCAAAAGAATCTCAAAAGATACTCAGTCCAGGCAAAAGTTAGGGAATGAAAAAGAAAAAAAAAACAAAACAAAAGACGGAAAGGATTGTCAAAGAAAAAGAAAAATCCTCGAAAGGGACAAAAGTCGTGTGATTCTGGGTACCCAAAGACGAAAAGCAAATGACTGTCACTCAAAAACAAAAAATGTGTGGTATCCTGAACCATCACTCCTATCATGCCACCTCTAATAGGTGAACGCTGAGGTCGGATTAGCTGAACATAGGATTGGAGAACATCACGAAGAATGGGTGGGTCGAAATAAATTTTGAGCCTATATCTTTCCTTGTTAACCGTGAACCTGACCACGTTACAACCCGAAAAAGTCCTAATTGAAACAGGTTTTGGTCAAGAGCATACGTCAGTAAAGATCTCGTCAATTCTGACTCCTAAAAGGGTTCCTCTTACCAGCTTTCATATTGACATCTTGATAATTGATTCATTACATGTCACAAATTTTTTTTCAGTGAACAGACTTGGACTTTGAAACTGTCATATGCATTGCGTTTAGTATATCTTTTATGCAGAACAACTTGTGTTACTTGCGAGTAAGCGCATGCCGACAGGAAAGATTCCTACAGTGGAAGGTATGACCGGGATAAAATGCAGAAATGCCCAAATGTTTCGTGAACTGGGGCAAGCTATACTGATTAATTCAGGTAGAGTCAGTCATCCTAGAATCAGTAAATCTGGGGCAGTCAGGTCAAGATGTGGCAAATCTCTCATAGCTATGGGCAGTACTCCACGACTCAGTCGATCAGAGACAAAAGGTTGTTGCAAGACCGGGGCAGGTCACCCTAGAAGCACGAAAGTTATGTTCTTGAAACACCCCTTCGAGGTCCGAAATGTAGAAGTCGTCCATGTCTGGTTGTCAAGATACAAGGACTGTAGGGTCTATTCCAAAATGGTTGCAGATTCAGGGGCAAGCTATACAAAATACAGACTGGGGGCACGTTAGTATCCCCGAAGCGGAGTTCTCTCTTTTCAGCAAGTGTTCTTTCCTCCCAGTGGAACTCGAAGATCAAGACTCTCCCCAGTAGAGTTGGTGGTGGGTCCTGTCATTTATTTTGTCAGGGATACTGTGTAATATCAGTTCACTCTCCAGCAGAAAGTCCGATCATACTGTGCACATCTGCTATTCCCCAACAAAGTTATATTCCCCAGCAGGGGGTTACCTCAACAGGGTGTTTGGTTTGAGTTCCCAATTTCCTAGCAGGGTTGACTTCACCCTTCCAGCATTTATTTTGCTGGAATAATTCTGTAGCATCTGGCTATCCCTGGCAGAGTCGGCATTATCTTCAGCATTTGTTTTGCTGAAGCAGTTTCTGTACTCTAGCAGCAGGTGGGGAGAGCACTTGCTCAAATGAACTACCAAACACTCAAGATCTCGGCATGAGATATTCAATGATAATGTCAGTTTCGACAGTATTCCCCACAGAGTTACCAGGATAAGTCTCTCTTTATTCCCAAGCAGAGTTATTTGTCATCAAAAGGTTTCATGAACCAGAATTTCAGAAGTGGCCTCCGGGCATCAGAACAGGCATCCGGTAGTTTGGTTTCCAGATATCCCCAGTAGAGTCCGCCTCAAAGTCGCTGTCACGTCAGTGCTAAGAAGTTTGTGGGTCGGGACCGATGAAGAAGTGAGTCCTGACGTGGACAAGTTGTATTTCCCCAGCGGGTCGAAGATGCCTGAGTCCTGACGTGGACAAATCAAGACGAAACATGGGTCCTGACGTGGAACGAAGTTGTTTCCTTACGTGGAAAGATTGAGTCCTTACGTGGACATATCAAGCCAGAGTCCTTACGTGGACAGATTCAGATCAAGATCAGTCCTTACGTGGAAAGATTGGAGTCCTTACGTGGACAGATTAAGATGGTGTTCCTGACGTGGAAAGGTGGGTCCCAACATGGACGATGTTCTCCTTACGTGGAAAGACAATGTTTCCTTACATGGAAAGAAGATGGTTTCCTTACGTGGAAAGACGAATTTATTCCTTACGTGGAAAGAAGTTGGTATTCCTTACGTGGAAAGATTGAGTCCTTACGCGGACATATCGAGATGGATTCCTTACGGGGAGACAAGTGCATTCCTAACGTGGAAGAGTTTAGTCCTGACGCGGACAGATCCAGACGAAGTCTTATTCCTTACGTGGAAAAATGGTGATTCCTTACGTGGAAAAGAGATTGATTCCTTACGTGGAAAGTTTAGTCCTGACGCGGACAGATGGAAAAGAAGTTGATTCCTGACGTGGAAAGAGAAGGTGTTTCCTTACGTGGAAAAGTTTAGTCCTGACGTGGACAGATCAAGGTTTGATTCCTAACGTGGAAAGATCAGAGTCCTTACGTGGACATATCAAGAGCATTCCTTACGTGGAAGAAAAATGGTTTCCTTACGTGGAAAGACGAGTTTATTCCTTACGTGGAAAGATTGAGTCCTCACGCGGACATATCAAGATTGATTCCTGACGTGGAAAGAAAGAGATTATTCCTGACGTGGAAGAGTTTAGTCCTGACGCGGACAGATCAAAGAAGTTATTCCTAACGTGGAAGAAGAAGATAGATTCCTTACGTGGAGAGTTTAGTCCTGACGTGGACGGAAAGAAGAAACGGTATTCCTTACGTGGAAAGAAGAAGCATTCCTAACGTGGAAAGAAAGATTGATATAGTATTCCTCACGTGGAAAGATTGGGGTTCCTTACGTGGAAAATTTGTGATTCCTAACATGGAAAAAGAAAGAGTCCTTACGTGGACAAAGCAAAAGAAGACGTATTCCTTACGTGGAAGAGTTTGACAAAGCAGAGAAAAGTCACCCCTGACGGGGAAAAGCGATGTATTCCTTACGTGGAAAGGTGAGTCCTAACGTGGACAGTATTATTCCTAACGTGGAACGGTTATTCCTTACGTGGAAAGGTGAGTCCTAACGTGGACGGTGGTATTCCTAACGTGGAAGAGTTTATTCCTAACGTGGACGATTTATCTCTGACGAGAAGGCAGACGAGCCGTCCCCAGCAAAGTTGTTGAAGTTTTTTCCGAGTTGACAGCAGATAGAGTCCTGACGTGGACAAGCAAAGGACGAAGTTTCCGATAATTCAATCTTTTTCAGGATGATGAGAAGAATCCCCAGCACGGTCGCACGAGATCAGTGGGTTGCCGTAACAGTTAAATTCAGCTGATGAATGTCGTTCCCCAAGCAGTGGCGCAGTTTATTTCTGCGGTTGGCAAATTTCTGGGTTCCTAGTATTCAACCGTCTCGTACCGCGAATGTCTGAAGGCTCCGGGCTCTTCACCCAATCGGGTCCAAGCCGCTTGAATAGGGGCAGCTGTTGCACCCTAAAATTTGCCCAACCTTATTCACTTGGTTTATGTTTCAATGTCATTAGCATTTGCATATAGAGTCATGTACATAGGTTACTCATCGGCATATCATAAGCATAGCAAGTCATACAACAGGGGGACCAATCATTATTCTCATCTCTAGAGGCCTATCAAGAGGTTATTATCCTGATTCAATCTCATTTAAGTCATCAGAAAAGAATTTGAAAGCTATCAAGTCAATGGGTCAAGCAGTTCATTTATCTCCTGGCTGAGGGTATCTGGGGATCATCAAGGAAAGTATGAGCTGTGAATTGAAGGCACGGGGAGTATCTAGACATCTTGGAGGACTTAGAAAGTCATTTGGATAAGGAGACAAGTCATTGGTGTGATCACAAGTATTGCAGTTGAAGACAGTCAACTAGGGTTTCATCTGGGTCAACTCTAGGTCAATTGACTGATTGAAAGGCATTAAGGGCTATTGGAGAGATGTGGGGTTCATAATTTGACATGGAGAATAAATATATGTTGTTATTCTAAGAAGAAATCAAGAGAAATCAAGGAGAAGAGGAGGTTCTAAATTAGGGTTTCTAGTTAAAATTCCCTGGTTTAGGTCAAACTTCCAAGCAAAATAAGTCAAAATGCAAGCTTCAAATGGATCCTTGGCCAACATGAAACTTGTAGAGGATCTCAAGACCTTTAATTTGAGTGGTGGAAGACATCAAGGAGATTTCTAGAACTCAAGTTATAGCTCTTGCAAGTTAGGGGTCACCAGATGGCACTGAAATTTGTCTGTGAAAGTTGACTGTCTTCTGACAAACTTTTGGCCCTCAAGGATAATTCAAATGGACTTTGAACAAGCAAGAGAGTTGTTCCTCATTGTCTCCCCTTTCCAAAAAGGTATGGTATGCCTTCATATGATTTAGGGAACTCTACTTATGGCTTGTGCAAGACAGGGGTATTTTGGTAATTTGGAATTACAGGTCATTTTTAGCCAATGCCCAAAACTCCTACAAGGAAGCTTCAAATGGAAAACTTCCCAACATCAAAGTTGCTCAAAATGGCATTTTAAGGCTAGATAAGATGTTGTGAGAGTTTGAAAATGCATGGAGCATGGATATTTTAAAATGGTGAAAATGACTTAAAAAGGCATATAACTTGAAAAAGTTGAAATTGGATTTTGGTTTGAGAGATCTACAAATCCAAAATGGGGCATATGATAGATGATTTTGATTGGAAACAACATTTTGGAAACAATGGTTTATCCACATTTTTGAGTTTAGGCTTAAAAATTGGACTTCCTTTGTAAATTTGTTTCTTGCACTTTAAGGTACCATGAGAAATTGTTTGCCAAAGCCTTAATTTTGCATAAAATGCCTTGTTCTCACATGTATACCTCATATAAGGGTATTTTGAAGACTTATCATGAGTTTTATGAGATTTACTAAAAATAGTATTTTTGAATTTCTCATTACGTGAGAAGTTCTATAACTTCCTTGGAAGCTTCTCATATGTTCTAGATCTTTCCTTTCACTTCCATAAATACCCAAGGGTGAGATCATGCCATGGTTGGTGATTCTATTTGCTTGCAAACCATACTTTCATCTCATAACTCCAAAATTGCATTTTGATTCCCATCTCTCCCAAACTCCATTGTTTGTGCTAGCTATCATCATCATCATCATCCTCCATTGTTGTAGAGTAAAAAGCACTAAGAAGGCACATCAATTCGTGGCTGAATCATGAGTTCCGCTTCATCACTCCAAGTTGCGTGAAGGTTCGAATTGCCATTTTCAAGAAGCTTGAGCACGAATTCTCTTCACTAGCATCATCACCATCATATAAAGATCATTTGGCACCATTGGCAAGGGCTGAAACAGGGCATAGCAACCATCACCATATCCAATTGGTAAGGATACGTTTTGTTTCGAATCACCATAATTATGCATGGTTAGGGTTAGTTGTTGTGATATTCATGATAGAGACCACTTAAGGATCATTTATGGTGAGTTTAAGGTCAATCCATGGAGGTTCAAGATGTGGTGTCAATTCTTTCAAGATCAAGAATGGTTGGAATATGAGGTTTTAATGCATGTGCTATAGTTTAGTATACTCAGTGTAACATGTAGAACACGTGGCTACAATTATTTTCAAGGTTTGTTACAATTGCATGTCAAGCTTCCATGGTGGAACCATGGATGGGGGTTTCGGTTTGTGCATTGTAGAGGGTTTCAAGGAAAGTTAGGGACATGGTTGGATAGAGGGCAGAAAATGGAGCGAAATTGGTTTTTATTTCGTGAGATTTCGTGGTGTAATGAAGGAGCTATGATCCATGGAAGAAGCTTGCATGGAGTTGCTTTTTCATGAAGATTAGGGTTTGGTTTGGAGAAGAAATACATCAACCGTCGGATGCTTTCAAAGGTTTTGACTAAGACTTAAATCCAATGGTCCAGATTGCACCCCTCCTCTTTAATTATTTTATTTTCTATTTTCAATTTGCATTTTATTTTACTCATCTTCCAAAATTCATAACTAAATAAATAATGCATGTTTTTTACTCATTCTTTTTTTAATATTTTCCTTAACATGTCTAGAAAATTAAAAAAATATAAAAGTTGCATTTTATATTTTTTTTCGCATTTTCCACATATTTTACAAATAAATGCATATTTTGAAGGTTTTATTTCATACATGATCTTGTAGATTTTTGTTCTTACACTTAGAAATAGATTTTTTGCCCATTCTTTTTTGTGGGGATTAATATTGAATTATAGTATTCCCAGAATTTATTACTAGATTTTTTAGAATAAAATTTGATTAGTTTAGATAATTGAACTTAGGATAGTTTAATTAGGGTTTTTAAGTAGTATACTTGAACTTCAACATTTCATTTTTGAAAATTCATAACAAATTAGAAATTGCATATTTTTAATTCATTCTTTTTGCATTATTTTCTTTAAAGAGTCTAGAAAATTATAAAAAATAAAAATTGCATTTTATTTTTTATTTGATATTTTTCCCATATTTTCTAAATAAATAGCATTTTAAATAGTTTCATTTCATGCATGATTTTGCTAATTTTTGTTCTATTAGATGCTTTAATATTTTTTGTCCATTCTTTTTAGGTTGTTTAGTTTAGACATTAAACTTGTAGATACAATTTAGTTCCCATTTTTAGAAATTAAATTTAGGTGCTTAGTGTAGGTGTGAACAA
This sequence comes from Lathyrus sativus, assembly GCA_963859935.3. NCBI lineage: Eukaryota > Viridiplantae > Streptophyta > Magnoliopsida > Fabales > Fabaceae > Lathyrus > Lathyrus sativus. The sequence continues at coordinate 667,398,055 of OZ012738.1, forward strand.
CATGAACAAACTAGGGTTTTAGGTGATGACTTAGGAGAATCAATTCATTTCCCTTAGGACTTAGGGTTTGAATAGTTTAGCTATGGGACTATAGGGGCTATGGGTAGTTATTAGATCCCCTTAGAAAAGTCAGGATTCCCCTACTGCTATTAATGTACTGTATATATCTGATTGACTGGTGTGGTGTGCCCTCAGGGGATTATTGCTTGTATGTGCGGGTATTGGGATTGTCTGGGGATTTGGGAGAGCTGAAGACTTGAGAAGGTGAAGCCATTGGAGATCCAGATGTTGAAGCCCAACTTCCAGAGTTGAAGAGAAGATTCTTGCTAGCAGATGCTGAGGAGACTAGGGTTTAGGAGCTAGGCAGAGCTCTAGGTTAGAAAGTTTGTTTCTCAAACATGGATTGCCTTGTCTGCATCCATTCTTCTCTGTGATTCAGAGTCTCTCTAAGACACTCACCCCCTTCCTTTGGAAGGCCTGGTGATAGTGTCTAAGAGATAGAACTCTTGAGAGAAAATGTCTTTTGTGTTAGAAGCAGTCTGTTCACCACCTTTGGTAGTCAACTGATTGCTTAACACCCAATTCACTCTTGTGACTGATCCCTCATCATGGAGGTTTGAACTTGAAGAAAAGCCATTGCAGATGGAAGACTGATGATCAAAGCCCTTGCCTGAAGGCCATGAAGATGGAGATTGACGCTTGTTGAAGCCTGTAGCTGATTGGAGATTGCTTGAAACCAGCTGTTGATTCAGAGCTGCTGATGCTGTTTTTTATTGCTGTATTTCACTTCTGATGTATTGATTGGTTTTCTGGACTGTATTGTTTGCTGTTTACCCCGTTGGGTGGAAAGTGAAGCCTGTTCACTTTTGCCTATTGTTTTCTAGGTTCGAGGTTGAGTGGGACTCCCTTGCCTCGCTTGTATTGTTGCATCCATGCATTTTACCGCTTTACTGTATATATCTGATATTGTTTCTGTTTCCGTCTGTTCCCTTAGGATCTCTGTTTCTCTCTGTGCAAGAGAGGAGCATGATAGACACTAGGTCTTAACCCATGCATGATAACATTAGGTTAGTTTGTTTCCCTTCGTAACCGTAGGTTAGAGTTCTGTCTCTTTCTTTCTCAAAACAAACAGAAAAACACATAAAGATTTCAAACACAATAAAAGACACTTCTTCCGTAAAAGAATGTGAACTCATCAAAGCGTCATTTTTGTCCGCTGGGACTGTTGATCAGAAAACCTTTTTCAGAAGGAATAAAATCAACCAAGACAAGCTTGTGTCGTACGTGGCCCGAACTACGTTTGCTCTGATCTTCCATGCTGTGTGGAAGTACGTAGGCATAGGATGCGATATCCTAGCGAGCAACCTTCCCCTCCTTTCCCGTAGGTAGGCGAACTACGTTGACTCTGATTTCTCGTTCCAGGCGAGAATGCGTAGGCATAAAGTGCGATACTTTGCCGAGTCATTTTCTTTTCTTTTAGCCCTTAACCCATTAGTGTAGATAGAATACAATCCTCTTCGACAAAAACAAGCGTGGATCCCGTCGAGTACGACGGACGTGAGGGGTGCTAATACCTTCCCCTTGCGTAACCGACTCCCGAATCCAGGTTTTGGTTGCGACGACCATACCTTTCCCGTGTTATGCGAGGTTTACTCTAAGCGTTTCCTTTCCCTCCCGTGGGATAAATAACGCACGGTGGCGACTCTTCTGTTCAGCCGACGCCGATTTTTGCAGTAGCGACACACATATACAACAACATATAACCCTCAATTCAATAAGAATCGAACATAATCGAAGCCACAAAGCAACATGGAATGAAATCACAACAAAAACAAAATGTTGTCATGTTCGCTACTGACTCGCCTAGCGAGCAGCTAGCGAACCTTCGCTACACGTTTGCCTAGCGAACTGCTAGCGAACCAAAATAGAGGCTACAGACCTCACTCGCTACCTCATTCGCCACAGCGAACCCCCAGCGAGCCATTCACGACCTCATTCTCTACCAGCGAAGAAGACCTCCCCCATTCGGTTTTCACTCGCCACTGGCTCGCTAGGCGAGGACCTAGAGAGCGTTCGCGACCAGCTCGCGTAGCGAACAACTAGCGAACGTCTGCGAACTTGAAATTCCTCACTGTTCAAAATTTCCAACCTCTCCAAAACCGACTGATTCACACCAAATCAGTTCCAATAGCCTTAGTCTAACATACCCTGACTATTCTACATCATCTATTCCCGATTCCAACCGATAAAACTCAGTTTCTACCAATTAAATTCATTATGCCCTAAAATGGAAAAATGAGAAAAACATCCACAATCTAACCCAAGCATACATAATCACATACATTGCTAAGATAACAATATTTCACACCCTTACCTTGATCAAATCGATGCTTGAGAGTTGTTCTTGATGAAATCCAAACTTTTCCTCTTTTCTTCCCTTTTTCTCCTCTTCCACTTTCTTTCTCTTCTTTTCTCTTCTTATGTTTCTATCTTTTCTTTTCTTTCCAAATTTTCCTTTATATTTCTATCCAATTTCCTTCCAATATAATTCCTCTCAAACATCTACCAATTTAATAAATAATCATCCAATAATTAAATAACTCAAATAAATAAATTATTTAATATGAATAATTAATTATTGAAAATTGGGATGTTACATGTTTGATGCCATTTTGTAAAAATCCATCACTTCGGATCAAATTTCTGATCGATGATTTAAAAACGATCCAAACCAAATCAAACGAATCGCATGTATATATTTTTAAACTTGTTTATTTTTTTATTAGTATAATATGTTGTATTAATTTATTGTCAAATGATATTTTTATTTTATAAAATACTATTTATTAGTTTGATTTAATCTATTAATTTTTATTATTTTATTTGTTTCAATCATAACCGATGATTATAGTTTTATCATATTAACTTTTAATATAGTATAAGTTATATATTATATCAAATTTATTATTTATTAGTATTTTTATAATATTAATAAAATTATAATTTGTAATTTAGATATCTAAAAAACCGATCCAAATCAAACCGCAAGAAATTGGATCGGATCTGATCAGATTTTTTAAATCAAGCATCTAAAACCGAATCGAACCGCAAGTAAATATATCTTTGGATCGGATGATATTTTACTTCAACACCGATCCAAACCGAACCATGAACACCACTATCCACGATTCAAACCCACACTTTTACTACAGTTGTAATTATTTTGTTTTTTAAAAGAAATAAATAGACACACAACGAGGTTTAGACCGGAAGACGAATCCAACAAACATGATTGATCTTAAAGTATGGTACCTTTTCCGCTCTAACGGTATCAAATCTTGATCCTCCATTTTGGGGAATTAGGTATTTTCTTAATATTTGTTTAGCAAGCAGGCATCGGGCATCTAATGCCGTCAAGTTATGATACAATGCCTGGTGGAGCTTAGTTTTTAGTTGGTGTTTGGTTGTTGTCAAGTCTGGTTAGGGTATCATAAGTTGAATTCATATGGAGCTCTTAGTGGGAGTTAAAAGGTGGTTTTCTTGTTGTTTCAGTAATTGTAATTTTTACGGTGTTGCTTTGGTGATGTTGGGATGTTTTCATTCCAAGTATTCCTTATGTTTTCTTGATTGTGCATACATAATTGTGACAATTTTGCAGATTGTTTGTTCCTGTTGTTTGGCATATCTTATGCCTTATTTTTGTGTTAGTAAAACTTTTGACCTTTTCCAAAAAAGGAAGAGTAGGTCACGTTGCCTAATTCGGTTTGAGCTCACGTTCATAGATTATTACTATCGCTAGGGGTGTGCAAAAAAACTAATAACCATAAACCAAATTAGTCCAAATATTGAAATCCAATCCAATACTATATTTTAAATCTAGTGGCCAATTTAATAAAAAAAAATGGTACCCATATTCTAAACCGAATCAGCTTATTGGGTACTATTGTGGTTAGAATATGATATCAAATTATTAATTAATTTGAATCGCATCTTTAGTTCACAACCGCTTTTTGATTTATCCGAAGCAAAAGGTCAAAAGAGGAAAACCTAATTTTGCATCGTAAAGACAATGCGGGGAGAGATCTAGGTAAGGGGTTTGTTAAGCTCAGGGAAGGTACTAGCACCCTAAACTTCTGTAGTACTCTACAGGAACCTTTTGTTTATTGTATGCTTTTTTTTATTTTATTATCTGCTTTAATATATATTGAGCTAAGGGATAGAGTGACCTAAAGACCTAAGGGTTAGTCCTAAGTTTACTCGGCAAGACGTCGCATCTTGTGCCTACATATCCTGACGGGAATGAAATCAGAGTAATTGTAGTTCCCCTCAAAAAGGAGGTTAGAAACGTCTTGACTGTGGTCAAGGTTTCAAAGGGGAGTAAACGTATCTTAAGGACACGCTTACGTGGAGTTTTGAAACTCCTATTTCTATGTTGAAATTGTTGATTGAAATTAAGGTTAAATTAAATATTCCACGGCGGGAAACCCTAAAACAGAGTACGACGACTCTTTGACCTAATGCTAGGGTAAAGGGTATTTTCGTCCACGGCGGGACACCTAGGCGATTAGGGTTTTAAAATGGTCAAACGTTAGGGTTATTGACTCGGCGGTCAAACAGCTAGACCTAATCCTTCGGAAGGAACATAACGCTAAATCATGCAAAACATGGCAAAATATTATATGGCAGAAATAAAGTGCGGAAAGTAAAGAAAGCATCGCGACGATCACTCGCGTAAATTACAAATCCCCAAAAAATGCAAAATAAAATAAACCGTGACCATGGCCTCGCGTAAATTACATCCATGGAACAAATTACAAATATGATAACGAAATAATTAATTAATAATAATCAGAGACCGACTAAAACCTAGCGGAAAACAAATAGAGAACGTTAGTGGAAAAAAATTAGGCGGAAATCAATGACAAATAATAAAGCAATTAATAATGAAAGAAAGAAAATGCAATTTGGAAATTTATTATTTTATTAATTTTGAAAAACTTTATTTTTAATTTCTGAAAAAAGAAATTTAATCTTAATTTTGAAACAATGGTTTTTAATAAAAATGTTTTAGTTTTAATTTTTTTAAAAAGGATTCAATTTAAATTTTAAAAAAAAAAAAGAAGTTTTAGTTTTAATAAAAAACAGTTTTAATTTTTTATTATAAGAACAGAGTTTTAAAACAAGGTTTAACTAGCAAATATTTTTTAATTAAACTAACCATTTATTATGACATAATTACAATTTAAAGAAAATCAGAATAATAATAATAATAATAATAATAATAATAATAATAATAATAATAATAATAATAATAATAATAATAATAATAATAATAATAATAATAATAATAATAAGAAAAATAAAAAAAGGGGAAAATAAAAAAATATAAAAAATAAAAGGGGAAAAGTAGGTTTCACGCTGAAGCATTTCAATCTTTAGGTTTTTAGAAATCCCATCTTCTTCTTCATCACGGTGGCGGCGTCGTTGCAGCTCCTTTGAGCTTTGCTCCATTCTTGCATGGCCGGAAACGATTTCTCTCCTTCTTCTTCGGTTTGTTCCACCTGAAAACAACATAAAAACTTTTTTATTGACAAAAAGAACTGTTCACCTTGTTCGGGGTTCGAAGCGGTTCGCGGTGGTTTTGCGCCGTTTGGTGGATTTGCTGATGCTTTCCTCTTCTGATAAGTCGTGAGAACGACCGCCGTTTTTTCCTTTTGTGTGCTCTCCCCTTTTTCTCAAATGCAACTCATGTTTATATAGGTAACAAATTATGGTTAACTCTAACCTAATGCCCACTTTAAAGCCCAACTTAAAGAATTAGTCAAAACTAAAACAAATTAAAACAAACTTAAAACCCTATTTATTTACTAAACATTAAAAATATTATAAAAAGAATAAAATCTTTTCTAATATTTTTAATTTTATAATTTTTGGATGTTTTTATGAATAATATGAAAAAAAGTGAAAAAATAATATTTTTTTAAAAATAATTTAAATAAAATACGAAAATAATAATTAAATAATAAAAAAACTATTTTTGTTATTTTTTTTATGAAAATAGAAAAGTTAGAATAAAAATAAAAGAAACAAAACAAAAAGTGAAGAAGGTGGGATTCAAACTCTCGACCTCTCACACTCACAACTACTTACACACAGTCTCTTGCCAATTGAGCCATTTTATTCATTCAAAATAAAGTGGCACTAGAAACTATGTAAGGTAGGACAAATTTGGGGTGCAACAGGTACCACATTTAATTTTAGATTGAATACTCTTTATCTAACGTACCAGTCGCTTCTTTCACAATTCCACTCCTTTAACTTCAAAACCCTAATCCCAAAATCGATGAAATCGTTCTTCAAATCCAAAGGAATCGTCTGACGACAACACCTTCAAGCTTTCTTATGTGTTTCAGGTTCAAGGATCAAACACATAAATTCAATCTTCCATTGTTCTATAGTCTTTCAACATGACTTTAGAGTTATACCTTCTAGCAGTTATATGCTTGGCAGTGAACTCTCAGAAGTGGACGACTTTTCTTAGTTAATCGACCAAATCTGCAACACATTCCAATCCTTCATTGTTTACCTCCTAATTAAATTGGGAGTGTCACCATGAGGGTGTGTCAATCTCTATGGGCAACATAGCGTCTTCTTTGTATACCACACGAATTGAGTTTCCTTGATAGTAAAGTGGGGGAGGTGTAATATGACCATAATATTTCATAGAGGAGTTACGCCCATAAACCTTAGACATCATCGAGCTTTTTTTAGCCTTTCAAAATTATTGTGTTTGTTGATTCGACTTGCCTATTGGCTCGCGGGTGGACAATAAATACGAACTTTGTTTATAACAAAATTCGGTGACCATAGCGCTGGAGAATTGGGTTTCGTTTTCAGAGACAGTGATTCCGGGAAGCCTAAACTTGCATATAATTGTCTGCTAGTAGAAGCGTTGAACTCTTTCAAGTGTGATTTTAGTGATAGCTTCTGCCTATATCCACTTTGTGAAGTAATCTACTCTCACAATCAAGAATGTTAGTTGGGCCTGTACCAGGGGAAACGATCATAAGATGTCCACCCTTGGGGGGGGGGGGGGGGGGGGGGAGGTATTTATAGGGCTCTTGGGCCTAGGGTTTTCTAAAGACCGACAACCTCCCACTCAATCAATGGTGGACCGTTAAATTTCTATTTCCTAGAGATACATGGATCAATCTATTGACCCTAACTCCCATCTAACTAAGGGATATCTTTTCCCATGTTTTTCATGATTTGACGAGTAGGGGTACTTAGGAAGACACAACTCTTAATAGTGAAAGATGTATTGGTGTCACCCATCTTAAAGGTTACTACTCTCCCGCCTCTGTTAGGCCCTTTATAAAATAAATCATTATAGAGTTTATTCTGGTTCACTTTCTTAACTCAGAGTTATTGCCCAATCCCCTTGCACATAAGTATTTTTACTATAATCAAATAGATTACAACATCACTAGGATATTTCGTATTCCAACTAGCATATAATTTATATTTCAAATATAAAGAATTGATCCAATCTAGATCTCTGTGTTGTCTCATTGAATATCACTAACATTTTAGTCTTTTAAAAAAATACAATCAAATAAACAGATAATTGATTTGGTCTTTACAAATACTACTCAACATGAGATATAAACAATTTTAGGCACAAATACAATTGCTTGAATCTTTCTTTTGATAAAGTTTTTTTTTATATATGTATTTTATTTGAAAGTCCTTTTCTTTTTTCATTCTCAAAATTTTAATCACAAAGTTGTTTCAATATTGTGCAATGTGTTGAATAAAATAATGTCAAGTTGAGTTTTTATATAGCTTCCTTTTTGTTGGTTGTTGTATAATCTTGATATTTTGATAAAGAATATGTCTTAATCTTTATAATATTGCATCATGCAATCTCACGTCTTATGTGATCATAGTTGGTCTTGTCACACACAACATTGTACTTTTGTCATAGAAATCTTGTAATGTATCTGGTATACTACTGCTTAGTTATTTCTTAAATTTAATTGTTGAGATGGAAAATCACTAAATTATTATTTTAAGAATAAACATTACTAAATGTTTCAGAGAAGAACCATATGATAACTTACATACCATGACTAGATGATGAATTTCACAACATGTGCTAACAGGTACATGAGCGAGTCACTATGAGGTGCGTCCAATGGAATTTTCAACAAACGCAAGTGGGTTATATCTTTATTTTGAACATATTTTACTATTAAAAGTTATGGGTTATATATTTATTTTGAGATGACGGAAACTAGTTCCCTTGTATAGCGATATTGATTTATTAAACGAAAAAGGTTGGGTAGACTCTGATTGGAGGGTGATACCGCAAAATTCATAATTCTGAAGTAAGGGAGAGAGTATTGAAAGTAAAATATTAAAATTAGAGTGGCGAGCTTTAGAAATATGATAAATATGTTTATATATATTAATTGTTGTAAATATATATAGTGTTTAGATATTGTCTTGGCGGTAGCATGAGTTTGTTTTGTCATCAGTTTATGATAAATATATATTTTTTTGGTTTCAATAATAATAAAGTATTGAAAAAATAATGGTGTTATCTATTGTGTGTTTTAAGTATGCAGATTTTTAAAGCTTAAAAGAAAATCATTCAGAATCTGATAGAAGAACGCACTTGAGAGAAGCTGAGTTATTGACTTTTGATGGCTCAGAATGATGCAGATTATTAAACGAAGTCTGATGATATACTCTTGTGTAGACTCTCAAGCTAAATAAATCAAAATTAGAAGAAAAATATATTGTCTCTGCACTTAGTAAATGTATCAGCTTCTAGATGATCTTTCATAATGATGAACTAAGATAAGTTAGCTGTACTGCAAAAAGCAAGCTTCAATGTCAAATCAGTTTGTCAGCTAAAGCATGTATTCACATGGCTCAAGAAGAATTGACATGATTTATGGATATCTAATCTCTATAGGTCTATAGTACAAGATCACAAGGAAGACGCTTTGGTTAAACATTTTACACAATGAATAAAGATCTTTTTGTGTACCTATCTTCGACGTCTCTTAGTACTATGGAGTAACAAAGCCACTTGTATAAGTTATCTCTTCTAACGAGTATTCTTCTATAACTTTTATATAAGTAGTTGAAGATTCAATATGGAATCAACAACAAGGAAATAAAGAAAGAGAGTAAAAAAGAAAAGAAGTGTTTCACGCTTTTATCAGAATGGAAGAATAACAAGATCAGCAATGGCAACACAATTGAGTATGCATAATTTATGTCATATGTTGTAAATTGTACAAAGTCTTAAGATTTCTTAAACATTTAATATCTTAGAAATTTTAAGTGATGCGATCTTTGTTATGGTTATTTACCTTGTACCTCTGATTGAATATCAAGTACACCTTGTTGTCTATTATGCTAATAAGATTGTTTAGTAGTTTAGAAAAAATTCCCTTGTTATGTGCTTAAGCATCAAAGTCTCTTACTGTGAGTTTGAGCCAAGTAAGTCTCTTGCTACGTGCTTGAGAATTGAAGCCTTGATCAGTTGTTATTGGGCAAGGAAGTCTTGGACTGTAGGTCTAAGCAGGAGTCTTGAAGACCGTGGGATTTGAGCAGGGAAGTATTAGACTGTGGGTCTGAGCAAAAATCTTAAACTTGAGGGGTTTAAGCAGAAGTCTTGAATTCGTGGGATTTGAGCATAGAAGTCTTGGACTATGGGTCTGACCAGAAGTCTTGCACCTGAGGGGTTTAAGCAGGAAGTCTTGGATTTGTGGAATCTAAGAAGAAAGTCTTGGGTCGAGGGTCTAAGCAAGAAGTCTTGAACCTGAAAGGTTTAAGCAGGAAGCCTCGTGCTGAGGGTCTAAGCAGAAAAGTCTTATACTTTAGTGCGTAAGCAATTGTAATCATGATTTGTTTATAGTGGAAAATCACTTGTGCGGACTGGATTACTCTCAGTTTAGAAGGAACCAGGATAAATCTTTGTGTATTTTTGTTGTTATTTATTTACTTATGTTATTATTTCACTGTAACTTATTAATCAGAATCTGAACATTAGTTTAGAATCTGAACTCTGTTCAAAAGCAAAGTAAAAATAAATAACATAATTCAACTCCCCTTCTTGTGTATTTTTCTCACCTTCACGACCTCTTTTATATTTTGAACATGTTGACAAAGTTTTTCCGGACTCAACAACTCCAAAATCTCAAAAAAAAAAGTGTTTTAAAGGAGCTCGCATTAGCAAACTACTTCCTTCACCATTTCCACCAAAAATTTCATTCATTAACGAGACGTCAGGTTTTATGCACAAATACATCAAGCGAATTGACAATTTTGATGGTGAAGGTAATTGCGGTTTTTAAACTATTTCGAATTTTCTCGGTAAAGGAGAAGATGATCACACACTTGTCCGCCATCAACTTATCCATGAGTTGAGGACCTATAAAGAATCATACACATGAATTTATGGAAAGAAAGAAAATTTTGATACAACTTATGAGTCTTTTGTTCCTTGCATTAGTGGACCTACACTGGAGAAAATGGATGCGTTTCCCAGAAATGGATTATCTAATAGTAAATGTGTATGATAAAATGTGTATTGATCTTACAAGATACGTTTTTCAAAAACTTTTTTTCACTGTGCACTGCCCACCTCAAAATCCAAGTCATCGTATTATGTGTATTTGGTGGCTTTCAAAATTACAACACTTTGTTCAAGTTTATTTGAAACTGAGATGTCATATACCACTTACATCAGTGGAGTGAACGAATCATTCAACAACGAAAGTTGAGACTTGGTCGACCCGATTTGCAGAAAGGATGCAAGAGTTCACCAAATTGAGCAACATTGAAAGAGAATCAAATGCAGAAAGGGGAACCATTCATACTTATAGATTTAGACGGCGACAAATCTTTTGATTCGTTTTAGTTTTCCATCATCAATCAATTGTATGTAATTGTATATTAATATTAATGAAGTGTAATATATACAATTTCAAATATTTTAATATATTTTGATGTTTGTAAAAAAAATTTGTCCATTTTCCAAACAAAACACTTAGGTTCTGTTTTCTATCTGAATAAGGAGAGGTTTCGGAGATGCATCATCGGAATAAGAGAATAGGGTGGTACCAAAGATGTATCTCTGAAACGTCCACTAATAGAAGATAGAATTTTTAAGGTCCATATTTGTCTATAACTACTATAAATGTAGACTCTCATATGGTGTCTCATACAAACAGAAAATGTCGCAAATTTCGCAAGTGAACATCATCTAATATGTCGCAAATGTCTCCTTTTCTATCATGCCATATGGGCAAGAATTTAAGATCAATGAGTACACCTCTTTTGTATATCTGCAATACGAAGTGTAGAATGTTCTATCTTATGGAGATAATCAAAATTTGTTAAGCTCGAGTACCGTCACCGTCAATTAACAATGAAGACAAAATTGAGTTCAACAACTATGAGCACAAGACAGGTGCAGTTCTAAGGGCTATGTGGAATACATTTTCCCGTCTCAAAATAGAAGTTCTGATCAAGGTGGAAGCGACAATTTCAAGATTGGTAAAAAATATTATGAAGATGTTGAAGCGTTCACCTGAATATTGAAATGTGATGTTTGATTTTATATTAACATCACATATATAATGTTGATTTTATGTTATAAATGATAATTTTATTTTGTCAAATACAACTTTCTAATTTTCTGCTTATGTATCTGTTTTAGTATGTGATCTTACCTGATCAGAAGGGTTGACAACCGGCCACGTGACGAAGGTATGGACTTGGATCAACGTCTTGGAGGAGAGTGGGGGGTGTACCTGCAAGGCACTCCGATGCCAAAGTGAGAATTGGGCAGAGTGAGAGCAAGAACAGAAATAGGTTAGAAAGAGTGTGTACCTGACCCTCTTGGGGAAGAGGGTATTTATAGAGAGACCCCAACGCTGGGCCAACGGTCATTTGAGTTGGGCTGGGTGAGCAAGCCCAATCCAAATGACTGCTAGGGCTTACATGGCGTAGTGAAGACCAGAACGTGGTCTCCGGAAGGTGGGTTTGACCTATTCTTTCGGAGATGGACGGTTGGTTGGTGACGTGTCCCCGCGGAGGAGGGCACGCTGAGAACGTGTGTGAGACACGTTTGCTCTGCTCGGTGGACGTGCTTTTTGCCCGACCGAGATACATTTCGCTCATGGTGGGCAGGTGGTTGTTGGTACGTCCCCGCGGAGGGGTGCCCGTGAGGAACGTGCACGAGGCACGTTTCTCCTGTCTGGTTTCATGTGTCCTGCTCGCTAAGGACATGTTCTGCCCGTGATGGGCCGGTGGCAGAAGGTCTGTTCCCGCTGAAGGGTTCAAGTGAGGACGAGGACGTGCCCGGAAGGCTAGTGTGCCCGTGCTCGGGATATCATATTTGGAATTATCTTGGGTCGTGTTGTTAGCATCGGATTGGGCCTGATAGATCAAGCTGGGGCCCGGTCCAGAACAGGAGCCCCCCAAGTCGAGGCTCCTCGGCCAGAGAGTGAATACTTTGAGGAGATATTACCGAGGTGATAGTTGACGCGAGGGGAACGGGGTGATACGTGTTCTGCGATGATCCGCGCTGGGTTGTTCGGGGTTTTCCTTGAGGAGAAAACGGAAAGGCGTGTCCGTTGGTCTTCGCCACGTGTCACTCGATGGCTGGCTGTGAGGGCGACTACCCTAGGGTACTCGAGTGCCTAGGGGGCGCCTCGAATTCTGTGGGAGGTTATAAATATGAGTCTCCTCGTCATTTCTTCACTTTTCACTTCCTTTCCTACTCGCGAGAGCTTTCCCTTCTTGTGCACCTCCGTCGCTGTCATCATCACCGCCGCACTACTTGTTTCAACTCCGCCTTCAACCGACAGTAAAGTAAGTTTTCTTCATCCTTCGATCTTCTTTTATTATTTTGTCTGCTGTAGACGGCCGGACATGTCGAATACGCCGAGGAGGAGCGTCAATCGCCGTCGTATAGGATAGGTTTCCTCCACCGTGTAGGGTGGAGGTTTCAAGGTTTTAGTTGAATGCGCCGGGGAGGCGTACCTAGGGATATGAATTTGTCGGGGACGCGATGAATGCCCCGAGGAGAGATACGATGAAGGCCCCGAGGAGGGTCGCAAATTTTATTTGTGTGGCCCACCGAGGGTAAAGGGTAATGGCGAGAATGGGTATCCGCCCAGAGGTCGTTGCTCGCGGGATTATCCCCGTCACCCTTTCACTTGATTTGCGGTGGAAGGGTGAATTTGATATTGTGTATCGAATTCACCGTTGCCTTCTGCTTTTCAGGTGTTCATGACTACGTTCATACCGGGGGAGATGGTCGAGGATCGCGAGCCAGATACCCCATATTTCGCAACCCCTTCCCGACCGGCTGAGGAATGGGCGGCAGAAGAACCTTTGTCTACACCGTCGGTGTTCGCCACGGACGCGAGCGATGCAGACGCGACCGTGGAGGATAGGTATGAGGGCGAGGACAAGAACTGGACAGTTTACCGTCCCCGGGAACATCATCGAATTTGCCAGGTCTATGGGCGGATGAGGTTCCCCATGTATGAGTTCTATTTTAGGGAAGTCGGCTTTAGGTTTCCGTTCTCGGACTTCCACCTAGGGCTCTTTCACTGGCTGAGGTTGGCGCCTTCACAGCTGCATCCTAATACCTTGGCCTTTATGCGGGCGTTCGAACTCGTTTGCGGTTTTTTGGAGGTCGATGTTACGTTGCCGCTGTTCTTCCGTCTCTTCCACCTGCAGCAGCAGTCGCAGGGCGGAAAACATGGCTGGGTGTCGTTTAAACAGTCGGCCAGATTATTCCGGACATATATGGACTCCATCAAGGATTTCAAGGGCCGGTTCTACGTGGTGAGTCCGATAACACACCGAGTGGTGGATTCCTTGTACACTGAGGGGGAGCGAATTGTGAATGGGCAGAGAGAACCCCAGATGCTGCCGAAGGTGCCTGTGACGTGGTCCTCAGAACATTTCAACCGCAGTACGGATGCCTATATTTCTCGCCCGGGGAGCCTCAACAAAGAGGATACGGCTTCGTAAATGATGATAAAGAATTTTGTGCGGGGACTTCCGCCGGTGAAGCTGGTGACCCCTGACGGTCACTATATCCTAGATATTCGGGGGAACGTATGCGAGGAGCCTCGTTTGATAAACACGAAGGTTCTCCTCGCGTGTCCGTCCGAGCGGGAGGTTCGAGTATCTGGGTATATATTTCTTTTCCCTTAGGCCTTTTTCGTTGTTGTCTTCCGCGTTGCTGACCAGTTTCTTTCTGTCTTTGCAGGGAATATGTCTAACGTCGAGGAGAGGGTGAAGAAGTTGCGCGCCGGCAAAATAGGAGCGAAATCTCGAGTTAGTCAAGTTGTGGAGCAAGCTGCTGTGGACGGTGGAAGATCGTCCGAGTCTCCGCGCGGTAGTCAGTCTTCCCCGTCTCAGTCTGTGTTGAAGCGTCCCAGGACCCAGGAGGCTGAGGCCGTGGTTGACCTGACGTCCGGAGTTGGTGTGGAGGGGTATTTGATGCCGCCGTGCACCCAACACCCTGATTTTTTCCAAGGGGCAAGGTCGCCTAGCATCCCAGCTGGCGAGGCGAAGGCGATCCTCGGCGCGGATCGGGCTACCCGACGTCAAGCTCTGAAGGAAGACCTGGCCGCACTGATACGGACGTTCAACATGGCTATGGTCTTGAGCGAGGAGGGATGCTCTGCTTCTGAGTTGTCAAAGCTGCAAGGGGACTTGGCTTTCGCGCAGTCTCGTCTGAGCAAGCTGGCTGCCGAGCTGGAAACGAGCAAGACGGAAACGGCCGCGGAGCGAAAACTGCGAGAAGGAGCCGAGGAAAAGCTCAAGATTGTCGAGGTTGAGGTTCTGGAGCTGCGGGCTGTTAGGGCGAAGTTGGAGGAGGTTGTTCGTCCGGCTGAGGAAGAGAACGAAGGGGACCGGCTGTTGGTTACCCGGGCTGACTTAATTGCCCGTATCCGGGTTCTGAAGACCGACTGTTTGGATGTCGTGGAGGTTGGCTTCAACGCGGCGGTCGAACAGCTCAAAGTGCTTAACCCCGGGGGAATTCTAAACGAGGAGGGGATAAGTCCTTTTAATGAGATCGTAGATGGGAAGGTGATTGATCCGGCCGTCAGGGAGGCGTCTCGTGCTGATGGTCCCGTTGCAGTGGACGGTGGCGACGAGGAGGGTGATGCTTAGATTTAGTCCGGGCCTACGCGCCCGTGGAATTTTTGGCCTGCGTGCCACCTTTTGTTTTTCTTGTTTAGAATGATTTTGTTGGGCTTGCGTGCCCGTTATACGTACACTTCAGACTCCTGGGCGGGCGCCCCTTTTTACCTAAATGTTTAAATATTTTGCTAAGTGTTTGAGTAGCTTGCTTTTATTTCTGTTTAGAATTTTTGCTAAGTGTTGGCTCGTTTTTGCCGCGCGTTTGTATGTCTTGGGTGTTTATTCTATAATGTGGGGAACCTTGCTCGGTGTGAGTAGCCCGGTAGTGTGGGGGACTATCCAGTTTCCCGGGGTAGCTTCCTGGGCGGAAAGGAGTTAGGGCACGGTTGTGACTTATCTTTCTGGCTTGAACATCCCATCGCGAGCTGGGCGTTCGGCCGACTATGATACTGCGGCGGCGACTCTCAGTTGAGGGGGTGCCATCGAGCGAACTGTCCTTCTTTTTTCCGGGTAGGGATAGTGCTCGCTTACGGTTATGGTCGGTGAGATGTGGTCGTATCAGTCCACCCTCCTGTTTGCGCGGGTTGTCCCTTGCGGGCAGTGTTGTTTAACTGTAGTATTTTTTTAGCTTTTCAGCGTTCCAAGATCGAGCTAGGTGTTCCCCGTGGAGATTTTCGAGGTAGTATGCCCCGTGTTCAGTTTTGTCATGGACGCGATATGGGCATTCCCAGTTTGCGGCCAGCTTGCCTTCGCGCGAATCTTTTTGGTTACGGCGTAGGACGAGGTCGCCTATCTGGAATTCGTGTTTTATTACTTTGTTGTCGTGGCGTATAGCAATTTTTTGCTTCAGGCGTGCTTCTCGGAGTGCCGCTCCCGTTCGGATTTCTTCGACTAGGTCGAGTTCTTCCTGCAGTGCTTCGTAGTTCGGATCCTCCTTGAGGGGAGCCTCGGTTCGCCTGGACGACTCTCTTATCTCGACCGGAATCACAGCCTCGGTTCCGTACGTTAGACGGAATGGCGTCTCCCCAGTTGTTGAGTGAGGCGTCGTCCTGTACGCCCATAGCACGCTGTGCAGTTCTTCGACCCATCCCCTCTTTGCATCGTCGAGTCTTCTTTTCAGTCCTTGGAGGATCACTCTGTTCGCGGCCTCAGCTTGGCCGTTTGTTTGGGGATGTTCGACGAAGGTGAAATGGTGCGTGGTTCCGAGCTTGGTTACGAAGTCGCGGAAATTTCTGTCGGTGAATTGTGTCCCGTTGTCCGTGACTATGGCGAGTGGAACGCCGAATCTCGCGAGGATGTTTCTTTTGTAGAAACGAAGTATGTTATGTGCCGTGATTTTGGCCAGGGCCTCGGCTTCGATCCACTTAGTGAAGTAATCAACGCCCACTATTAGATATTTGTTCTGGTATGATCCTACGGGGAAAGGATCGAGGATGTCCATCCCCCACCAGGCGAACGACCAAGGGGACGAGAGTGTTTTGAGCTCGTTAGGTGGGGCGAGGTGCATGTCCCCGTGGCGTTGGCACCGGTCGTATCTTTGGACGTGAGCCTTTGCGTCTTCCTGCATTGTGGGCCAATAGTAGCCCGCCCGGAGTGCTTTCCTCGCCAAGGAGCACCCTCCGGGATGTTGCGGGTTGATTCCTTCACGGATCCCTGCTAGGACTGCTGCCGCCTGGGTGTGATCGACACATTTGAGGAGGGGGATCGAGAAGCCTCTTCGGTATAGTTTGTTGTCTATCAAAATGTACGAGCAAGATCATCGTCTGACAGTGCTGGCTTCCTTCGCTTATCCGGGCAAAAGCCCCACGCTTAAGTAAGCGTGGATGGGGGTCATCCAGCAGTCCGCGTCGCTGATGGTGTTGACTTCGAGCGTAGTGACGGTTCCTCCCGTGCTAGGTCGTGCGAGGACTTCTTGGATGACGGATTTGTTCCCGCCCTTCTTCTTTGTGCTCGCCAGTTTCGAGAGGATGTCCGCCCGTGTATTTTGTTCGTGGGGAACGTATTGGACTTCCGCCGTGCTGAAGCCCCTTAGCATCTCTTTGATCAGTGCCAGGTATTCGGCCAAGTTTTCATTTTTGGCCTGGTACTCTCCCTGGACTTGAGATGCTACAAGTTGGGAGTCTGTAAAGATCTTTATTTCTTTGGCTCCCAGGTCAGTTTCCAGGCAGAGTCCGGCCAGGAAAGCTTCGTATTCATCCTGATTGTTTGTCGTAGGGAAAGCGAGGGTCAGAGATACTTCCACGATCGTCCCATCGTCATTCTCAAGAAGGATACTGTTGCGGAGGAAATAGGATATCAAACTATTAATTAGTTTGAATCACAATTCTTAATTCACAACCGCTCTTTGATTTATCCGAAGGAAAAGGTCAAAAGAGGGAAAACCTATTTTTGCATCGTAAACACAATGCGGGGAGAGACCTAGGTAAGGGGTTGGTTAAGCTTAGGGAAGGTACTAGCACCCTAAACTTCTGTAGTACTCTACAGGAACCTTTTGTTTATTGTATGCTTTTTTATTTTATTATCTGCTTTAATATATATTGAGCTAAGGGATAGAGTGACCTAAAAGACCTAAGGGTTAGTCCTAAATTTACTCGGCAAGACTTCGCATCTTGTGCCTACATATCCTGATGGGAATGGAATCAGAGTAATTGTAGTTCCCCTAATTAGGGAGGTTAGAAACTTCTTAACTGTGGTCAAGGTTTCAAGGGGAGTAAACGTATCTTAAGGACACGCTTACGTGGAGTTGTTGAACTCCTATTTTCTAGGTTGAATTTATAAATTAAATTAAGGTTAAATTAGGGATTCCACGGCGGGAAACCCTAAACAGAGTACGGCGGCTCTTTGACCTAAAAGCTAGGGTAAAGGGCGTTTTTGTCCACGGCGGGACACCTAGGTTATTAGGGTTTGAAACGGTCAAAAAATTAGGGTTATTGACTCGGCGGTCAAACGGCTAAACCTAATTCCTCTGGAGGGGATTAACGGTAAACATGCAACATGGTAAAATAATATACGGCATAAATTAAAATGCGGAAAATAAAGAAAACGGTAAAGCACACATCGCGGCCGTTCGCGTAATTACAAACCCCCATGGGCCAAAATAATGCAAAAATGCGAAAAATAAAAGCAAATAAGCCGCGACCATGGTCTCGCGTAAATTACATCCATGGAACAAAAATAAACAAATAAAAATAATAATAACCTGAAACAAACAAATTACATTTAGTTACATAAAAATTTGATTGAAGTTAAAATTTTGTTTTAAATTGAGTTTTAATAAAAATTGATTTATATTAAGATTTACTAAAAAAGAAAATAAAAAATAAAAATAAAAAATAAAAAATTAATTTACATTAAATTTTAATAACAACTTGATTTACACTAAGTTTTAATGAGAAAATTAATTTACATTAAGTTTTAGTTTCAAAATTAAATGCTAATAATATTTTTTTTTTGTTTACACCATCTAAATACATTACAGTATTAAAGATAATGATAATAACTTAATAATGATAAATTTTAAACTAGACAAATGTTAATTTAAATTTTGAAAATTAGTTTTAAGTGTTAAAAAAAATTAGTTAAATGTTTTAATAAAAAGGGATGATTTTTAATTTTTCTCAAAGAAAGAATTTTGATTGCAAGTTTGTTTCTCAAAAAGGTTTTTCTTTTTTTTTAAAAGGTTCAGTTTTAATTTTAAAAATATTAATTTTAGCTTACTTTTTTTTAAAAAAGAGTTTTTTTTTATTAAAAAAATATTTTTTTTTGTTTTTTCCTTGTTAAGAAGATTGTTTTTCTTTTGTCATAAACTACATATGAAAATTACTTCTAAACTAGTGTTAATCCAAATTATAAAAATGTTAATTATGAATTAAGTTTTAGTAATTATAACCCATTACTAATTTAAATCATTATCACATTAATTATGCATTAAACTTAACAATAAATAATAAATAAATAAAAAATAAAGACAAAAAAAATAAAGAAACAAAATAAAGAAGGGGAGGGGGATTTAACGGTTGGAGAAACCCATTTGGGTTTTTCACTTTTCTTCTTCTTCTTTCTGTCCCACGCGGCGTCCATTAAAACTCCAAAGAACTTTTCGCTCCATTTTTTCAAAGTTTCTCCCATCTCTTTCGTGTTGCATGTGCGGTTCCTCTCCCGCTGAATGTATCTCTGAAAAAAAACCATGAAAACAAAACTATAAATCAATTTTGATAAATTTCTTACAGAATAACGGCCGGATTCGAAGCTTCTATTGGACGATGATGGTGAATCTTTGATCTTGATGATGAAGCCTTGAAGGTTTTTCAAAAATCTCCCTGCTTCTGATAAGTTGTGAGAACGGCCGCCGTTTTTCTCTTTTGTCTCCTTCTTCATTTCTCAAACACAACTTATGTTTATATAGGTAACAAATTAGGGTTAACTCTAACCTAATGCCCACTTTAAAGCCCAACTTAAATAATTAGTCAAAGCTAAAAAAACAAACTAAAACAAACTTAAAAGAAATAAAACATTTTCTAATATTTTTAATTTTATGATTTTTGGATGTTTTTATGAATAATATGGGAAAAAGTAAAAAAAAAAAATATTTTTTAAAAAATAATTTAAATAAAATACGAAAATAATAATTAAATAATAAAAAAAACTATTTTTGTTATTTTTTTATAAAAATAGAAAAGTTAGAATAAAAATAAAAGAAACAAAACAAAAAGTGAAGAAGGTGGGATTTGAACTCTCAACCTCTCACACTCACAACTCCTTACACAGGGCCTCTTGCCAATTGTGTTATTTTATTCATTCAAAATAAAGTGGCACTAGAAACCTTGTAAACTAAAAGAGCGCGTCACATGATGTTTTCATGCAACAATCAACCAACTGCACAACCCGTTAGTGGTTAGCTTAAACGCAATGCAAAATAAAATGGGATGCAAGATGAAACGACTAATCTTAGGGCAAAATTTGGGGTATTACAGTTGCCCCTATTTAAATAGCTTCACCGGATGATTTGAGCGACGAAGGCTCGAGAAATCATGGTGGAGGGATTTAAATATAGATAACCGAAAATTTTGCCCTTAGATGCAGTGATATGCAATGCTATGGCCAAAACAAAAATAAACTATAATGTTGACAATGCCATGAATTTAGTATGGTGCGTACGATGGAATGGTAAATGCAGAGATGCAGACAACACGACGACATAGGGGACAGACGCGACAAACGGACCACACTGGAAATACGACGCACTGGGTGACAGCACGACACTGGGGAATTCTAAAGTGATAGTCAACTGGTGCGAGTACGACCAATTACCACTTTAGGAAAAAGGAATAGTAGAATGGGATCCTCAATGGAGATGGCACCGGTGAGACGGCCTCCACTGGGGAATATGTAAAAGTAAATGATAAAAATGGGTCTGCACGACTGTAGGATCGATTAACAAGATGTTGGAGCATTGAGCAAAGAATAACATCCGAGCTTCTGTAAACTTTCCCTAGTGACAGGATCAAACGGAATTTAGGAATCCGTAGAAAATATACAGGGTAAAACCGGTTGTATGCCAAAATAAATGGGCTTAAATGGGAAACGCCCTGATAAGCTTTCTCGAGAGAGAACTGCCACTTATCGTTGGAAGGGACTTATATGCCACACTGGATAAGCTCTCAAATAAAGAGATTGCTGCTTATCTGTGGATAATAGGTTGATTGATAATATAAACTTCTTCACGTCTCAAGTCTGTGCTCCCTGGACATGATTCAGTTTCTTCTTTTTCTAAAGGATAAAATAAACGTCTTCATAATTCGAGATCGGTGCTCTCCCGAATATGATTCGGCTCCTTCTTTTACTAAAGGGTAAACGAACTTCTTCATACTTCAAGATCTGTGCTCTCCTGAATATGATTCTGCTCCTTCTTTTACTAAAGGGTAAACGAACTTCTTCATACTTCAAGATTTGTGCTCTCCTGAATATGATTTTGTTCCTTCTTTTACTAAAGGGTAAACGAACTTCTTCATACTTCAAGATCTGTGCTCTCCTGAATATGATTCGGTTCAAAAACCTCCCTGCACTTCAAAATGAAAAGGAAAATGGAAGTCCATCTGCTCGATGGAGATGGCCATTTATTGCGAGTCATAATGAAGATAGGATAAGCTTCTCGGATGAGAAATGCCGCTTATTTGCAAGAGTGGCAATAATAAGCTTCTCGGGTGAGAACTGCTTGTAGAGGTGGTAACAGGTAATGTAAATTGTAAAGAAAGTTGTGATGATGGCAAACATCTAGATCACTGAGTGATAGCAGGTAACATAAATTGTAAAGAAGGTCGTGATGATGGCAAACATCTAGATCACTGTAATGTAAATTGTCAAGAATGTTGTGATGATGGCAAACATCTAGATCACTGTAATGTAAATTGTCAAGAATTTTGTGATGATGGCAAACATCTATATCACTGTAATGTAATAATGAGCTCCTTGTATGAGAAGATCAATTGTAGAGTGTATTGTAAAGTGTAAGGTAGGTGATGAGCTCCTCGGCTGGGAACTGTTGCTTGTCTATTGTGCAATGTAGTGATAAGCTTCCCAGGCGAGAAATGTCGCATATCTGCAAAGGATTGTAAATGCTTTTCTTGAGAGATAGTGCAAAATAAATGCACATCCAGGTATGTTCAGTGACCGACGGGACCGAAGTTCGATCTAGAATTGGGATAGAAAGGACTGTCAAATAAGACTCCATTGAGGAAGCGAACTCGAATGGGGACTACCTTATCTTAACGCGGAAAGGTAACAGAAATAACCATCGTCCACGAGGGTTGAACTCTGTGGGGAAACTGGAAACAAGTAGGTATTTTATGCTTAGGGCTAACGATCTACTTGGAGAGAGCGGACAAACCCAGTTACTCGGCGGTAACGACAAGGATGACGATAAATAGCAAGCATGCAAATGCTAATGCGTATGCCGAAGTGTATATGAATGTGTATGTTCATGTGTATGACAACGAAATGAAAATGAGTATGTAATGCTCATGCTTATGCTTATGCTGACAAAACAGACGAGAGAGGAGACATGAGATGAAATAAACATCTCGACAGGAATACCCAGTGACCTCTGCAATAGTACATATATTAGAGGATAGGAATAGTTGATGGTAAGACCGAATCTGGCTTCAAAGTTAAAATTTCCCTGGGGAGAAAATCTCATGACTTCCACATGGGGATGTGATACGACTTCACCGGAGAGTATGATGCCCTGACTTCAACTGGGGATTCATGACCTCCGCATGGGGATAAGATGTCATGACTTCACGTGAGGGATTGCTATCATGAACCATAATCAGCTCAAGAACTCTTGGATCATAGACTTTCGGGGATAAAATAAATATCCGCTGTATGGGGAAGGTGTGGAGCTAGACAACTTCATGGAGATACTGTAGCAACTTCCTGGGAAAAGTACCTCGGCTTCCTGGGGAAAAGGTATATCCGACTGGGGATAAGATATATCAAACTTCCCTACAGAGAGTTCATCAGACTTACTGGGGAGAAATTAACAGACATTCCTGGGGAAGGTATCTTGACCTCTTGGGGAGAATATGGCAGTCTCCTGGGAAGTATTTTCTGAGGAAAGTAAGGCAATTTCAATGAGGAACAAATAATTCCGCTGAGAATGGGGTTCAAGAACATATATCACTTGGAGGATACCGGGGATATCTCTGCAGTCTTGAGAGTCACTGGGGATTTATCGGATGGATCCTAAAAGTGTTATCAGCTTAAAGTCTCGCTGGGGACTGTTACTGGGAAGATGATGGTATGATCTCTGCTATCTTGGAGATTACCGGCTCAACCCAAAGTGTTGTCAGCTTATAGTCTCGCTGGGGACTGTGTCGGCTTAAAGTCTCTCTAGGGACTGCTCTGAGGCAATGGTTGATGAGATTTACTGGGGAATGAAGACCACCGGGAGTAAGATCTATCGGGTGCATGAAAATGTCGTGAAACAAGCTAGTTTTGATCTTAATGGACTTCGGGATAGTCGCCATTTTGAAAAACAATATGCCCTAGAGTACCTGCTGTATGAGGAAAAGTCAGCTCAAGAGGATTTTACAGAGAAACATGGAGTCCAGATGCCCCACTGTTTTCCAACTCTTGGAGAGATTTGTCAGATCTCGACGTAACTGGCTCAGATCGACGGTGACATGACTGAGTCTTTAAAAATAGCTCTTAAGAATGTCAGGCTTGCATTGATGAGAAAACTGGAAACCATCTGCCCCTGTTTAGCAGGATCTGTGACATCTATATGTAAGTTTCTAAGATATCAGGCAAAACCGACACGCGTGAAATGCTATCCTGAAATTATCAATGTAACAATATATTTGTCTTGAAATTTTTGTTTTTGAAAAAGATATCACTGTAACTCGTGACCGAGATCACTAGTTAGGATATAAGTTTAATTTATAATGCCAACATGAATTTTTGAGCATAGCTCGTAGGAGTCAGGAAACGTATCTCGCCGAGTATGCTTTCAAGAGAATTCCTACTTCAATTAGGTCTTTTAAAGGTTGTATCGTGGTTTGGTTCACGGTTTAGAAACAAAGGATAAAGGCTCAAAATGTTATTTGCACCCACCCATTCTTCGTGATGTTCTCCAATCCTATTCAGTTAACGAGATACGAGCACTCATGTCTCAATCGGGTTTGATATGATCGAGAACTCATTAAGGCTTTGGACATGGCAGTCACTCACATATTGTCTTTTGTGTTTGATCACACGACTTTGTTCTTTATTAGGAATTCTTTATGGTAATCCTTTGTTTTTATTATATTTTTTCATTCCCTAACTTTTTCCTGGACGACGTCCTTTGGATTTAACTTTGGAGTCCAGCGGGATGCCCCAGTTTTGCCTAAGTCTCCTTCATAGGTTTTGACTTAGCGGGCTATATATTTTTTATTTTTGTCGACTAAGTCGTGTGACTCTTTTGAAAGGCTTGTGACTGCCCCACTCTTTAGGGATAGTCATTGACTTCTAACTCCATAGGATGTTTAAGGATAAATTCTCGAAGGTTCGCTCCTCCTTTTTGAGAGTCTGAGCGCTCAATCGATTTAACTAAAAAACTACCCTGCCCTGGGTTAAGATGAGGGTTTTAATTTGGAAAAGAAGAAAACTCCTACTTCAAGGCTCAAGGGGGTTAAAGAGGGGTTATCATCCTTATATCTCCATTGTTTGGGATTTGAAACAATGCCTTACATCATCAGCAGGTTTCAATCGGAAGCATACGACAAGAGATTTGATGTTTTGGTTCATCATCCTCCTCCCAATTCTCT
This sequence comes from Lathyrus sativus, assembly GCA_963859935.3. NCBI lineage: Eukaryota > Viridiplantae > Streptophyta > Magnoliopsida > Fabales > Fabaceae > Lathyrus > Lathyrus sativus. The sequence goes on from OZ012738.1 coordinate 667,422,555, forward strand.
ACCAAAGCAGGAGATCGGGTAAAATTGACATTATAAGTCTTATGAAAAAAAATATTTTTAATGAGTGAAACGAATGGATTTATTCAAGACAAACATGCATTACCTTAATTATTCCAAAATAAACAAGTTCGTACATGCTAATTATGCTAATCAAGGAAAATAAACATATAAATAATCAAAATGTAATGTCTCAAAGTCCTTCAAGATGTGTTTATGAAGTCTTCGCGTCTGAGACCGGCATGGTAGTGGTTTCCTCTAGCGGAGCCTCACTGGAAGGAGTCGTCTTGCTTGCCCCAGCTACGTCTGTCATTACTTCATTATGGTCTTCAAATCTTCACTCAGAATAACTCTCCTAGATTCTCTGTTGATCGGGGTCGCATCATCTTGAGGATTGCTGAAATGAAAAGGACTAGGCATCTGAAGAACTACCGGCTTCGGCTTATTCACCGTATGCGTCACTGGCTGAGATCTGTTGAAAACAGGCTTTGCAGAGCTTGATTCTGGCCCCTGGGACGCCCTGAGAGGAGTCTTGACTTTCGGCTGAGGAACGTCAAAAGACAGGACCTTCTTTTCTAGCAAATCTCTGACAATATTCTTAAGCGCGTAACATACTTCCAAATCGTGACCAGGCGCACCCTCATGAAATAAACAATGAGCTGCAGCGTTGTAATTGACAGGTACAAGATTGGGAGGTGGACCCAAAGTTCGGGTAACAACCAGACCTTGTTGCACTAAGAAAGGATACAACTCAGTGAACGTCATTGGGATCAGAGGACAAGGCTTGTATGGTCTCCTATTTTGACGAGGTATCGTCTCCTCTGATGGTTGGTACACGGGAGCGTTGGGCACTCGTTGAAAGTTGACAGGAGCTTGTGCAGGATGATAAACAGGAGGTTGTTGATAAACCGGATGCTGATAGGCCGGAGCCGGTTGCACAGGCTGATATGTAGGAAATTGAGGATTGACAGGAGTTGCGACAGTAGCCACATAGGGTTGTGGAGCATGCTGAACCGGATAACCTTGAACATAATTCTACTGAGGTTGATGAGCATCCATCAAGCGATTCCTCGGACGTGTAGCTCTTTTATGGTGGTCAGAGCTCGGAGTTTTGCACTTCGGAGGAGTAACTCGTCGAACTGGTTGAGCGATGGTAGGACGCACCAAACTGGATTGAAAACCATGAGGAGGTACATTCGCAACAGTAACGGCTGGTTGAGGATCCATAACAGTATGGGTAATCTCAGAAACAACAGTGGGCTGAGAATCCAGCTTTGCATTAAGAGCTTGTAGCATCTCCATAATCTTCCCCACACTTCCTCGAAGATCTTCGAGTTCATGGCTAACACGGTCGATCTCTTGAGCTTGTTCTTCCATCCTTCTTCGAGCTTGGGCTCTAGTATTGTACTGATGCGGAGGACCCAGGGTGACGAAACTGACAGGCGAGAGAACCGAGGATAAGAAACCGGGAGACACATGTGATGCAAAAATATGATGCAAAAATGCGAAATACGAATGGAATGATTTCATGGAATTCAAATATTTACGAATATTGTAGAATAACAAAGAATTTTTATTTATTAATTAAAAATGGATTACAAATAATATTCTTAGAAAAGTCTTGGCATAATAGCTAAATAAAAGCTAATAAAAGCTAATAATGACCCTAAGGAAGCTTCCTATTCTGCCCCTTGCTCTACTCTTCGGGCTAGGCCTTTTTTAAGGATGAGCCTATCTTCAAAAGGTAAATCGATAGTTAGAGGAAAATAAATCCTTCATCAAAACCAAGCAAGGGTACCTTGGAAAAGTCTTCACAATTGTTGGTGATTAATGTCCTTGATGTCGGAGAACTTCGAGCATATGGCTTTAGCAACGGTCTTGTCCTTTAGGGTCTTTCTCAAAGAAAGGGAACAAAGACTCCTTCAGAATAGGTAACTCCACCAATTGAGAGTACTCTTCTAGGGTAGGCAAGAGCTGATACTCGGAGAATGCAAGGCAAAGATACTCTGGATCCTAGGACTGTAACAAAGTCGAAAGGAAACCTTCGTCTACTTGAGGTTTCAACAAAAATAACGGCTTTCCATACTTGTTTCTGGATCCTTTATTGATCTTGAACCAAAGCTCCTAGCTTCCTTAGATCATCTAACTTAAGTCCTTTAAAAGAATATCTCAAAGTTTTTTTTTGTTTTCCATGGTATCCTGCAATATTCATAAATAAAATTTGAATTCCATGACATGCGATGCAATGTGATGTCTTATGGATGCAATGCATATATACAAAGTCCTAAGTTAAAGGTATATGCAAGGAGTTAGGGTCTACCCATCCCAATAAGGTATGTACTAAGGTTAGTTGTACCTGCAGAACAAGGTTCTAAGAAGTTCCCAAAGTCATTAGTCCATCCTTCGGATATTATCAACTTTCCAACTAACTCGGGGGTCGATAATATTCTCAAGAGAACCTCTTTTAAGTGTAGCATCGCGTAGCAACTATTGTAGGACTACTCCCACATAGTTCCCGCACTACGTCCTATATAAGGCCAAAGTGGTGTTAAGGTACTACGGTCTTCAATATCATAGACTCCAATCGAAAATAGTAAAAGTTTTCACGACTAACTCGATCAACCGAACCATTTTCGAAAGGGTCTCAACTGAGCGGTGATTCTCGAGTCAACTTGGTCGGGACTCACTCCCGGCAAGCCTCGTCGAATATCTCACCTTCCTATAATAAGGTCACTCAAGTCCGGGTTAGGACTTATCTCACAATAACAGGGTACCCCCCAAGCAAGGCACAATAATAATATATACAAGAGAATAAATAATGAAAAATATCATACAATAAACAAAATAGGGATAACCCTTAAAAAATATATTTTTCTCCCCAGTGAAGTCGCCATTTTCTGTTGCGGAGGAAATAGGATATCAAACTATTAATTAGTTTGAATCACAATTCTTAATTCACAACCGCTCTTTGATTTATCCGAAGGAAAAGGTCAAAAGAGGGAAAACCTATTTTTGCATCGTAAACACAATGCGGGGAGAGACCTAGGTAAGGGGTTGGTTAAGCTTAGGGAAGGTACTAGCACCCTAAACTTCTGTAGTACTCTACAGGAACCTTTTGTTTATTGTATGCTTTTTTATTTTATTATCTGCTTTAATATATATTGAGCTAAGGGATAGAGTGACCTAAAAGACCTAAGGGTTAGTCCTAAATTTACTCGGCAAGACTTCGCATCTTGTGCCTACATATCCTGATGGGAATGGAATCAGAGTAATTGTAGTTCCCCTAATTAGGGAGGTTAGAAACTTCTTAACTGTGGTCAAGGTTTCAAGGGGAGTAAACGTATCTTAAGGACACGCTTACGTGGAGTTGTTGAACTCCTATTTTCTAGGTTGAATTTATAAATTAAATTAAGGTTAAATTAGGGATTCCACGGCGGGAAACCCTAAACAGAGTACGGCGGCTCTTTGACCTAAAAGCTAGGGTAAAGGGCGTTTTTGTCCACGGCGGGACACCTAGGTTATTAGGGTTTGAAACGGTCAAAAAATTAGGGTTATTGACTCGGCGGTCAAACGGCTAAACCTAATTCCTCTGGAGGGGATTAACGGTAAACATGCAACATGGTAAAATAATATACGGCATAAATTAAAATGCGGAAAATAAAGAAAACGGTAAAGCACACATCGCGGCCGTTCGCGTAATTACAAACCCCCATGGGCCAAAATAATGCAAAAATGCGAAAAATAAAAGCAAATAAGCCGCGACCATGGTCTCGCGTAAATTACATCCATGGAACAAAAATAAACAAATAAAAATAATAATAACCTGAAACAAACAAATTACATTTAGTTACATAAAAATTTGATTGAAGTTAAAATTTTGTTTTAAATTGAGTTTTAATAAAAATTGATTTATATTAAGATTTACTAAAAAAGAAAATAAAAAATAAAAATAAAAAATAAAAAATTAATTTACATTAAATTTTAATAACAACTTGATTTACACTAAGTTTTAATGAGAAAATTAATTTACATTAAGTTTTAGTTTCAAAATTAAATGCTAATAATATTTTTTTTTTGTTTACACCATCTAAATACATTACAGTATTAAAGATAATGATAATAACTTAATAATGATAAATTTTAAACTAGACAAATGTTAATTTAAATTTTGAAAATTAGTTTTAAGTGTTAAAAAAAATTAGTTAAATGTTTTAATAAAAAGGGATGATTTTTAATTTTTCTCAAAGAAAGAATTTTGATTGCAAGTTTGTTTCTCAAAAAGGTTTTTCTTTTTTTTTAAAAGGTTCAGTTTTAATTTTAAAAATATTAATTTTAGCTTACTTTTTTTTAAAAAAGAGTTTTTTTTTATTAAAAAAATATTTTTTTTTGTTTTTTCCTTGTTAAGAAGATTGTTTTTCTTTTGTCATAAACTACATATGAAAATTACTTCTAAACTAGTGTTAATCCAAATTATAAAAATGTTAATTATGAATTAAGTTTTAGTAATTATAACCCATTACTAATTTAAATCATTATCACATTAATTATGCATTAAACTTAACAATAAATAATAAATAAATAAAAAATAAAGACAAAAAAAATAAAGAAACAAAATAAAGAAGGGGAGGGGGATTTAACGGTTGGAGAAACCCATTTGGGTTTTTCACTTTTCTTCTTCTTCTTTCTGTCCCACGCGGCGTCCATTAAAACTCCAAAGAACTTTTCGCTCCATTTTTTCAAAGTTTCTCCCATCTCTTTCGTGTTGCATGTGCGGTTCCTCTCCCGCTGAATGTATCTCTGGAAAAAAACCATGAAAACAAAACTATAAATCAATTTTGATAAATTTCTTACAGAATAACGGCCGGATTCGAAGCTTCTATTGGACGATGATGGTGAATCTTTGATCTTGATGATGAAGCCTTGAAGGTTTTTCAAAAATCTCCCTGCTTCTGATAAGTTGTGAGAACGGCCGCCGTTTTTCTCTTTTGTCTCCTTCTTCATTTCTCAAACACAACTTATGTTTATATAGGTAACAAATTAGGGTTAACTCTAACCTAATGCCCACTTTAAAGCCCAACTTAAATAATTAGTCAAAGCTAAAAAAACAAACTAAAACAAACTTAAAAGAAATAAAACATTTTCTAATATTTTTAATTTTATGATTTTTGGATGTTTTTATGAATAATATGGGAAAAAGTAAAAAAAAAAAATATTTTTTAAAAAATAATTTAAATAAAATACGAAAATAATAATTAAATAATAAAAAAAACTATTTTTGTTATTTTTTTATGAAAATAGAAAAGTTAGAATAAAAATAAAAGAAACAAAACAAAAAGTGAAGAAGGTGGGATTTGAACTCTCAACCTCTCACACTCACAACTCCTTACACAGGGCCTCTTGCCAATTGTGTTATTTTATTCATTCAAAATAAAGTGGCACTAGAAACCTTGTAAACTAAAAGAGCGCGTCACATGATGTTTTCATGCAACAATCAACCAACTGCACAACCCGTTAGTGGTTAGCTTAAACGCAATGCAAAATAAAATGGGATGCAAGATGAAACGACTAATCTTAGGGCAAAATTTGGGGTATTACAGATACCCGTGCCGCTCCCCGAGGAGTTGGAGGCACCATCGACGAAGATGGTCCATCGTTGATTTTTCGGGGTAGGCTCCGTTGCGGGGGTCATGTCGGCGATGAAGTCAGCCAGGACTTGGGCCTTGAGGGCTTTCCTGCCTTCGTAGGTGATTTCGAATTCGGAAAGTTCGAGCGACCAACGCAGCATTCTCCCGGCCATGTCTGGTCGTCCTAGCAGCTTCCGGATAGGTTGCTCGGTCCTTATGACTATGGGGTGTGCCAAGAAGTAATGTCGGAGACGGCGAGCGGTGTTGACGAAGGCTAAAGCGACTTTCTCTATTAGTTGGTACCTGAGTTCTGGGTTGTGGAGGGCTTTGCTCGTGAAGTATATTGGATTTTGACCCTCGGAGGTCTCACGGATTAAGACCGCGCTGACGGCCTCGTTAGCCATGGCCAGGTAGAGAAAGAGGGTTTCGCCGACTTCTGGTCTTGTAAAGACGGGCGGCTCTGATAAGATGCGTTTGAGGTGCTGGAGAGCTTGTTTGCACTCTTCTGTCCATTCGAATGCGGCCTCCTTTCTCAGTAGTTTGAAGAAAGGAAAGGCATGATGCGCGGATTTTGCGATGAAGCGCGAGAGTGATGCGAGTACCCCGTTGAGGGATTGGATAGATTTCTTTGAGTTCGGCGTAGCGATCTCGTTGAAAGCGCGACATTTATCCGGGTTGGCCTCAATGCCTCTCTCGGTTAGATAAAATCCGAGAAACTTTCCCGCTCGGATACCGAACGTGCACTTCTCCGGGTTGAACTGCATTTTGCATTTCCTCGCGGTCTCGAAGACTTTCCGGAGATGAGTCATATGATCGATCTCTGCTCGTGACTTGACGATCATGTCGTCCATGTAAACTGCAAGCACGTCGCCGATTTCTTCCCGGAAGACTTTGTTCATCATCCTTTGATAGGTGGCCCCGACGTTCTTCAAGCCGAAGGGCATCACGTTATAGAAATAATTGCCCGAGGACGTCATGAAGGCGGTGTTTGCCTTGTCCTCTTCGGCCATGGGAATCTGGTTGTAACCAGAGTATGCGTCCATGAAGGACAAGAGCTTAAAGCCCGTTGAGTTGTCGACGAGTTCGTCGATATTGGGAAGGGGGTAGGCGTCCTTAGGACATGCCCGATTGACATCAGTATAATCAACACACATTCTCCATTTCCCATTATTCTTTTTGACTAGTACAACGTTGGAGAGCCAGGTGGAATATCGGGCTTCCGAAATAAAATTTGCCTCTAAGAGGTCTTTTACAGCTTTTTCGGCGGCCGCCGACTTTTCGGGGGACTGCCTACGCCTACGTTGTGCTATGGCCTTGGCGGCTGGGTTGATGGAGAGCTTGTGGCATGCGACCTCTGGGTCAAGTCCGGGCATCTCGGCGGCGCTCCAGGCGAACAGGTCTGCGTTGTCTCGGAGGCAGGCCCTTAGTTGCTTCCTCGCTAGGTCGGGCAGTCCAGCTCCGATCTTCACTGTCTTTGCGGCATCGTCTCCCAAGGGTACGATCTCGAATTCCCCATTGGGTATGGGCCGCGCTAAGTGCGATGATGATTCTGTGGACGGGGGAATGTCACAGGTGTTGTCTTCATGCTCGGCTTCTTCCTCGAATCTACTGTCGAGGTCGACTGAGCCGACTTGCTCCTGCGGCTTGCTTGTGGGGGTCGCGTTCTTCCTGGCCGGGGGACCGATGACGCTAAGACCCTTCATGGCAGCTTCGAAGCATCGGCATGCGGCCTCTATGTCTCTGTTGAGTGTGACGACGCCTCTCGTCCAGGTGTAGTACTTCATCTTAAGGTCGGCGGTGGAAGGTACCGTTGTCAGCTCCGCTATTGTTGTCCTTGCCCAGAATACAATTATAGAGAGACGGACATTCTACGACCAAGAATTTGATGTTGACCGTGCGGGCGGTTTCTTTCTCGCCGAACGTGACTTTGTGGTCGACATAGCCCCATGGTCTTGTCATTGTACCGTTGAAGCCTTGGAGATCCGAGCCTAGGTACGGGGACAGGTTCGACTCGTCGAGCTGCAGGGTGGTGAACAGATGGGTGTACATGATGTCCACCGAACTTCCTCCATCTACTAGGATGTGTCGGACGTCGAAGTTCTCCATCTGAGCCCGTATCAGTAGGGGAATGTGTGAGTTGGGAGCTGTTGCACCCCAAAATTTGCCCTCACAATACAAGACTTTGTGTTCTAAGAAGGTTCACAAGGTTCACAAGTTCTCCAACAACTTGCATAACCTTTCATGAAGTTCATAAAGTCCACAAGCTACTTTATGAAGGTTCACAAGGTTCACAAGTCCCACAGTGCTTTCAAGACCTTTCATGAGGTTCATGAAGTCCATAGGTTGCTTCTTGAAGGTTCACAAGGTTCACAAGATTCACAATGTTTACAAAGCTTTCCTAAGGGTCATGAGGTCTACAAAGCCACTTCATGATGTTCACAAGGTTCACAAGCTTCACAATACCTCCCATGAGTATCACAAGATATCTTATGAAGATTCACAAGGTTCACAAAGTTCACAATTGGTCAGAAGAGTTGACAATTCCCTCAGACAATGCACCTCCTAAGCAGTGCATCCAAAACTAGGGTTTTGACTTTAATCAGGCTAAATGGACTTCCAAGACTTCAAGTGAGCTTCATAACATCTTATATGTGTATAAGAACCCCCATGTCAAGTTTCAAGACTTTTCTCAAAAGTTTGCTCAGTCAGATGATCAGATAAGTCAAAAGCAGTCAATGCAGTTAAAAAGTCAAACTGAGGTCAACTGTGGTCCAAACCAAAGTCAAACTTCATGATTTTTTGCCAACATCAAGTATATGAAGTAAAATTCATCATTTGATCAAGGGTTGATCATGATTCATCAAGGAGATTCCAGATCATCAATAATCAGGAGTTTCTAAATTAGGGTTTCCTCAGTAAAAGTCAACTGAACTTTGACCAGGCATAACTTTCACATACTTCATCACCAAGTCTCTATCCAAAGCTCATTTTGAAGGAAATTGAATTCTCTACAACTTTGATGTTGAAGGTTAATCCCAAAAATGCTTTATTTGAAAGATATGATCTAAGACATTATAGGTCATTTCAAAAGTCAACAAAAAGTCAACAACTTCAAAAGGGCATAACTTGAGATTGGTAAATGATATGGACCTGAAACCAATGGGGTTGTTTAGAGTACTCTTCGAGCTTTCCAAAAAGTCCAAGAACACCATCATACCTTTAAAATTGAGAGAAATGTGCCCTTGCAAAGTTGGGCAATTTTGTGATGGTTTATGTTGAAAATGGAGGCTTAGAAGTATTTCTTTCCAAATGGGCTGCCTAATTTATGACCCAATCCATCTCATAACATGGTGCACGACCCAATTGACCAAAATTCATCATTTTTATTATTTTTTATTTATTTATTATTGATTTAATTCATAAAAATCATTTTAAATAAATAAAAAATATAAAAATCTATTTTTGGGTGAAGATTTTGTTTCTAGAAATTCATAATCATTGATTGAATTAGAATGAGAAGGAAATCATGTGATCTCTCCCAAAATAGCAAGCACTCATGATCAAATATTTGAAATTTATACAATGATCTTTTTGAATATTTTTTGGATCAAATATCCACACAACACATCAATGTTTCTGACCTAAATCCATCACACATATATACTAAGCACAAACCCTAGCCTCATTCACGAAATCAAGCAGCTCATAGGTAAGTTCAAAGTTCAAAAATTCAAGGAAAAAGTGGAATTCGGATTCTCTTATCCAAGGCTCTACAAGGTAAAACAAGCACATAGCAAGCTTCCTGGGACTTCTCTGGTCATGAACCATTAATCATATGCATCTCATGTGTACCCTATGGCTCTACCCGAACTCATCTTTGCCTTGAACTTAATTTTTTCGAATCCATCAATATATGTATTATGAATTGTTTTTGATGATTGATTTGTGTTTATTTTGATCCCTAGAACGATTCTGGATAGTTGGATTGAAGGATGAGAGTCTAAAACAGAAACGGCCATGGTTAGGGTTTGAACCTCCAAATTAGGGTTCATCAATTCACCAAATATAAATGAATTTGGAGAACATAGAGATGTTGTATGGACTGTGTGGATCATAAAACATTAATTAATTTCATGAATCGACACTGTTTTGTTGGAGTTTGGTTTTCGCAGGTTCGCAACAAGGAAGAACACGCAGGAGATTTCGCAGGTAAAATTGCAACTGATTTCGCAGGTAAATTGGAGAAGAAGAAGTCCTATGGCGCGCACTCTGATATTTGAATATTGTTTTAATAATTTTATTATATTAACGTAAATTGATATCATCAAGGCAACATTGGTCTGGTGGTAAAGCGCATATGTGTATCATGGAAGGACCCTAGTTCGAGTCCTGGCTAGTGCATTGTTTTTGTGCTATTTTTCAGGTAGCGAAGAGGCTTAATATATTATGATATGTGGTCATCACATTACCAGATAGGCTCTCCCAGCCAGGTGGTAACGCGCGCATGCTATCATACATAAGGTCCTGGGATCAAAACCTCCCCAGGCCTTTTGTTCTTTTATTTTTTCTGGAATTTTCAAGGACAAGGCATAAAAGCAACCATGCGTCATTCATTCTCACCTGCGCCTGGCTGGCCTGGTGGTTCTTGTTGTTGCCTGCAAGTAAGAGGTCCTGGGATCAAATCCCATCAGGTTCCTTTTCTTCCTTTTTTTTTTTTTTTTATTTTCTTGTTTTCCATTTAATTTAATTAATTTAAATGTTATTATTTTCTATATCATAATATGTATATATAATATATAATCTAATTGCTCTTAAAATAATTTTCTAAAAAAAAAAATATAAAACTCTTGTTTTTTTTTTATTTAAAATTTTATTTGTATAGTTTATATTAATTAAAATAATGTTATGTGATTATTAAAAATAAATTTTTGTATATATATAAACCCTAATTCTTACAAACCCTAAAAATTATTTTCTAAAAAAAATAAAACCTAATTTTAATTTTCTATATAATTCTATGTATATATTTATTATAATTCTTGTAAATTTTTGTAAATAAAATTAAACCTTATAAATACTTAATGTAAAATTTTGTGAATGTGATTATTGATTATTTAAAATTTATTTTCATCATAATGTGTAAATATTTTTCTTAATAATTGTTAATATATAATTAGAGATAATTAAATTTTGTAAATGATTAAGAAATTTATAATTATGTTATATTTAGAACTTTATATTATAGTAATTATTTAATCATTTATGTTTCTAAATAAAAATCAAATTTTATGTTTAATCACGTTATTAATTAATTATTATTGCTAATCATATTTTGTTGCTTATTATTATTTTGAAATTTCTATCTTATTATTTTTTCTAACTTTGTCTATTTTTCTAATTATTATTGTTTCAACTAATTATTTTCACTAACTTTATATTTCTGCTAACCTTATTTAATTTTTCTTATTATTTACTAACCCCGATATTTTATTTACTTATTTGTTATTTTTTTTATTATATTTATTTTGATTATATTTTACTATTTATTTTATTTATTATAATTTTGTAATTGCCTCTTGGATGTAAATTGTAATTATTTAATTATTATTATCATTATGGTTAGTAATTAGGGAGTGCTAATATGTATGATATTTAAAAAAATAAATTAGATCATTTTAATATAAGATAATTAAATTAAACATTTCACACACGTAAGTCGATTTTAATCGCCGTCTCACTTCCTAAGGATATCCCTCAAGTTGCCTATGAATATTGGTTAAGTGGGGTGTATAAAGCAAGTCCCTCAAAAAGAAAATCATCAAAGTCCCTTATGGTTGCCTTTACGAATCGAGTCCCTTTCGAAAAATGATGATAGTCCCTCCAGTTTGCTTATTACACCCCACAATGGCCTTCAAAAATCCAATTGTCCCTCACATGTCCCTTAACATCCAAAGTAAGGACTACCTACTCCATTATAGTAGGGATAGTCTTACTAAGGAAAGGATAAAGAATAAGAAAGACCTTAAAACATTAGGGTAGGCTACTCCTAGATACTTGCTCACTTCAAAACTTTTTCACACTTAAACAAATTTCCAACAAAATTTTCAAACAAGTTTTTTTCACATCCATACACGGATTATTATTAAACTATTCTGAAATTTTTTGCTATTCACACACTACACTTTCAAAACAATTCAAAAGTGAGCTTAAGTACCTAAGAGCCCATGGATAACCATGGATGAAAAGGGTGCTAACACCTTCCCTTTTCATAACCTACCCCCCGGACCCAAAATATTCTCTAAGGTCTTTCCTGTTCTTTTATAACCTTTCCTTATGGATAAAATAAAAGTCGGTGGCGACTCTTGCTATCCGCAACATTGTTTAAAGTCAGTTCTCCCACCGTGTTACAGAACTGGCGACTCTGCTGGGGACCTATTTAAGAGGGGTACCCTTAGGAATTAAGATCACTTTAAATTGTTTGCCTTGTTTGCTTTATTATTATATTGTTGGGGTGCTCTTATGTGTGAAAGGTCCTAACCCGGATCTAGTGTACCTTAGGTAAATGGCAATAGACCAAGGAAACTGTACGACGTATATCGATACGGTTGATCTGGTGGCCATAGTTAGTGCGACTTCTTGGTTGGTGCTTATATTCCTTAAGTCAAGTTGAGGATAATATTGAGGCTGCCATATGTTGTCAATGCACTAACTGACTTTTAGAACCCTAGTTAACTCATCTTGGCCTTTAGAAAGTAGTGAGGTAACCGGCTTTGGTGCAGACTGAAGTTGGTTGACACTCGATACTACGCTCATTGAGATCTTAAACTTGGAGGGTTTTGGTTGGCAAGTAAGTTGCCTTCTGAACAACCACCTTTATGAAGGATCAATGATATTGAGATCCCTTAGAACCTGGTTACTTTTGTAGGACAGGATGAACCATCTAACTTCAGGGGAGGGTACTTGCCTTTGAACCTCATGCAAGCCTTTAAACCTAGGGCTATGGTGTGACTTGTTTGTGTGTGCCACATGTTTGTGATTGAGCATGACATCATGACATCATCATGCATCATAAGCATATCATTTTCCCTAACCATTTCAAGGACCAAAGGATTTATCTTTGTTCTTTGTTGCAGGTCATGGCTTCTGCTCGTAGAAACACCATCAGGATCAACTTTGTAGGGATACCTGCTAAGCTCAAGGAGTTGGTTTCCCTAGTGCCTGATCATTCCCAGTTCAACAAGAGACATGGTCACTTATTGGATCTAGTTACTTCAGGGTTCAGTGAAGACATGATGAGTGTGCTGTTTCAGTTCTTTGACCCTAAGCACCATTGCTTTACATTTCCTGATTATCAGCTGGTTCCAACCATGGAGGAGTTCTCTAAACTTCTGGGTATACCTGTTCTTGATCAGAAGCCATTCACAGGCTTAGAGAAGGAGCTTAAACCAGAAGTTATTGCTGCAGCTCTACATCTGAAGAAGTCTGACATTGTTCTAGAGACGAGAAGTGGAGTTAAAGGTATTCTTGCCAAGGTATTAGTGGATAAACCTCAAATGTTCTTGAAGGCTATGAGCTACGATGCTTTTGAGGAGATCTTAGCCTTATTGATTTATGGCTTAGTGTTGTTCCCCAATCCTGATCAGTTCATAGACGTTCATGCCATCAACATATTCCTGAGTCACAATCCAGTGCCTACCTTACTTGGAGACATCCTACATTCTCTTCACACCCGTACTACAAGGGCAAGAGGAACTTTGATGTGCTGCATACCTTTACTTTCTAGGTGGTTTATTTCTCACCTTCCTCGCTCAGTAATGAAGAATGAGCAAGGGTTCAGATGGTCCAAGAGGATCATGTCACTTTCTCACTCAGACATCCATTGGTGCTCCAGATCTATGGAGAATGTCACCATCATTGACCGTTGTGGGGAGTTTCCTAATGTGCCACTTCTAGGCATAAGAGGAGGCATCACCTACAACCCATCTCTAGCTTTACGACAGTTTGGTTACGCCCGGAGCGATGGTCCACATGACATGTTGATTCAGGGCATTGTGTTTGACTACGACAACGATCTTCAGGGTTACCGTCAGAGATTCATACGAGCTTGGGGAAAGGTAAACAGGATTGACAGCAAGACACTGGAGCCTAAGTACACTATTCCTATGGAGGCTTATCTCAGATGGGTACGATCTCGTGCTCAGACACTCATGATGCCATATCCTGCCGTCCTACCAGTTACCATGGAACCTGTTGCTGAAGGAGACACAGCTTATACCATCCTTCACCCAGACATGCCTACTGATATGGAAGACTTGCAGAGATCATGGATCCAACTGAAAGAGCAAAGGGATACTTTCGAGGCTCATTACAAAGCAAGCCAAGCAAGGATCCTAGAGCTAACAAAGCTGCTTCATGAGGAACGAAACCTCAACTCATACCTCAACACAAAGAGGAAACGTCCATGGGAGACTTAAAACCCCATCTTTTGTACTTATTTCGTTTTCATTTTTTGTAAGCCTAAAAGGCAAAACAAGTTATTACTAATAAAAAGTTACTTTCTTGTTTGTTTAAGCAAATTTAAATCCTGCGGTCCTTGAAAACATTGCATATGCATTCCCATATCATTGCATCACAGGTTTATAATTGTGCACAGGTTTCTCATCTTCTAGCTGTTTATTTCAGCAATGGCTCTTGAACAATCAGTTAAGGATCTCCAGGCACAGAATGCACAGTTCCAAGAGCTGATCCTGAACCTATCCAAGGGGCAGGATGAATTGAAGACACTGCTGGCCAAGAAGACTAAGAAGGCTAGAAGGTCTGCTGGGTTGCTCAACATGGGAAGAAGGTTCAAAGGTCCTGTCAAGACCAAGGAACATGTTGAAGACTATGAATCTGAAGAATCTGAGCAGGAGAGAGGCAGTCTCCACAACACTATGCGGGACTCTGATTCTGAGGCTAACTACTACCATGAGCCTAACGAAGACAAATTCAAGATGCTGGTGGATAGAATGGATGCTATGGAATTACAGAAATCATCTGGGCTGGATCTTGAGGATTTGAGCTTGATATCTGGGGTGGTCATACCCATTGGGTTCAAAGTTCCTACATTTGTTGTCTATGATGGGGTCTCTTGTCCCAAATTGCACCTGAGGTCTTATGTCAGAAGAATGCAACCCCACACTGCTGATAAAAAGTTGTGGATCCATTTCTTTCAAGAGAGTTTATCTGGGGCTCAGCTAGAGTGGTATTATCAGTTGGAGAGTGTCAACATCAGAGATTGGAATGACCTTGCTGAAGCTTTCTACAAGCAGTATCAATACAATGCTGACTTAGCCCCCACTCGCATGCAGCTTCAAAGCATGTCTATGGGTGCCAAAGAAAGCTTTAAGGAGTATGCTCAGAAGTGGAGAGACTTAGCTGGAAGAGTTCAACCCCCTTTGACTGATAGGGAGTTGGTTGATATGTTCATGTGTACGCTGAATGGTCCGTTTTACAGTCATCTCATTGGAAGCTCATCATCTGGCTTCACTGAGTTGATCATGACAGGAGAGCGAGTAGAGAATGGTATCAAGAGTGGTAAGATCCAAGTGGGCACTTCTTCATCAGGTACTGCAAAGAAGCCTCCCACTGGGAAGAAAGAATCTAATGCTGTGTATGGTCAGCCTGATCGTAACAGAAGGCATCAGTCTGTTAGTGCAGTTCATATTTCAAATCCAACTCCTGCAACAACAGAGCAGCCTCAAGGCAACCAACAGAGGGCTAGAAGACAGTTCACGAAGATCAACATGTCAATGGCTCAGGCATTGCAACACTTGTTGAAAGCTGAACTTATTACCCTGAGGGAGGCCCCTCGGAATCCCAATGTTACCTCTCCCAAGTACAATCCCAATGCACGATGTGCATATCATTCAAACTGTCCAGGACATGATACTAATAACTGCTGGGTCTTGAAGAACAAAATTCAGGATATGATTGATGCTGGAGAAATTGAGTTTGATCCACCAGGTACTCCAAATGTGATTACAGCTCCAATGCCAAATCACGAGAAGACTGTCAACGCCATTGATGAAGATATTGATGAAGATCTGCATGTCTATTCAGTTATGGAGTTGAGCACACCATTGTCTGTTATCAAAAAGAGGTTAGTACAAGCTGGGATCTTTCCAGGTTGTCATGAAGATTGTCTATATTGTACCTATAAGCCGGATAGTTGCTTCATTTTGAGAGATGGGATTCAACGTCTCATGGATAAATATACTATAGCGTTTGAAAGAAGACCAGCATCTGTAGAAAGTATGGTGGATCATCTGACTCAGGGTAAGGAGATTGAAGAGGTTGACATGGTTGACAAAGTACCACTAAGAATCACTTCAAAGGGTCCCATTAAAATCACTCATCAGGGCCCAATCAAGATTACTGCTGAAGGTCCTGTGAAAGTTGTTGCTGAAGCCAGAGTAGCTCCTCTGATCATTACCACTCCTGGTCCTATTCCTTATACATCTGACAAAGCTGTGCCTTGGCACTATGGGTCTGATGTTTACATCCATGGTGTCAAGCAGGAGCCTTTACCTGATATGCCTGTTGACATTGATAATATTGCTGGATCTAGCAAGATCACTCGTAGTGGAAGAGTCTTCTCTCCTCCAGTTGCTTCTAAGAGTGCAGTTACTCCTGCTGTTACTTCCACCACTGATGCTCGGGGCAAGGGTCCTGTTATTGAGCCTGTATCTACTGATGTGCCAGCTGCTGATGACCTCTCTAAGCAGATGGAAGAAGTATTGAAAATCATTCGCAAGAGTGATTATGATATTGTTGATCAGCTGGGGCATACTCCCTCAAAGATTTCTATGCTCTCCCTGTTATTATGTTCTGAGGCTCATGCCAAGTCATTGATCAAGTTTCTAAAGATGGCTCATGTACCCAGTGCAATTTCTGTGGACCAGTTTGAGAATTGTGTTGCTCACCTGACCTATGACAACGGGTTAAGATTTTCTGATGCTGACTTGACCCCCGCCAAGAGGGATCATAACAGGGCCTTGCATATTTCAATTGAATGCAGGGGCACTACCCTGTCTCATGTGCTGATAGACAATGGTTCCTCTCTGAATGTGTTGCCTAAGGAAGTCCTGAACAAGCTGAGTCCTGAAGATACGGTATTGAAGCCCAGTAATATTGTGGTAAAGGCTTTTGATGGTTCTAGAAGAGTAGTGCATGGGGAAATTGATCTTCCAATCAAGGTTGGCTCTCAGGTGTTCACTGCTACATTCTATGTGATGGATATTCGTTCTTCGTACTCATGTCTGCTTGGTCGTCCCTGGATCCATGGGGCAGGTGCTGTGACCTCCACATTACATCAAAAGTTGAGATATCCGGTGAATGGAAAAGTTGTTACTGTCTTTGGAGAGGAAGAATACTTTGTCAGCCATGTAAACACTTTCAAGTATCTGGAAGTAGAAGGTGAATACATTGAAACTCCATGTCAGTCATTTGAAGTGGTTCCCTGGGCTGTTAAGGATTGTGTGACTCCTCCTGCTGTGAAGAAGGTTCCTGTGGTCATCAGAAACCCTCCAACAATGGCAATGGCCTCCCTCAATGATGCAAAAGCTGTGGTGGAAGAAGGTGGTTGTACTATTTGGGGTCAGCTTCCTGATATTCCATACAAGTCTGACAAGCTTGGTTTGGGTTTCACTGCAGAGTCCCAGAAGGCTGTCCGTCGTGCCCGTGCTGTTCGTATCACCAATCAAGGGGTTATCAATGCTGTGGGAGATCAAGATGAAGACTACAACTTGGAGGCATGGATTTTTCCTACTGTGGGTGCTGGACTCAATAATTGGACAGCTGAATATGTTATCCCTATCTCCTTTAGTCAGGAGTAAATACTATTACTGTGTTATGTTTTTAAATTTATAATTCCTGGAACAATTAAAACTTTCAAGCCATGTGCCTTACCCGGGGCACAATGGTGTGCTTGTTACGGGTTGTCATTTCATTTGCATACTTCATTCAATAAAATCAGTGGACGTTTCGTTTTCGTAAATATTGTGTTCCTTGTCTTTCTTTTTCTTTTATTTTTGCTTTATCAGCTATGTGTTCTTACACACACCCACGTCACTAAAATGCAGATCCTCATCCACTCTGGATCCAGTTGATAACAGTTCTACTATTGCCAATTACAATTTCGAGAATCCGATCTATCAAACTGAAGACGGAAACGAGGACGATTGTGAAATACCTGTAGAGCTTGCTAGGTTGTTACAACAAGAAGAGAAAGCTATACAGCCACATGAAGAGCCAGTCGAAGTTGTGAATCTGGGAACTGAAGAAAACAGAAAAGAGGTCAAGATAGGGGCTGATTTAGAGGACAGTGTCAAGAGCAGGTTGATTCAGATGCTACGTGACTATGTGGAGATCTTTGCT
Organism: Lathyrus sativus; assembly: GCA_963859935.3. Taxonomy (NCBI): domain Eukaryota; kingdom Viridiplantae; phylum Streptophyta; class Magnoliopsida; order Fabales; family Fabaceae; genus Lathyrus; species Lathyrus sativus. The sequence continues at coordinate 667,440,593 of OZ012738.1, forward strand.
TGGTCTTATGAAGATATGCCAGGGTTGGATACAGACATTGTGGTTCACCGTTTGCCAGTGAAAGAAGATTGTCGTCCAAAGAAGCAGAAGGTTCGTCGTATGCGTCCTGAAATGTCAGAAAAGATCAAAGCAGAGGTAATGAAACAGTTCAATGCAGGGTTCTTGGCCGTAACTTCTTATCCTCAGTGGGTTGCAAATGTGGTACCAGTTCCTAAGAAAGATGGTAAGGTACGTATGTGTGTAGACTACAGAGATCTGAATAAGGCTAGCCCTAAAGATGACTTTCCACTTCCTCATATTGATATTCTGGTAGACAACACTGCTCAGCATAAGGTATTCTCTTTTATGGATGGTTTCTCTGGTTACAATCAAATCAAGATGGCACCTGAAGATATGGAGAAGACTACATTTGTGACACAGTGGGGCACCTTTTGCTATAAGGTAATGCCATTTGGTTTGAAGAATGCAGGGGCAACATATCAGCGTGCTATGGTGGCTTTGTTTCATGATATGATTCATCATGAGATAGAGGTATATGTGGATGATATGATAGCCAGGTCTCAGAATGAAGAACAACATCTTGATCATCTGCACAAGTTGTTTGAGAGGTTGAAGAAATACAGGTTGAGATTAAATCCAAACAAGTGTACTTTTGGAGTTAGATCTGGAAAGCTCCTGGGTTTCATTGTCAGTGGAAAAGGTATTGAAGTGGATCCTGCAAAAGTGAAAGTTATACGAGAGATGCCAGCTCCCCGTACTGAGAAGGAGGTTAGAGGTTTCTTGGGACGATTGAACTACATTGCAAGATTTATTTCCCAATTAACTACCATCTGTGAGCCAATCTTCAAGTTGTTGAAGAAAGATCAGGTGATGGAATGGAATGATGAGTGCCAGACTGCCTTTGATGAAATCAAGAGATATTTGCTAGAACCTCCAATTTTAATGCCACCAGTTGATGGAAGACCCTTGATTATGTATTTAACAGTATTAGACAACTCAATGGGGTGTGTATTGGGGCAACATGACGAGTCTGGTCGAAAAGAGCAGGCAATATACTACCTTAGCAAAAAGTTTACCGACTGTGAAACTAGATACTCACTGCTCGAGAAAACTTGCTGCGCTTTGGCATGGGCTGCTCGCCGACTAAGACAGTATATGTTGACCCATACTACCTTGTTGATTTCGAAGATGGATCCAATCAAGTACATATTTGAGAAACCTGCTCTCTCCGGAAGAATTGCAAGATGGCAAATGATCTTGACGGAATATGATATACAGTATACTACTCAGAAGGCCATTAAGGGGAGTGTTGTTGCTGATCATTTGGCTCATCAAGCAGTAGATGATTACCAGTCAATGAATTTTGAGTTCCCTGATGAAGACATTATGTCTGTTACCAAAGAACCTGGACAATATGACGGACCTGAACAAGGATCCCGATGGACTATGGTTTTTGATGGTGCCTCCAATGCACATGGTAATGGTGTTGGTGTTGTGATTAGTTCCCCTGAAGGTTGTCATACCCCGATTACTGCCAGACTTTGTTTCTATTGTACCAATAACATGGCTGAGTATGAGGCATGTATCATGGGTATGCAAGTTGCTATTGATATGAAGATTCAGTTCCTTGAGGTGTATGGAGATTCAGCTCTGGTAGTAAGTCAGATTAAAGGAGATTGGGATACAAAGCATGATAATCTCATTCCTTACAGAGAACATGTGTTGTCTTTGATCCCACATTTCAAAGAGATTACTTTTGGACATATTCCACGAAGAGAGAATCAGTTGGAAGACGCATTGGCCACCATGGCATCTATGTTTGAGATCAGCTGGGATGATGAAGCTCCCAAGATTACCATTGATAGATTTGAGAAGCCTGCATACTGCAATGAGATTGACACTGAAGGGGCAGAGGAGAAGCCTTGGTTCTATGAAGTGAAAAACTATCTTGAAGCTCAGGAGTTCCCTGAAGGGGCATCTGTCAAAGATAGGAAGTTCCTGAGAAGGTTTTCTGCTAAGTTCTTTCTGAGTAATGGCATTCTGTATAAGCGTAATCATGATTCAACTATGCTTCGTTGTGTGGATAAGAAGGAAGCTACAGAAATTATGGAAGAGATGCATGATGGGACCTTTGGCACTCATTCTAGTGGTCATACCATGGCAAAGAAGATTTTGAGAGCAGGTTACTATTGGTCTACCATGGAAGCTGATTGCTATCAACACTCCAGAACATGTCACAAATGTCAAATCTATGCTGATAAAGTACATGTACCTCCATCTCCATTGAATGTGTTGACTGCTCCTTGGCCCTTTGCCATGTGGGGCATTGATATGATTGGTGAGATCAAGCCTACTGCTTCTAATGGGCATCGTTTCATCCTGGTTGCTATTGATTACTTCATGAAGTGGGTAGAGGCAGCTTCATTTGCATCTGTGACTAAGAATGTTGTGGCTCGGTTCATTAAGAATAATCTCATATGTAGGTATGGTATCCCTGAAAGGATTATCACTGACAATGGCTCTAATCTGAACAACACTATGATTACTGATCTCTGTACGCAGTTCAAGATTAAGCATCACAACTCTTCTCCGTATCGTCCAAAGATGAATGGGGCAGTTGAAGCTGCTAATAAGAACATTAAGAAGATTGTACAGAAGATGACTGTTACTTACAAGGATTGGCACGAGATGTTACCATTTGCTCTGCATGGTTATCGTACTACAATACGTACTTCAACAGGGGCAACCCCATTCTCCTTAGTCTATGGTATGGAAGCAGTTCTGCCTATTGAAGTTCAGATCCCCTCCTTGAGAATTATGAAGGATGCAGGCTTGGATGAAGATGAGTGGATTCAGACTCGACTTGACCAGATAAATTTGATTGATGAGAAAAGGTTAGCAGCAGTTTGTCATGGCCAGATGTACCAGAAACGGATGATCAAAGCTTTTAACAAGAAGGTTAAGCCAAAGGTATATCAGGCTGGTGACTTGGTAATCAAGCGTATCATATTACCACAGGGTGATCCTAGGGGCAAGTGGACTCCAACATATGAGGGACCATTTGTAGTCAAGACAGTGTTCTCAGGAGGTGCCATGATACTGACTACAATGGATGGTGAAGACTTCCCACAACCTGTAAACGCAGACATAGTTAAAAAATACTACGCATAAAAAGAGACCCGCTAGGTTGACATGCCTAGGCAAAAATAAGGGCATCCCGGCAAACCAAAAGGGTTTGGGCAAAAATTAGGGATATATATATAAAAAGATGTACACCCGGCAAGTCGAAAACCTGAAAAGGCGGCTTGGGCAAAAAAGGGTATCCCGGTGGATTGAAAACCTGAAAGGGCAATCCAGGCAAAAGTTAGGGATTAAAGCGTATGACTATGTCTCGTTTGGATCACTCATGAAACTGCAACCAGTTGTACTACTTGCTCAAGCTCAAACAGATAAAGCTCAATCCAATCGTTTCCGTCTCAACAGCAAGAAGATGAGATACTTGAGTGGCAATAGTAGAATTGAAACTCAATAGGATTATTTCCCACATAGCTGATTCTTTTTGTAAAACTTCATGACAAAATTCTCTTACTAGGGTTTATGTCTCCTTGTACAAACTTACCCGTGTATGGGTCACTTTTGATATAAATAAATTCCATCTTTTGAATCCAGATTTACTTTTACCCTATTTACATAAGCGAAACGTCCATTGGTTGTGTTTGAATGTATGTATGCCTTTGAATATGATTGATGTTTACCAGAAATGCATGTATGCTTTTAATATGATTGATGTTTACCAGAAATGCATGAAAATGCAGTAATAGTATTTACTAAGGACGAACGAGGGAAGGATTTCAACGAAGCTTCGCCGGTTCATCTTTACAAGACAGTTACAAACCATCAGTAGGACTAATCCATTTTCACAAAGTCTAATCTCCCCTGGAATTTATATCCATCTCTTTTATCCTCATACGGATATACGGGAAATTACTTTCCAATAAGGGCACGATGAACGAAGACGGGATGTTATACTTATCCTACTATCAAACGAAAACGAAGGTTATCTATACCCTACTATCCCCAACAACGGGAGGTTATCTATACCTTGTTATCCCCAACAACGGGAGGTTATCTATACCTTGTTATCCCCAGCAGACGGAGGGTTATATATTCTTCAACAACGAATCGGGATTTATTTTCCTTGGCCAGCAGTTGTTATACAAGGATATCCAGACACTTCCAGCAGTGTCATATCATACATACATCATTTACATCATACCATAACATATATGTCTATAGTACATTACCTAAGTGCATCATGTCATACATGCATACATAAAGCATAAACTAATGTTGTTATACAGAATGCTACCTTGTTTTCAGGTTAATTATCCAACAAACAAGCTTATGATCTTTGGGACTGCTTTATTGTAACCTCAGGGTTACTTTATCCTCCTGATGAGCTTCTTATTACTTTTGGACTGCTTTATTGTAACCTCAGGGTTATTTTATCCTCCTGATAGCCTCTCATGACTTCAAGACTGCTTTAGAGCTACTGATTGCTCTATCCTCCTGAAATTACATTATTATTTCAAGACTGCTTTAGAGCTATCCATTGCTCTATCCTCCTGAAATCATTACTTCAAGACTGCTTTAGAGCTATTGATTGCTCTATCCTCCTGAAGCCATCTAATTATTTCAAGACTGCTTTAGAGTTATCCATTGCTCTATCCTCCTGAAATTACATTATTATTTCAAGACTGCTTTAGAGCTATCCATTGCTCTATCCTCCTGAAATCATTACTTCAAGACTGCTTTAGAGCTATTGATTGCTCTATCCTCCTGAAGACATATCACATTATTATTTCAATACTGCTTTAGAGCCATTCATTGTTCTATCCTCCTGAAATCATATCATTGCTTCAAGACTGCTTTAGGGTTATCACTATTGATTGCTCTATCCTCATGAAGACATGCTGCTACATCATTATTATTCCAGACTCCTGACAGCTTTCATCATACACCCATATTTTGAACTGCTCCCCCCCTAGTGGCATCTTTAAGCCCACTCAATCATATTCAACTAGCCATCTGTACCACTCTAGTGCACTGGTGAGTGCAAATTTTTGGGCTTTTGTGTTCAATCCCCTTCAACCTTCCAGGTTACGACTGGCAAATATACCAATCTAACCCCTCAGGTTTCAGAAAATTGAACAGGGGCAGCTGTTGCACCCCAAAATTTTCCCTCACAATACAAGACTTTGTGTTCTAAGAAGGTTCACAAGGTTCACAAGTTCTCCAACAACTTGCATAACCTTTCATGAAGTTCATAAAGTCCACAAGCTACTTTATGAAGGTTCACAAGGTTCACAAGTCCCACAGTGCTTTCAAGACCTTTCATGAGGTTCATGAAGTCCATAGGTTGCTTCTTGAAGGTTCACAAGGTTCACAAGATTCACAATGTTTACAAAGCTTTCCTAAGGGTCATGAGGTCTACAAAGCCACTTCATGATGTTCACAAGGTTCACAAGCTTCACAATACCTCCCATGAGTATCACAAGATATCTTATGAAGATTCACAAGGTTCACAAAGTTCACAATTGGTCAGAAGAGTTGACAATTCCCTCAGACAATGCACCTCCTAAGCAGTGCATCCAAAACTAGGGTTTTGACTTTAATCAGGCTAAATGGACTTCCAAGACTTCAAGTGAGCTTCATAACATCTTATATGTGTATAAGAACCCCCATGTCAAGTTTCAAGACTTTTCTCAAAAGTTTGCTCAGTCAGATGATCAGATAAGTCAAAAGCAGTCAATGCAGTTAAAAAGTCAAACTGAGGTCAACTGTGGTCAAACCAAAGTCAAACTTCATGATTTTTTGCCAACATCAAGTATATGAAGTAATATTCATCATTTGATCAAGGGTTGATCATGATTCATCAAGGAGATTCCAGATCATCAATAATCAGGAGTTTCTAAATTAGGGTTTCCTTAGTAAAAGTCAACTGAACTTTGACCAGGCATAACTTTCACATACTTCATCACCAAGTCTCCATCCAAAGATCATTTTGAAGGAAATTGAATTCTCTACAACTTTGATGTTGAAGGTTAAGCCCAAAAATGCTTTATTTGAAAGATATGATCTAAGACATTATAGGTCATTTCAAAAGTCAACAAAAAGTCAACAACTTCAAAAGGGCATAACTTGAGATTGGTAAATGATATGGACCTGAAACCAATGGGGTTGTTTAGAGGACTCTTCAAGCTTTCCAAAAAGTCCAAGAACACCATCATACCTTTAAAATTGAGAGAAATGTGCCCTTGCAAAGTTGGGCAATTTTGTGATGGTTTATGTTGAAAATGGAGGCTTAGAAGTATTTCTTTCCAAATGGGCTGCCTAATTTATGACCCAATCCATCTCATAACATGGTGCACGACCCAATTGACCAAAATTCATCATTTTTATTATTTTTTATTTATTTATTATTGATTTAATTCATAAAAATCATTTTAAATAAATAAAAAATATAAAAATCTATTTTTGGGTGAAGATTTTGTTTCTAGAAATTCATAATCATTGATTGAATTAGAATGAGAAGGAAATCATGTGATCTCTCCCAAAATAGCAAGCACTCATGATCAAATATTTGAAATTTATACAATGATCTTTTTGAATATTTTTTGGATCAAATATCCACACAACCCATCAATGTTTCTGACCTAAATCCATCACACATATATACTAAGCACAAACCCTAGCCTCATTCACGAAATCAAGCAGCTCATAGGTAAGTTCAAAGTTCAAAAATTCAAGGAAAAAGTGGAATTCGGATTCTCTTATCCAAGGCTCTACAAGGTAAAACAAGCACATAGCAAGCTTCCTGGGACTTCTCTGGTCATGAACCATTAATCATATGCATCTCATGTGTACCCTATGGCTCTACCCGAACTCATCTTTGCCTTGAACTTAATTTTTTCGAATCCATCAATATATGTATTATGAATTGTTTTTGATGATTGATTTTTGTTTATTTTGATCCCTAGAACGATTCTGGATAGTTGGATTGAAGGATGAGAGTCTAAAACAGAAACGGCCATGGTTAGGGTTTGAACCTCCAAATTAGGGTTCATCAATTCACCAAATATAAATGAATTTGGAGAACATAGAGATGTTGTATGGACTGTGTGGATCATAAAACATTAATTAATTTCATGAATCGACACTGTTTTGTTGGAGTTTGGTTTTCGCAGGTTCGCAACAAGGAAGAACACGCAGGAGATTTCGCAGGTAAAATTGCAACTGATTTCGCAGGTAAATTGGAGAAGAAGAAGTCCTATGGCGCGCACTCTGATATTTGAATATTGTTTTAATAATTTTATTATATTAACGTAAATTGATATCATCAAGGCAACATTGGTCTGGTGGTAAAGCGCATATGTGTATCATGGAAGGACCCTAGTTCGAGTCCTGGCTAGTGCATTGTTTTTGTGCTATTTTTCAGGTAGCGAAGAGGCTTAATATATTATGATATGTGGTCATCACATTACCAGATAGGCTCTCCCAGCCAGGTGGTAACGCGCGCATGCTATCATACATAAGGTCCTGGGATCAAAACCTCCCCAGGCCTTTTGTTCTTTTATTTTTTCTGGAATTTTCAAGGACAAGGCATAAAAGCAACCATGCGTCATTCATTCTCACCTGCGCCTGGCTGGCCTGGTGGTTCTTGTTGCTGCCTGCAAGTAAGAGGTCCTGGGATCAAATCCCATCAGGTTCCTTTTCTTCCTTTTTTTTTTTATTTTTTTTATTTTCTTGTTTTCCATTTAATTTAATTAATTTAAATGTTATTATTTTCTATATCATAATATGTATATATAATATATAATCTAATTGCTCTTAAAATAATTTTCTAAAAAAAAAAAATATAAAACTCTTGTTTTTTTTTTATTTAAAATTTTATTTGTATAGTTTATATTAATTAAAATAATGTTATGTGATTATTAAAAATAAATTTTTGTATATATATAAACCCTAAAAATTATTTTCTAAAAAAAATAAAACCTAATTTTAATTTTCTATATAATTCTATGTATATATTTATTATAATTCTTGTAAATTTTTGTAAATAAAATTAAACCTTATAAATACTTAATGTAAAATTTTGTGAATGTGATTATTGATTATTTAAAATTTATTTTCATCATAATGTGTAAATATTTTTCTTAATAATTGTTAATATATAATTAGAGATAATTAAATTTTGTAAATGATTAAGAAATTTATAATTATGTTATATTTAGAACTTTATATTATAGTAATTATTTAATCATTTATGTTTCTAAATAAAAATCAAATTTTATGTTTAATCACGTTATTAATTAATTATTATTGCTAATCATATTTTGTTGCTTATTATTATTTTGAAATTTCTATCTTATTATTTTTTCTAACTTTGTCTATTTTTCTAATTATTATTGTTTCAACTAATTATTTTCACTAACTTTATATTTCTGCTAACCTTATTTAATTTTTCTTATTATTTACTAACCCCAATATTTTATTTACTTATTTGTTATTTTTTTTATTATATTTATTTTGATTATATTTTACTATTTATTTTATTTATTATAATTTTGTAATTGCCTCTTGGATGTAAATTGTAATTATTTAATTATTATTATCATTATGGTTAGTAATTAGGGAGTGCTAATATGTATGATATTTAAAAAAATAAATTAGATCATTTTAATATAAGATAATTAAATTAAACATTTCACACACGTAAGTCGATTTTAATCGCCGTCTCACTTCCTAAGGATATCCCTCAAGTTGCCTATGAATATTGGTTAAGTGGGGTGTATAAAGCAAGTCCCTCAAAAAGAAAATCATCAAAGTCCCTTATGGTTGCCTTTACGAATCGAGTCCCTTTCGAAAAATGATGATAGTCCCTCCAGTTTGCTTATTACACCCCACAATGGCCTTCAAAAATCCAATTGTCCCTCACATGTCCCTTAACATCCAAAGTAAGGACTACCTACTCCATTATAGTAGGGATAGTCTTACTAAGGAAAGGATAAAGAATAAGAAAGACCTTAAAACATTAGGGTAGGCTACTCCTAGATACTTGCTCACTTCAAAACTTTTTCACACTTAAACAAATTTCCAACAAAATTTTCAAACAAGTTTTTTTCACATCCATACACGGATTATTATTAAACTATTCTGAAATTTTTTGCTATTCACACACTACACTTTCAAAACAATTCAAAAGTGAGCTTAAGTACCTAAGAGCCCATGGATAACCATGGATGAAAAGGGTGCTAACACCTTCCCTTTTCATAACCTACCCCCCGGACCCAAAATATTCTCTAAGGTCTTTCCTGTTCTTTTATAACCTTTCCTTATGGATAAAATAAAAGTCGGTGGCGACTCTTGCTATCCGCAACATTGTTTAAAGTCAGTTCTCCCACCGTGTTACAGGAGCACCCCCGGGGAGTTCCTCCAGATAGAAGGTGATGGGGTTGGACTGGCCCCGGAATTTGTTGAGGGTGCTCATTTTCTCAGAGCAACTGCTGATGAGTTCCTCGAACTTCCTTTTGACCGAGCCTATGGAGAGTTCTTTTGGTGCTCCGCCGGAGATGACCAAGGCTCTTGGGAAATGCTCCCACCTGCTGATTGGCCGGATAGGCTCCTCGGGGAGGTTGACTTCAGCTGGGAACCCGAACTCACCGAGGTTGTACCAGTCCTCAGGGCGGCTGATGCTGAGGGCTATCTACAGGCCAGTTTCTTTTTTGGGGGGAGGTATGTTCTCGACCCTCTTGGCTTCGGGGGCGTCTTGCTGGGGAGCGTCTCCTGACCTCTTGTATCTCTTCAGGTGCCCGTCCTTGATCAATATTTCGATCGCATCCTTCAGATGGATACAATCCTCTGTCACGTGCCCGTGGCTCCGGTAGAAGCGACAATACTTTGATTTGTCCACATTCGGTTTTGGGGGCGTGGGCCTGGGGAACCGAACTCCTCCTTGGACAAAATATGTTTTAGCGCTTTCTGCAAGGATGCGCTCGCGGGAAGCGACCAAGGAAGTGTACTCGTTGAAGCGTCCCGCGGGGCCCCGCTGCTCGCGGTTTTCCCGAGGGCGTTCTTCTCGACGACAGTCTCCTCCGCGGCGGTGATGGGGTTCTTCCCGAGATCCGCGGGGGATCTCCCGGTCCCTAGTGTCGCGGGCAGAATTAGCCGCTTGTGCTCCTCGAACCGAATATAATGGGCCGCTTGGTCGAGGAAGTCCTGTAGGGAGGCTGGCCGATGGATGGCCACTGCCTCGTAGAATTTGGAGTCTCGGCGGAGGCCTTGCTCCATCAAGTAACGCTTCATCTCGTCCGTTGTCGTTACCTAGACGGCTTCCCGGGTGAACCTCTCGATGTAGTTTCGTAGAGGCTCGTCGGGTCCTTGGATAATGGCGCTCAGGGCTGCTTCTGTTTTAGGGTGGCGTCTGGACGCGGTGAAGTGTCTTGAAAACAGCTCCTTGAGGACTCTCCATGATGTGATAGATTCTGGCTCGAGGCTCTTGTACCACGTCATGGCGCCCTTTCTGAGCATGGTGGGAAATAGCCGGCATTTGATGGCTCCCTTGACGTTGCGGTAATCGAGCATGGCTTCGATGTTCTCTAAATGGTCGTCAGGGTCGGATGTCCCGTCGTACGTCGACAGGACGAGAGGTTTTTCCATCCCACTGCCATAATTTCCCTAGACAGTGGTGTCCGGTAATCCTCCTCGTCACTCAGGAGGGGCGAGCGAGGGGGAGTTGGCTCGCGCCGAGGAGTGTTCTGGACAGTGGCTCTTGGTTGGCGGAGCGGTGGCTCCAGCCTGGTACTCCTGGGCTCGCAACGCTTCTCTTTTCGGGGAGGTGACCTCGCGCGCTTCTTGGAGGCCACTGGTTGGGGCATTTCCAGTTGGGGACGATGGCTTCGTGTCCTCGGCGAGGGGCTTCTTGAATTCCCACGCAGGCCTTCCTGCGGAGGGGACCTGGATAGGGCTCTGCTCTCCAGGGTGCCAATACGCTCGCTTTGGATCGCGAGCATTTGGTTCGTCTGGTTGATAGCTGCAAAAAGCGCTACCACCGTTGGATCAGCTCCGGCCGGGACAGGAATTGGTTGGAAGGCCGGCGGGTTCCTCGGGTGAGGCTCAGGATGCGGTGGCACCTCCTCGGAAGAGGGGGAGGCAGTTTGCCCGTCCCTGTCGTCGGTTTTGAAAGCCTGGGAAGTACATATGTGCTCGAGTCCATTGTTGCCGGGGACAATGGACAAGTCGGGGATAACGTCGTCGTGGTGTGGGCTGCTCATGGTGAACGATGTTCGTCAATTAGAAAGCTTTGGTTCTATGCTCGGATTGAACGGGGAAGCTTTAATATCCTACAGACGGCGCCACTGATCTTACCTGATCAGAAGGGTTGACAGCCGGCCACGTGACGAAGGTATGGACTTGGATCAACGTCTTGGAGGAGACTGGGGGGTGTACCTACAAGGCACTCCGATGCCAAAGTGAGAATTGGGCAGAGTGAGAGCAAGAACAGAAATAGGTTAGAAAGAGTGTGTACCTGACCCTCTTGGGGAAGAGGGTATTTATAGAGAGACCCCAGCGCTGGGCCAACGGTCATTTGAGTTGGGCTGGGTGAGCAAGCCCAATCCAAATGACTGCTAGGGCTTACGTGGCGTAGTAAAGACCAGAACGTGGTCTTCGCCCTAGTCCAACTGTTCTGTGGTCTCCGGAAGGTGGGTTTGACCTATTCTTTCGGAGATGGACGGTTGGTTGGTGACGTGTCCCCGCGGAGGGGGGCACGCTGAGAACGTGTGTGAGACACGTATGCTCTGCTCGGTGGACGTGCTTTCTGCCCGACCGAGATACATTCCGCTCATCGCGGGCAGGTGGTTGTTGATACGTCCCCGCGGAGGGGTGCCCGTGAGGAACGTGCACGAGGCACGTTTCTCCTGTCCGGTTTCATGTGCCCTGCTCGCTAAGGACATGTTCTGCCCGTGATGGGCTGGTGGCAGAAGGTGTGTTCCCGCTGAAGGGTTCAAGTAAGGACGAGGACGTTCCCGGAAGGCTAGTGTGCCCGTGCTCGGGATATCATATCTGGAATTATCTTGGGTCGTGTTGTTAGCATCGGACTGGGCCCGATAGATCAAGTCGGGGCCCAGTCCGGAACAGTATGTTACAGAGATGCATCTACTGATAGTTTAAAAAGATGCATCTCCGGGCTTAAAAAGTCACACTCCTAAGACGTAACTCAGAATTGTCCTAGAGTGTGTATTTGAGGTGCGTCCGAAGATACATCTCTAAAAAGTGTAAGTATTTTCATATTTTCATGCCGTTTTTAATAATATATAAGGTGCATCAAAAAATTCCTTAAATTTTAATCTTTGAAAAGACATTTTATAGAATTTCATGAAGGAGATATCCACCATACTTCTGTTTGTATTCAAAATCTGGTCCAAAATTGATTTGGGCTTTGAGTCTAGTCTAGAGTAATTTGTTTGTTACAAGAATTATACAAAAATTGATATTTAATAGTTTATAAATTAAATTTTTGAGCTTTTTTAATTAAAAAAAATATTTTGTATTTGTTTACCATGATAAAATTAATTTTTTTAATAAAAATTAACTTAAAAAAAACTATTCAAAATATTTTTTTAATATAAGCAAATTATTGAATAAATATTCAAAAACAAATTTTTAAGTCTTTTATTTTCACTTAATATAGAGTATAAGTGGAAATAATATTTTATTTAAGAAAGTTAATATTTTAATATAGTTGTGGTATTATGTTTAATATTTATTTAAGAAAATTAATATTAATATTAAAATATGGAGCATCCGATCTAAATCTAACTAGTATAATTATTTTTAATGTGTGAATGCTTCTAAATATTGACAAAAAAATGATTTGGGTTTGAAATATCACACTTACAAGCAAACATAATGAATGACACTTACTAGACAAATGTATGGTATGACTTGCTAGTGAAATGTTAAGTTATACCCACCAAAAGTAAGATAAGATGAAGAAGATGATGAATTAAATATGATTTCTATAATATCTTTGAGTCTAAGTAATAAAATACTTATCTAATTATGTTAATGTATTTATGAAGTTTTGGAATTGTTGAACTAATCCTACACCTATAATGTTCCTCTCTCCCTTATCTGAAAAAGAAGATAGTGACCCACAAACATTGTCAGAGATTGAACTGTATAGCAATATATGGTCTGAAATCTTATTGTCATGCTATCAATTATCAAAAGGTAAGGTCCACACCTCATATGTCATATTTATTCTCATTCTCAAAAGTTCATTAACATTTAAAGTGTAAACACATTTTTTTTAATTTAAATTGGATTGTTTTTAAAAGTATATATTATTTATGTTTTTTTAACTTTAGTTTAAAGCTTTCACGCGTTTTTCATTAAAAAAGATTAACCTCTTAAATCCAAAAATAATATTTTTCTACGAGAAATGTATGGAGATCAAAATTTTTTTAAACATATTTAAATTAACTAACTAAAGTCAGTCTACCAAAACAATCTTTCTAGATCTTTAGAAATATAAAAAAAGTATTTTTAAAAAAAATCTTTATATTATACTGTTTTTAAAATAAAATTTTATTTGAAACTAATATTGTTTTAATACATATTAAATAAATTGATTTTATTATTATTTAAAAAATAAACATAAATAATTTCATTAATTTAATCAATTATTTTGTGTTATAAAATTTTTGAAAAATGTTTTAAATCAATTTAAAATTTTATATAAAATGATACTATGAAAATTTTAAAGACATTAGTTTAAATATTTTTTTTTTAATGGAAAAATAATAAATGAGGAAAAAAAAGCCTAAAAGCATACACAAGATCGAAGTCAAAACTCAAATAGACATAAAAAGTGTCAAGAAAACAAAAGAAAAGGAAAAAACGGAAAATAAATCAAACAACAAAAAAATAAATATGAAGCAACACGCAACCAAAATGTAACTAGAGTTCAGACTGTCAGACTCACCATCAAGAAATAAAAAAAGTGCAAGTAACGCCGAATATCACAATATTTCTGAAATAGGTCAAAAAAAATTATGGCTAATATAATTTTAAATGAAGACAAAGAATGAGAATGAATTCAATAAAAACTGTTGGAGATTATGGTCAATCAATGCCTATGATTGTGTTCCAATATGACAAGAAATGTACAATTGAGTTACTGACAATAAATATATTGTCAATAGTCCCACGTAGAAATTGGTAGTCACTTTAAAAACATTTATAAAGACTTTAAAATAGGAAACTCAACAAAGGACGTAAAGAAGATAAAGTGTCACATAAACAATTGTGGTGGTCCCAAATATTATGTCATATATCCAAACAACCTTCGGTGGTGTCAACACCGGCTCTGGGACCGGGTCCAAGGGCGTGGGCGTAGAGGCACTAGTGGCGGCTTGTATGGGGCACTTGAGCACATAGACATGACGCATCAGAGCAATCGGGCTACTCGCGGCGTTATACGGCGGTGCCGGCGGTGCATAATGTAACTAATTGAGCACTTAGTTTTAATTATTGCTCCTCGTTTTGGTCGTTTCTTGAAGTTTGAATTTCGAATTTGAAATATGCAACACTTCATGAAGTGGTGCATAATCTAACCATATGCGAACCATTGCAAACTTATGTCAAAAATGTGTTGTTTCATCAAAAGTTGCAACCTTGTGAAACAATACATGATGACCTATAAATACATTATTCATTATTAAAAAATAACAACAAAAAATTCGTGCATCCTCTTCATATAATTCCATACACTCTTTCCCGCATTCGAATCTTCATCTGTCTTGTGTAGATTAGATTATAAGGCTGAATTATCTTGGGTATTCCTGCGTTTCAACTCTAAGACTATTAAGAGAGTGCTTAAAATACTTTTAAAGAAAATGACACCAATCACGATTCAAACATGGATCCATTCAACTTTGACGATATTTCTAACAGTCTTAAAATTATTCAAATAATGGCTTCCGGTGCTGCAGGTTCAAACATTAAAGTTATGAACCAAAACCTTGTCAAGTTCGATCGTTTTGATGGAACCAACTTCACCTGATGGCAAGATAACATGACATTCCTAATGACTGTTAGACGATGGAGCAGATCTAGAAGAGGGGGTTGAATAGATCGCTTGTTTAAAATAGAGTTGGCGCTACCAAAAAAATGGTTTTTAAAATGTTTAATGCGGAAGCGCCGATGAACTATTTTCGTCTAAAACGAACCTTTACCGAAAAAATTGGATATGCGTAAAGCCTATGGAATTCAATAAAACGAGATTTGAGAATCACTAACTTGATCACACTTCAATCAGATTTTATTCACTATATGGTTTAACTATTTCCAATGCTGTAAAAATATAGACAATTTGCAAAGACAACACAATTGTTTGTAGTTCACACAATTGGTCAAACACTTGGAGTGCAAGGCACTACAAGTGAATTCTAATATGAGAGTAATGTTCTTAAGTGTTCTATTACAATCAAGGATTGTAACAAGCTTAAAAATAATTCAGCACTACTCAAATCAGAATTTGATTAACACAATTGTTTGCACTCAAAACTCAGAATTTAAGCAATATAAACGTAAGGAAAGAGACAACGATTTGTTGAGGCAGTTCCTCCGTCTTCCTCGCTCGGGGTACGTCTGCCCTCAATTATAAAAATATAATTGAGACTTGTATATAGATAGATATAACTTGTTGGTCAATGTTTACACGAGAAGCAAATAAAGATCAAACGATCAAACACAATTTGTTAATGTAGAGCCTATTTCTTCTCTTCCCTTGATTCAAGTTGAATAAAGTCCTTCGAACAGAGTGAATAAACCTTCGACTACGGCACGCCCTTTGAACAACCCCACGGTCTTCAAATCTTTCCCAACTGATTTTAGTCACCCACGTGTCAAACCCGAATCTTCCACTCACAATCCTCTAGCTACCGCTACTAAACCGACAAAGCCACCCGTTCTTCGATTACCTTCGCTCGGTTGAACCTGTGATGGACCGATTCGTGTAAAAACCTCCAAAATCCAAGATTCTTAGAGGATAAAACCCTAATGGTTTTATTAAACAAAAACCTACTGATTACTCAACCCAAAACATATTACACCAATCCTATGTTTGGACGTTATCACCTCTAACAAGTAGAATGGACAACAAAAATGATTATGTGTAGTTGTTGAGAAAATTCTATGAAGAGGATGAATATGATGAGAACAAATCAGTATGTTATTTTCACTTTTCTTGTTTTTCTAAGTTGTGTAAAAGGAAGAGCAAAACTCACTTTATATACAAGACATAACTGATTAACAAATACAACAAACACCAAGACTGTTTCACATAATAGTTTTTTGACTAAACAAAGTGAGCGCTCGACCTATGCAGAAAGGGGGGTCGACCTGAGCTTACCCGAATTCCTGATTGTGCAAAAAACAGAACCTTGCATCGACCGGAGCAGGTCATGCATCAACGCAAAGCATGCAGATTTAGACAAATAGAAATGGACACAGTATGAGTTGACCGGAGGGTCGACACGAGCCCTCTTGAGAGTATACCATTAAAAATAATATATGTATGAGTCGTCCAGAGCTAGCTTTGAGTTGACTCAAAGTCCTGAAATATGCAAAAATGCATATTTTCATGTATCAAGACACTTTTGATGAACTCTATTACATGGTAAGCTTGACGAGCTTGACCAACCCTACATGAAACATAGATTTAGCCATTTCTATATGTATCAATAATGTTTTTGACGAGTGTTTGACTCACGAGGGATAAGACATGCATATGTGACACGATGATACCGTCAAAAGTACTTTTTTCTATCAATCTAAGTTTTGACATCATTGAAACGAGTGTAGCTATCTATTAGGATTGTGTAACGCCCCGATTTCGATCATTCCCATTTTATTGAGCTCTTTTGATTTAATTGGGTGATTATTATTTTAATGTGGAATTTATGTGTTAATATGTTATGTTTGCATATTGTGCTATTTTTACCGATTTTGAGAGTTTCGGGGAAAATAGATTGGAAGGTATTTTGGACATTAGTATTAATGTTAAGTTGGATATTTGGTGAGAATTGTTTTGGTAGATGTTTTGAGAGAAATAGAAAGGAAAGAAAATAGAATGAGATAAGAGAGAAAAAGAGAAAGAATAGAAACATAAGTGGAAAAACAAGAGAAGGAAAGAAGGAGGAGAGAAAGAGAAGAGAAGAGGAAAACTTGGGAAAACTTGGAAAATCATCAAGATCAAACCTTAGCTTTCGATTAATCAGGTAAGGGTGTGAAATCTTATCATCTTAATAATGTGTATGATCATGTATGTGTTGGTTTGAATTTGTTGGATGTTTTCTATGTTTTCCATTTCTAGGTCGAAATTGGTTTAATCAGTAGAAACTGAGTTTTATCGGTTAGAATCTGGAATAGGCGGAGTAGTTTAGTTGGGTGATATTGGGCTAACACTACTAGAACTGATTTGGATTGAATCGGTTGATTTTGTGGAGAATTGGTGATTTTGGACAGTTAGGGATTCTGAATTCGCAGGTTCGCTAGCGTTCGCCAGGCGAGTGGTAGCGAAGGTTCGCCAGGCGAAGCCCAGCAAGTGGGTAGCGAACCATGGCAGTAGCCAAGATCAGCCTTCGCTGGCATGTTCGTCAGGCGAAGGAGGTGGCGAGTGGATTCACCAGGCGAAACACAGCGAGTATGGTAGCGAACACTTCTAGTAGCTACTGTCTGTCTTATTTAGGCGAAGGAGGTGGCAATGTGAGTTGCCCATCGTTGCATATCTTTATGAGAAGATGTTGTATGTGTTATTTTCTGTATAATGTGGCATGCTCCTTTTATACCATGTTAGTAAGTATACTCTGATGAAAGGGGGTGTTACATTAAGTGGTATCAGAGTCAGTGTTGAGTCAGTTGTGTCTGTCTTATTATTGTGTTGGTTGAACGATTGTTTAACCTTGTTGTTATTTTTGGGAATAATCAGAATATGGTTGGTCGTAATGATAATGAGATGGTTGCGGCATTGGAAGCAATGGCCAGGGCGGTGCAGGATGCGCCGAATGTGAACGCTAATGATGAGTTTAGAAAGAACCAACTACCGGTCTTCAAGGGAAGATTCGATCCTGATGGTGCTCAAATTTGGTTGAAAGAGATCGAGAGGATCTTTAGAGTTATGAATTGTGCTGAAGGAAATAAGGTGAGGCTTGGATCTCACATGTTGCGGGAAGAAGTCGATGATTGGTGGATCGGTATGCGACAAGTTCTTGAAGTAGATGACGAGGAAATAACTTGGGATTTATTCCGTACCGAGTTTTTGAGGAAGTATTATCCTGAGAGTGTGAAAGGAAAGAAGGAAATGGAATTCCTTGAATTGAAGCAAGGCAATATGTCTTTGGTGGACCACACTGCTAAGTTTACGGAGTTAGTGAAGTTTCATCCTCACTATGATGCGGTTACGACGAAGTTCTCTAAGTGTGTTAAGTATGAGAACGGCTTGCGTCCTGAGATCAAGCAAGTGGTGGGCTATCAGAGAATAAGAAGGTTTTCGGACTTGACCGAGTGTTGTAGAATTTTTGAAGAGGATAGTAAAGCTCGTTCTACTCACTAAAAAAGTTTGAATGAGAAGGGAGGGAAGCAACAAGTAAGGAGTGAACCTTATGTGACGCCTGCTGATAAGGGCAAGCATAGGGAAAACTTTGTTAAGAGGTCCGAAGGAGGAAGTTCTGGTCCCATTAAGTACTACAGGTGCGGTGAGATGGGACACAAATCTTTTGAGTGTAAGAAGGCCGGGACGAAGTGTGCTAACTGTGGATGTATTGGTCATGCTACAGCTGATTGTAGAAGAAATGTGGTGAAGTAGGCCACATTAGTACCAAGTGTACTAAACCAAAGCAAGCTCCAGCAAGTGGAAAGGTATTTGCATTAGCAGGTTCAGACACTACTAATGCAGATCGGTTGATTAAAGGTACACGCTTTATTAATAATACGCCTTTAGTTGCTATTATTGATACCGGAGCGACTCATTCGTTCATTTATTTTGAGTGTGCTAAGCGTTTGGATTTGGGTATGTCTTCTTGCGATGGTGATATGGTTATTAAGACTCCCACTTCGGGGTCGGTAACTACATCTTTGGTATGTTTAAGTTGTCCTTTGACCATGTATGGTAAAGACTTCGTTATGGACTTAGTGTGTTTGCCGTTAGAAGGATTAAATGTGATCTTGGGTATGAACTGGTTGTAGTATAATAGAGTTTGTATAGATTGTTATCACAAGTTGGTGAAGTTTCCTTCTTTGGAAGATGATGAGGAGGAGAGTTTTCTATCCACTAAAGAGTTGAAGAAACTTTTAGCGAACGGAGCCCAAGTGTTCAGCTTGTTTGCATCGTTGTCAGTAGAGAGTAAGGTTGAACTGGATGTGGTTCCAGTGGTGTGTGACTTTCCAGAAGTATTTCCGGAGGATATTACGGATGTACCGCCGGAAAGAGAAGTTGAGTTTTCTATTGATCTAGTTTTGGGTACTAGACCGATTTCGATGGCACTGTATCGTATGTCGGCATCGGAGTTGGTAGAATTGAAGAAACAATTGAATGACTTGTTGGACAAGAAGTTTGTAAGGCCGAGTGTTTCTCCGTGGGGTGCACCGGTATTGTTGGTAAAGAAGAAAGATGGGAGTGTGCGGTTATGCATTGATTATCGGCAGTTAAGCAAGGTGACTATTAAGAACAAGTATCTGCTTCCTAGGATTGATGATTTGATGGACCAATTGGTTGGTGCACGTGTTTTTAGTAAGATTGATTTGAGATCGGGTTATCACCAGATCCGTGTGAAAGAACAGGATGTTCAGAAGACGGCTTTTAGGACACGGTATGGACATTACGAATTTTCTGTGATGTCATTCAGAGTTTCTAATGCGCCAGGTGTGTTTATGGAATACATGAACCGTATTTTTCATGATCAGTTGGATCATTTTGTGGTTGTATTCATCGACGACATTTTGATTTACTCTATGTCTCAATAGGAGCATGAAGAGCATTTGAGAGTTGTGTTGCAAATTTTGAAAGAGAAGCAATTGTATGCTAAGTTGTCGAAGTGTGAATTTTGGTTATCGAAAGTGAGTTTTCTTGGACATGTTATTTCTGGTAACGGTATTAGTGTTGATCCATCCAAGATTGATGCGGTAATGCAGTGGGAGGCTCCTAAATCAGTTACGGAGATTCGAAGCTTTTTGGGCTTAGCGGGTTATAATCGGAGGTTTATTGAAGGATTTTCGAAGTTGGCACTTCCGTTAACGCAATTGACTTGTAAGGGAAAGGCTTTTGTTTGGGATATTGATTGTGAAAAGAGTTTCGTTGAGCTAAAGAGAAGATTGACGACGGCGCCGGTTTTGATTTTGCGAATCCGACGAAACCGTTTATGGTTTATTGTGATGCTTCTTTGTCTGGTTTAGGTGGTGTTTTGATGCAAGATGTTAAAGTTGTGGCTTATGCTTCGAGACAATTGAGAGTGCATGAAAAGAACTATCCTACACATGACTTAGAATTAGCGGCCGTGGTGTTTGTTTTGAAATTTTGGAGACATTATCTTTATGGTGCGAGATTTGAAGTTTTTAGTGATCACAAAAGTTTGAAATATTTATTTGATCAGAAAGAATTGAACATGAGGCAAAGAAGATGGTTAAAATTTTTAAAAGATTATGATTTTGGGTTGAATTACCATCTGCGTTGATGATAAGAGAATGGGAACTTTTGGAGAATTTTAGAGACTTGAGTTTGGTTTGTGAAATGATGCCGAGAAGTGTGAAACTTGGTATGTTGCATGTTACGAATGATTTTCTTGCTACCGTATGTGAAAAGCAAAAGTTGGATTTGAAATTCTTTGATTTGATGATGAATGAAAATGAGGACTTCAAGGTTGATAATTTTGGAGTTTTGAGATTCCGTGGTCGTATTTGTATTCCTGATGATGTGGAGTTGAAAAAGATGATACTAGAGGAAGGACACCGGAGTAACTTAAGTATTCATCCGGGAGTGAATAAGATGTATCAAGATTTGAAGGAAATCTTTTGGTGGTCCGGATTGAAGAGGGATGTAGCTCAGTTTGTGTATTCTTGCTTGATTTGTCAGAAGTCTAAAGTGGAACATCAGAAGCCTAGTGGTTTGATGCAACCGTTGGATATCCCAGAATGGAAATGGGATAGTATATCGATGGATTTTGTTACGGGATTGCCAAATACGCAAAGAGGTCACGGTGCTATTTGGGTGATTATTGATAGGCTTACTAAATTTGCTCACTTTATTCCGATTGATATTAGTTATCCTTTGGAGAAGTTAGCCGAGATTTATGTTGGTGTGATTGTAAAGTTGCATCGAGTGCCCAAGAGTATTGTATCAGATAGAGATCCTAGATTTACTTCGAGATTTTGGGAAACTTTGCAAAAGGCTTTGGATTCTAAGTTGAGATAGAGTTCGGCTTATCATCCGCAGACGGATGGTCAAATCGATAGGACAATTCAATCATTGGAGGATTTATTGTGTGCTTGTGTACTCGAGCAAGGTGGTGCTTGGGATAGTTATTTTGCATTGATTGAGTTCACCTACAACAACAGTTTTCACTCAAGTATTGGTATGGCACCATTTGAGGCCTTGTATGGTCGGAGATGTCGAACACCTTTGTATTGGCATGAAACCGGAGAGAAGTCGGTAGTTGGACCGGAGATGGTACAACAAACGACGGAGAAAGTGAAGTTTATTCGAGAAAAGATGAAAGCTTCTCAGAGTAGACAGAAGAGCTATCATGACAAGAGAAGAAAGGATCTTGAGTTTCAAGAAGGCGACCATGTGTTTTTTAGAGTTACACCGGTTATGGGTGTGGGTCGTGCTTTAAAGTCGAAGAAGTTAACTTCTCGTTTTATTGGTCCGTATCAAATTACTGCACGAGTTGGTGTTGTGGCTTATCGTGTGGCGTTGCCTCTGAATCTTTCGAATTTGCATGATGTGTTCCATGTTTTGCAACTTCGGAAGTATGTTCCGGATCCGTCACATGTTATTCCTACGGACGAGGTTGGGGTAAGAGATAACCTTATGGTTGAAGTGTTACCGATTAGGATTTTGGACCGTGAAGTTAAGAAGATTAGAGGCAAGGATGTTGCGCTTATGAAAGTAGCGTGGGGAGGTGTTGTGGAAGGAAATATGACTTGGGAGTTGGAGAGCAGGATGCGAGAGTCGTATCCAGAGTTGTTTGAATAAGGTAATATTTTCGAGGACGAAAATTTCTAAAGTGGGGGAGAGTTGTAACGCCCCGATTTCGATCATTCCTATTTTATTGAGCTCTTTTGATTTAATTGGGTGATTATTATTTTAATGTGGAATTTATGTGTTAATATGTTATGTTTGCATATTGTGTTATTTTTACCGATTTTGAGAGTTTCGGGGGAAAATAGATTGAAGGGTATTTTGGACATTAGTATTAATGTTAAGTTGGATATTTGGTGAGAATTGTTTTGGTAGATGTTTTGAAAGAAATAGAAAGGAAAGAAAATAGAATGAGATAAGAGAGAAAAAGAGAAAGAATAGAAACATAAGTGGAAAAACAAGAGAAGGTAAGAAGGAGGAGAGAAAGAGAAGAGAAGAGGAAAACTTGGGAAAACTTGGAAAATCATCAAGATCAAACCTTAGCTTTCGATTAATCAGGTAAGGGTGTGAAATCTTATAATCTTAATAATGTGTATGATCATGTATGTGTTGGTTTGGATTTGTTGGATGTTTTCTATGTTTTCCATTTCTAGGTCGAAATTGGTTTAATCGGTAGAAACTGAGTTTTATCGGTTAGAATCTAGAATAGGCGGAGTAATTTAGTCGGGTGATGTTGGGCTAACACTACTAGAATTGATTTGGATTGAATCGGTTGATTTTGTGGCGAATTGGTGATTTTGGATAATTAAGGATTCTGAATTCGCAGGTTCTCTAGCGTTCGCCAGGCGAGTGGTAGCGAAGGTTCGCCAGGCGAAACCCAGCGAGTGGGTAGCGAACCATGGCAGTAGCCAAGATCAGCCTTCGCTGGCATGTTCGTCAGGCGAAGGAGGTGGCAAGTGGATTCGCCAGGCGAAACATAGCGAGTGTGGTAGCGAACACTTCCAGTAGCTACTGTCTGGCTTCGCCAGCGAGTTCGCCAGGCGAATGATGCAGCGAGCATTCGCTGAGAGCTTCGCCAGGCGAAGGTCAGCGAATGTTACAGGATTTTTCATTTCTTGTGTTTTTCATCCAATGTTGGTTGTGTGGTTTGATTGTGATCAATCTTTATCGGATATGAATAATTATATGTTGTTGTTTATGCTGTAGGTAGCCGTATGGCGTGAATCCTAGATTGTGAAATGTGGCCGTTTGACAATTTTGTGCATTTGCTCGAATTGAATGAAAATGCATGATGAGATTGATTGTGAATGTGCACCATGTATGAAATGGTATGGGATGAATGATGAATATATATATGTATGTATTGTGATATATATATATATATATATATATATATATATATATATATATATATATATATATATATATATATATATATATATATATATATATATATATATATATATATATATATATATATATATATATATATATATATATATATATATATATATATATATATATATATATATATATATATATATATATATATATATATATATATATATATATATATATATATATGGTGAATGCATATTGAATGTATGCGATGGAATGTGATGAATGCATGAGTATTTTTGCGAGCATGTATGCATTTCAAGAGTGTCATGAGTCATGTTGCATGTGAAGCATCATGGTATGCATTCTTGTGTTGATTGATCCCTAGGAGGATCTGCAGAAACATCGTGTGCCCATGTGGAGTGTGAGCGATAGTTATAATTGATTCCGCGTAGAATCTGCAGAACGATTGTGTGCCCATGTGAGGTGTGAGAAATCGAATTGTGTGCCCATGTGGGGTGTGAGCAACCCATAAATATTGTGTGCCCATGTGGGATGTGAGCAATGGGTGAACATCGTAGGCCCGACGGGGAGTTACTTCGGTAACGAGCGATGGTTCCATTTGGTTCTTCAATTGAACCTGCTGAATGAGTCGGTACCGCATTTGCATCTGCATAGAGTCGTGAGTCGGTCTCTATGAGTTGCATTTATCATCTTTATATGATGCATTGGTGAAATAAACATGAATGTAGATGTTTATGTGAATTGGTAATGAAATAAACATGTGGTGTATGTTTATGTGAATTAATGCGAATTGTGGTGATTGACATGAGTGAATATGCTTGAAGATATATATATATATATATATATATATATATATATATATATATATATATATATATATATATATATATATATATATATATATGTGTGTGTGTGTGTGTGTGTGTGTGTGTGTGTGTGTGTGTGTGTGTGTGTGTGTGTGTGTGTGTGTGTGTGTGTGTGTGTGTGTGTGTGTGTGTGGTGTGTGTGTGTGTGTGTATGAATATATGTATATGTGTAGGTTTATATGGATTGATATAAACATTGGTGAATGCATAGTGTATATGCCGGGTGTTTTATTTGTATGTATGTACATATATGGATACATTGCGATGTATAGGGTGAATGAGGTGAGTTGTGGTGAGAATGCGAAAAATGTGTAATTGATGCTATATATATATATATATATATATATATATATATATATATATATATATATATATATATATATATATATATATATAAGCATTGTTTATTATGATATTGTTTCTCACCCTTCTGCTATTTTATAATGCTCTATGAGACATTGCAGATTAGATTGCAGGAGATCTTTTGTGAAGCGTGGCTTCATTCTTTTTGGTCGGTCGGCTCTGATATGTAGCACCGGGTAGCTAGGAATTGTTTTGATTCTTTTGTGATACATCTGTGTATGTATCAGCTGATGAATGTTTATGTAAAAATGACTGATGAAGTGAATTGAACTGAATGATGTGTATATATATGTTTATATGAATGAAGTGATTCAATGTTTAGATGTTTCCGCTTTTATTCTAAATATTGAAATGTGGGTAAGGACTAAGTTCCTCTGTTGTGAGTTGCCCATTGTTGCATATCTTTATGAGCAGGTGTTGTATGTGTTATTTTCTGTATAATGTGGCATGCTCCTTTTATACCATGTTTGTAAGTATACTCTGATGAAATTTTCAATACGTTCCTAAATGATTATTTGTTTTATTTAGGGGTATAGAAAGGGGGTGTTACAGATTGCCCTCACAATGACCGCTCTGAAGGTTCACTATATCTTAGATCCTGACTTACCACCAATTCCTGAACCAACCGAGGATGAATTTGATGAACTCGGGAAGGAGCACAAGAAACATAAATAGGACGAATTGTTATGCCATGGACATATCCTGAATACCCTATATGATCATCTCTATGACCTTTATACGAATACTTAGTCTCCAACAAAAATTTGGAAAGCATTCGAGTTTAGATTCAAGTTCGGAGAGGAAGGTATGTTGAAGTTTTTAATTTCTAAGTATTTTGATTTTAAAATGATAGACTTCAAGCTCATTCTTCCCCAAGTGCATGAGTTATAAGTTCTCGTGAATAAAATAAAAGTTATGAAAATAGATATTCCTGAAAATTTTCAAGTCAGTGCAATCATTAGAAAGTGACCACCTTCGTGGAAAAGCTATAGAAAGAAATTACTGCATAGTTCTGAGGACTTCTCTCTAGAGAAAATTCAAAAGCACCTTCGAATCGAGGAGTAATCGAATGATAGGGAGAAATCAGAGTCATATGCATTTTCCAAAGTCAATGTTATTACCGCTAAAGGAAAAAGGAAACATGATGGAATGAAGAACCATCTTGGCCCAAGGGAGGAACATAACAAGTTTAAGATTGCTGGTGGTCAGAAAGCTCCAAAAAATGGATGTTTTGTGTGCGGTAAATACGACCACTATGCTCGACATTGCAGGCACAACATGTTCAAAAATGAGATCAATGTATTTCATCCAAATGACGACATAATTGCTACAGTGAGCAAAATAATGGAAATCAAAGGCAAAGTGCAGGGATGGTGGTATGATACATGTGCTATCGTACATGTCGCTTATGACAATGTTGTTTTCAAAACCTATTATGAGGCAATCGATGGACAACAAGTGCAAATGAGAAATGAAGTAGGACTTAAAGTTGTTAGAACCGGATCCGTCGAACTCAACTTCACTTTCAAAAAGGAAGTCACCCTTGTAAATGTGTTTCATGTCCCTGACATGAATATGAATCTTGTTAGTGGGGATTTATTGGGAAAACTGGGTATTAAATATGTATATGAATCAGGAAAATTTATATTGGCCTGAAATGGTGTATTTGTTAGAAAAGGATGGTCTACCAAAGGAATGATCAATTTTTTTACTACTGACAATATTATTAATAAAATTCCTAATTCTCCTTACATGATTGAGTCTGTTTCTTTATGGCATAATAGATTAGCACATGCTGCTATTAGTTATATGAAGAGACTAATTAAATATGGTTTAATCTCATGTAATATAAATGATTTCAAAAAATGTGAATTATGTGTTAAATCAAAGATGATTAAGAAAATTTTCAAAAGTGTTGAAAGGAATACAAATCTACTTGATCTTGTACATTCAGATTTTTGTGAATTTAACGACATGTTAATTCATGGGGGAAATAGATATTTTATCACATTTATCGATGATTCTTTTAGATACACACATGTATATCTTTTGAAGCATAAAGATGATGCTTTTAGTGCATTTAAAAGTTACAAAGTAGAAATGAAAAATCAATTAAGTAAAAGTATCAAAGTCCTTAAGAGTGATAGGGGGTGAATACTTTTCTACTGAATTTGATGCATTTTGGAAAGAATATGACATTATACATGAATGTTCCGCACCTCGCACACCACACAAAAATGGTATAGCCGAGAGAAATAATTGTTCATATCAAGAGATGATGAATGCCATGCTAATGTATTATGAATTACCATTCAATTTGGGGGATGAAACCTTATTGTCAGCTTGCCACATAATTAATAGAAATCCTTTAAAGAAAATTGGTATTTCTCAATATAAGGTATGGAAAGGCAGACCACCAAATATTGGTTACTTTAGAGTGTGGGGGTGTGTGGCCTACTATAAAAACATGGATCCTAAAAGAATTAAATTGGATCCTCGAGAGATTAAATATGCATTTATAGGATATGTACCACACAGTAAAGCATATAGAATTTTAAACTTAGAGTCTAATGTAATTGTAGAATCCTGAGATGTAGATTTTAAAAAAAAAAGTTTATTACTAAGGATAAGGAACTTGAGTTTCCCGCAAATAAAGAACCTTGTGAAGAACATTCTTCTCAAATTGTAGAAATACAGATTAAAACTACTTCTCGAATTATTGAAACACAATCTGAGCCTAGGATAAGCAAGAGAATCTGGAAAACAAAGGCTATAAGACCGGACGAAATTGACCCTCAACTTATTTCGTTTTATCTAGTTGAAGGAAATCGTAAGAATTATGTTTGGGGCATTCCTATTATTCTTCAAGTATAGAATGATCCTAAAACCTACAAGGAATCACTGACTTCAAAGGACTCTTCCTTCTGGAAGGACGCTATATAAGTTGAAATGGATTCAATTATGTCAAATCACATTTGGGATCTTGTTGATTTACCAAAGGGGTCAAGACCCATTGGATGCAAATGAGTATTTAAAAAAGAAGTAGCATAGTGATTGTACTCTAAACACTTATAAGTCCAGATTAGTAGCAAAGGGATTTAGACAAAATGAGGGTATTGATTACTTCGACACATATGCACCAGTGGCAAGGACAACAACAATTAGAGTATTGTTTGCCTTAGCCTCTTTGAATGACTTTATAGTTCATCAAATGAATGTTAAAACAACATTCTTAATAAATGGAGATCTCGATGAGGAAATCTACATGGAACAACTAGAAGGCTATGTGTTCCCTGGAAATGAATGTTAAAATAACATTCTTAATAAATGGAGATCTCGATGTTAATGTTCTATTATCAACCATTTCAAAATCAAGTTCAGTATCCGAAGCAAACAAGTTATGCAGATAGTCAGACTCAGACTCAGACTCAAACACAATGATGGAAAACAATTAATTAAATTTCAAAAAAATAAAATAATACCAGAATTAAACTAATTAAGCAAAATAAAAATTATGAGAATTTTTTCGATTTTTTTCCGACTCTATAAAAACAGTAAAAAATTCATTAAAAATAGAAAAAAAGGATTTTTTTTTGCGATTCTGAGGGTGGATACCAGGTATTCCTTTGGAATACATGGATTAATTATCGGACGATTTTTCTGCTTCTCGTAGGCAAAACAGTTTTACGATCGGACACAATTTTTTCAAAAACAGATTTTTTTACGATTTGGACTGTAAGACGCGAATTGGACGAAACCACGAGGAAACTAAGGTCTAGACTCGAGGATACTAACTAACCCTATGACTCTAAAATTGATTAATAACGACAAGAGTCCCCGGCAACGGCGCCAATTTGATATGCGGTCGCTCGCGGATCAAAAACGAGTAATTTTAAGAAAATGCAGTACATCGACAGTGACTCGGAATATTGTCTCACAAGGATTCTTGCAGGAATAATCAAATACAGTAACGAAATATGAGGGATTTTGATTAAGATAAAATAAACGAAAAATAAGTGATTAGAAAAAGTGATTGTAGTAATGAGCTGAAACGGCTAATCTACTGTTTTCGTTTCCCAACTTATCATCGATCCTAATAATTCCCAATTCCTAAGCGGATTCTATCCCCTTTCCGATTATAATAACAATCAACAAGCGCAATTGATATTATGCGATACACGTTCCTAATTTCTGAATTAAGCAAACAGATAAAATAGTAACTGTGAATTAAGCAAACACGAGAAACATACGCGGATTAAGCAACCGCGATTAAAGTATAAGAACACGCAATCATCGAAATAAATCAATCATCCCTAAGATAAATCGAATTAAGCAAACAAAATATCATAGAGAAGAACTGAAAGGAAATAGATTTTATTGGAAATTAAAAGAACCTCAAAGTGTTGGCGGGAACCGATTACAGCAGATTAATCCGAAGGACTTAGTTCTCCATAATTCATACAAAACTCCAACTAAAAACTTTCGTAAATAGTTAATAGGATATGGTAAACGAGGTTTTTTTTCGTTATAAAACAATGGATTCAGTTCATAACCCAACTGGGTCAAAAACATAACCCAGGCCCAAAACAAGATCAAAACTAAAACATAATTCTAATGCTGTAACTCGAAACGAAATTCTGGAATTTTGAGCTCTGAATCTGACTTCGACTCTAACACGAAAGTTGCATCTCTCTCTCTTAGCTTTCCGGAGATTTTTAGAACGCCTCAAACGGATTCCCGGAACTCCAGTTATGATCGTTTCTGTGCAGACTGCTAAAGCTGAAAAATAAAGTGCGAAAATCAAATTAAACCAAAAATAAAATAAAATATAAAAACATAATAAAACATAAGAATAATCAAAATAAAGTAAATAAATGCCTAAGTAAAAATATAGGAGAATGTGCATAAATATGCACTGATCAATGAACAAAAGGTGTGTAAGCTTGTCAAATCCTTATATGTACTAAAACAAGCACTGAAACAATTACATCAAAAAATTGACTTTGTCATACTTTCAAATAGCTTTATTCCCAATTCTTGCGACAAGTGTTTATACAGAAAGGTGCTCAAGGATATTGTGATATTTCTTTGTCTCTATATTGATGACGTGTTGATAATTAGTAATGATGTGAATGGAATTTTAAAGACAAAGAAGTTTCTAACTTCCACATTCAAGATGAAATATTTTGGACTAGTTGACACAATTTTAGGGATTAAAGTAAAGTGAAATGTGGGGGTTATGAACTTAGTCAAACACAATATATTGAAAAATTGCTCGATAAGCTCAAACATTTATGCTTTACAGAAGTAACTACCCCATTTGATCATGGCTTCAAACTTCAAAAGAACAATGGAAGAGCAGTGACTCAATTAGAATATGCAAGTGAAATAGGGTGTCTTACGTATTTAATGCAATGTACAAGACCTGATATATTATACAAAGTTAGTAAAATGAGTAGATTTTCTAGTTATCCAAATAATTAACATTAGAAGGCGATCACAAGAATTGTTGGCTATCTACTAAAAACCAAAAATCTTGGACTTCATTATGATAGGTTCCCTGCCAGACTAGAAGGATATAAAATGAGAGTTGGATATCTAATGTAGGAGATCATAAATTGATAACTGGTGGATATTTACACCAGTTGGAGGACCAATTTCTTGGAAGAGCAAGAAACAAATATGCATTACTCTTTCAACCATGGAATTAGAGTTCGTGGCTCTTGCTTCCGCTGGTCAAGAAGCGGAATGGTTGCGGGACCTTCTGTTAAAAGTTTCATTAGCAAAAGTCAATGTTTCAAAGGTTTTGATGCACTACGATAACAAGGCCACTTTAGTGAAAGCATTCAGTGAAATGTATAATGGAAAATCTAGACACATAGGACTTAGAAACTCCTTCGTGAGAAAATTGATTAAGGATGAAATCATTTCACTCGCCTATATAAGAATGAGCTATAATTTGGCTAATCCATTTACCAAGCCACTGGCCAAAGACTTAGAAAAAACAACCTCAAGAGGTATGGGGTTGAAACTCCTTGAATAAGAGTTCTAACAACGACGACAACTCAATCATACGTTAATAGAACATTAACCTCAAGATTCAATGGGTAACAACAAGTCGTTGATTTTGATATTTGTTAGACATTTGATAATAATGTTGACTATTTTGAATGAGGGTTGAGTTTTTCAAACTCTTAATGAAATTCAATACCGAGAATAAGTATCTCATGAAAAAGGATACAATATGAACTTAACCTATGTGAACTTCGAGATGGTGTAATCTCAAAGTGAGAGTTGAAGTTTCTATCACAAAAAATTCATGAAACAGGAAAGCACATGGCCATAAATAAGTGATAGGTAAGATATGCAGGGGAAGAACCCTTAAGTAATGAGTGTAAGGCAATTTCGGTCTAATTATATGGATTAATGGCTTAAAAGCATTGTTATCTAACATTCTGATTAGACTTTGCATCGTACTCACTAAGGTTAAGTTTTAAATAGACAGATATCTAAATGTATTAATATTCTTTATACCTCATTTTTTGGAATTAGATTTTTCATTATTAGAACAAGTGGGGGATTATTGGAAATTATGGACAATCAATGCCCATGGGAGTGTTCCAATATGACAAGAAGTGTGTAGTTGAGTTAATGACAATAAATGCATTGCCAATAGTCCCACATAGAATATGATACTCACATTAAAAGTATTTATGAAGACTTGAAAACATTAAAATCAACAAAGGAGCTAAAGAGGATAAAGTGCCACATGGACAAATGTGGTGCTCCCAAACATTATGCCACATGTCTCATCCAAACAATCCTTTGCTGGTATTGCCACCGGCAATACCGGCTCTGAAACTGGGTCTGAGAGCCTGGGCGTAGAGGCTCTAGTGGCGGCTTATAAAGGGCACTTGAGCACTTATACAAGACGCATCAGAGAATTCAGGCTAGTTGCGGCGTTATACGGCGGCACCGATGGCGCTTTAGCGGGCGTCGGCATGTGGCCGACATACAGCGGATTAATTTTAATTATTGCTCCTGGTTTTGGCCGTTGCTTAAAGTTTGAATTTCGAATTAGAAATATGCAAGACTTCATGATGTGGTGCATAATGTAACCATATGCGAACTATTGCAAACTTATGCCGAAAATGCGTTATTTCATCAAGAGTTGCAATCTTGTGAAACAACACATGCATGACCTATAAATACACTATTCAATTTCGAAAATAACAACAAAAAACTTGTGTATCCTCTTCATATAATTCCATATACTCTTTCTTGCATTCGAATCTTCATCAGTCTTGTGTGGATTCTATTAGAAGGCTGAATTATCCTAAATGTTCTTGCGTTCCAACTCTGAGACTATGAAGGGAGTGCTTGAAATACTTTTAAAAAAAAGTAAAACCACTCACAATTCAAACCTAGATTCATTTAACTTTAACGATATTTCTAACAATGACTTGCTAAGAAACGAATTATAAGGCAAAAATATTTGTATCCTTCACCTCTTTAATGTTTTTTTGACAATCTAAAAAAGAAAATGTATCATTATGCACCAACGAGAGGGTTCATACCACATCATGATAAATTATAACAAAATCACCCATTTGACTTAGCCTTAGTAAGGAACATAAAAACTCAAAAATAATCTCAAATTCCCTAAAGAGAGTTCAGAGCACCAATTACCCCCTAAAGATCAAATATCAGATATTATAAACTAAACAATAAATAATAAACAAATGAGAGACTGATTCAAGTCTAACCACAACAAAATACAAGAGATATTTTTGGATCGTCAATAACATTCCACTTGACCAATTCAATTGGCTTTAGGAGAGAAAAAGACGAGATAATCTTAAACTATCATTATGTTATTTCTTTAACTCATGTTTTATTTTGTAAATCAGTAGTAATAATTAAAAAATATATTGAGTATTTCAACGGCACTAGTAATTGAAAAGAAAAGAGTAATAAATTAGTGTCAAGTAAGAAAGTGGTGGTCCTTGTAATGTAAAGAATTTTGCCGTCCACGGCCCGCACCTTGGGTCACTCACTCGCTCAAAATATTCAGTAATTCAAACCAATAGTACACCTAAGGGTAAAATCGACTTTCATTCTTAAATAACTTGCTCCATTTTTATCACTAACTAATAAATGGCTCCTTTAATAAATACTATAATCAGTGGGCGCATAGTGTGACTCTTTATTGATTTGTTTTAGCACAAACTGGAAAAACAAACTTCTACTATGTAATTTGGAACTTATCTTATCATGAAAAGTCTAAATCTAATTCATAAACACTGACACGTAACTTTTTGTCTTGTGTTTATCTATCTTCTAATGTCTATCTTACGTTAAAGATAGATAACCGTCGATTTCTTCTTAAGGAAACACTCTCTAGTGTGCATTTTTTTAATAATTTAGTATTATTAGGTGAAACTTGCTATAATCAAATGGAGTAACAACCAAATACTATGTTTATGTTTTCTTTTCTCAAGAAAATAGTGGATTATTATAAATGTTTTGTTCAAAAATTAAAAATAATTATAACAAGATGAAATAACATTCTCGTACTTCATGTGAGTGAATTTATAAAATTAATAGTCTAATAACGTATTAAAAATATATATAAGCATATCTGAATTTTAATGTTTAAAAGATTTCGTATATAGAGATTGGTCGAGATTATTTCCGGTTTGATTTGATGTTGCATGTAAATCATATATAGAGATTTGTATGCAAATTTTTAAAAATAAAAAACTATTACCTTTAAATGATACAGTTAATTTGTTATTTTAAAAAAATTTCTTTATTTTCAAAAGTAATTTTTAATAAAATTATTCGAAAATAAAAATGTATATTTAAAATTCATTTTTATAAATTAAAAATATAACTTAAATGTTAAAAAACTTATATATTTATTAATTGACAATTTATAACATTAAACTCGCTAAAAAATTTATCATTTTTATATAAAATAAAACTATTTAAAATAACTTTGTATGGAATTCATAATGAAAAGATGAATTGGATTTAGTTTTGAATATAAAATTAAAATTTGTTATTAAAATAATTGTAATAAAAAAATATTGTATTAGTATTTTAAAAAAGAAAATTAGCTTATATCGGATATTTCAAACAAAATAAAATCTTGAGTCAAAAAGAGGTTACTTATAAAATCTCAATTATCTTATTTCTATTAAATAAAACTTTCTTATTCCAAATTAAAAAAATTAAATTGATCAATTTCTAAAATAATTGTTATATTAAAATTATTAGTATTTTAAAATAATTATTATATTAGAATAGAAAAATTACATAAATATGATATTTCAAACAAAATAGGATACTCATAAAATCTTGTGTCAGGAAAAGTTTACTCGTAAAATCTTGAGTCAAAAAGAGATTACTCATAAAATCTCAATTATCTTATTTCAATTAAATAAAACTTTCTTATTCCAAATTAAATTAATCAATTTCTAATTATAATGACGCGGTTTCTTTACGGCGAAGACCGCGCAAATCTGACTTCGTGTGAAGAACTAACTAACAAGCCAGCCAGCAAAAGAGTAACTATCCCATGCAACCGCACTCACCCTAACCTCATTTCACTACAACCGTTCGATCAAATCGACCCCACATCAATTTTTTTATTTTATAACAAAAGATACATTACATTAAATCTCGAGCCCAATGAAAATCAATGAACCCAAAGACGTGGAAAATTCTTCTTCTTTTTCCTTTATTTTAAAAAAAAAAAAGAGAAAAAAAAAAAAAGAGAAAGAAAAAAAAAACAGAGTAACTTATTAAAAGGTAGAAGAAGAAAGAAGAGATCATAAAACTGAGTCAATTCGGTTTTGAATTCCAACCGCTGCAACAAAATTTTATTTTTTTCTCTTTCTTTCACCAAATCCCACAATTTCATTAAACCTTTTTTCTTTTTTAATGCTCCCTTCTTCAATGTACATCCATGTCCTGTTTTACGACAAGCTCATTATTTCCGAAACCGTGTTTTTCTTCAATTAATTGATTCAATTCGTTGAATTAAACTCAATTCCCATCTGGGCTTTTGAAAAAGTTTCGAAATTTGAAGGGAAAAAATCATGGGGGTTAAAAACGATAGGGTGAAATTCAATGTCGGAGGCAGAGTATTTGAAACGACTTCAACAACACTTGCAAATGCTGGGAGAAATTCCATGTTGGGTGCAATGTTAGATGAGAATTGGAATCTGTTAGACAATGGAAGTGAGAGATTCATCGATCGTAACGCAGATTGCTTCTCTGTTATCTTGGATCTGTTACGAACAGGTGAACTTTACATCCCAAATAACATTCCTGAGAAGCTTTTATACAGAGAGGCTCTGTTTTATGGTGTTCTAGACCATGTTCGTTCTGCAAAATGGGGTCAGTTTGATGGTAACAGGTTAAGGTTGTCCAGGTCTGTTCAAGGACAAGCACCCGGTGATGGAACAGCAATTCGAGGTGGTCCAGATGGTGGTTGTTGTGTTGCTCATGGTTGCATGGTTCATGTTTATGATTGGATGTTAGATCAACACAATCCTGTTAACCTTGATTACCAAAGAGTCAACGACGTTGGTTGGGTTGACCCTAACAACATAGTTATAGGTGTGAGTGAAAGACTTGGTCGTGGTGATGGTGGAATGGGTTTGTTTAGTTCACATAATGGTGAACTTAGGTACAAGTTTCATGTTAGTCATGAAAATCATGTTAAAAGTTACACTGCTGGTGCTTTGAGTTTTAGTTCTGATTACAAGATTTTTTCTAGTTGTAAAGGTAGAAGTAATGAATATGGTGTTGGTGTTTGGGACCAAGTTACTGGTAAACAAGTTGATTTTTTTTATGAGCCTTTAGGTTGGTCGCTTGGCGATGCTGATAAACTTCAATGGTTAGAAGGTAGTAACTGTTTGTTAGTTGCTACAATGTTTCCTAGAAAAGATAACTGTTACATTAGTCTTTTGGATTTCAGAGCGAAGAAAATGGTTTGGTGTTGGTCTGATATAGGTGCGACATTGGTTGTGGATGAGAAAAGGGTGAGAGATGCTATAGCAATGGAGGGTAATAGATCAATTTGTGTGGTGAATGAGTTTGAGGAATTAGGTTTCATGGATTTGAGAAGCTCTGCTGCTGCAAGTGTAAGATGGAGTTCGAGAAGTAGGTTGATGAAAGGGAAGATGCCTGAAGAACCATGTTACCCTAAATTGGCATTGCATGGTGGCCAACTTTTCTCTTCCATGAATGATTGTATTTCAGTGTTTTGTGGACCTGAATGGGTTTTAACGTCGAGACTTCGACGAAGCTATGGTGGGTCAATCTGTGATTTTTCAATTGGTGGTGATAGGCTTTTTGCACTTCATAGTGAAGAGAATGTTTTTGATATTTGGGAGACTCCAACACCACCAATTCTATGATTTAATTTTGTTTTTTTTGCTTAGTTTAAGGTTAATTTTTTCCTTAGTTTTTTCATAACCAGATTGCTTCTGCAATCTTATAGATAGTGTTGAATCTAAAACATTGTATGTATATATACACAACAGAGGATATTATAAATGTGGATTGCTTATTTTTCTATACTCTAGTGAATCAAATTTCATACATCACTTTATATCTCTTGAAGATTCTAAATTCTCACTAGCATTAAGCTATTCCCTCTTTTACTTTTGAGATTGTCATATCCAACTTTGTACTTGTTTCTTTTAACCTTTTTCTTTTACAAACATGGAGTAAAATGAGGTGAAGTTCTTTTGATAGTATTAGAATGGTGAAGAGAATAATGAGAAATTTCTTAGCATGTGGTGGTGGGTGGGGTGAGTTACATCTGCAGCTTTTAGGTCACTTTTACTTTCCCTATTTAATTAATATTGCATAAAATATACTTTGAATTCTTTAGGTTGCATTGCACCAAATCCATCAAATGTTGTATAAATGAAATGTCTATAGTTATTATGATGTTAACATGTGGTAATCAACCAAACCACTATCTTTAATGCAGAAGTTCTAAATATTAATTTAATCAAACTTAGATATTATGCAGTGGAACAGAAGATAGTAACAATATCCATGTGGCTCTCTGCATTGTTTAGGATATTGCTTCACTTTGAAGTTTGCAAACATTTATGGTTGAATATGAGCTTTTCTTAGACCAAAAAGAAAACAAATACTTAAATGTTAGTATGTCAGTAATGTATAAAAACAAAGGATCAAAAATGTCAGAACTCATTCATGCATTAAGTTCAAACCACACACTCCACGTGATATTTTATCTGTTAGAAATTGTTTAAGCATAATATAATAACACTTTTCCAATGTGATCGAGATTACACTAACGTCTACATTGACCTAATGATAGTGTGTTTGTTTCCCCGATTAATATCGTCTTCCAGTAGAAGCTACCTTTTGTAGCTTCGTATTATTCGTGCATTTGATTCTCTCCACCGTGAAAGCAAACACACGCTGAATGTCTCTCGGGGCTTGCCCTTGTTAAAACCTGAACTTTAAGAGAGCTTCGAACAATTTCCTCTTGTTATATGTGATATAAAAATGGAACAGTACAAAATAAAATTGATCACTGAAGAGAAAGTGAATGGTATACCTTCCTAATTTGATACATAAAAAATTTATATGAGAATAAGTGAAGTCGGACCTAGTTAAGCATAATCAGGCATTACTTTCTTCAAAAACTTAATTGAACCAGATTCTTCAGGGGCAACTTCATCAAAAGAAACATAATTTTGCTCCTTATCGTACACATGACACACCGTCAGGATTGTCTTCATCAATCGCCAATTCCAACTAGCCTCATTCAGATACTGTTTTTCCAACACAGAAAATTAAGATATCAATAGTTAGCTTAAGTGTTTGTTAGTTCGGACATTGATAATGTTTTAGAGTTCAATGCTGACCCTCATTTCTTTCATGAAGAAAAGCATAAAAAGATATTGGCATTATTGATCTTACCTTTCCCCAATTTTCTTGGAGAGATTTATGGGCTGCTCGTAAATTATAGCTCGGTATTTTCGGGGATATATGGTGTGGAATATGGACATTAATATCATGGCATAAGATCTCGATCCTGTTTAAAAAAGAAGTCAGAAATACCGATTAGTCAGGGTACCATCAAGTTAATTCTGCAAACCTGCACTTTGAAGACATCAATGTGCAATGAAAGAAAAAACATTCAATGAGCCATGAAAGAAAAACATTCAACAGTAGCTGATCTATTATGAAGCATATACTACATTCACGCATCCAGTTATTGGCAAGAAAAACATACATTAGAATACAAAGAGCAGAAAAAATACATTACCATTGAGGGTAAGCGCAATGAACCGTTCCATTAAGCTGTGCTTGTGCGGCATTCCACTCTTCTGAATATTTGAACGGTATGTGTGGTGCAGTATGATGTACCATGGTGAAAGTACTCATCTATGATTGAGAGCAAAAGAATACCTCTTAAACTTGTACTATAAATTTCAACTGTTATTAAATTATTAAATTATGCAACAACTCGACAAGTGAAATTACCCAGAAGTGATAGCCCAACCATGGCATCAACCAGAATTTTATCCATCCCATGATTCCAGTCTTGTAAATAATTAATGGCCATCCAATTGCTATGAAGCCAAAAACACAAGCTAAACTTATCTTCACTCTCTTTATTTCATTGGGTCTGAACTTCGTCAAATCGAAATGAACGACCAACCTGAAAGAAATTAAGACGTGTCATGATTCTGTATAAACTAAAATACTAAATGTCAAAATAATTGAAAGCAGGGCTGATTAGGAAGTGTTTAATGCATTCCAAGGCATATAGTTGATCGTACCAGTGAGCTATAGACATCCAGCATCGAAGTGGACCGTATCCATTTATTATTGCTTTCCTCAAAAGTGGATTTGACTCAATCTCGTCTTTCCAAACAGGCTGCCAAGCAGTATCTTCTTTCAACCTGTATCATTAAAGATGATTTACAGTAATGAAACAGAAAAGCTACAGCTTCAGTCCATACATGGATGTTAACATTACACATCTTATACGGTGCTTTGATTTATGCATACTGCATGCAGCCTGAATTTTACACTTTCAATTGGTTTTTCAAGGCTAAAAAAAACACAAGTTTCACACTTCATGCATTGAGTATAAGTATTAGTAAGTCCATCTACGGCAGAAATTTAATGCTACAAATGATTTACAAGATGCACCTAAAAAACAAAAAATAGAAGAGAACACCACTTACATGTTTGTTTTTGCATGATGCTTGTCGTGCTTAAATCGCCATGGCTCATATGGATAAATTAGTGGTAAAAAGGCCAGAGTTCCA
Organism: Lathyrus sativus; assembly: GCA_963859935.3. Taxonomy (NCBI): domain Eukaryota; kingdom Viridiplantae; phylum Streptophyta; class Magnoliopsida; order Fabales; family Fabaceae; genus Lathyrus; species Lathyrus sativus. The sequence continues at coordinate 667,479,724 of OZ012738.1, forward strand.
ACAATGTCTTCTACCAATTTGTTTGTTGAAAATGATTTGTGAGCGCAATCATGTCCTATAACAAAGAACTGCGTGGCAAAATGGAAAGAGGATTTCAAAACTTACACCCAAAAAAGAAGAAGCTTGCCAAGATCTTCAAGATATGAGTTAAAATGATTTGAGAAATCAGTAACAAATAATCATAAGTCAAATGTGTGTTGAACTAACCCCAGTTACAGCAGTCCCCGTCCAAGCCCAAGCCAGAGGAAGTAGATACCAGGGTGCTTTAGAAATCATAAAAAGCCCCAACGCATACGAAGTGGCCGATATCAAAACAGTTTTCCATGCTTTCACATCATCAATCTCAAAAACCTTCAAAATGTAAAGTGATTATTATTTAAATATAAATAAATATTGAAACTATCAATATCGTGGAATGGTTACTGTTAAGAGTCTCACATTGGATGAGATATAGTCCAACATTGTGTTTATAAGTAGTGGATAGCTCAGCTTACAAGCCGGTTTTTGTAAGAGTTGAGTTAGGCCCAACCCAAATTTCAAGAGTTACAAAAGAAAGAACACATCCTATCTTTCTTTCTTTCTGGCTAGTATAATTTTTCCACCCAAAGTATAGGGTGTGAGAAAAAAACAAGAATGGCGTAGAGATAGATGAATCATATATAGTCATCGACACTTTCTCTTAGTCATAAAGTGAAGCAAATGTTACTCTTGTCATTGATGTTTTATTATAAACAATAAACATGTACCGAATCGTGCTACAAGGAACAACTCCTTAATATTCTTTACACAAGAAGAAAACACCCTAATGAATGTTATTTAAGTGATCAAATGAAGGAATCTAAAGAAGTGTCCCTACATTCTAAAATTTCATGATAAAGTACTGACACTGAAAAACATGACATAGACTTTAATAAAAGCACCTTCTTAGGAAGAGAAGTGATGACGTCCTTCAACGTAACAGTGTCAGGAAGCGGCTCCCCAATTTGGTTAAAACCGTAGCGTTCTGCTAGCTCTTTTCTGTACTCCTCACTTTCCACCGGAGCTGGCTCGAGCGGAATTGCCACAGCTCGTATAACTCCAACTTTACTCCTACGTATAAATTGTCTTTGACCTTTATGGATTAACCTGTCACCCTTTAGGTTGAACGAGCCTGCGACGACAATGTAGCAACTGGTTATTTTAAAGGCATCCATATCATTCATACACAATTCATTAAGTATAAACTTTAGGTATTGCCCGTTTGTCTTCTATTTCGTGTTTATTAACAAAGGTATCATGAGTTTTAAGTATACTGATACTGTATGAAAAATTAGCACTAAAAATGGTATCAATGAGTAAAAGACAGAGAAATCAACAACAGAGAAATTTGAAACAGAATGCTAGTGTAGACAATTCAGTGATAAACTCAATTAGTTGATTAATTAAAAGTTAAGTAAAGGAATAAGATGCATGGAATACCAGCAATGTTTCTTCTGGAATTCAAAAGTGGCGTCCGGTGGGAAGAAGAACACTGCAAAAAGAAAAGGTGAATTTGAATTGAAGAGTTGAAACATTGAAAGGAGAAAAAGGAAAGAGAGGGAAAATGATGAAAACCTTTAATTGGAGTAATGAATTTGCAGAGGTGCAAGCCATTTTGAGAGGAATTGAGGTTTCTCTGTAGAAAAGATAAACTTTTTTGGTTTATATATTTGACGAGTGAGAGAGAGAGAGGGTTCAATGGGATTGAGAAGAGAGGAAGTTAGCGAGAGTGTTTGGGTGTGGGCCCTACCAAATGTGGATGCAGATGGATAGCCCATTCCAGCCGCATGTATGTATGTACTTCTCACGAGATGCACCATTAATTATTAATTAGGGTGGCATTTTAGGAGACTAATGGTCAAATTTGTCTACCAAAAGCCAATCGTCCTCATGATTTAAGAGACTAATTAATTGCTACAACTATGCAATTAATCAAAAACGATTTAAGAGACTAATTAATTGCTACAACTATGCAATTAACAAATAGATTTAATTATAACTTTGATCTTTATTTTCAATTCGATTAAAGTAGAAAGAATCCGAGAAAAAAAACTTTGAAGATTAACGTAACCTCCATCATTTGACAACTATGGAAAATTATAATTGAACCTCTTATTTTTAATTCGAGTAACTTTGATCTCTTGTTTTTAATTCAATTAAAGTAGGAAGAACATAAATTTTGTGGAGATTTTCGTAATCTCCCTCATTTGACAACTATGAAAAATGACAATTGAACCTCTTAAAAAGGGGACAAAGGTTACAAGGTCTTGCAATGCATTCATAGCAAAAAATTATGAGAAAAAAAGCTATGAAGATTAATGTAATCTTTATGTGGGATGGAAAAACACCTCATAGAAAATTTAAAATGTCCTTCAGATTTCTAAGATGCATTTTCAGACATATATTATTTTAAATCAAAATGTTAATTGATCCTGAGATATATCTTTAGAATATTTTAAAACATTCACCATGCATCCCACTCTGAAAGGCATTTTACACGTTAATTATTTCGGAGATACATATTCGTTTAGTGTTTACGGAGATGGATCTTCGTACCCTATCAGTATAGTGCAGATTATGTTTGTTTTATGGTTTACGCAGATGAAAGTGATGATTTATAAACGTTAATAACCATGTTATGTGATGAGATTTAAATCATACAATCGATATGCAAAAGTAACATATATATAAATCCAGATGGTCCAAAAATGACATATATAAATAAAGTTAAAATACACGATAAAGTAGAATGAAGTGAAAATAAAATACAATCTATAACGAATAGTACAACTAATATATATCACTGCACTACTGTGTATGTCGGACTACAGCTACTCTGACTCATTGGCCTCCATTACCCCCCGTCCTTTGGCGTTGTCTCCGGTACAACAATGTCTCTCGTGCATCTATCACAATGGCATCTAGGACCTGCCTTACCTCAGACTCATCAGGGAAGATACATCTGTCAATGTCTGTCTGCACTCCACTATGTAACAACATTTATGCAAGGCATCATGAGCATGATCTAATTGTGGTTGATCCTCCTCTAGTATCTCCTGATGAGCTGGTCTCAGTAGATCTCCTAGAGTAATATGTACCATATACGAATGTGACACCCTAAAGAACCACCTGATGTACTCGTCGATGTTGAAGGTGAGAAAATACTTAGAAGGGGGTTGAATAAGTATTTATATAAAACTTATGGCAATAAAAACTCAGATTTTTATCCTGGTTCGTTGAACTCAACTACTCCAATCCACCCTATCAAGAGTGGTTTTCCTTTCTCAACAAGGACTTAATCCACTATTAATCAACTGATTACAATAGCAAGCACTAAGAGCAATTGTTCTTAGTCTTTTTAAGAACTACTGATCCCAACTGGATCTTCTTAAGAATCTTTTACAATCAAATGTAAGAATAAAACAAGTGTTTAAATGCTTCTAATTAAGCTATATCACAACTGTGATTTTACACTTAAGTTTTTAAGAACTTAGAAATAAATTCAGCAAGATAAAGATTTGTATGAGAGCTTGTAATGAATTTCTTTCAATATTTCGTCAACTGAAGAAGAGTGATGGAGTCTTGCTTTTATAGGCACAGAAGTCCAAGTTGTTTTCACGTTGAAGACTGTGTACTGAAAAGGGCTGTAGCCTTTTTGTCTTCACATTACATGACCTTTTCTAGAAGTAGAATGCACAGATAAATCCTTTTTGTATGTGTTCTTGTGTCTAGCATAAATGAGGAAAGAGTCGTTTGGTCTATCCAACGGACATAACTTTGAATTCTTCTTCAACAAGTTTCTAATACTCAACAAGTAACATCAGAGCCTTGAATGATCAGAGCCTTTGATGTTCATCAGAGTTTGCTGAATCAGAGCAATGCAGCAAGTATGCTTTCAGCGTGTAATTGTTCAGAGCAGAGTTTTAGGATCAGATCCTCAGTACTGGCAGCATAGTACTATCAGAGTCTTCTGAAATAAACTAAGCTTGAAACTCTTCATACAAAATTCTTCAATGCTTCAGATGCTTCTGGCTTCTGCTTCAGATTCTTCTGTAGCTTCTGCTTCAGATCCTTCTGTAGACAGCGCTCAGAATCTTCTAGAAGATGCTTCTAACGCCTCAGAGCCTTGCATAATTTCATGTTCAGATCTAATTTGCTTTCAGAATAATATTTACTTTAATATCTGCAGCAAACATACTTAAACAAATTTTAGAGTATATAATTCTTTAATACAAAATTTCGTAAGAGTTATCATCAAAACATAGAGATATAATTAAGAACCAATCCGTGTTCTAACAATCTCCCCATTTTTTATGATGACAAAAACATAAGAAATTTTGTTCAATAAAAATATAATTATAACTCCCCCTGAGATAATGAATCTCCCCCTGAATTGAATACTTAGAAAGAATAGAAATTTCCCTTTTTATATGAGTATTCTTTTCAGAATCAGAGTCTGATTATTCTAAAAAATTAGATCTTGACTTGGATGAATGTTTTAGAATCAGAGCCTGATAGGTTAAACTTGATCTGGAGATCTCAGAGTTACTTTTAAAGAATTTGTCAGATTTTTCAAATGTTCTGAAATACTAAGAGTTCACGTTAGATATAATTAGATATGTCTGAATTTCATTTAGGTAGAGTTTATTTAAATAATCAGATCCATTTTCTCCCCTTTTTTTGTCATAATCAAAAAGTAAAACTTTTAAAGACAAATAAAAGGAAATACAGAAAAGGTGCATTCATGAAGAGAAAACATCAGAGTCAAACATTCATTCAGATAGAAAACAGACAAATCATCAGATAAGAAGTTCAAGTACATGTGCACAAACATCAGATACAGAAAACAAAAAACTAAGTTTGCTTGGAAAGAATCATCTTCAGAAGATGGGTGATCTCAGATGTAGATTCTTCTTGCTTGGACATCCACTTCTCAATATTCTCAGTCTTCTGATCTTGTTTAGCCATCCAGGACTTGATCTCAGATTGCCCAGCTTCCAATACTGCAATCTTATCTTCTAAGTCTGGGTTTTCTTTCTTGATCTCAAATGAAGAAGATGGAGTAGATTCTGGAGCAGGAGCAGAGTCAAGAATCATTGGAGTTGCAGAGTCTGGGTCCACAGATTCAGATGCAGAAGGTTGATTCACTATTGTTAGAGCCAAAGGATTCTCTTCCATGATAACTTCAGAAGCAGATTCTTCAAGAGTTTCAAGAGTAACAAATACTCCAGAAGTTGAAGGTACATCTTCAAGGAGCATAGTTGGAGATCTTTCCAAGTTCCATAGCATGGTTCTGGTAGACTCAGCAAATCTGAGCTTCGCATCATCAGAGAAAGCATTCTTCAGATTAGAAGCAACCATATTGAATCTTAAAATGAAGCTATTCCAAATAGCATCAGATTCATTGAAGTTCATGGTTGACAAACATCTTTTCTTCATAGAGCCTAAATGCATCTTAAATTCTTTCAGAAAACTAGCAAATAAATTATCAACATTCAGCCTGGGTTTTGGTTTAAGAAAGTCTTCCAGAGTTATTGGTTTAGGTTGTTCTGGTGGTGGAATGGTGAATTCTGGGATGATGATCCAAGGGCTAGGATAAGGTGGTGCCATCTTAGCAGGCATGAGATGAAAGAATGGTTTACGTTGGCGAATTCGTGGAACAATACATATTTTATCAAAAAAAGTATGGGACAAATGCAGATTGTCTTGGCTTATCAAGGCATGGAACAGAATCTGATTGTGTTGGTTGATCAAAGAAATGTTCTATTCGGGTTCCAGATGGAAGGGGATCAGATGAAATAGGTTCAGAAGATGCCAATGAAACAAGTTCAGATGTTCTTGGGGTAGGTTCAGGAATGATAGCATCAGATGGAATAGATGTATCAAGATGTGTTTGTTCAGGTTGGGTTGGTTCAGGTTGGGTTGGTTCAGGTTGTGTTGGTTCAGGTTGTGTTGGTTCAAGTCCTCTGAGAGAAGGGGGTGATCTAAGATCTGGATGAACATCAGATTCAGATGAACCAGATGAAGTAGAAACAGAACAGGATGTTGAAGATACGTCAAACATCATTTTGAGGGGTTGGATGTCTAGAACCTCAGAGTCAAGTATGTTTGATTCAGTGGATTGGGTTTGATCTGGTTGAGGGTTAGGTTGAGGAATAGATTGAGGAATGGATTGAGGAATGGGTTGAGGAATGGATTGTACAAATGTTGGTGGTTCAGAAACAATGGGTTCAGATGGAATTGGTTCAGGTACTGGAATTTGGGAAATTTCAGGTTGTTGAGGTGTTGGAATTGTTGATTCTTGTGGTGTTGGTGTTGGTTCTGTTATTTTTGTTGTTTGTGGTTCTGATTGAGGGATTTATGGTTGAGATATTGGTTGTTGTTCTGGTTCTTGTTCTGATTGTTGTTCTGGTTGTTGTTGTGATTGTTGTTCTGGTTGTTGTTGTTCTGATTGTTTTTATGGTTGTTGTTGTTCTGGTTGTTTTGGAGTAGATTCTGCTGGTGGTGTTTGTATTGATTCTGCTATTTGTGAAGGTTGTGGTTCAGATGAGGGAATGTCAGATGATGGTTGTGGTGCAGATGTTGTTTGAGTGGATTCTGGAGGTGTAGGAGAGATTGGTTTAATTAGAACAGATTCTGGGGTGTTGGAGCTTGTGATTCAGAAACCTTTTGTTGTTCAATTTTCTCAGATGTACTTGGTTTAGATGGTTGTTCAGAAGATTGAGATGGATCAGATGATTTTAATGGTGTTGTGGGAACAGGATCATATGTTGTAGGTGGTTCAGAGGTTTGAGATGGAGAAGAAGTTGTTTGAGTTTAAGAAGGAGGGGGTTTAGGAACAAAGCTAACTGTTGATAAATCTACTGCAATTTTAGAAATAGAAGATGAAGATGATTTAGTACCTCTTATCTTGATGCGTTTGGCAGGAATAGGAGGAACTTCTCCAGAAGCTTTTCTCTTAATCTGCTTCTGTGGTTTATCAACAACCTTCTGTTTCTTCTGTGCAGCAGCTTCTTCTGCCTCTAACTGTCTTCTTTTTCTCATGTTTTCCTCATATACATCTGGAATGGGTTCTCTTTCACGTATCAGAATGTCAGCAGGAATGAGAGTTCCATCTGCTTTGCACAATTCAATGTACCTAAGAATAATGTCTCTTGGTTCCTCAGCACCAAAGATAGGGAAGTCTTGAACTGGAATCCTCCTCTGTCTGACTTCATCAATATTCAGCTTTTTAGGAGCAGTTGTGAAATCATCTACAATTCTTATCCTTTGGAGACTTTTTCCATTCAAAGGTCTTCCAATTATTGAATCAAGTTCTTCTGTTACTCCAGCTTCATGTAGAGCAGCTACCAGACCATTCTCTGTCATAATGTCTGAGATCAATCTTCCAAAAGGAATCCATGTTCTAATCTTTTGTCCTTTAGTCTTGACAAATTCTCTGGATGCATTAATGAGATTCCACAGATGCATGAAGAGAATGTAAGACAGATCTACTTTTGTACTCTGACTTAAGCAGTATATGAAATAAAGTTGTTCATTGTTCACATAATCTGGAGAATTTGTGGATTTTCTGTGATTGATGCATCCCAGAAAAATCTTTGCCCAGATTTTGTAGTCAGGTTTCAGATCCTTAAATTTGTTTGAAGCTTGTCCAGAAGACATGACTTTAGCATACACTTCTTCCATTTTCACACGCCCAGCTGGCAAATGAGAAACTCCATCAGTTTCTTCATACCCAATGAGTTTCCTGATGAGATCTTCAGTGATGATAATCTCTTTTCCTAGAACAGAAGAGAGAATGAACTTAGGGTAAACAAATGCGTGAATCCAAAATTCCTTCACTAAGTGTGGGTAAACAGGACCAAATAATCTATCAAAATACTTAACCCAGCCTTGAGCATCAATAATGGGACGTAAATCAAAACCATTTTCAGCTAAAGAATCAAATTCCACCATTAATTCACATAGAACTTCAAGCTGATCAACTGGTGTCAACAGAGTTCTCTCAGGTTCCTTGAAAGGAGTAGCACCCATGTTTGATGATGAAACTGCAGCCATTGCTGATTGAAACTGAGCTGAGGTTGAAGAAGATGTTTCCATTGTTGAAGGTGATGAAGGTTTAGGTTTAGGGTTAAGATGGAGACTGAATAACAAACAGAAATGCATATATTGTTTGTGAAGTGAAAAGTGTGAAATGGTGTGATTTGTGATATTTATATAGAGAAGCTAGGGCACACAAACAGACACAATTAGCACGTATTCACTTAGCATTAAATGACATTTAATGAAAAGAATAATAATCATTACAAAGCAGTAATTAATTCTGACAAATTGGGGGGAAAACCAAGAATTTTAACTATTCAAACAATACCTCAAACATCTCTTCAGTGTTGTACACACCATCTTTTCAGATTCAGTGTGACACGTGTTTGCTTGCATGTACTTCTGAATTCTCTTGAGAAATGAAATGTTAGCCAACGTTCAGATCTTCTGAGATTTGTTAGTTCAGATCCACATAAAAATAATAATTCAAGAAATCAAATAAATGACAAATGAAATACTTCAAAGCCTTAAACATTTTGCATCTGAGAAGTTTGCTTCTGATAAATATTATTCTGGACAAAGTTCCATACCAATATTTTTCAGAATGAACTTGAACCTATCTTCAGCAAGGGGTTTTATGAAAACATCTGCCCATTGATGATCTGTATCAACAAAGGCTAAGTTTATAATACTCTTCTGAACATAGTCTCTAATGAAATGATGTTTAATTTCTATATGTTTTGCCTTAGAGTGTAAAATGGGGTTTTTAGATAAACATATAGCAGAAGTATTATCACTGAATACGGAAATATTACTCTCAAAGATCTGATAGTCTTCTAGCTGACTTTTCATCCAGAGCATTTGCATGCTACATCCTGCAGCAGCAATATATTCTGCTTCTGTAGTTGATAGTGCAATTGTAGGTTGTTTCTTGCTGTACCAGGAGATTAGATTTCTTCCAAAAAATTGACAACTTCTAGAAGTGCTTTTTCTTTCCACTCTGTCTCCAGCGTAATCAGTATCACAGAATCCAACTAATTTGAAATCATCAGATCTTCTGTAACACAAACCCATATTAGAAGTACCTTTCAGATACCTTAGAATCCTCTTAATAGCTGTTAAGTGTAATTCTCTAGGATCTGATTGGAATCTTGCACACAGGCATACACTGAATAAAATGTCAGGTCTAGAAGAAGTTAAGTAGAGAATAGATCATATCATACCTCTGTAGAGTTTCTGATCTACTTTCTTACTAACCTCTTCCTTACCAAGAGTGCTTGTTAGATGCATAGGAGTCTTTTCCATCTTACTATCAGTCATGTTAAACTTCTTCAGAAGCTCTTTAACATATTTGGTCTGATGAATGTAAGTGCAATCTGGAGTTTGGTTGACTTGAATTCCCAGAAAGAATCTCAATTCTCCCATCATGCTCATCTCAAATTCAGCCTGCATACATTGAGCAAACTCCTTTCCCAGCATAACATTGGTAGATCCAAATATAATATCATCCACATATATTTGACAAATCAACAGATCTTTCTTAAATGTTTTACAAAAGAGTGTTGTGTCCACTTTGCCTCTGATAAAAATTTTCTCCAGAAGAAAATTGCTTAATCTCTCATACCAAGCTCTGGGAGCTTATTTTAACCCATAAAGAGATTTCTTTAATTTAAAAACATGTTCTGGAAATTTTTCACTTTCAAAACCAGAAGGTTGGTGAACATATACTTCTTCTTCTATAATTCCATTTAGAAAGGCACTCTTAACATCCACCTGATAAAGAGTGATGTTACTTTGTGCAGCAAAAAAATGAGTAAACGAATAGACTCTAACCTGGCTACAGGAGCATAAGTCTCTGTAGTTTGAGGGAAATTTATGGTACTTTCCTGAGGAAGGCACTGTAGATGGCTTTCATTTTTTCTTCTCACCTCTTTCTCAAGTATCCAATGATGTTGGAGCCTTCATGTGAGTTTAGTTTCTCCTGAGGAGGAATGTAAACCGATCACAGTTGTTGAGCCACATGGGATATGATTCCTAAGTGGAAGCCCCCTAGTACTTTCCTGAGGAAGGCACTATGGGTCTGTTCACTTAGTTCCCTTAGTTTATGTAGGATTTCTCAAGTATCCGATGATGTTGGAGCCTTCATGTGAGTTTAGTTTCTCCTGAGGAGGAATGTAAACCGATCACAGTTGTTGAGCCACATGGGATATGATTCCTAAGTGGAAGCCCCCTAGTATTTTCCAGAGGAAGGCACTATGGGTCTGTTCACTTAGTTCCCTTAGTTCAGGTAGGATTTCTTAAGTATCCAATGATGTTGGAGCCTTCATGTGAGTTTAGTTTCTCCTGAGGAGGAATGTAAACCGATCACAGTTGTTGAGCCACATGGGATATGATTCCTAAGTAGGAGCCTCCTAGTACTTTCCTGAGGAAGGCACTATGGGCCTGTCTACTTAGCTCCCTTTCTTTGGTAGGCTTGTCTTGAAGCTTGAAGACTGGGATTGATTTCTCTTGTGTAGGGTTTTGCTTTAGGTTTTTGTTCAGGGGTTTGATTAGGGGCTTTGTTCAGGGGTTTGATTGGGGGCTTTGTTCAGGGGTTTGATTATGGCTTTGTCTAGGGGTCCTGCTCAGGGTTTGGGCTTAAGCTTTTGGATAGGAGTTTGCCAGGCTGGTTAGCCTTCTCTGTGTGTTGTTTGACTTGTGTGGTGCTGTGCTGCATTAGACTTAGGGGTTCATCTAGATATTTCTGAGATAGGTGCATCTTAGAAATAGGCTTTGTGTGCATGAGAAGTTGAGGTGGTCCTCCTTCTGCTTGATTGTTATTGAGTGGCTTTGCTTGCTGGTATTTGGTAGAGCTGAGCTCCCTTGCCTCTGTGGTTTGTGGCTTTTGTGCCTTGCTTGTTTGGTTGTTGCATTCATGCATATTTCCAGTATTTCTTTACTTTGTAGTGATTCCTGGTTGCTGTTCAGTCCTGTTGCCATGATCCCTTAGGAGCTCTAACTTCTCTGCTGTGGAGGAGTTATGATAGACATTAGGTTGGTTAACCAGGCATGATAACATTAGGTAGGTTCCCCTTTTCAACCATAGTTTTAGGGTGTCTCTTTCCTTTCTCAAAACAACAGAAAAACACCTAATAAAGGATAAAACAAAAGTGAATTCATTTCTTCCGTCAAAAGATTTGAACAAACATCAAAACCTTTTGCCCTCCTGGACTGTGAAAACCCTTGGTTAAGGTGCATTTTCCCATAAAAAACACTTGAACAGCTTGTGTCGTGCGTAGCCCGAACTACGTTTGCTCTGATCTTCCATGCCGTGTGGAAGTACGTAGGCACAGGACGCGATGTCCTGGCGAGCAACCGTCCCCCCGTCTAGACGTAGGTAGTCGAACTACGTTGACTCTGACTTTCCCATTGCACGAGGGAGTACGTAGGCCCAGAACAACGTATGTTCTGTCGAGTCCTGTCCTTTTCTTTTCTTTTCAGACTGACCACTAACGTAGATAGATAAACACACCCTTTTCCTTATAAACACCAGGCGTGGATCCCGTCGAGTACGACGGACGTGAGGGGTGCTAATACCTTCCCCTCGCGTAACCGACTCCCGAATCCAGGTTTTGGTTGCGATGACCATACCTTTCCCGTTTTTGCGAGGTTTACTTCGAGCGTTTCCTTTCCCTCCGTTGGGATAAATAACGCACGGTGGCGACTCTTCTGTCAGCCGGCGCCGATTTTCACAGTAGCGACAACTTGTAATGTAATAATAAACATAAATTTTAAAAAAAATGAATCCAACTAACTTTACCTCTCTCTTCTAGATATGTTTGGCAGTATGGTCTAGGTACAGAGGCAGCAACGACGCCTTTATAAGGCCTCTTCCAAATGACTGAGGTGGCTCATCATCCTCAGCAACCTCACCAGTCGGAGGTGACACTGGCTCAGCAGCCTCATCATGTCAGAGGTTGGACTGGCTCAGAAGCATCATTAATCGTAGGTGACACTGGTGCATGGTACCATCGATGAATCAGGTACCTCTAACGGCTGAACTGGTGAAACTTGTCGCCTACGGGAGGATGGAGGGGGTGATGCACCAATAGGTGAAACTCGTCTCCTGCGGGAAGAAGAAGATGGAGAAGCATAAGTCACATAAGTAGATGCATTTGTATGGCTAAAGTGAATATGAGCCTCTTAAACCTAAATCTTCTCCCTTTATACCGATGCATGTTGTGCAATCCTTTCATGCCTTATTTTATCACCTTTATCAACCATAATGCATGTAAGTAAACCAGACAATTAGTACAAGCAACACTACAAGAAAAAAAATAGACTGATAATTTCCTGAGATGCATCTCCGATTATTGGGAAACTAAATGTTGAAAAGTTCTTTCAGAATTTTTTGCAACTCTTCAGGCCATTAAATGGCGGCAATGCAGACATACGAACCCCAAAAATAATGGTTTGATCGTTATTTTCAACCAAAAACATGTTTTACAGTATATACAAACTACCATTCATGCAATTACTACCCATTTCTCACATAAGTCATCATTTTCTACTCATTTACACAAAAATTCAAAAAACTTATACATCAAAAGTTTATAAATTTAGACTTTACTTCGGTGTTGAATGATTCTCTGATGTACCTGATCTTGATTGAAGAACCTTTGAGCATGGTTGTTTGATTTTGGACTTGGTTGATGGAAAACATTTTGAGAGAGTTTGAGAAAGTTTTGAGTTTTTTTAAGAAATGAGGAAGGAGAAGGGTTCTGGCGCGATTTAAGCTCCAATACCTTTTGGAGATCCATCTCAAAAATAAGTTTAAAGATGCATTTCCAGAGTATTTTAACGTTAAGTTAGAATTCTATGAACTCGGGGTGTGTCTGGAGATGTATCTCTGAAATCTAGGGACATTTTAGTATTTTCACATGGTGCCTTAGTAATATATAGGGTGCATTAAGAAATTCCCTCCCACGATATGCATCATTGATTAGGGTGGCATTTTAGGACACTGATGGTCAAATTTATGTAGCATACCCAATCGCCGTCGTGATTTTAGAAGACTAATTAATTGTTAGTAATATGCAATTAATCAAAAACTCATACTAGTATATGGAGTGGACACAAATATGGAGTATTGTTTCACTTTCAAAAAATTTATCAAATTTTTTAAATCAAAATATAATTAATTGACATTTTTAGTTATAACAAATAAATTGTATTTAAAAAATAATTTAATTACAACTTTGGTCTCCTATTTTCAACACGATTAAAGTAGAAAGAATAGAAAAAACTTTGGATATTAACGTAATCTCAAATAGGGGAAATGACAATTGGACCTCAATAAAGAGACAATGGTTATCATAAGATACACAAGGTCTTGCAACATGACCAGAGCAGAAATGACGAGAAAAAAGCTACAGAGATTAATATAGTCTCCCTCATCGGACAACTATAGGAAATGGTAATTGGACCTCCCGAAAAAAGGGACAAGGAGTTCCCGACAGGTACGTTACAAATAACCATAATTCGATGTTGTAGAAAGTGGTCCTGAATGAATATTAAAGTTAGACACACTAATTCGCCTAAAGGAACCGGCAATAAGTTGTGGTCAACCCATTTAATTAAATTTTCATTTATTTTATATGCAAAACGCAAGGTATTTCTATGATGTAGTGACATTTCTTTCATCAGAGAATCAATACATTTACCCTAAAATCTCTCTTTTCCTTGTGATCACAAAGGATTTTATGATCTCTAGGGCAAACGACTAAAGAAATCAAAATCTCATAAAAAATGTCATTGGGGTGTTGTCATAAACGCTCCAAGCGGACAATGAAAGCAATCAAAACCCCACAAGTGCAATCATACGATTAAAGGCAAAGATCTTAATATGGCAATAACATACTCACCCTTTCTTTGTAGTTAGCCACTCTGAAGGTCGAGATGATTCACTACCACGTCAACCTCAAATCAGGTACTTATTAGACAAAGGAACACTTGACCACTAAAAAAAGGGAAATTCGACTAATCCCCCTGGGAAAACCAGCTTTCCATTCTCCATCATCTGGTAAATACAAACTTCTTCTCATGGAATAACTCCCGTGGGATAAAAATGTTGGGTTTAGGCTCCCTTCCTATGTGGAGAAATGCTCAAATATGATTAGTCCATTCGTGTCACTTATTTAAATGGAGAGGATCAATTTAGGGTTGATAGAGATAGAGAGAAAAATAGGATTTAAAAAGAGAGAAACCTATTCCCGTTTTTCTGCAATCAGTCTCACTAAATCGACGATTCTCAATTTGTTAAGTGTCAGATCGAGCTCAAATTTGGAGGGCAGGTTTGCAACACTTATATCTAACTTTTGAGCGTTCAAAATTAAAAAAATAAGGTCTAAGGTAAGAGATATCTGCTTCGTACTGAAGCTGCATATTTGGGAAACTTTTTAGCTTTTTTATTCTTATTTGTAAGCTAATTTACTTTATGATTTGCGGTTGTTAGCACTAGTTTGTGAATCACTTTAAGACTCTTTTGTACTTTTAATTGATTATAGTGGAGATATTTCTTTGGTATGGATGACTCGTGGTTTTTACTTTCATATTGAGGGGTTTTCCACGTTAAAATATCAGTGTTCTTTTGTGTCTTTATTTCTTTGATTTGTCGTCTTATATTTGTTGTTGGTCCTCGAGGTTCCTATATTTGTTATACATTAGTCTATTATTGTGTTTTAATTTCCCATAAGAGTGGCATCAGAGCTCTTGGTTAAGGGTTATTTTAATTATTTAAATGGTGGAGTTAAATACAAAGATGAAGATGGTATTGTTGAATGGTTCTAATTACCATTTATAGAATTACAATATGAAAGACTTACTATTTATGAAGAAATTGCATTTACTAGTTTTTCGTTCTACAAATCCGAATTCTATGTCTGGTGAAGAATGGGAGTTTGAACATCAACGGTATATGGTTTTATTCGGCAATATGTAAAAGATAATTTTTATAATCATATTGGTAATGAGACACATGTAAAAACTTGATGGGAGAAGATAGAGTCCTGATATGCCTCTAAATCAATGAATACTAAATTTTTCTTTTTGAATAGCTTCATAAGTTTGAAGTATAAGGAGGGGATTTATATTTCACATCACTTAAGGGAATTTTAAGGGCTCTTTGATCAGATTTCACGAATGAGTATCAAATTTGATGATGAAATTTTGGGACTATTTCTATTGCTATCTTTACCAAAGTCTTGGGGATGTTTTGGGTTTCTATTACAATTTTTTCTCATAGAGATGTTGTTTCTTTGGAAATAGGCAAGATTGGTATTCTTAATGAGGATATGAGAAAGAAGGCCTAGGGTTCTTCATCTTAATCTGAGGTACTTGTCACTGAAAATAGGGGAAGAGTTATAAAAAGAAACTGAAGGGTGGTAAAGAGAATAGCAGAAGCAAGTCCAAGCCACGATACAAGAATCTGGAGTGTCATTATTGTCACAAAACATGACATATACATAAGTATTACTATTTGTGGAAAAGAGATAACAAAGGCAAGAAGGGTAAGTCTAAACAAATAGACCATGAAGATCATGATGATGATCGTGTTTTTACTGCTACTAGTGATGATCTTGTTATTCTCTGTGGTCGTGAGTCTGTTAATCTTGCATCAGACAAGAGCATGCTGATAGTTGACAATGGTGCTACATTACATGTTACGCCAAGGAAGGATTTCTTCACATATTATACTTCTAGTGATTTTGGAGTATTGAAGATGAGTAATGATGGTGTATTTAAGGTAATTAGTGTTGGTGATGTTTGCTTGCAAACCAACATGGGAATGCAATTGTTGCTTAGAGGTGTCAAACATGATCTAGATGTATGCTTTAATTTGATCTTTGTGCATGTGCTTGATGATTGTGGTTATGACAATCACTTTGGTTCTAGATAATGGAAACTCAACAAAGGTAACTTGGTTGTGGCTAGAGGGTAAAAGCTTTCTAAATTGTATTAGATAAAAGCTTTGGTTGCTAGGGACTGTGTGAATACTATCGACATGGAAGCATCTTTGTGGCACCGAAGACTTAGTGAAAGAGGGCTCAATGTTTTGGCCAAAAAGGATGTTCTTCCTGAATTAAAGAATGCAGATTTGGAGAAGTGTTCTCATTGCATGGCTGGTAAGTATACTAGAGTATCTTTCAAGAGACATCCTCCCTTAAGGAAGTCAAAGTTGCTTCAATTGACACATTTTGATGTTTGTGGTCCATTAAAGGTAAAACCTTTAGTGGTGCACTTTATTTTGTTACCTTTATTGATGACTTCTATAGGAAAATATAGGTTTATTTCTTGAAGATAAAAGACCAAGTTTTGGAAAAGTTTAAAGAATTTCATGCTTTGGTTGAGAGGTAGACATACAAGAAGGTGAAATATGTTCGCTTAGAGAATTGTGGAGAGTATTATGGACCATTTTATTTTTATTGCAAGCAATATGCTATTGCACATGAAAAGACTCATCCTAAAACTCCTCGATTTAATGGTTTAACTTAGGGGATGAATTGAACACTAATTGATATAGTAAGGTTTATGCTCTATAAAGCTAAGTTGCCTAATCATTATTCAGGCGAGATACTTTACATGACAGTGAAGTTCCAGAAAAAAATTGGTTTGGAAAGAATTTCAAGTATGATTGTTTGAGAGACTTTGATTGTAAGGCTTTTGTGCATATTCCAAAGGATGAAAGATTCAAGTTGGATGCGAAGTCAAAATAATGTATATTCATCGGCTATGGGCAAGATGAGTTTGGTTATAGGTTGTATGATCATGTATGGAAAAAACTTATTCAAAGTCACAATGTGGTGTTTATGAAAGACCAAACTATTTAATACATTGATAAGGAAGAGAAGGCTACACCCAAGAACAATATCATTTTGTCTAATGTTGATCCAATTATGTTACCTAGTCACAATTTGGATGTTATTGGTGGTGGTGGTGGTCACAATGGCGAGCCATATGATTATGTTAATGATTAAAAACTTGAAGATGAGGTAAATATTACAACTAATGATGGTGAAAGGGAGAGCAATATGTCACATGATGAGAATCTTGGTGAAGCTCCAGAATTATCTCAAGATTAGCTTAAGAGGTCTAACGGGAAGAGACAATCTTCTACAAGGTATAATTATGATGACTATGTAACCTTGACTGATGAGGGTGAACCCGAGTGCTTTCAAGAGGCCATGGCAAGTGATGAGAATCAAAAGTGGTTGAATGCAATACATGATAAGATGAAATCATTGCATGATAATCAAACTTATGGTTTAGTGAAGTTGCCTAAAGGGAAAAGAGCTTTGGAAAATATATGGATTTATAGAGTTAAACATGAGAGCAAGTCTAAGTCTCCAATATGTAAAGTCAGATTAGTGGTGAAAGGTTTCCATCAAAGAAATGGTGTTGGTTTTAATGATATATTCTCACCTATTGTAAAGACGTCATCAATTAGAACCGCATTGAGTTTGGTTGCTACTCTCAATTTAAAGGTTAATAATTAGATGCAAAAACTTATTTCCTTCATGGTGATTTAGAGGAAGAGATCTACATGAAACAACCTGATGGTTTTCAAGTTAAAGGCAAATAAGATCGTGTGTGTAGATTGAGAAAGAGTTTATATGGGTCAAAGCAAGCTCCAAGGAAGTGGTATAAGAAGTTTGAGTTTGTAATGTGTGATCAAGGATACCAGAAGACTACTTCAGATCATTGTGTCTTTGTTAGAAAATTTTCTAACGATCAATTCATTATCCATTTATTAAATGTTAATGATATGCTTATTGCAGGTTAAAGTATTTCTAACATTAACAGGTTAAAGAAGCAATTAGGAGAGTTATTTGCCATGAAAGACATGAGAGACACTAAATAGATTTTTGGCATTAGAATCATGTGTGACAGAAAAGAGAAAAAACTTTGGATGTCACAAGAACATTATATCAAAAGAGTGCTGCAAAGATTTAAAATGGAAAGTTCTGAGGTGGTAAGTACTCCTCTTACTACTCATTTCAAGTTGAGTTCTAATCAAATTTCTTCAAGTGAAGATGAAGTGTTTGATATAAAACATGTTCCTTATGAATTTGTTGTGGGTAGTTTGATGTATGCAATGGTGTGTACAAGACTAGATATAACACATATTGTTGATACAGTCAGTAGATTTTTGTTAAATCCAAATAAACAACATTGGAACATTGTAAAATGGATTTTAAGGTATCTTCATAGTACTACTTCTATGAGGCTTTGTTTTGGAAGAGATAAGCCTACTCTAGTGGGGTACTCTGACTCTGATATGGCTGAAGACATTGATTCCAGAAAGTCAACTTTGGGCTACATGATTAAATTTGCAGGGGGAGTTGTGGCTTGACAGTCAATATTGCAAAAGTGTGTAGCATTGTCTACTATATAGGCTGAGTTCATTGTCATTACTGAAGCATGTAAAGAGTTATTATGGTTGAAGAAATTTTTACAGGAGCTTGGTTTTGTTCAAGAAAAATATGTGGTATTTGTTGATAGTCAAAGCGCTATTTGTCATGGTAAGAATCTGAGTTTTCATAATATGTTGTGTGTGATGAACCTTTTTCAATATTGTTGGGTAATATGTGGTATTTCTTGATAGTCAAAGCGATATCGTAATTTGAATTATGAGTAGATAAACTCCTATAGGTTATGTTGTGTGTGATGAAACTTTTTCGATATTGTTGGGTAATATGTTGATTTGAATGTGTATAAATCATTTGATCTATAATCTTATTAAGTTGCTTATTGTTCTTAATGCTTTTTATGTGAGATACTCTTTTAAATTGATTTTGGGCACATAGGGAATACTGAACATTAATCTATGTGTTAGACATAGGGCAATTGTCATACTTATGCTGGTTAAATAGGAATAGGAGACCTCGAGTAGTCGCATAGGGAATTAACGTTTTGTGCATCGCCTAATCCTACTTACGTTGGTGGACTAGGGATAGGAAAATATGAATAGTTATTAGTGAGCTATTTCACAATGGATTGGTTATAGTGGCTTTGTTAATTCGTCGTGGAATTATAGTAATAAGATGATTCATATAAGGCATCAAACATCAACAATAGAGACATAGGGGACTTAATACACAACCTGACCGCTTTCGTAATTCTATTTAAACTCTTGTTTTATCTTTTGCATTTCAAATTTGAACCCCCCCCCCCCCCATAATTTACTGTTTTCTATACATTGCACAAATTTGTCTTGTTCGAACATAGTCCTTGTGGATTCGATCTTAAGTATTACTTTGACATTATCGGTACACTTGCCAAGAAGTCATCACTCATCCATATTCCTTCTTACAATGAGTGAGCTCTCAAATTTATCTCTTTAAGGTAATACCCAAATATCTCTTTCTTCCATTTTTTCTTTCTTCATTAGTATTTTTGGAGAAAAAGGTTACATGTTTTTTGGTATTTCTACTTCGTATTTTGATGAACCTCATTGCCATATATGTTCTTTGACAGGGATGCTAAATTTATCTTTAAATATGATTTAGGATGTTATTCATATTGATTTATTTTATGTATTTATATAATTCCTTACATTGGAGAACTTCCAACCCGGAACTGAAAGACAACAAGGGACAACTAGTCGGTGTAGGTGAACCAAAAGACGTTGAATACCACCTCTACCTTTGTTGGTGAGGCTAGTTTAGACCATGCCTTTACAGAGGTGGGATCTTATCAAGAGTGGGGGTGATTTCCCCTAAGGAAAACAAAAGGATATACAATAAATATGACAGGAGTGTCGTTCCTCTTCATGAATACCTATTTTCCTTGATAAGTATTTGTCTCCCCTTCAACAATTTTGAGGTTGGCGTGCTTAATCATTTTTAATTTCTCCTTTGCATTTTCATATAGTGAGTTAGGTTTGCATCAAAGTCTTTCATTATTGGTACGAGTACAAGAAGGGAGTTTCATTCATGATACTTTACATCCATCTTTGTAAGGCCCAACACAACTCCGCCGACTCAACGCAAAGTCAAGGTCTAATAACTCTTTGACAGTGTACTAAGATGTTCGACGTTTACCAACAGAGTGTGAAACATTTAAAGGACCAGTACTTTTTGGTTGTTCCTCTTACTGAGATGACTCATGCTAATTTGTGTACCATATAACTCATACCACTTTATCAATTTTCAAATAAATTCTCTAAGTTCTGGTGCAGAATCCATTTTTTCGCGGACTCTAAGACTTACCTATATAATATGGGCGGTTTATCACAATAGGAGATTTAAATGAAGAGGCAATTGATAAAATTATTTGAGGGTTTGGTTTTCATAGATAATGTTATTCCTTATGATGTAGCATTGAATAAACCAAAGAAGCAATACATAGAGACAAGTTTAGAGGTGGACGTAAACTCGAATGAGGTTAGGCAGACCATTTTTTGTGAGTAATGATAAGTGGTTTTTGTGTCATTTTTAACAGTAGTTTTATTTGTTATTATGTCTTGTTTTGCTCATTTTCTTCACTTTTCTATGTTTTATGCCTTGGTATTGTGTTTTTGTCACTTTCAGGCCCTAACAATCATATTGGAAGGAAAAGAGATCGAATCGGCTGAAAATCGAAGAAAAAGGCAAAAGTCAGAATTCCCAATACAAAAACCAGGGACCTGTTACGGGTGCCCGTAACACAATTTGATGTCATTTCCCAAAAAAGATAGCGTTCAGGCTAAGAATCCAATGGCCTGATATGCGTGCCCATAACAGGCAGGCACATTTCCTTTTCTTTGTTTCCTTTTTTGGTTTGAGGGGTTATTGTTTGTAATGCCAGACACATTGCCGATTTAGGGGATATTGAATTAAGAAGACATTTATTAGAAATATTTATTCTATATTTGTTTGGATGTATTTAAAAACACATAGGTAGTGAGAGTGAATATTCTAGAATTTTTCATCGTACAATTTACTTTTCTCTGCATATTTTCTTTCTCTGTAAAAGTCTCCTTTATAGCAATTGGATCAAAGTTATTTTTCAATTACAAGAGCTTTAGTCAAGTTTTGATTTACTGTTCTTTTATTATAATCATCATTGTTATCATGTTTGTTTATTTGAAAATTACCCTGTTTGTGTTGTTTCTCCCTATGAGTGGGTAGCCCCTTAGGGATTAAAGGTCATGAGACCTAACTTATGACTATCTATATGATTAATTTAGTTCATTACAAGGATTTGGAACGCATTATTTTGAAATCCAATTTTTTCAATTAACACTTTGATTACGAAAGTGAAAACAGTTCTCAGATATTGATAATGATCTGAAAGGACTTATATCAATACCCGATAACGAATTTTCAAGCAATTAAGTCCAATGATGCGAAAGCACTCAGAAAATATTGAGAAATGTTCCATTTTAATAGTTGCACTATGATATTGAGTTCTCGATAAATAATTATGAACAAGCAAAAGCTGACAAATTATTTATCGGAACTAAGACAACACGCTAGCGAAAACATGTGTTGTCTACAAAAATCTATTTTTCTATAATCCGCGCGAGATTCCTTGTAACTCGAATGAATTAACTATATAGAGATGTTAGAGTAAGGGATTATGACACTAAATCCTGCTTGTTTTGATTAATTCTCAAATTATCTGCACATAAGTTGTTTACTCAAAAGTGCTTTTAAAACAAGCTATTTTGACTTAAGTGTTTTTTTCACTTAAGTTTGTCTGTTTGCAACTATTTGATTGCTCTATCTTTACACCGATAGGATAGATTTTGGTACTTAACCATTGGTCCTTGTGGTTCGATAACTTTTTACTACTCTGACATCAGTCGTGCACTTGCGGCGTGTCAAGTTTTTGGCGCCGTTGTTGGGGACCAATTGCGTTAATATTGAAATTCTATCTGATCATCGTAGATACTAGAGCTTATTTTTCTTTTTATTTTATTGTGTTTGTTTTTTGTAGTTCTCTCGTTTTCCTTGTATGCGAGGAACTCGTTTTGATTATTCTAATCTGCTATCGTAGAGATTAGAACTTTTTTTTTCTTTTTTGTTTTTTCTTTTGTGGTATACATGAGATATGTCCAAAATATATTGTTCAATTATGTGAGCAATAACCATGGGAACTTTTATCCCAATACCTATAACCCAGAGTGGATGAATCACAAATATTTTTACTATGATAACCACTCCCATTATTTTGAGGAACCACCAAATTTCTAACAGTCCAACCTTGATATGTTAATGGAGAATTTCCTTAAGACATAAACTCACTCTAACTTAGAATATATGATAAAGAGTTTTGTGGAAACATAAACTCTTTTGAATGAAGAGGTTAGAAATCAAAACCTCCCACCATTGAGGCACTTAAACAATTGAACACTACAGTGGAAAATGTTATTACCCATGCTAAAATGTTGGAGACTCAAATCTCTCAAGTAGAACAATAACAAGTAGCACAACAACAAGTTGCTTCTTCCGTCCCTCCCAGATTATTTTCGGGGCAACCTGAGCTAAACCCCAAGGGGCCTGTGAATGATGTAATCGACGGAAGTGGAAAAACAGGTTAAAACTCCTAGGGAGAATGAAAAAAATGTTGAGGGGAGTTCTAGTGAGAAAAAGATAGAGAGTGAGGAAAACCCACCGACACCACCCGAAAAGGAAGTTATAAAAGAGGTAGAGAAGGAATCACCTTATCTTTTCCTCCTTCCAATAAGCCACAAATTCCTTTCTCACAAGGATTGGTGGAAACTGAGGTAGACACCTAATCCAATAGGTATGTGGAGATGGGGAAAAGATCCTTACCAATATACCATTAACCAAGGTCCAGTCTAAAAAGAGAATATTATAGGACCATAAAACTAAGAAAGTTATTGATTTTAAGAGGGGAAGGTTGAGCTTTGAGGTGGGGGTGATAGGATTAAATTCAAACCCGAAAAGTTGATACTTATGATATAACCAGAACTACCCCCACATATTTAGAAGATTAAACCACCAAATAGGAAAAAGAAAAAGAAGAGTAATGGATACGTGAGATGGCTTGATAAATGAGCATGGGCACCTAATACTACTGAGAGTGAAGTTGAGGAATTATTTTTTGAGGAAGACACAATGAGTGATTTCACTTATCACTGGTCGAGCTAAACGACCTTAAACAAAGCCCTTCGTGTGAGGTAACCTACGTTTTTTGCACTAATTTGCTTTCTTTTTTTCTAGTTAATAAAAAACTCATGAAGCAAGAGCAAACAATATAAGAAGTAGTCTTGGTTGATGTCCAAGAGATGATGCAGAAGCTGATGTTGCATTTCCCCCCTCCTCAATGAGAACACCTATGAGTCCACCTCACCTCTCTTGCGTTAAAACATTGAGGACAATGTTTAGTTCAAGTTTTGACGGGTCTTCACCTGTTTTAGTATTTCATTTTGTTATTTATATTTTCCATTTATTTGCTTTTAGTTTCTCTTAAGTAAAATAAAATCACTATTGAATTCCTTCCCAAATCAGAACTGTAAATTTTTTTCATTTGAATGCTTTAATTTTAAGGAAGTTGAGAAAGTATATAGAGCTTGAGGGAAGAGAAGCTAGGACTAGGGACTTTGGGAAAGTTTGAAAACTTAGGTATGACCCTAACACCCTAGGTCTCTCGGAGTATGGACGCGAGTCCAACATGTAAACTTGTGATATAGTACTCGGATTTAAGAAGTACTCCCTTATTTGTTTATTTTGATAGTCCAGCATGATTAGAAAGACTTGCACACACACACACACACACACACACACACACACACACACACACACACACACACACACACACACACACACACACACACACACACACACACACACACACACACACACACACACACACACATATATATATATATATATATATATATATATATATATATATATATGATTGGTTGAGAAAATAAATATTTTGGGTACCAAAAATAATTGAATAATGGTGATAAAGATAACTAGTCCTTTTAACTTAGGTAACCCTCACCCGATTATTTAGCCTAACGGTGACTGAGTCTCAATTATCGTCCAAAAGTGGACTAATAAATGTCAATATACTTAAAAGAAGAAAAAAATAGTAAAAAGGTGCCTAGAAAAAATTTCTAGATCAATCTTATGCATGTGAGGAAAAATAATCGTAAATGCCTTAATTTGATTATCCGAATGAAAGGGGGAGAAAACCTAAGAAGATACTGAATCCCAAAGCATAGTTGGAGATGTGACCGAAAGAGAGATTTAGGTTTGTGGTTTTTACTATGGTGTGTGTTCTTGTAATGCTTTTGTTAAGAGATGACTACCGAGAGAACTAGGACTAGCCAATCAGAACAAAAGCTCACATATGAGTATCGACACACTTTATTTTCAAAAGTTTTTCATTTGAAGTACACCACTTGATCCAAAAAAATTGTTATGCAGACTTTGTTGCTTGAGGACAAGCAACAATCTAGGTTTGGGGGAGTTTGATAAGTGGTTTTTATGTTTCTTTTATTAGTAGTTTTATATTGTTTTTACATCTCTTTTGTTTGCTTTCCTTTTATTTTTCTATGTTTTATGCTTTGGTATGA
This sequence comes from Lathyrus sativus, assembly GCA_963859935.3. NCBI lineage: Eukaryota > Viridiplantae > Streptophyta > Magnoliopsida > Fabales > Fabaceae > Lathyrus > Lathyrus sativus. The sequence continues at coordinate 667,504,361 of OZ012738.1, forward strand.
TGTTTCTCTTGTTTTCCGGTCATGATATGCATTCCAAGCAAAAAAGGGACGAATAGTGGGCAAAACAAGGAAAAAGACAAGAATCAGAAAATTCCAGTACAAAAACCAGGGACCTGTTATGAGTACCCGTAATAGCTGCTACGGCTCGTAAAAGGTGAAGATGTCACAAGCCCTTAAAATCATGCGCCCGTACAAAATCCAGAGGCCTGTTACAGGTGCCCGTAATAGGAGGGCAGGTTTTCCCGATTTGTTTCCTTTTTGGCGTGATTACCTCCACTTCAAGGCTCTTTAATTGCTTGGATTTGATCTTCATTGTGTGTAATTGGCATTAAATACTATAAGATTCTTTCTACGTTTAGGATTTAATATATAAACTCATAGGTAGTCTTGAGTTTTGATCCAATTTTTAATTCACATTTTTATTTTCACGCTTTTTCATTCTGCAAGTTTTGTACAATACTCCATTAGTGCAGTTGGATTGTTTTGAATAAAAAGAATTTCTTTTTCATTAATCAGGTTCTCAATTACTTTAATCATTCATTTATTGATTATGTCTCTATTCGCGATTATTGTTTTGATTGGTTTGTTCCTGAATATGAGTGAGTAGTCCTCTAGGGACTAAGGGTTATGAACACTATCGTCTGATTATTTGCATGACCTAGGCTAGTTGTAGGAATTTCGTACTCTTTATTTTAAAAGTCTGAGTGTTTTTCAAAACTTGCTACGAAAGTAGGAGCATTGCCTTTAGCTATTTGACTTGCGCCGAAAGGGTTAGGTAATATCGGAAAGCTAATTTTTAAATAGTTGAATCCGAGTCACGAAAGTGATCAGAGGAAATTGAGAAAGGACATATGTTTAATAGTTATGCAAAATTAAAGACCACTAACGAACATTACTGCGCGACCGAAAGCCGACGAGTGTCTCGTTCACTAGAGGTAGGGCAATACGCTGGCGAAAGTAGGTGTTGCTATTTTAACTATTTTTTTATAATTTAAGTCTGAATTCCCGTAATATAAATGCCTAGGTCATGTGAATAAGTCTAGGATAAGAGTCATAACCCTATGTCCTACTTGCTTTATATAATTTTTACCCATTTAAACTGTTTTGCTATAATTGATTTTCTGTTTAAGTTGATTACAAAAACTTCGATTGCTCTAGCTTTACACCGATAGGATAGAAATTAGTAATTAACCATTGGTCTCTTTGGTTCAATAATTTTTACTACTCTAACATTAGTCGTGCACTTGCGGTGTGTTAAGTAACAGGAGAAATTTCCTTTTTGTTGAACACTTGTTTGATGGCTTACTTTCTAACCTGTCTACATTTCTTTGGCAATTCTTCTCACCCCCTACACTCTCTCTTCTTCCCTCAACCACCTTTACAGTCATACTCCTGGGTATATTAAGTAAGCCAACCCCTTTTAATTAGATTTTCTATTGCATCCTTCAGATTGATGCACTCATTGGTATTGTGGCCATGACTTTTGCGAAAACAACAATATTTGGACTTATTTGTCCTTGACGATTCTCTTACCAGATAAGGGTTCTTGATGCTGACTTCCTTAAACTTAGCGTAAGCACTTTTTTTTGTTGCCAATTTTATCCCTCAAAGTGTTCAAAGAAGTGTAGGCAGAAAACCTGGATCGGGGTCTGTGTGATCTCTACGGTGAGTATTATCTCTTTCAAGTGCTCAATTGTATTTTGAACCCTCTCTCTCTCCTGCTTCAGATAGGAATTCTTCTTTGTAATTGGTATAAGGTTGTTCTCTATTCATCATATCACTTAAATTATAGGCTCATTCATACCCTAACTTTTTCGAGAACATGCAACAGGGATCAACTATGGTGTGGCGGCTTGGTTGCCCTATGAGTCAACCTCTTATATAACGGTGTCCCTTGGTAGAGCATATTGGAGGTTCTCTTCAATCATGAGTATCATGTCATCTAGGATTATGATTTGTGTCAGTGTATTAGGTTGTATGCGTTACTCACTAAGTCAGGGTTCCCTGTGTGAGTGTAACTTTCCGTTTAGATGTGTTTTGTATGATGTCAAAACTAGGAAACTTTAGCATTTATGTGCATTGGACGGTATCATATTATTTTAATTTTGTATTGTGCATTTTAGCATTAGGAAGCATGTCAACATGTTTGGAAATGGTTTAGAAAATATTCATGCACCAAGAAAATATTTTTATGCATCAAAAATTTATTTTTGTGTAAAAACACTCTACAGGTCGAGACATACGATTATAGGTCGACTTGTAGAAGAATTTTGTGAACTACAGGTCGACACATAAGATGCATAGATCGGCACATGTGCTGCAGTATTAAAGCCTATAGCTTTTGTTTCATCTGCTGCCACATAACATGTATAGGTCGATATATGACTTTGATAGGTTGACATATAGATTAAAAATATTGAAAAATTGAATTTGTTTCTATTCCTTTTACATTCCCTTTGCTTCTCACTTGCTTATATATATATATATATATATATATATATATATATATATATATATATATATATATATATATATATATATATATATATATATATATATATATATATATATATATATATATATATATATATATATATATATATATATATATATATATATATATATATATATATATATATATATATATATATATATATATATATATATATATATATATATATATATATATATATATATATATATATATATATATATATATATATATATATATATATATATATATATATATTGTTAGAACACAGATTGGTTCTTAGTTATATCTCTATGTTTTGATGATAACACTAATGAAATTTTGTATTAAGAAATTCTATACTCTAAATTTGTTCAAGTATTTATGTTGCAGATATTAAATTTAATATTCTTCTGAAAGCAAAAAATGAATATGAACCATGAACTACACAAGGCTCTAAGCGTCAGAAGCATCTCATTAGAAGACTCTGAAGCAGAAGCTACAGAAGCATCTGAAGTATAGACTGAAGACTTTGTATGAAGAGTTTCAAGCACTATTTTTCAGAAGACTCTGATAGTACTGTTTGCTGCAAGTACTAAGGATCTGATCTCCAAACTCTGCTCTAATTGATTTCACGTTGAAGCACTCTTGCTGCAACACTCTGATACAACAAACTCTGATAACATCAAACTCTGATAACCTCAAGGCTCTGATGTTGATTGCTGTGAAATAGAAACTTGTTGAAGAAGATTATTCAAAGTTATATCCGTTGGTATATTCCAAACATCTCTTTCCTCTTCTATGCTAGACACAAGAACTCAGGCAAAAAGGATTTCTCTGAACGTTCTACTTCTAGGAAAGGTCAAGTCATGTAAAGACAAAAGGCTACAGCTACTTTGCAGTACACGGTCTTCAAGCTTGCAACGTCTTGAACTCCTTTGACTATAAAAGCAAGTCTTCAACAACTTTCTATAGTGGACGAACATTGATAAAACTATTGAAAACTCTCTCAAAGCTCTCAGACAAATTATAATTCTTTGTTTAATAGTTTCATACGTTCTTAATCTTAAGTGTAAATATCACAGTTGTGATATAGCTTTCTTATAAGCATTTCAAACACTTGTTTAGTTTACATTTGATTGTAAAAGTTCCTTAAGAAGACTAAGTTGTGGTCAATAGTTCTTAAGAAGACTAAGACAGTTGTTCTTAGTGGTTGATATTGTAATCAGTTTGATTATAGTGGATTAAGTCCTTGTGGAGAAAGACAAATCACTCTTGATAGGGTGGACTGGATTAGTTGAGTTCAACGAACCAGGATAAAAATCATTGTGTTTTTATTGCCATAATATTATTTGAAAACCCTTATTCAACCCCCCACCCTTCTAAGTATTTTCTCACCTTCAGTTGGCATCATAGCTCCGGTTCTGTGAGTGTTATCACTTCACCGTGAACAGAAAAGATCCAGTTGAGAAAACTCTTGATATATTTTGGTTGATACATTATGGCTGAAGCTTCAACATCCAACAACAACAGATATGAAGACATAGATAGAATCAGCACTAAACCTCTTATGTTTGATGGGGAGAAGTTTGACTATTGGAAGGACAGAATAGAGAGTTTCTTCCTTGGATATGATGTTGATCTTTGGGACTTAGTCATTGATGGTTATGTTCACCCCACTGATGGGGATGGCAAGAAAATTGATAGAAAATCTATGACTGAAGCTCAGAAGAAGGAGTTCAGAAATCATCACAAATCAAGAACAATCTTATTAAATAATATATCTCATACTGAGTATGAGAAGATTACCAACAGAGAAACAACATTTGATTTGTTTAAGTCTTTGAAGATGACTCATGAAGGGAACTCACAAGTTAAAGAGACCAAGGCTCTGGCGCTGATCCAAAAATATGAAGCCTTTAAAATGGAAGAATCTGAATCTATAGAAGCTATGTTCTCTAGATTCCAGATCCTCACAGCTGGATTAAAAGTGCTGGATAAAGGCTACTCTACTACTGATCATGTTAAGAAGATCATCAGAAGTTTTCCCATCAGATGGAGACCAATGGTCACTGCTCTGAAGCTAGCTAAGGATTTGCACAAGATCACATTGGAGGAACTGATCAGCTCTCTGAGGAGCCATGAGATTGAACTTGAAGAATATGAGCCTCAAAAGAAAGGTAAGTCAATTGCTTTAAAGTCTAACAAATCTGTTAAAGCATTGCAGGTGGTAGAAGAAAGTTCCGAAGAGTCTTCTTCTGAAGAAGAAGATGAACTGTCCTTGCTGTCCAGAAGGATCAACAAAGTCTGGAAGCATAAACAAAGGAAGTTAAAGAACTTCAAGAAGCCAAATCAATGCAAAGTGTCCTCTGGACACAAAAGATCTGGAAAGAAAGAGGTTGTCTGCTATGAATGCAAGGAACCTGGTCATTACAAAAATGAATGTCCAAAGCTTCTAAAGGAAAAGCCAAAGAGGAAGTTTGACAAAAAGAAGAAAGTTCTGATGGCTAGATGGGATGATTCAGATGAATCTGAATCTTCATCAGAATCAGATAAAAAATGTGCCAACATGGCACTGATCACTGGTGTGGAAGATCAAGATGAAGGAACATCTAGATCTGAATCTGATTCTGAATCTGATTCAGAAGAGGTACTCTCTGATCTCTCTAGGGAAGAACTTATTAAGGTGTTATCAGAAGTTCTGAAAAACTATAACCAGATTAAACTCAAGTGCAAGAAGCTTAAATGTAATCTTGAATCTGAGAATAGTCTGTTAAAGTCAGAAGTTGCTGAGCTCAAAGAAAATAATTTGAAAATGAAAAATAATTTTGAAAAAGCTCAACAAGACTCTGAATCTGAAACTAAGTCAAAATGTAAAAATATTTTAGAAGAATATGACTATAGTTTTCAGAAGTTTCTGGCTAAAAGCATAGATAGAAGCAAGATGGCTTCAATGATCTATGGAGTTAGCAGAAACAACAGGAAAGGAATTAGATATGAATCTTCCTCTGGAAAGGATTTAAATCCAATACATGTTGATAAACTTATCATTAAGAAGACTCCCTTATATTCTCATTTTAAGTTTGGTCATCTGAATGATATTAAACACACACGTTTTGATCAGAGCGTTCCTGTGTTTAAACCAAAAGTTAGTCAGAACAAACCTGTTGTAAAAAGACAGAAGTTCAGACAAACTTTTAAGGTAACTAACCAAAAGGACCCAAAAAGATATGGGTACCTAAGGATAAGATAATATCTGTTGCAGATGTTTTTAGCAGCAAAGTCAAGACGCCAATCATGGTATCTGGACTCTGGCTGCTCACGTCACATGACGGGAGAAAGGTTTATGTTCCAAAGCCTGGAGCTTAAATCTGGAGGTGACGTCAAGTTTGGAGGGAATCAGAAGGGCAAGATAATTGGCTCTGGTACTATTGACAATGGTAACCTTCCCTCTATATCTAATGTTTTACTTGTAGAAGGATTAAAACATAATCTATTGTCCATAAGTCAATTAAGTGACAATGGTTATGACATAATCTTTAATCAAAAATGTTGCAAAGTTGTCAGTCAAAAGGATGGCTCAATCCTATTTAATGGAAAGAGGAAAAACAACATTTATAAAATCAATCTTTCAGAACTTAAGGTTCAAAATGTAAAATGCCTTATGTCTGTTAATGATGAACAATGGGTCTGGCACAGAAGATTGAGGCATATTAATATGAGACGTATATCTCAGATTAATAAACTCAATCTGGTCAGAGGACTTCCTAAGTTGAAGTTCAACTCAGATGTTTTTTGTGAAGCATGTCAAAAAGGAAAATTTTCAAAATCTTATTTTAAAACTAAAAATGTTGTTTCAACTTCAAGACCATTATAATTACTTCATATTGATCTGTTTGGACCAGTGAAAACTGCATCCATCAGAGGCAAGAAGTATGGATTAGTCATTGTTGATGACTACAACAGATGGACATGGGTGAAATTCCTAAAACACAAGGATGAGTCACATTCTGTGTTTTTTGACTTCTGCAAACAAGTCCAGAATGAAAAAGATTTTAAAATTGTTAAAGTCAGAAGTGATCATGGAGGCGAATTTGAAAACAAATATTTTGAATTTTTTTAATGAAAATGGCATTGCTCATGATTTCTCCTGCCTTAGAACTCCACAACATAATGGAGTTGTAGAGAGGAAAAACATAACTTTGCAAGAAATGGCCAGAACCATGATTAACGAGACTAATTTGGCAAAGCATTTTTGGGCAGAAGCAATAAACACATCTTGTTATATTCAGAACAGAGTGTCTGTAAGACCTCTTCTGGAGAAGACTCCCTACGAATTGTGGAGGAACAAAAAGCCCAACATTTCTTATTTTCATCCTTTTGGATGTATATGTTATATGTTGAACACTAAAGAGAATCTGAACAAGTTTGATTCTAAAGCACATAAGTGTTTCATGCTTGGGTATTCTGAACGCTTTAAAGGCTACAGAGTATACAACACTGAGACACAAATTGTGGAGGAATATATACATGTTAGATTTGATGATAAGCTTGGCAATCAAAAGCCAAAGCAGGTTGATAATTCTGCAGATAGAGAAGTAATTCTCACAGACTCTGAAGGCTCAGAGGTAGAAAAGGTTCAAGTGAAAGAGCCAGAAGCAACGCCAGATACAACTCCTTTAGCTACTCAAATGAATAACTTGAATACTTCTGAAGAACTTAATGTTAGAGGATCATCTTCCAGAATCAAGGCCTCTCATCCAGAGGATGTGATCATTGGAAAGAAGGATGACCCTATAAGAACAAGATCCTACCTCAGATCATCTGAAGCGTCATTATTTGGTTTGGTATCAATTATTGAACCAACTTCTGTGGATGAAGCTCTGCAAGACAATGACTGGATAATTTCCATGCAAGAAGAGCTCAATCAATTCACAAGAAATGACGTTTGGGATTTGGTTCCAAGACCAAAAGGATTCAACATTATTGGAACTAAATGGGTCTTCAGAAACAAGTTGAATGAAAAAGGAGAAGTTGAAAGAAACAAAGCAAGGCTTGTTGCTCAAGGTTATAGCCAGCAAGAAGGAATTGATTACACAGAGACTTATGCCCCTGTGGCCAGGTTAGAGTCTATTCATTTACTCATTTCTTTTGCTGCACAAAATAACATCACTCTATATCAGATGGATGTTAAGAGTGCCTTCTTAAATGGGATTATAGAAGAGGAAGTCTATGTTCATCAACCTCCTGGTTTAGAAAGTGATACATTTCCAGAACATGTTTTTAAACTTAAGAAATCTCTGTATGGTTTAAAACAAGCTTCCAGAGCTTGGTATGAGAGATTAAGTAATTTTCTTCTGGAGAAAATTTTTATCAGAGGCAAAGTGGACACAACTCTCTTCTGTAAAACATTTAAGAAAGATCTGTTAATTTGTCAAATATATGTGGATGATATTATATTTGGATCTACAAATATTACGCTGGGAAAGGAGTTTGCTCAATGTATGCGGGCTAAATTTGAGATGAGCATGATGGGAGAATTGAGATTCTTTCTGAGAATTCAAGTCAACCAAACTCCAGATTGCACTTACATTCATCAGACTAAATATGTAAAAGAGCTTCTGAAGAAGTTCAACATGACTGATAGTAAGGTAGAAAAGACCCCAATGCATCCAACAAGCACTCTTGGTAAGGAAGAGGTAAGTAAGAAAGTGGATCAAAAACTCTACAGTGGTATGATTGGATCTCTTCTATACTTAACTGCTTCTAGACCTGACATTTTATTCAGTGTATGCTTGTGTGCTAGATTCCAATCAGATCCTAGAGAATCACACTTAACAGCTGTTAAGAGGATTCTAAGGTATTTGAAAGGTACTACTAATGTGGGTTTGTGTTACAGAAAATCTGATGAATTTAAACTAGTTAGATTCTGTGATGCTGATTACGCTGGAGACAGACTTGAAAGAAAAAGTACTTCTGGAAGTTGTCAATTTCTGGGAAGAAATTTAATCTTCTGGTACAGCAAGAAACAACCTACAATTGCTCTATAAACTACAGAAGCAGAATATACTGCTGCTGCTGGATGTAGCACACAGATGCTTTGGATGAAAAGTCAGCTAGAAGATTATCAGATTTTTGAGAGTAATATTTCTATATTCTGTGCTAATACTTCTGCTATATGCTTATCTAAAAATCCAATTTTACACTCTAAAGCTAAGCATATAGAAATTAAACATCACTTTATTAGAGACTATGTTCAGAAGAGTATTATAAATCTAGACTTTGTTGATAGAGATTATCAATAGGCTGATATTTTCACAAAACCCCTTGCTGAAGATAGGTTTAAGTTTATTTTGAAAAATATTGGTATGGAATTCTGTCCAGAATAATATTTATCAGAAGAAAATGTCTCAAATGCAAAATGTTTAAAACTCTGAAGTATTTCATCTGTCATTTATTTAAACTCTTGAATTATTATTTCTGTGTGTATCTGAACTAACAAGTCTCAGAGGATCTGAATGTTGGCTAACGTTTCATTTCTTAAAGAGTTTTCAGAAGCACATGCAAGCAAACACGTGTAACTCTGAATCTGAAAAGGTGGAGTGCACAATATTGAAAAGACGTTTGAGGTACTGTTTGAATATTTGGTTTCTTGGTTTTCCCCCCAATTGTCAGAATCATTAATGCTTGAAATGATTATTTCTTTTTATTAAATGTCATTAAATGATAATTGTGTACGTGCTGAACGTGTGACCTTTTGTGTGCCCTAAATTTTCTCTATAAATTCCACAACTCTCAACATTTCACACTTTTCACTCTCACAAACACTTATATGCATTTTTGCTTGTTTTTTGTCTTCATCTAAACCCAAAACCCAAAATTGTTCGTAACCATAAACCTTCAACATCTTCATCTATGGCTACTTCATCTTCAACCTCAACTCAGTTCCAATCTTCAATGGTTGTTGTTTCTTCTTCAAACTTGGGTGCTGTCCCCTTTAAGGAACCTATAAGAACTTTACTCACGCCTGTTGACAAGTTGGAAGTCTTGTGTGAATCTATTGTCAATTTTGAATCGTTTGCTGAAAATGGGTATGATCTTCGTCCCATTGTTGATGCACAGTGTTGGACCAAGTTCTTTGACAGATTAATGGGACCAGTTTATCCTGTTCTGGTGAAGGAATTATGGATACATGCTTCTCTTCAAACAATCTTAGTTTTATGCTTTCTTTATCTGACGTTTGAGCACTTGTTTGCATTTTTTTTCTTCTGATGTTTTGTCTATCTGATTATCTTTAATGAATGAATCTGAATGTTTTCTCTATTTGTTTTATCTTTTCTCTCTGTTTACTTTTATTTGTCTCTAAATCAATTTCTTTTTTATTATGACAAAAAAGGGGGAGAAAATGAAATTCTGACTGTTCAAATAAACTTTACCTGAATGGAATTCAGACATATCAAATCATAACTAACATGAATTTTTAGTCTTTCAGAACAACAATGATAAATCTGACAAAATTCTTTAAAAGTTACTCTAAGATCCCCAGATCAAGTTTTAACCAATCAGGCTCTGATTCTGAAACGTTCATCCAAATCAAGCTCTAATCTTGAACATTCAGGCTCTGATTCTGAAAAGAATACTCATGCAAAAAGGGAAGTTTCTATTCTTTCTTAGTATTCAATTCAGGGGGAGATTCATAATCTCAGGGGGAGTTTTATTTATCTCTTTATTGAACAAAATTTCCTATGTTTTTGTCATCATAAAAAAGGGGGAGATTGTTAGAACACAAATTGGTCCTTAGTTATATCTCTATGTTTTGATGATAACACTAATGAAATTTTGTATTAAGAAATTATATACTCTAAATTTGTTCAAGTATTTTTGTTGTAGATATTAAATTTAATATTCTTCTGAAAGCAAAAATGAATCTGAACCATGAACTACGCAAGGCTCTAAGCGTCAGAAGTATCTCATTAGAAGACTTTGAGCGCTGCCTACAGAAGACTCTGAAGCAGAAGCTACAGAAGCATCTAAAGCATAGACTGAAGACTTTGTATGAAGAGTTTCAAGCACTGTTTTTCAGAAGACTCTGATAGTACTGTTCGCTGCAAGTACTAAGGATCTGATCTCCAAACTCTGCTCTAATTGATTTCACGCTTGATCAGTGCATATTTATGCACATTCTCCTATATTTTTACTTAGGCATTTCTTTACTTTATTTTGATTATTTTGATGTTTTATTATGTTTTTACATTTTATTTTATTTTTGGTTTAATTTGATTTTCGCACTTTATTTTTCAGCTTTAGCAGTCTGCACGGAAATGATCATAACTGGAGTTCCGGGAATCCGTTTGAGGCATTCTAAAAATTGCCGGAAAGCTACGAGATAGAGCTACAACTTTCGTGTCTGAGTCAAAGTCAGATTCGGAACACATTTTCCCAGAATATTCGTTGAAGTTGCAGCATTAGGAATTTATTTTAGTTTTGGGTCATGTTTTGGGTCTGAGTTATATTTTCGACCCAGTTGGGTTTTGAACCGGATCCATTGTTTTTATTTTTAGGGAAAACCTTATTTTACTATTAATTATATACTAGTCACTATTCACGAAAATATTGTTGAAGCTTGTACGATTGGAATGGAGAACTAATTCCTTAGAGTCATTCTGCTGTAATCGCGTTCCAACGCTTTGAGGTTTATACTTTATCAATTTAATTCATTTCTCTTTCAACACTATTCTATGAATTGCATTTGCTTAATCTGTTAGTTTATAGAATTGTTTTGATTAAATTCGTATGATTGCAACCTTAACTTTTATTCGCCGTTACGTCTCTTTGTCGTTAATTCGCGTTTATAATTCGTGTTTGCTTAATTCACGAAAACTTAATCTATTTGCTTAATTCGGAATACAGGATTGTCAATCTAGTTTATATATTTTACGCTTGTCAATTGACATAGGAATCGAATAGAGATCTAAGCCGCTTAGAAAATTGGTAAGGTAGAAACCCGTGATAAGCCGGAACCGAAAATAGTAGATTGACTTATTTTGATAATCACTTATTTTAACCGCTTAATTGCAATCTCTTTATTTAATTGATCATAATCAAACAAACCTCATTTTTATTCGATTAGTAATAATCAAAAATCCTTGAGAACGATATTACGAGTACTGTCGCTATACTAAATTTTTACAAAAACACTCGTTTTGATCCGCGCGCGACAGCGGAGCAAATTGGCGTCGTTGCCCGAGATTCTTGTTGATTTAGCCAATAGTCTAGTTTTAGGTTTTGTTTGTTTTAATTTTCTGCATTTTTGTGTATTTTCTTGCGTTTTCGCGTCCGACCGTCCTGTTTCTCGTCAGACCAAGTAAAAAAAAACCAGGTTTTGGGCAAATCGCCTTATTTTTGTGATCTGTTTCGTGAACTTGAAGCAGAAAAATCGTGCGATCAAAAGTCCTTAACTCTAGAAGAGTTAAAGGAGTTGGCCCCTCGAATCGTCATTTCCTCTTTTTTCTATTTTTAATTAATTTATTTACTGTTTTCACTGTCACAAAAAAATCCAAAAAAATTTCCAAAATTCTTATTTGATCTAATTAGGTTAAATTTTATGTTTTTAGATTTTTTTCAATTTTATTTTAACCATCTTCCTTCTTTGAGTTTGATTCTGACCTACAGGGACATTATGGGAATTATCGGATTTGTTGCTGCATTTGCAATCCTGACCATAATCTTTGATGCAATGAGACATCCCATGGAAGAGTATTCAGTGTTTCAGATTGAGTTACCTTCTGACTTAGTAGACGATACACTTCCCGAGTTTTTATCTGATTTCCCGTCTTTACTAGACTATGATGGTATTTTCTCCTGTGATGTGTGCACTAACACTAATGTTTGCTCTACTTATGCCGAGATAAATGCTGCATTGCAGACTGATATTTTGTAGGTGGATAAGGTTATCGATGAAGTGGTTTGTGCGGTTGAGGCTCTGGACGTTCCTGTTTCCCCGACCATCCCATCTATTGAGCAACCTCCTTCTTTAGAACTCAAACCTCTCTCAGAAAATCTCAAATATGCCTACTTAGACATAAATGATAAGCTTCCTATTATTATTTCAGCTAACCTTGATTTCAATCAAGAAAGTAGGCTTTTGCAGGTTTTAAAGAGGCACAAAAAGGAAATAGGGTGGACCTTGACGGACATTCCCGATATTAGCCCTTCCAGGTGCATGCATCGGATTCTGCTTAAAGAAGGAGCTAAATTAGTGAGGCAGCCCCTTAATCCTTTTATTCTTGACGTGAAAAATGAGATCATGTTCACGTGCCCATTCGACACGTTTACGTATCGAAGGACCTTCTTTGATCCTGGAATAAAAGACGAAGACATTACTAAAAATTTCAAAAACAATGGTCACTGCCCAAAGCTACTCCATGAGAGCCCCACTTTGGAAGAAGAGACTGCAGAAGATCTCTCTTTAGGAAATGCTGCTTATGTGATCATCTATTCACCTTGACTCCTCGGGTGTGTCCTTTCCTATATCTCCTCACTTTTATTTTATATTTCTGTTCTTTCATTAAGGACAATGTATGTTTTAAGTGTGGGGGAGAGAACAATTTCTTTGTTTCGTTTGTTTTCCTTGTTTTTGTTAGTGTTTTGTTTGTTTTCAGTCAAATAAAAAAATGCATCTTCTTGAAAGTTTGAGGCTATAGTCTAATTTGAGATTAGTTTACGGAGACCTGGGAAAAATTCACAAGATCGGTATCGTCTTAACACCGTAAGTCTTCTGCATGTGGAAATTGATTTGAATACTCTTTATGTTTTAGCCTTAAATTTTCATTCTCTGACAGCTCTTGAGTAGTTTATTTCAGCAGTCAGCACCATCTCACACGCACTCTACGCAGGGAAGCCGATGAATATAAGTGAGTGTTCCAAAAATGAAAAAAAAAGAAGAAGAAAACAAATCTCAAATGATAATAAGACTTGTTGTAGTTGGTTCAGTGGTTTTTGATGCTGAACTTGGTAGGGCGGATTACGATCCGATCCCCCGCAACTACAACTGAGTAAGCAAGGGGTTATGCCATGCAAGTACCAGAACCCTATGCAAAAAGGTTCTGAGTCACTAACCGGTCGCCTTGCTATGAGTGTGTGGAGATAACGGGCTTAATGTGATTGCGCCTGAATGAAAAAGAGCAAAAAGAAGGAAGAGTAAGTTAGGCTTCAGCATAATAATATGATTCGAGTTGATTTGTATATTCAGGAGGTTTATGACTGCACAATTGTGGACTAGTGTTCCTACGATATCCTTAGTGTGTAAGATTAGTACCTATCGAAGCAAACTTAACCGAAGAAGACTTGTAGCCTGGAATGAGTAACTGTTGATGTGTTTGTGCTTTCTTTGTTGTGTTTTATTTTAATTTTGCTCGGAGTGCAAAAGTTCAAGTGTGGGGGAATTTGATCAGTGCATATTTATGCACATTCTCCTATATTTTTACTTAGGCATTTCTTTACTTTATTTTGATTATTTTTATGTTTTATTATGTTTTTACATTTTATTTTATTTTTGGTTTAATTTGATTTTCGCACTTTATTTTTCAGCTTTAGCAGTCTGCACGGAAATGATCATAACTGGAGTTCCGGAAATCCGTTTGAGGCGTTCTAAAAATTGCCGGAAAGCTAAGAGATAGAGCTACAACTTTCGTGTCTGAGTCAAAGTCAGATTCGGAACACATTTTCCCAAAATATTCGTTGAAGTTGCAGCATTAGGATATTGTTTTAGTTTTAGGTCATGTTTTGGGTCTGGGTTATATTTTCGACCCAGTTGGGTTTTAAACCGAATCCATTGTTTGCCCTTTTAAGGAGAACTCGTGTTACTGTTCACATTATACACAATTCACGAAAAATATTGTTGAAGCTTTGTACGAATTATGGAAAACTAATTCCTTCACGTTAATCTGTTGTAATCGGTTTCCGCCGACACTTTGAGGTTCTTTCAATTCTTCCAATAAAATTTATTTTCTTTTAATTCTTCTCTATGATATCTTGTTTGCTTAATTCGAGTTATCTTAGGGATGATTGATTTATTTCGATGATTGCATGTTCTTTTACTTTAATCGTGTTTCCTTAATCCGCGTATGTTTCTCGTGTTTGCTTAATTCACGGTTACTATATTTTATCCGTTTGCTTAATTCGGAAATTAGGAATATGTTTCGTATAATATCAATTGCGCTTGTTTGATTGTTATTATAATCGAAAAGGGGATAGAATCCACTTAGGAATTGGGAATTATTAGGATCGATGATAAGTTGGGAAACTAAAACAGCAGATTAACCGTTTCAGCTTATTTTGATAATCACTTATTTTCAGTTTTTTCTCTTAATAAAAAATACAAACCCCCCATAACTGTTACTTTATTGGTCAATTCCTACAAGAATCCTTGCGATACAACACTCTGATACAACAAACTCTGATAACATCAAACTTTGATAACCTCAAGGCTCTGATGTTGATTGCTGTGAAATAGAAACTTGTTGAAGAAGATTATTCAAAGTTATATCTGTTGGTATATTCCAAACGTCTCTTTCCTCTTCTATACTAGACACAAGAACTCAGGCAAAAAGGACTTCTCTGAACGTTCTACTTCTAGGAAAGGTCAAGTCATGTGAAGACAAAAGGCTACAGCTACTTTGCAGTACACGGTCTTCAAGCTTGCAACGTCTTGGACTCCTTTGACTATAAAAGCAAGTCTTCAACAACTTTCTATAGTGGACAAACATTGATAAAACTATTGAAAACTCTCTCAAAGCTCTCATACAAATTATAATTCTTTGTTGAATAGTTTCATACGTTCTTAATCTTAAGTGTAAATATCACAGTTATGATATAGCTTTCTTAGAAGCATTTCAAACACTTGTTTAGTTTACATTTGATTGTAAAAGTTCCTTAAGAATACCAAGTTGTGGTCAGTAGTTCTTGAGAAGACTAAGACAGTTGTTCTTAGTGGTTGATATTATAATCAGTTTGATTATAGTCGATTAAGTCCTTGTGGAGAAAGGCAACTCACTCTTGATAGGGTGGACTGGATTAGTTGAGTTCAACGAACCAGGATAAAAATCATTGGGTTTTTATTGCCATAATATTATTTGAAAACCCTTATTCAACCCCCTTCTAACATATATATATATATATATATATATATATATATATATATATATATATATATATATATATATATATATATATATATATATATATATATATATATATATATATATATATATATATATATATATATATATATATATATATATATATATATATAGACACACACACACACACACACACACCTACTACATGCATCATTCTTTTTCAATAATTTTGGTAAAGTCATAAACGAAATCTGGAACATACTAAGAGTCGTCGTCATCTTCAACATTGGTTTTATGCATACACACAAACAAATTACACATAATCATTCATTGTTTGGGTGTCATCTAGAATCAAGTTGATAATGTCTAGTTTAGCTTGTGGTATTATAATTTGGGTTGAGATTTTAGGGGGGGTTTCAAATAAGAAAATCAAGGTGGGATTTTCCTTCAAGATCAATGCGTAAACTTGAAGTTTTTGGACAAGATTACTCAAGTTTGGACTCGATCGGGTGAAGGCTTTGAAGAGCTGCAGTTTTTGAAAAGGAGTAGCGTGAGACGATGGATCATCTTGGTAAATCTTGGGTTACAACAAGTTGGCATTCAAATTCGATCGAGTGAATGCTTTGAAGGTCTGTGGTTCTTGAAAAGGAGTAGCATGAGACGGTGAATCGAATTAGCATTGTTGAGTAACTTGATTAAGCTCAGATCAATGGAAGAGAAATTTCTAGGATCAACATCAAGCTTAGGGTTTGTTGGGTTGCATTGCTACATTTCTCTTGTAAAAATACTATTGTGAAGTAAGGTTAATTTCATGATCTCAATTCAAATTCGAATTGAGGGCAGACATACCCATAGCGAGACCGATTATTAATCTGCCTAAGCAAATCCTTGTATACTCTCTCACTCTCTATTTATCTATCTATCTATCTCTTTTATATTTCGTTTGAAAATTGTCGTGTTCATCATTTGTGTGATTAACTTGTTTGGTGATTTCTTTTGAAAATCATTTGAAAGTGTTTTATTGAATTTATCACAATCATTTTGAGTGTGGTTAGAATTGAAGATTAAAAAAATTATACAAAATCTCAAACGTAATTGATTGCACACAAGATGTTCGATAAATTGTTTCAATTATGTTTTTTTTATTGATTTATCATTGGAAATAGAGTTGCTTGTTAAGTAGACTTCTAGTAATTGAGATTAAAGCTTATTGATTAAAGTTGATTATCATCATCTTCAATTTGTTTTCACAGTTGCTTATCTGAGCTTTCCGATAGCGGGTTCGATTTAGACTAATCGATCCAAGTTACTTCCGCTAGCCAATGTTTTTCAAATCATTTTCATCTATCAAAATTTTTTTGGGATCTATTCACCCCCTCTAGATAAGTTGCCTTTGTCTAACAAGTGATATCACGAGCTCCCGTTAAGTTCGTTCTTCAATACTTAAGGAATGGCAAACCAAGGTCACCACAATCAAATAAGCGAATGATTTTAAAACACTTGACCTCATAACTCTATTTGGCAAGCTAGAAGAACATGAGCAAGAACTCACTTGCTTGAAAAAACATGAGAAAAAGTATGAAAAGAATATTAAGAAGGAGAAAGGTTAAGACAAGGAGGAAGAAAGGAAGTACATTGCTCTAAGGACTTCAAGTTCAAATTCCTTAATTAATGAGCAATGAGATTATGAAACAAGAGATGACGAAAATTCGGATGAAGAAGATATGGGACTTTTCGTGAAAATAATCAACAAGTATATCAAAAGAAATTGTGTAAAGTATTCTGACAAAAACCTCATCAAGTTTAGAAGACAATCAAAATCATCAAAGGAAGATGATGACAAAAGAGGAAGATCAAGACGTTCATGTTACAATTGTGGAAATTCCAGATATTACAAGTCGGAGTGTCCATTGATAGAGAAAGACAAAGAGAAATGTCATCACAAGAAATCTAGTAAGCCTAGAAGAACTTATATTGCATGGGAAAACAATAGTGATTCCTCAAGTGATGAGGAATAATAAGCAATTTGTCTCACCGCTTATTATCGTGACAAGAAGAAAAATAATATAAGTCACTTTAAATATGAACATGTTGATGAATTATCTTATTTTGAGTTGTAAAAAGCTTTTGAAAATCTACATAGAAAAGCCATAAATGCTTTCAAAAGGTTAGCTTCAAACAAAATAATCTTTGCACATTTGAAAGCTAAAGTTTTGGAAACCGAAAAGAATATGGAATCTCTTAAGCAATCTATGGAGATATTCAAAAATTTAAAGATGAGGGTGAAGAAATTTTATGGTTTAGTTGTGAAACTTGTCACATTTGGCAAAAGGAGGACAATACTCTTAAAGCTAAGTCGGACATGGCATTACAACCAAAATTCACTTTTGCTATTGATACTACCAAGTATAAAATGCCTTCTCATAATCCTTATAGAAGGTATAACTTTGTTGAAAAGGATCAAATTAGGAAAGTTAACTCTTCTCATCATTTAACTTGTCATTTTTGTTGCAAGAAGGATCACACCATTGCAAAATGCAAGTTTAGAAAGTTTCTAGTACCTAAAGGTGTTTTTTAATGGTTGCATAAATGAAACCAAGGTTTCACTCACCCCAAGTACCCAATGAAGGGTGAGTTTGAGATGATCCTTATGGGGGATTTGAAATACTTCATTGGTCTTCAAATCAAACAACTCAATAAAGGTACATTTGTGTGTCAAACTAAATATTGTAAAGACTTTTCTAAAAAGATTTGGCGTGGAAGATGTAAAATCCATTGACACTCTTATGGTCACAAATGGAAACTTATAAAATAAGGAAAATGGTAAAGATGTAGATGTGAAGAAATATAGATGTATAATTGGTTATTGTTGCGGTGAGAATAGGATATCAAGCTTTTAATTAACTTGAATCACAAATCATAAAGTTCACCACCGAGCTTTGATTTATCCAAAGGAAAGGGTAAAGATCGAAGAAAACCCTAAGTGTGCTACGTAACAACGAAGATAAGAGATCGAGAGGTTCGGGGGTTGGTTATACTAAGGAAAGATATTAACATCCTAAGCATCTGTAGTACTCTACAGGAGCCTCTTGTTTGGTATTTGTGTTATTGCTAATGTTTGCTTGCTAATGGTTATCTATTAAGGTAAAGGTGCTAAAGGTAAAGGCCTATGGGTATATAATAAGTATGCTCGCCAAGACGTTGCATGTCGTGCCTACGTATCCTAACAAGGATGGAATCAGAGCAACTGTAGTTCACTTAACTAGGGTGAAAGAACTCTTGACTATGCTCAGGGTTCCCAGGGGGAATAAGTATTCATAACAATGATACTTATATAGAGTTAATAAACTCTCTAAGTCTAAGTTGAAAACTAACTGGGGATTGACTTTAAAAGTCAATAGGGGAAGTGAGTACACATGATAATGATACACACATAGAGTTAACAAACTCTGGACCTAAGCTCTAAGTTATAGGATTCCTAATAAGGTGTGGTAAAGGTCTTGACTTAACAAAGTCAAAGGGATGTAGGTTCTAACTTAAGACTAAATTAAAAGTCCTAATGACTCTAATAAGGTCAAGGGATGGTTAATAATAATAAGCTACCTATGACATTGAGTCAATAGAGATACTTTCCTTTGGACTAAGGAACACAAGACAACTCTTTAGGATGAGAGTTAACAAGCTACATCACTTGGGGGAAACTTAAAAAGCTTAAGAGGTGCTAAAAGTATGATTATTGAAGACATAATTGAGCATACTTCAAGTGATAATTGAGCACACTTCAAGCATATATATCCATTCAAGTATGATGAGAATATAAAATCATGGTAACAACCAAGAAGGTAAGGGCAAGCATGTGACAACATCAAGCAAGGATTTGATAAAGTTAATAGGTGACAAGGTTACAACCAAGCATTCACCCATAGAAGTTTAGAATCAAACCAAATGGTTACAACCAAAGTTAAACATAGATGTTACAACATCTAAATAATCATGAAATAAGGTTCTTACAAGACCAAACATCATAGATGACAACTCGAAGTATAAACAATCATGTATAAGTCAAAACATTACTTATCATGGTGGAGATAAAAACTCAAAATCAACTTGCATAAATCATGACAATGTTTAAAGCATGGGTATCAAAACAAAGTATGGCAAAGATAACAACCAAAGTTTCTTTGAACAAGAGTGAGACATGTGTGACAACAATCATGTAGGTAAAGATATGAAAATTCAAGGGATAACATGTAAATATACAAACCAAGATCATGTCATATAAGTCAAGTGAAAATAATCCTTGAAAACATCGTGGACGTGAGATGAATATGTTAAACAAGTAGGTAACAATCAACATGTAAAATGGGGTTCAATCATGGTCTTTGAGCAAGATGAAAAACATCACAAGGGTTGATTCATGCGAATATGTATACCAATCATATTTTAAATAAAAATAACAAGTATTTAAGAACACTCAAGGCATGGTATGAGAAACATGAAGCACATTTATATTCAAATCACTTGATCATGGAAGAGAATCACATGTTAAGGGCATGGTGACAACCAAAGTTTCAAGGAATTTCAAACATGTATTCACATATGAACATAAACTTGAAAAAGTAATAACAACCAATTAAGAACAAGGGTATACAAGTTCACCACATCAAGTGAGGTTCATACAAGGTGTATAGGATTCATACAACTCAAGAAGTACAAGGAGAATCAAAGGATCAATCAAAAGATCAAAAGGACTCCTAAGAAACCCTAAAAAAAGTCATATACTTTGGTCATGAATAATCACAACATGAAATAATATTTTTGGAAATTTCTTAACATAAATAAAAAGTAGACATGAGCACGAACATTTTACAAAAAGAATGGGCAAAAAATCACTTAAAATGAAGAAGTTATAACAAGTTGAAATTGTGAATAAAATAAAGAAAATAAGTGGCAAAAAAAAGAAAGGGAAATGGGTGTTGAACCCACACTGCTAGTCTTGTAATCTAAAACACTAACCAAACCAGACAAAGCGCACTTTGTGAATATTAGATGGAGGCAGCACATAATATGTGAAACTTCTTGAAAATGAAAATAAATGAAAAGAACTGGGGTGAGGGGGATTCGAACCCCAGTTCTTCAGGCTATAGGTACAATACGCGCGTAAGGTAAACCACTGGGGTGGTGATACATCTATTGTATCACTCCCACAAATTAAAACATAAGCTAAACAATGACTTGAACCTGTCCTCATGCGCTATGGCCATGGCTGCAACTCAACCTCAATTTTCAGTTTGCAAAACTAGGTATAACTCTCTCAATACTCCATGAAAGTGGATGATGTAAAAATCAATCTTGCCTAATTTTTCACAAGGATCACAGTGATACAAATAGATTTGTCTAAAAATATTTCTATTTAAAAACACGATAGCATATCTCAACAAGCTTCAAATTTGCAATTTCTATAGCACAACCTCATTCAAACATGATAAGCAGCAAATAATGGTTATAACATATCATATACAACATACCAAACATGTTTATGGTTAATGCACATCAAAGTATGGCATGGTTCAAAGAGTTCAAGTTTCAAGTGAACTTACCACTTGGAGCAAGAAGCCAAAATCTTCCAAAGATGTTACAGAGTTTGTTGGATGATTTGAACACCTTTAATATACCTCATATGAAGCTTTGAGATGCTTGGAACCCAATGGAATCAATTGGAACAAATTGTGCTTCTCTTCTTGCAAAATAAGAAAAATGAGATTTTGAACCTTAGCCAAATGAAGTTACAGTCATATTTGATATTGTGGATAGCTCAAGACATGTTTGAGGATTGATTTTGAAGGATCAAATGGTTTGGAAAAGGTCAAAATATGGTTTTGGAATGGAAGATGCAGAAAGTTAATGATTTTTGAATTGAAGGTTGACTTTCTGGTTTGGCTAATTTTTTATGGAGGTGGTGGTTTGGACACTCTTATGAGGTGCTTTTTGGTTTGTGTGAATGATTCAATTAGAGGTTTTATGACTGTAAAAGGTTTTGGGTAATGTTTTGCAAAAAGATGATTCTTGGTTTCAAATGGTGACTTGAATTCCAATTCTAATATGGGAGGGATTTGGTATGCTTTGAGATATGTTTTTTTTAATCTTTTTTTGAAATAAGAATCAAGCCTTTATTTATAGGGCAAGAATGAGAATCAGTTTATGCAACATTTGTAACTTGATGGTTTTCATGGTTTTGTTGGATTTCAATTTGATGGTTTTGTAGTTCTCATGGTCCCAAGGCAAGGTACAAGGATATCTCGAGTGGTTGGGATCTTTTAGATCTCGCTTCTGCAGATGGAACAAGTTATGGTTTCAAGGAAATCCAACTGTGGTTAAAGTTGCTTTTCAAAAGTGGCATTGTGATCTTTATGGCCAAAGCTTCCATAAATGGAATGAAATTTGAATTAATGCTCAAACCTTTGTGTAATTCCTCAAAAATTAGTGAAATCTTCTGATTATGGATGGATTTTAAAGTCTCAAGGCTGTCAATCAAAGGATTTGCAGATTTGCTTGATCTTGCAACTTGTTCTTGGCATGAAAATAACCAAAACTTCAAGTATGGAGGGCTAACT
Source organism: Lathyrus sativus (assembly GCA_963859935.3). Taxonomy (NCBI): domain Eukaryota; kingdom Viridiplantae; phylum Streptophyta; class Magnoliopsida; order Fabales; family Fabaceae; genus Lathyrus; species Lathyrus sativus. The sequence goes on from OZ012738.1 coordinate 667,526,584, forward strand.
TTCCTTCTTCGAAACTCCTAGCTCAAAAATGTTATGGATGAGTTCTTGTACTTTTTAGAAAGCCTTAAGCATGCCCTACAACTTTCATGTTTGATGAAATTCTTGAGTCCAAAGGGATCATGGTGAAAATTGGCTTTGAAGTTGGCTGAAAATTGAAGGAACAAAGCTGTCTTGAAAATATTCAAAGTGTCCAAAGATTTTTCCAAACTTTAAAGCTCCATAACTCAAAATCTAAGCCTCTTTTTCTCATAGGTCAGTAGGATACTTTTGTATTACATGATGAGATCTACATATTGATCTTTGGAACTCAGAAAGTGGATGTGTGGATTGAAAGTTATCATCTCTCAAAGTTGGTACCAAAATTAGGTTTTTTTCCATATACCTAGAAAAAATTTAAGTTATCCAAGTTTACTTCTTTTGCCAGAAACCTCTCAAATCTTGATTTTTTATGATCAAACCCATTGATTAAACATTTTTTAATAAATATTAGCTTTAATGCTTCAATTTGGACCAAAAACCCTATAAGTCAAAGGGTTGACTTTGTTAGATGAAATTTGTATCAGATGAACTCAACTGTGTGATCTTCAATGAACTTGCATCTTTGGACTTCTCAAACATCATAGATAAACTCCAAGTATGTATATGAACATGTTAAATCATGTCCCAAGGCTTGGGATCATGCTTGGATCAAAAGTTAAAGACACAGTTGACTTTTCCTGATAAAACCCTAATTTGGGGCCAGATGAAATTAGGCCTCAATGATCTTGAAATGAGATCAATTAGCAATTGATTCTTGTTGAATATAAGCTCTTTGAGTGTATGGAACCTTGATTTGATGATGACAAATCCAAAACATTGACTGATCAAGCAATAATCCTCTTGATTCTAAATATGGAAAACCCTAATTCAAATGGGCCTCAACAACAACAAACTTGAAACAAGGTTAAAGTTAGGAAATAATGATTGATACTTCTAGAGTGGTAATGGAATATAAGGGTCAAAATTTGGGGTATGACAGTTATCTTCTATATCTTAATGAATCTAGGATGGATATTATGTTTAACATATGTATGTGCGCTCGTTATCAATCAGCTCCTAAGGAATCTCACTTAAAAGCCGTACAATGCATTCTTAGGTATCTTCATGGTACTTATAAGTATGGGCTTTGATATTCTGATGGAAGTGATTTTAATTTAGTTAGTTATACTGATTCCAATTTTGTCGGTTGCAAATCAGATAAGAAGAGTACTAATGGAACTTGTCCCGTGTTTTCAAATGCCTTAGTAAGTTGTCATAGTAAGAAACAAGTTTTTTTTTGTTTTGTCAACCGCCAAGGCAGAATACATAGCGGTTGGTAGTTGTTGTGCTCAAATTTTGTGGCTCAAAAAACAACAACTTGATTTTGATATAAGACTATAACATATTCCTATTATATGCGGCAACACTAGTGCTATTAATTTAACCAAAAATTCGGTGTTACATTCTCGCACTAAGCATATTGAGAATTTTTACCACTTCCTACGTGACCATGTTAAAAAGGGGAACGTCGTATTTGACCATGTTGATAGTAAAAATCAACTTGCGGATATTTTTACAAAACCTCTTGCGACCGAGCCATTTTTCAACACTCGAAGGGAATCAGAGATACTTGATATCTTGAACCTTGCATAAATTATGATTTGTTGCATTCACTTTATATACTCATACTCTAACTTTCCTTGGAAGTTCTATTATATAAGAGTGCATCCTTCATCAACTCATAAGCAAGGTAATATTGTTCAATTTTCCTTTTCGTTTGTAAGTAAGCTTTTATTTTTTGCATGTTACTTGTGTTCCAAATGATTGATATTCATGACATATGAAGTAGTTCATTAATATTCACTTCCAAACATTTCTATTGATGTATGTCAATTATATACTTATAGTGATTTTATGTTATTCCATCTATATGCTTTATATATACTATTGGTGCATTTGCCTTGTTATGTATTCTTGCATGAAATATGGTTGAAAATGTTATAATGTTAGAAAAATTCTTGTTGTGTGTCATTGTTATGATAACATCTATGTTTTTGGTTTGCATGGTGATAAGTTCATATATCTCCTTGCTAGAGCACATGCGTGTGCAGCATTTCGTGAGCACCAAAGACATATGTCACGTTATCGTGTTGCTTTTGTGATTTCGTTGTATCCTTTCTTTTTCATGTTTGTGTTATGTTATTTGGCATAAGGTGTGGCAATTATGTTATATTGTTGCTTATTATGCTTATTTTATGTTTAGGCATTCTTTTTCAATATGACAATCATTCTATGTGAATGATATCTTATTGATGTTCTTATCTTTGCAAAATCGCCTTTGTACGGTATATTGGTTTGTATGTGATATAAGATACTTATCATTTTTGCTTTGTCTCTTTTTGATATCGTCAAAGGGGGGAAACATCTCAAGATGAAGTTAGATGCATATATTCAGGGGGAGTCTTCATGAAGACATGAAACATCACGAAACACATTGCCTCAAGTTTTTCCATCATAAAAAATAGGGAGTATGTGAGTGTAACTTTCTGTGAGTGAAACTTTCTATTAGATGTATTTTTCATGATGTCAAAACTAGTATCCTTTAGCGTTAATATATATTGGATGGTATCCTCTGATTTTATTTGTTTATCTTAGCATTAGGAAGCATTAGAATGTTATGGAAAAGTTCATACATCGAAAATTGCATTGAAAACAAAATTTTATGAAGTGCATTACAGTATGTGTCAACACATATGACTATAGGTCGACACATAGAAGAAAATTTTCTTATATAGGTCGACACACATGCTCCAATATTGTAGCCTGTAAGCTTTGTACATGTGCTGACTCATTCAGATCGACACAAAACCTTCATAGGTCAACCTAAGACCTTGATATGTCGACACAAGATCTTCATAGGTCTACCTATAACTTTCATAGGTCAACTCATTCAATGCAATTTTCCAAAAATCACAATTTTCTCCATTCTTTTGCATTCCTTTTGCTTCCAAACTTGCATACTTATAAGTACTTGATACATGCATCATTTCTAGTAGGATTATAGAGTAAAACCTACATGAAACCATGATTTAAAAGCATACACATCATCTTCAACCTCTCTTCTATGCATACACACAACCAAACTACACATAATCATTTTGATCGGGTGACCATCTAGATTAGGGTTGATAACATCCAATTAGGTTGTTGTATTGAGAATATTGGGTTGTGTTCTTTGAGAGTTTCAAATAAGAAAACTGAGTTGGGGTTTTCCTTCAAGATCATGAAGGATTTGAAGGTTTTGGCCAAGATTACACAGTTCGGATTCAATCGAGTGAAAGACTTGGGACAAGGGGTGCCTTGCAAGGGAGTAGCGTGAGACAGTGGATCGTGTTGGTAAATGTTGGGGTTCAATAAATGTCTGCTTAGGATTAATTGACCGAGTAAAAACCTTGAGACATGAAGTGTTTTACAAGGTAGTAACAACAATTGGTGAATTAAAGCGAGATTTTTAGTTGCTTGATTTAATCTTTGATCAATGGTTTTGGAGGTGGTAGAATCAACAACAAACCTAGGGTTTATAGAGTTAGAGTTCTTCATCTCTTGTATATGCACTTTTTGTAAAGTAAGATTAATTACAATTATCTCAATTCAAATTCAAATTGAAGGAAGATGTACCCATATCGAGGCTGATTCGGGAACTACCTAAGCAAATCCTTATGCTCTCTCTCTCTCTCTCTCTCTCTCTCTCTCTCTCTCTCTCTCTTAATTTTGTGTTCTCAAATTATTGAATTCACTGTTAGTTTGATCAATTCGTTAGGGAATTATTTTTTTATCACATTTTGTAATAGGTTTTGTTGATATAATTATAATCTGTTTGATTGTGATTTGTTTTAAAATCAACAAAATAAAAAAAAATTCTAAACTATATCGATTGCATATAAAGTGTTATATAAATTGCTTTATTGTGTTTTTTTGTGTGTTTTTATCACTGTGAATGAGCTATATGTATAGTTAGCATTCAATTGTTTGTAATTGATAGTTGTTGAACAATTTATGTTCATTATTATACGTTTGTGTACTTTTACGCATATCCGAGCTTTTCGATGAAGGTTCAGTTAGACGATTCAATTCAGGTTGTTTCCATTGTGCCATAAAACTTTTGAAAACTGTTTTTGCCAAAAGTTTTTAATTTGTGATCTATTCACCCCATCTAGGTCGAATCCTATCGTCTAACATATACTATGTATAATGCTTCCATCCAGGAAATGTAGAAAAAAGTTTTTTCATTTCATGCAAAAGGCTTATCTTCAATAGATATACTCAAGAATTATTGAGAAAGGGATTGATCAACTTAAGTCAGTGAAGCTTGAGGAGGAGTAATATATCTATCATGAAAGAGACAAGATTGAAATTCCAACCGAAAACAATGATCGTCAAAACAATAATTTTTCTTTCATGAATTCATTGCAAGTTACACTATTGGATACTTTGTCAAAGTGAAAAGTGGTAAGATCATTGTTGTTATTGGTTTGTGGCACATTTTGCATTTATTTCAAATTTCGTTCAAGAGTTCCTTGTGGAATGCACGTACGTCCTCCGTCATTCGTACAGTGAGGTAGTATCGTTTCAATTTTCACTTTATAAGCAAGTTTCTTCTTTTACCGATTTATTTCTTAAATGTATGTGATATATGGTGTGTATGATACATGTTATTGAGTGTTTATTTTCAAAAATTTCAAGTGTAACCATTGTGTGTTTCATTCTATATGCTTACAATGATCTCATTCATAATATCGTCACATGTGATCTATATCTTTTATTTTACCATGCTTACATTTGTGTGTTTACATGTTATTGGCCAACAAATCATGAAAAGCAATCATATGCATAAGTCTCTTATCAATTAGTCATGCATGAGTCAAATTGAGTCCTCAAAATTCATTCCAAATTCACAAGTGTCAACTTTTTCAAAATTTGGACGTTATGTGTCGACATGAAATTCGTATAGGTCAGCACATAAAATCAAATTATTTTAATTTTTCAAAATTCTTTCACTATGTGTCGACACATGTGATGGATAGGTCGGCACATAAAATAATTGTTTGAATTCTTTGCTTTTCGCTTCAGTATGTGCCTACACATGACTTTGATAGGTCGGCACATGCACTTATAAGTCGACTCATAAAGTTCCATTTGGTCAATCTCTCTTCATCTCCTTCAGTCTCATACATGCACCAAAACTCTCAAATCTCTTAAATTCATCTTGAACCTTGAAACTCATTCAATATACATTAAATCTTCCTTATTTCATTTATTCCATATCATTAACATTCTTATTTCCATAAAATCATTTGCATTATTCATCAATTTCTCTCGTTTTCCCTTCAGAAACTCCCTTTCACCATGACTCACAAAAACCCTGAATTCTCACTTGTTTGTGTCCCATCTTCACATATTTGTGTGTTTCCTTAATTGCATGTCCTGTTTGAGTGTGTGGGTATTTATTAATCTCACATACTATTTGACTTTTCTTTCAAAGAATTCATCAAACATTTGGTCTGGGTATTCATTAATCTCTATCTATCTCTTTTACATTTTGTTTGCAAATTGTCATGTTTATCATTTGTGTGATTAATTTGTTTGGTGATTTCTTTAGAAAATCATTTGAAAAGAGTTTTGTTGAATTGATCACAATCATTTTGATTGTGGTTGGATTTAAAGATCAACAAAACTATACAAAACCTCAAACATAATTGATTGCACACAAGGTGTTCGATAAATTGTTTCAATTGTGTTTTTGTTTGATTTATCATTAGAAATAGAGTTGCTTGTTAAGTAGCCTTCTAGTAATTGAGATTAAAACACATTGACTAAAACTGCTTATCATCATCTCTAATTTATTTTGACATACGCATATTCAAGCTTTTCGATAGCAAGTTCGATTTAGATGAATCGATCCAAGTTACTTCCGCTAGCCAACGTTTTGCAAATCGTTTTCATCTATCAATTTTTTTAGGGGATCTATTCACACTTCGCTAGATAAGTCACCTTTGTCTAACACCATGTACTTCAAGATTTACTTGCAACAGTTGGAGACTTAGGAGAATTTCTCGTCTAGGTACAATTGGTTGTGAATGAGGTCGATGTGATGGTTCACCCTGACAAAGTTGTTATATAGATCTGAAGAACGAGAGTGCTTATAAGACTCATTAGCTAACTCTTGAAAGAACGAAACTGGTTACATAAGGGACCAATAGAGATGCCAACAGCGCTTCCACCAGAGAAGGGGAGGTAGAGGTGGAGCTTTGACGGCTTCGGCAGACGCGTAACAATTTTTCGTTGGGCGGTATATCAAGTGACTTTAGATGTCACTATGCTTGATGAATCAGATGATAAATATATCTGAGGAGGAGATTGAAACTTCAAGAAAGGAGATATATGATTTAGATATTTGGTGGAGAAAAAATGATTTTTCATGGAAATTAGCGGAATCAGAAGTTCATTCCCACCGATGATGCCACTGTTCGGTTATGAACTAGAAATATAAGATGAAGTGGTAGAATTGTTTCTCAATGTAGTGGAGAAATACTTCATATGCGATCGAGCGATATAGACCTACACACTTAGCATTCCAACGTCTAAGTCAGTGAAAGAATCAAAAGTAATATGAAAGTGATATTGAATTGTAATACTTGAAATGATGTGCTTCACCCTTATATACTAAGAACGGTTGAAACTGTTCGCGAGTAAAACAATGTGTTGTACGAACAACTATCTGATTGAATTGTATGATAATTGATGTGTTGGAATACATGATTGTCTACCTCTGATCAGAGTGAAGGTCTACTTGTTTTGTTCACCTCTTTATTTCGACATCAATGTTAGACCTTTTATCATAGACCTTGCGGACGATTAAGAAAATATGCATTATAAAAGAATGTTTTCGAACCAAAGATATCTCAAATTTGAAATAATTTTTTAAAATAAGATTAAAATAAATAATTCAAAAAGTCTTTAAAAAATCAATGAAGTGAATTGAGAATTTTTTCTTTTTGAGTATTTATCGTTTTATTTCTTTGATGTAATTCTTTGATTTGAGAGTTAAGGTTACTTTATCTTTTAAAAATATAAAATAAGAGAGAAAATAATACTTAACATAAGTGTGAAATATTTCTGCACTATGAATTAATGAGCGATGTACATTTCATCGAATCACATATTTACTTTTAAAATACTGTTATAACTTATTTATTTTTAAAATACTTATATAATTTAATAAATTTAAATTTTTTGATCGAATGTGTGTAATATTACTTTACAATAATAATATAAATCATAGCATTTTTAAAACCATTTCCTTAATTTGAGGAGAAAGGAGTACATAAAATAATAGGAAAGCGCGGGTATAACAAACACTAATCTTGCATCGCGTATGTGACCAGTGAGTCTTTTGAATTTGAATCATACACATCGTGAGAGAAGAATTTCGGAAAATGGAAAATCCTACACAGTAAACAGAAATTACCCGTCGTGAATGTGACGTTACACGTGTCACACAGACGTTACCCACGTCATCAACGAGTCACTGTTAGTCGGTTGGTAACCCCAAACTTCACTCACATAATTCAGCTACGAAACAAAACCAACGGACCCATCTTCATCTTCCTTTTTTTTTCTTTCTTTTTTCTTACTGCCAAAATAACAAACAAACAGAACGAAAATTCCAAATTCACTTTTCAATTTTCATTCTCCTCGCATTTTCCCCAAAACCGCGAATTTCTTCCCTAACTCTTACGCAAAATCGCTTCCATCCTCCGAATGAAAAATTTCCCGTTCGCAATTTCATCGTTCGATAGGTAGGTTTGTTCTGGTTCGAAAATCAGAATCTGAAGCTTCGCGGACATGGCTATGCTCCGCAAGTTATTCTTTCGTAAGCCTCCTGACGGTCTCCTCGAGATCTGCGAGCGAGTTTACGGTACTTTTTTCTTTTATCATCGCTTTTCAATTCCTTCAATTGCACGCTTCTAATAAAAGAACCGCGAAAATTCATTTCATCATTCCATTGTGCAATTCATAGATGATTGAAGATATTAGGTTTTTGTTTGATAATTATTTGGAAAATGTAGGTAATGGAATTTGATAGGGAGTAAATAATAGTCATTGTTTATACTTCATTGGAATTGATAATCTATGAAGCACGGACACCAAATATACCATCACCTGACACCGTGTGACACTAACACGTCGACACCAGGAATAATTTGAGTAATAATTTGAAAAAATGAATAAATTAAACCTACTCATAAGTGTCAGGATCGGTTTGAAACACCGACACTGATACACACATTTTTTTTAGAGGTGTTAGTGTTAAAGAGGAAAAAATAGATTAAAATTTATCATTTATGTTTGAATGTAGTTTTTGATTGCTGTTTCACAACGGAAGCTTGGAATGTAGAGAAGTACAAAGTGTATGTGGATGGTATAGTTGGTGAGCTTAGAGAGAATGTGCCTGATGCTTCTATTATGGTTTTCAATTTTCGCGAGGAACGCACTAAGAGTTTAATGGCAAAGGTGATGTCTGAGTATGATATTACTATAATGGATTATCCTAGGCATTATGAAGGTTGTCCTGTTCTCAAAATGGAGCTAGTTCATCATTTTTTAAGGTCTAGTGAAAGTTGGCTCTCACTTGGTCAACACAATGTGTTGTTGATGCATTGTGAACGCGGTGGTTGGCCAGTTTTGGCTTTCATGTTGGCTGCATTGTTGATTTTTAGGAAGGTATATACCGGGGAGCATAGGACTTTGGATATGGTTTATCGGCAGTCTCCGCACGAGCTTTTGCATTTGTTGACGCCGTTGAATCCAATTCCTTCCCAATTGAGGTATCTGCAGTATGTTTCTCGGAGGAATGTGGCCTTAGATTGGCCTCCGCTTGACAGGGCACTCATGTTGGACTGTATTATACTCAGATTCTTCCCCAACTTTGATGGGAAAGGCGGTTGTCATCCCTTGTTTAGAATTTATGGACAGGATCCTTTTAGTTCGGATAAAAGGTCTAAAATGTTGTATTCAATGCCAAAGAGAAACAAAAATATCCGGGCTTACAAGCAGGTGAGTTTGCCTCATGCTTTTCGCACATAGTTAGGTTTTTTGTTTGCTGATGATTTTATTGGAGTCATTACTTTTTAGGAGACATGCACTCATTGCTTATGTTATGAAATATCAAGCCAATTTGGTAGATAATTTTTTTAACAATTAAAAAAACTGTGTTAATTTTGCAAACAGTTGTTGAAATCTGAGAGTAGCTATATTCTTGATATTACTCGCAACCTCATAAACTGTAGCAAACAGGCTCTGGAATGAAACAGGATAAATCTCTTATTTCACCTTCGTGCTATAATGCTGGTTTATTCTCTATCATCTTGAGTACTTGATGAAATATGCTGCATAGTTTTCCATATTTTAAACTTCAAATACTTAATTACTACTCAAACTTGTTTTCCTACTTATTAAGTCGAGCTCGAATAATTATGTTTGGTTGCTTGATCCTTGGATCATAATATGCATGTACCTATACTGATGAAGAGTGTGTAGGAACTGGAGTATCGTTAAAATTTCTCTTAGACTTGATTCAAGTGCACTTGGCATCAATATACCTGAAATGTGAAAGGAAAGAGAGTGAAATACTTGAAATTAGGAATGCAAGATAAGTTCATACAGTCTATGTTCAGCCTTTAGCTGACTTGACCAACAGACCTTTTGGTTATTAGCCTCACAAGGACCCTGTTGACTTCAGGATGAGTCCATTCCAGTTAAATTTTAATGAATATATATGTTAATAAGATTACATGCTTTGTTCCTGTGAGCGAGATGAGTCTGCAACTTGCCTGAGTTGTGTAATTATTGTGGAGTTCCTTGCTACTGTGTTGCAGGGAGAGTGTGAACTAATTAAAGTTGATATCAATTGCCATATTCAAGGTGATGTCGTGATTGAGGGTATTAATTTGAAAGATGATACGGAGCATGAAATGATGATGTTCCGAGTCATGTTCAACACGGCTTTTGTTAGATCCAATATTCTGATGCTTAATCGCGATGAAATTGATGTTCTATGGGATGCCAAAGATCACTTTCCAAAGGATTTCAGAGCTGAGGTACATCTTGATTTCGTCTATAATCACGTTTATTTTTTTTCATAATTTTCTAATGTTATATTTGTTTTTTGGTCTATGTTTGTGTTAAGATCCTTTTCTCAGAGATGGATGCTGCTGCAGCAGTTATTGCAGATGGTAAATCATGCTTTGAGGAGAAAGAGGGGCTGCCGATTGAAGCCTTTGCCAAGGTTCAAGAGATCTTTAGCCATGTGGACTGGATGAACCCAAAGGCAGACGCTGCACTAAATGTGCTCCAACATATAAGTACTTCCGCTATCATGAATGACAAGTTGGATAAAGTTTCTGATCAGCACGTGGAAACTGCCACGTTATTGCGTGAAACAGATCCAAAAACGCCTCAGAGGAATTCATACGAAGCAATACAATCTTTATCCTCAACTAAGCGATCCCCAAGTAATGATATGAGTGGAAAAGAGGATAAGACAAACAAAGTAGATGCTATTCCACAGAGGGATGATGCATCAGACATCATCTGTCAGGAGACAATCTGCTCACCTGAAAGAAGTTTGAAATCCAGTAAATGTCCAACAGGGTCAACAAATCTTGGCATAAAACTGCAGGCACCCAATCTTTCTTCACCTGATTCTGTGGATTCTTCTCTTTCCCCTGAAACACCTCCTCTGCGGCCTCCCTCAACTGCTCGTGCTAAAGAAATTCATGATTCTCCTCCTCACACAGAATCACCCCCTCATCATATTTTGCCTTTGCAATCAGGACATCAATCACAAGGCAGAAGTTATTCACCTACTTCTACCTCTACACCTGGGAACCAACTTTTATCTGCGCCCCACAATAAGTCGCCACCAGCTGCCGTTGTTTCACCTCCTTCACTTTCAGCAGCTTCTTCAACTCAGCCGCCCCCTCTTCTTTCTTCCAAAACACCTTCAAATGACATTCCTCCTGTCAAAACAAGACCTGAGTCTTCCCCTTCACAACCTCTAACTCCACCTACCCCCCCACTTAAAGATCACAAAGTAGTTAGAGCTGGACCTCCACCCCCACCCCCATCACAGCCTCCTCCAAAGAAGGAACTACATGTTGAAACTGGACCTCCTCTTGTTCCATCTCCTATAAATGAGAAGCCACGAGATGGAATTTCTCCTCCTCCTACTCCTCCTTTACCTCCTCTAAAAGTGGAGCAACCAGTTAGGTTTAATCCCCCACCACCTCCACCACCACCCAGTCTTTCAAGGGAAGTTGCAAGTCCTACACCACCCAGTATTTCAAGAGATGCTGCAAGTCCTACTACAGCACCGCCAGCACCGCCTCCGCCTCGTCATTCAAGGGAAGCTGCGAGTCCTACTATAGGACCACCGGCACCACCTCCCCCTCCATCTGCAACACTTTCCTCCAGTAACCCTAATCCTTCATTGCAAAAGTGTCCTCCAGTTCCACCACCTCCAATTCCTTTTGTTAAAGAAGGTCTAAAAGCAGGCGGTGGTTTTCCAATGTCTCTTTCTGTGGGAGGTGATGCAAATAATGTCTCAGGCACATCAGGACATCAATCTAGTTCACTAACAGGTTCAAAGGGACGAGTTCTATCACATACAATTGGCTCAAAGAATAACTCCAAAAAGTTGAAACCATTGCATTGGATGAAACTATCTAGAGCAGTGCAAGGAAGTTTGTGGGATGAGACGCAAAAATCTGGCGAAGCTTCCAAGTAATGCTGATTGACTTTAGTGTTCCATTTTCTGGGACAGGTTGAGATTGCGCTTCTACTATTCTAGTGTCTCACCTCCTTCTGCTTGTATTATCTTAATGTAGAGCTCCAGAGATTGATATGTCAGAGCTCGAGAGTCTTTTCTCGGCAGCAGCCCCGAGTTCAGGCCTTGCCAAGAAGTCAAATGCCCAAAGCTCGGTTAGGCCTAAATCTGAGAAAGTGCAACTGGTAAATTAGCTTCTTCAGTGTCTTTAGACTTTATTCTCCTGCTCATATTACGGAACTATTAGAGTTCACTTGTATAGTCAAGTGTGGAAACTGTGAAGTAATAAATGGTATGAGTATGGTAAAATAGCTCTATTTATCATTTTCTGATTGATATACATTTTAAGGTCATGCTTAAAGGTGGTGTTTTCATCTTTATTTTGATTTTACCTTTTACTATCACTCCTTGCAGATTGACCATAGGCGGGCATGTAATTGTGAAATCATGCTTTCAAAAGTGAAGGTGCCGTTGCATGATTTAATGGTGAGTTTGATATTATATCTACTAGCAGTACTAAAAAAGCAATTGTGCGTATCAAAAAATTATGGAGTGTTATTTAATAGGAAAACTATGCTTTGATTGGAAAATCTGTAACTTATCATTTTTTAGTTTGGTTTTGATAGAAATTGAGATCTTAATTCTACAATAATGTATTTTATTTCTGACAGATTTAGAGATTGCTATAGAAGATTGTGGGCCTGTTTGTTTTGACTTGGATGTAGTAATTTATTTCTTAAAAAAGTGGTTTTTTAAAATTAAAAATACATGTCTAAAAAATTAACAATTAGTTTTTTTGGGAAAACATAAATATTAAAAATGATTTATTTAAATGCTTTCTTCAATTGATAATTATAATAGCTAAAAATAGTTAGTAACTTTAAAAATTGTATCATAAATCACTTTTTTCATCCCAAACAAAAGTGTTGTGAAATTATTAATTTTCAGCATAACTTTCTAGTTATGGTCTTCATTATTTATAATTAGACATAAACATGTAACAGCCACAAATAACTGCTTACGAATAACATAAACTGTCATGGACAGTTATGGTTTGTCAGTTACAGTCTCTTCTCTTATACTAATTGTTAATAAAAGGTTTAACACAATGTTCCTCTACCCTCTAGTTAATGTGTCTAAAGAAGAGGGGAAATAATAGAATATGGAGTTGCAATTGTCCACCAAGTCATCGACTTACTTCTGTTTTGGGGGTGTCATAGTCCATAAAAATAATCTGGGACTTGTGATACTGATTTCCATTATTTTCTAGTATTGTTCATGAAGTGGAATTATCTAGTTGATTTGATAACTGCTAATATGAGTTTTATTCATAGTAATGGATTCTCTAAAATAATCCAGAGTTCAGTGTTAGCACTGGAAGAGTCACTTGACGTTGATCAGGTTGAGAACCTCATAAAGTTTTGTCCTACAAAAGAGGAGATGGAAATAATCAAGGTTAGTGGATAATCATGGTGAACAATCATGCTCTGTTCAAGTTCCTTAGCGTTGAGTCTCCTCTTTCTTACAATTTTTTGTATTTTATTTATCTGGTAGAGTTATAACGGGGAAAAGGAGAAGTTAGGGAAATGTGAACAGGTATGTAAGGTTTTATGATTTTTATTATAGGTATTTTAGATCTCTTCTGCCAGATCACAACATGTATGAATACTAAAATTTGAGCACTGGTTAAATATTTGTATGCCTAACAACTATCGTCAACGATGGAGACTGCATTTCTACTTACTCTGACATGGATATGAATTTATATTTATAATTTTTTCGTCACAGTTCTTCATGGAGTTAATGAAAGTACCACGGGTAGAATCTAAGCTCAGAGTATTTTCATTCAAGATTCAGTTCCATTCTCAGGTCTAAAGATTTCCTTTTACTATCTACCTCAGTAGGGGAAAAATGAATTTAAGTTTATTTCCAGTTTGACCCTGCTAATATTTTTTTGTGTAGGTTTCCGATCTTAAAAATAGCTTGAATGCCGTGAATGCTTCTTCAGAAGAGGCATAATATCTTCCTTCTGCTGATACAGAATTTTGGCAATCTTTTCTTTCTCTATTTAATTGAGAAATGACATTTTGGATGCTGTCATGATAATATATATTTTTTCAGATCAGGAGTTCTGTCAAATTAAAGAGAATTATGCAAACAATACTTACCCTAGGAAATGCTTTGAATCAAGGAACTGCCAGGGGTATGTTGAAACAATAGTATATAGAAATAGATAGATAGATATATACAACATGAAGTGTGATAGCAAAGAAAAATATCACATTTTATACATTGTTTGTTATTTTTAGTCTTCATGCTTGGTACACCTGCATTAGAGTCCTTCCCTATTATTTTGACAGTTTTCGATCTTGTATGTGCAAATATAACCGGTACCTGATTTTTGTTTACTTTCCCCTTTGCCTCTTTGTTTTTTTTCCTACTTACCACGTTGTTGTAGCAGTGTGTTGAGTACTCTTCTTTTTCTCGTGGGTTACGTGGTTATTTTAAAAAATATAGACGTAATTTTACAATATTTAAAGGAAAAATGTAGATTACAAAAACTAGAAGGTGATGAATGAGTTCAATTCAGACCACGGTTTTTTTTTTAAAATATAGGTGCTGAGAAACGAATAATTCACATTTTGCATTATGTTTTGATAGTTTGCTTTAGCTTAAAACTGTCCTTGACTGGCCATTGTTCACTTCCTGTTAAAAATTTCATGTGCTTTCTATAACCAATTTGTACCATATTACATTTGACACTCTTTAGAGTTTAGTCTGGTAATTGTGATATGTTTATGATCTCTCATCTCTGTTTAGGTTCTGCTATTGGATTCAGATTAGATAGCCTTCTTAAACTGACTGAGACACGTGCACGGAACAACAAAATGACTCTCATGCATTATCTTTGTAAGGTAATCTTGCTATTTATTTATTTCTTCATTTTTTAAAAATAATAATTAGTTTCATCTTTGTTACGGAGTAAATTCTGAAATTAAGTTGAGGTAATATTTTGGATAATATTTCTTGTACTTGCATTTGGAGAATTTGTATCTTTAATGCATCAACCTAATACTATGCTTGCATAGGTGTTAGATGACAAATTACCAGAAGTTTCAGACTTCTCTAAGGATCTTGCTAATCTAGAGCCAGCGGCAAAGGTTGTGAACTTCTCCGATCCTCATTTGTTCATTATATTGATAGGAATTAAATACCTACAAATTTACAACACTGACTGAACTAGTTTGATTCAGGTCCAATTGAAGTTCCTGGCAGAGGAGATGCAAGCTATAAACAAAGGATTAGAGAAAATTGTACAGGAACTATCCACTTCTGAAAATGATGGTCCTATATCAGAAAAGTTCCGCAAGGTGTTGGCATCATTCCTTGTACATTTTTACTTCTTTCAAGTTTAAGATTTTCACAAAACTATGAATAAATTATGCACGGTTATCTGTGAGTATCTTATATGTTTAGACTAATTGGAGCCACTTGGGCTTGCAATCATGTATCTAGAAACCAACAATATTTTTTTGTTCCCCCTATGGAAGAGGACACTGAGAATTGCCTCTTATTGGTCTAGTATGAGATTTTGTATGTTCTTACTTTAGGAGAATAAGAGAAAGATAAAAAAAATATGCACATTGGTAAAAAAAAATCTGATTTCATATGATTGGTTTTATCCACTGGCAGTCTTTTAACACTTTCTTTTCCCTTCAGAAATTGAAAGACTTCCTCTGTTCTGCTGAAGCTGAAGTCCGCGCATTGGCTTCAATGTATTCTGGGGTGGTAGGTCCTCTGATATATTTAGTGATTTTGAAATCATGTATAGGCTATGCTTTGCTTAGAGTCTATATTTACAGGGCAGGAACGTGGACGCATTAATTCTTTATTTTGGCGAAGATCCATCTCGCTGTCCATTTGAACAAGGTGTGTGACCGTCTACACTTTAGATATGACATTCATTTTTTGTAGCTGATTAAGTGAGGTCCCATTTCTTCGTTTATGCCAATGATACTCTCTTTTTTGACCAAATGTTATTGATACTTTTAGCTTTGCACTTCACTAAAATTAATCCCATTTCTACTATATAGAAAAGGCTTTGGTCGTTGCCCTTACACTTGAAATAAAAAATAATATTGTAGAAAGTACTCTATAATTTCAGAGTATGTTCATTCCAATGAAAAGTGCCTCTTTTATAAGAGAGTATATAAAGACACTCCAGAAATAAGAAGTGATTTAAGGAATTAAAATTAAAACACAAAAAAGATAAAATCAATTACTATTGAGGCTAATAATGGTAAATATTTCGACAGATATATTCTGCAAGTTAGTGCGGGAACTATTCTCTTGTACCTGGATATGAAATTTCAAAAATTCAATGTCAAAATCTGTCTATTTGTAACTTACCAACTATCAACTGGATTTTTCTTTTTGAAATGATATGTAATTGGTTTCATTCTTGTATGTGTTAGAGTTTGGCCAAACTCTTTTGAGCTTGGTGCATGGTGTAAACGGTAGGCGAGCCATGGTCCGATCAATAAGCTCTGTACTATATTAGAGTTTGGCCTAACTCATTCTTACAAGCTGGTTTTGTAAGGATTAGTTCGGCCAAATCTGTCTATTTGTAACTTCCCAACTATCAACTGGATTTTGCTTTTTGAAATGATATCTAATTGGTTTCATTTTTTGTATGTAAATTCTTTAATGTCTTAAAATTGCATTAAGTTGGATTTCTGAAATTATAGTTCTTTGAAACCTATTTTCCTCCTGGCCGTCAAATTACTCTTTCATCAGTTCCACGCTGAAGCTTGGAAATGGTCAATTGCACCTTTTCTCTTCCTCTTCTTCCATTTGATAGACCGAACCTTAGGCACTAATATGGGAGCGTATTACATCATTCAGTTAGGGAGCAACCCGGATATTCTCTCAACTCGTTCTTCAGTACAATTGATTCTTGTTATTATTTTGAATTTACTGCAGTTGTCACAACTTTGCTCAACTTCACTCAAATGTTCAACAAAGCCCACGAAGAAAACTGCAAACAGCTAGAGCTTGAAATGAAGAAAACAGCAGAAAGTGAGAAAAAGAAATGTGAATCAGAGAGGATATTACCTAAAGCAATCCGGACTGGCAATGTCAAATGAGTAATTATTAGAGGAAGCTAGCTTTGATGGTGTATGTTCTAGCAGGAGTGCGAATTTAACCAGACAATGCCAGCTCTGGTTGTTTATTATTCTGCATGTATAGTGGCACATAAAGTAGTAGCTGGCATTGGGAACCGAAGAACTGCATTACACTACAAGGCTGAGGTAACTCTGAAGTTTGAACCCATTGTTCTCTCACTTTTGTTGTACTTTTTTTTTTCCTGATTGTCATCTCCTACCTCACACTAGTTATTCTATTTGCTATTTGTGAATCATAACAATGGTGGAGTTTGCATGAGATTTGTTTTTGGCCAACCAACTTGTATATAACTTCCCTCTCCACTCTGAAACTCTGATTGTAAGTATAAATATATATCCAAGAACCAGGGTATTAGTTTTTATTTTCCCTCAGCCTTGGTTCTCAGCTAGCAACACTAATTTCACGTTTGTAGTGTAAAGCTTAAATATCTTATTGTATAGCTTATTTATATGGTATATGTATTTTATTCGATTGATTGTTTGTACTACATTTTATTTTGAATACGTATCTTTTATTTTTTACATGACATTGGAGTATCTTTTAGGTGCTCTAGAGAAATCAAGAAATATCTTGCTTTCTATTGAGACTAATAATATATTACTCCCTCTCTTTCTCTCTCTCAATAAGTAGAGGTGTTTATGATGCTGATCGATTCAAGAATCTGCTAAACTAAATTGAACGAACTCATAAATTATCCGAAGCCAATCATTTACAGGTATATCCTACCCAATTCATATAGTTTTGATTTGAGTATCGGGTTAGAGTTTTGCGACTCGCAAATCCGTGGTTTTAGTAACTTCTTATTGTTTTTAATATTATTTTAAATAAAAATATAAAATTAATATTTCACTAATAATCATAATTTTTTCAAAAACTCCACTACTAATACTATTAGATCAATGAGTTTACGTAATTTTAAGATTAAATGTTGTTTATAAAAATAATATACTTTTTAATTTTATTTTTCAACTTACGAATTTTATAAAAATAATGTGTCTTGTTAAATTTTATACTATTATAAAATTATGTCTTGTTGATAAATTTTATTAGATATTATATTATGCGTTTCATTGAATTTTAGTGTTATAAATGAGTATGATTGTATTGAGTATTGTATTTTTCTAAACCGACAAAAAAATTATAAAAAAATTATTTGAAACACAACTCGCAAACCCAACCTAATTCATAAATGAGCGTTCGGTTTGGGTTGATTTTAATAATAAAATTGTGGATTGGAGGATGAACTTAGCTCATTAAAGTTTGACCGGGTTAGGTCAAATTCGCTCAATCCAACTTGTATACACCCGTAAAAATAAGTGTTTTTTTAGACAAAGAAATTTGTCTTAAAATAAGAGTCTTTTTATTTTTTTCAATGTAAAATTAATTAAATTTTATTACTTCTAATAAATATTCTTACACTACTTTTAAATTATTAAATTATATTATGCATTTATGATAACCAATAGTAATTAAAGATAATTTTATAAAATTGTTACATTAAATAAATTGTATGTAACAATTTTGAATGGCTTTTATTTTAAGACGGGGGAATACCTTTTTAAAGCTTGAAGACTAAAAAAATATTGTCTTAAGTTGGAGTAAGAGAAGACTGAATTTTTTTTAAAAATAATTTATTTATTTAATTTAAATGTTAAAATGATATATTTTTTAATTTATTTACCAAAATAACATAGTTTTAAAAAATGAAAATAAGGGGAGACTTTTTCATTTGAGTATGTGTAAAAAGTGAAAGTTCATGTGCCATTTGATTTGGAACATATATGTACGTGTAGTCAATTAAATGGCGCCTACACCATCATGTCATAATTTGGAATGTATGTGCCATATCAAATGGCGCATCCTCCTTAAAAAAAAATTATTAGAAAAACTAATTTAAAATAGGTTAAAAATTTAAGAAAAAATAAAAATAAATAAGAAAACAAATAAAAATACATTAAAGTTTACAACAATGGAATAAAAAATTAATGTTTGGCCCGATCAAAACGTCTCCAGTTCCACATTTCAGCGCATTAGCATGCCTTCGAGGTCTACAACGATTTTGTTGAGGTGTTTGTGGTCTTTGTGTATTGGCCTACAGAAAAGGTATTTGGTGCGAGGGTCTCGACCTATTCGATAACTTTTCAATCATCTGTCCACAATAGCTGAGGGATTGCTGTCAACGGCGCTGCCGTAATTTAGTTTCATGCTCATATTTTTGAAGTTGGGTCGTAGTGGTTGGCTTAGGTGGGTTTGGTGAGGACGGTATGATTGGTTGAATTGGTACATTAAATCGTTTTAGAAACAATGCAATGACTGTTGTGGGGTAAGGTAGTCAAATAGTGGTTGAATGTTTTGGTGGTGAGATGTATGTGTGTTCATTTGTGGGGGGCTATGGTGGGTTGGGTGGAGTCAAATGAGTCATCGAAGTTATAGGTAGATGTGGTGTCAGTGTGTGGATATTAGCAGTAAGGGCCAGACTCTTGTTGTTATGTTTGGTGAGTGGCATGAATGAGTTGCGGGTTTGGAAGTTTGATGGTTCGGTATACATCGCAAGTCGATGGTATGATGTGGGTAGTTGGGATTGGGTGGGTAGATATTGTTGTTGGGTGTGGTGCGGGGTTGGTTGTTGGGCAAGTGTTTGTTGTTGTGTGTATAACGATGAAGCACATCGGCGCAGATCTATCAAATATGTCGGCTCAGACACAAATTGTTGTGTTGTAATCGACCTAAACCAAATCATATATTGATGACTTGGTCTAACCCCTTCCACGACAGACTCGTTTAAGATGTGGCGACGTTGATTCTTCCAATATCGACACATCTCTTTAGCAAAGTCACTCAAATCATCGTAAATATATTGTGCATCTACTCTCATTTAATGCCAAACACCCAAACACGTCGGACCTACTAGAATATCTTGTTGCATGCTTACTGCAGTTTTACTCGATCACTTTGGTGCATCTCCACTGTAGTGAACTGAATGATTGGTGTTTTTGATGTCCAAACTACAAGATCATCGAGGTTAGGCTGATGGTCGAGACCTAGATATGACCTCCAGACAAACTGCATAATAAAAACACATAATGAGAAGAATTGCAGTGTGTTAATTTTATAGCCAAATTTATAGTAGTTTAGAATAAATTACATCGTTTGGTCCAATGTGGTCTAAAAGATTGCGGTACACGATTATTGCATTTTCGGGACATCGTTGGTAATTCATTCCCAGAACAGACCACCTAAAAAAAGTGAGAAAATATAATTAGTTACAAATAAATCTTTTATCAAAGTATACATGATTGATATTTTGAAATAAACTTACTTGTTTGTGTAGGGAAATGTGTATGGATTCGGGTTGACCGGAGCAAGTGTCGGCATTCTTGATCAACCCATGTTTGAAGTAGAAAGGCGCAACCATAAAACGTACAAGTATCTTTTTTTGCATTTTTACACAAGGCACTATATAGATGGGTCAAAATAGTTGAACCCCAACTATAAGTGCCTACTTTATGAATGTTGCGTAACAACGACAAATACATAATATTTATCGTATTTTCAGTACTTTCAAGAAATAAAAAATGTCAAAATAAAATCATAATATAACATCGAGTTTTAATTAGGATTGAAGTCCTTTAACTTAATTTCAATTTTCACTTTAGTCCCTTATTTAATAAAGGTTACATTTTAGTCCTTTAAAATTTATTTTGTTAGTCAAGTTGATCTTTTCTATTAAATTTTGTGAAAAAACATTAAGTTGTGCATACGTGGCATGACAACATGGCAAGTGAGTCAAAAATTTAATAAAAAGAATGAATTGAAACTATATATATATAGTTAAAGTACCAAATTGAAACTTTTTTTTATATTATCATAATCTTAAATATAATGACATTAAACCAAAATTCTTCTGCTTTTCTTCCCTATCAGAAACACATAAATAATGAATAGAATAAAATAACTTCAGCCACAAAAATCTCATTCATCCTGGACATCATTCAGGTGATGTTGATTGGGTCAACCTCTATTATAAACAATATCTTCAATTTCTTATCCTGAACAAACTCTTCAATTGTGGAACTCTGAAAAAAAAACATCAAAAGGAAAAGTATTGCCTTGTGCATTTTTATACTCTAGGTTTTCCTCCAAATCCATGAGAATAAAAATTATATCAGTTTGATTGAAAACTGCAAGTAGGAACAAAATAACATTACATCAGGTATGAACATTAACACATAGAAGAGTGGGAGATATACCAATTGCAATAAAATGACCAATTGATTCCAGAAAGAGTTATTTAATATTATTTTGGCCTCATAAGTTCAACATGAAACAATGAATTTTACAATAACTATGAAAGATAGCTGTTGCGGTGGAAATAGGATCACAAACTATTAATGAGTTTGAATCGCAATTCAATTCACAACCGCTCTTTGATTTATCCGAAGGAAAAGGTCAAAAAGGAAAAACCTATTTTGCATCGTAAACACAATGCGGGGAAAGATCTAGGGTTCGGGGGTTGGTTAAATTTAGGGAAGGTATTAGCACCCTAAACTTCCGTAGTACTCTACGGGAACCTTTTGTTCAAATGTTTACTACTTGCTTTATTCATTTGCTTAAAGTATATGTACAAAGGAATTAAAAGTGAGAAAGGAGACCTAAGGGGTTAATTCTAAGTTTACTCGGCAAGACATCGCATCTTGTGCCTACGTATCCTTACGGGAGTGGAATCAGAGTAATCGTAGTTCCCCTCAAAAGGGAGGTTAGAGACTTCTTGACTGTGGTCAAGGTCTCAAGGGGAATAAACGCATCTTAAGGACACGCTTACGTGGAGTCTTAAACTCCGATCTCTACGTTATGAATTGTTAAGTTGTAATTAGGGTTAAATTAGGGATTTCACGGCGGGAAACCCTAAACTGAGCGCGACGGCTCTTTGACCTAATGCTAGGGGTAAAATGGTAATTTTGCCTGCGGCGAGGCATTTGTGAAAAGTTAGGGTTTGTAAGGTGAAAGGGTTTGAAGTTGAGGACTATTGGCGCGACGACCAAACGGTTAGACCTAATTCCTTCGGAGGTGTGTAATGTGACAGGAGTATTGATAAATGTGTGAACTAATTGAATTGCAGACAGAGAATAATGACAGAAATTGAAGTCGTACAAACAGAAATTTAAAGGCAGAAATTTAAAGCGCGATTATTAGATTCGCGGGGTTACATATGAGAAGCAGTTACAATATAGTAATGAAATTTAAATAAACCAACCATGCAGTAAGAGCTGCAAATGATGAACACTGTCAATAAGCAAGATTAAACGGTAATTGGACAAGTCAGGAGAAAAAGTGTAATATTGAAGATTTTTTTGTTATTTTGAAAGAGATGTTGAATGAATCTATATAAAAAAAAAAGTAATGTTAATAGAAAATATTTTAAATTTAATCTTAAAAAGATTTTAACTTAGATATTTTTAAAAAAAGATTTTTTTTTAAGTTATTTATTAAAAAGTTTTTTATTATTATTAAGTGAAAAGAGGTTTTAAATTTTCTTATAAAAAGGGTTTTTTTATAGTTTTTATTTATTTATAATATTTACACAAAAAGGTTTTTAAAACAGTTTTTTTTTTAATTATAAAAATAAAATGATTCTTTTAAAAAACAACTTTTAAAAAAAACAAAAATAAAAAGTTAAAAAACAGATTTTTTTTTAAAAAACAACAAAAATAAAAATAAAACGGGGTTGGGCCGGTCATCACCCCGGACCCAACCCGGTTGGTGAGTCATAAGAAACGAAATGCAGTTTTAGGGTTTCAGAACCCTAATGCCCCCTTCGCGGCGCCGTCTCTCTCATTCGTATCTTCGCCGTCTTTCTCTCTCGCGGCCACGTTTCTCTCCTTGTTCGTATTACCTCCTCCTCTCATAATATGCTGGAAAAAAAACCAAACAAAGATAATCAGCAGAAACAAGTATTCATGCGATGTTTTACGTTTTGAGACGGATTGTCGGTGGAAACGGCCGATGATGAGCTCTCTGAGGCTGGGAGGTTTGATTGCCCGGCGTTCGTAATGAACGGCGAAGGCGATCCTCTCCGTTCGGTGATTCGCGGCCGTCTGTGGATGATATTGATGTTTGGTGATGCTCTGAACGATGATGACGATTATTCTTCGTCTAAGTTCGCGGCCGTCTCCGTTCGCGACGCCTAGGGTTTCTACTTGTGGTTTGTCCGTTCTTTTTTCTAGGGTTTCACTCAGGTGATATCCTTCCCTTTTTATATCTCTCTTTTTGGGCTTTTTGGGTCTTTGATCTGTGTTGGATTTGCGTTATTCTTTTACTGAGATTGATTTCTGATATGATTTGTTGTGATTCTTTTGATTTGGTTTGAACACTTTGCGGAGTCACTTTTGCGTAATCATTTTTCTGATACACTAATTGGATTTTGTTTCCTCCTTTTAGGATTTGATTGGTTTGCTTTTCAGATACTGATTGGATTCATTCTGATACAGTTTGGATTTGAAATTGGATATGCTTTCTGATACGATTAGAATTGTGGCTTTGTAGATTCATATTTGATCTTCTTTCCTTTCTGATACAAATGTTGTTTTGTGATTTATCAGAACACGTTCCTTGATTGTGGATTCATTTGGCTATCTGTCTAATATCGAATTCGTTTTGGATATCCATCCTCACGACTTTTCTTCTTCTTTTTTCAGAATCGCTGCTACGGCTTTGGTCGAGTTAAATGCCGCCGAGGATGGTATACGGCGATGATGATGATATTCTGAGCCTGATGACACTGTTGTTGCCTCTGATAATTTATGCGGGGTTCTTCGCTTGTGGGGTGAACTTGCCCTTTGTATTGAACTCGTTCTCCTATTTTGAAATGAGTCGTAGCTCCTTGTTTTTGAACCTAATTCACCTTCTGTTCTTACTCTTCGCTTTTCCATTTTGAGCTGTTTTGGCTGTAAGTGAATTAACTTGCCATTAGCCTGTGATGAACTTTGCTGATGCTATTTGATTCTTGCGTTTCAGGGCTGGGATTTTGGATGTGTGATTTTCTGATGGATGTTGCCTTCAGCTGCGAATTTCATTGGGCCGTGATGTTTCTAAACTGAGCCCACCTGATGGCTGTCTTTGATTGCTACTTGGAATTTTCAATTACCTTTGGCTGTTTTATGCAGCTTATAAACTATCTTGGCTTTGAGCTCTGTTAACAATTTTGCTGTTGAACTTTTTGATACATTGCTTGATGCAGTTCAACACAGTTTGGTTTGTATTCATTTTTCTGTTCTGTTTGAACTTGATTTTTATGGGCTCACTTATGTGTTGCAAAGTTGATGCAGCTTATGCATTGCTTTGGTTTTGAGTTCTGAATTTTGAATCTGGTACTGATGCTGTTGTGGAATTTCAGGTGTGGGAAAAACTTTGAACACAAAATGATTCAGACCTGCCGGCATCCGGGTCTGAATCCAGATTGACTATGTTGCCTTACTCTCGTATCAGTTAGGAAATCCAATTGCGGCAAAAGCGAATCAGTCCCGCTTCTTTTATCACTTCTATCTCTCGGATGTCCCGTAATGATGAGAACAGGTGTTACCTGATCTGACGCGGATCGGTAACGGGGGTAGGACGCAGCTTCGGTTGTGCCACTCCCGGCACTCGATGATGACGCTGTTCTGAGAGTGTCAAAAATAATTTCTAACCCCTTCTATTCTGTTCTGTTTTGTATTTGTTTTTTATTGTGCAGGTTAGTCGGAGATTTTGCGGAGAAAAGGGTATCATGAAGAACACTTAGGGACATTTAGGACTTAGGATTTTTAGGATATACAATTCTTTTGTAACTTGTAACAAAAAATGTTATGAATAAATTCAATAACATTCTTTATCAAATTATTTCCTCTTTGTAGATCATGACAAAATATTATGAGTAAACTTCAAATTTCTATCCCAATTCACTTTACAAATTGTAATAATAATAATAAAATATTATGAATAAAATTCACATATTCTATTAAAATCATTTCCCAATTTCTTTTCCATGATTTAAAATTTGCAAACACCTCAACATCCGATTAAATCTCATCAGTCAAATATCCTTGAATTAATTCGATCCAATCAACATGAGTAAGTTCCATTAATCAGTCGAAATTTTCACTGTTTTCCCTCTAAAATGAACTGGAAGATAGAAGAATGATTTCTTGTTAAAACCCTGTTCCACAGATCAGATTTTCCAACCCAAATTGATATCTTAACATAATCACACCCACGTAAATAAATGCCTCAGGAATAAAAACTCATTGGGCCCAAAATCACGAATTATGCTTCGAAATGACCAAAACGCCCCTGGGGTAGTTCCTGCAAAACAAAACGCACTTTATGACTGGTTAGTGGTTAGCAGATGCACAGATGAGATGCTATGCGAAGTGACTGACTAAATATAAGGGTAAAATTTAGGGTATTACAGTTGCCCCTATTTAAATAGCTACACCAGACGATTTGTGGTGGAGAAATTTAAATATAGATAACCGAAAATTTTGCCCTTATATGCGGCGATATGCAATGCTATGGATGTAGATGACGCCATGAATATGATATGATGCGTATGACGACACAGGGACAGACGCTACGAGGAGAACACACTGGGGAAGACGACGCGCTGGGACACAGTACGACCTGGGGAATTCTAAAATGATGGTCAACTGGTGCGAACACGACCAAATGTCATTTTTAACGGGGACGAGATTCTCAAATGGAGATGGTACCTATGAGACGGCCTCCACTGGGGAATCTAAGAGTAAAACTGGATCATGTATGATTGCAAGATCGATCACAGAATGCATGGAGCATTGAGCAAAGAATAACATCCAAGCTTCTGTAAACTATCCCTCGTGACAGGATTAAATGGACTTTTCAGAAATCCATAGAAAATACAGGGTAAAGACCGGCTGTATGCCAAAATAAATGGACTTTAATGGGAAATGCCCTGATAAGCTTCTCGAGAGAGAATTGTCACTTATCGTTGGAAGGGACTTACATGCCAAAATGGATAAGCACTCAAATAAAGAGGCTGTTGCTTATCTGATATATAAATTTTCTCATATTTAAGGTCGGCGCCTGAAATACGCTTCTGATTCTTCTTTTACTAAAGGATAAATGAACTTCTTCATACTTCAAGATCGTGCTCTCCTGAATATGAAAAGGATAAACTGAACTTCCTCATACTTCAAGATCGTGCTCTCCTGAATATGATTCGGCCCCTTCTTTTACTAAAGGGTAAATGAACTTCTTCATAATTCAAGATTGTGCTCTCCTGAATATGATTCCGCTCCTTCTTTTACTAAAGGGTAAATGAACTTCTTCATAATTCAAGATCGTGCTCTCCTGAATATGATTCCGCTCCTTCTTTTACTAAAGGGTAAATGAACTTCTTCATAATTCAAGATCGTGCTCTCCTGAATATGATTCCGCTCAAACCTCCCCGTACTTCAAGATCGTGCTCTCCTGAATACGATTTGGTTCAAACCTCCCTATACTTCAAGACAACAGGGAAAATGGAAGCCCAACTACTCCATGGAGATGGCCATTTGCTGCGAGTCATAACGAAGATAGGATCGGTTTCTTAGGTGAGAAATGTTGCATACCGATGCTGTAAGATGTAAGATTGTCTTCCAGGCGTGAACTGGCGTGTATCTGTAAAGGATTGTGGTTGATTTTCTTGAAAGATAGTGCAAAATAAATGCACATCCGGGTACAGTGATAAGCTTCTCGGGCGAGAACAGTCACGTATGGTGAAAATCTTTAGATGGTGCAAAATAAATGCACGTCCGGTTGGGCTCGACGACCGACAAGACCGGGATTCAATCTAGGATCGAGCTAGAAAGAAAAAAAAATGGCAATCAAGACTCCATCGAGGGAATGAACTCGAAGGGTAAATATCTTATCCTGGCGAGGAAAGATAGCTGAAGTAACCATCATCCACGAGGATCGAGCTCTGTGGGGAAACTGGAAACACATATGTATTTTATGCTTAGGGCTGACAATTTATTTGGAGAGAATGGACCAGCCCAGTTACTCGGCGGTAACAACCAACAATGGCGAGACACAATGACCCGGTGAATGCTAATGCATATATTAATGCATATGTTAATGTGAACGTATGTTAATGTGAATGTAGTTAAATATGCAGGATGTTATGAAATGAGTATGTAATGAGTATGTGTATGAATATATGAAATAGACATGTGATGCTTATGCCCCTGCGTATGCTGAAGAAACTGACTAGAGACGGGACGAGAGATGAAATAAACATCTCGACGGAGATACCCTGCGTTCTCTGCAACCAATACGTCAATCATGGGTAAGAAAGATCAATGGTAGAACCAAATCTGGTTTCAAAATTTCTGAATTCTCTGGGGAGAAGGTAATCTGCTTGGGTGTACAGTATCATGTCTTCACATGGGGAGAAGAAAACTTGAGGGACACTTTCGAGTTACCCAAGAAAAGTTGTCAGCTTATAGTCTCGCTGGGGACTGTGTCAGGGCGATGATTTAAAAGTGCTCCTGCAACAATGAGATTTTTCGAGGAGTGAAGAGATCCTTCCGAAATTTCCACCAGTCAAAGTAATTTCTTATTTTTTCGATTGCGTTTTCGAAGAACAGTTTTAAAAAAATTTCAATGCGCCTTTCGTTTTCAAAATTTTAAGAATAAATGCATTTTGCATAACAATAGAAAACAAGAGTAATGCACCAAGGAATGTAAGTAACAAAATGGTATCTTTTATTAAAGGATGGCAGCTTGCTGAGGGCATAGCTCCACGAATGATTATGTTTTGAAATTGGCAACATGGGAAAAGGTTACATTGAGTCCAACGACGCTTACTGACACTAATAACTAAGACTAAACCAGAATCTTGCTTCGGACGAGGATGAAAGAACTGAAAAATGGCTCTCATGTGGAAAGCGTGTTTGCAATGATCGGTGTTTTCTGATGCAATGAAATGCCTTTGTCCCTAAATTTTGCCTGGACCGCCCTTTCGGGTTTTCAATCCACCGGGACGCTCTTTTTTGCCTAAGCCGCCCTTTCGGGTTTTCAACTTAGCGAGCTTTTTATTATTATTTCTTTTTTTTTTCAACCCTTACTTTTGCCTAAGCCGCCTTTTGCAGGTTTTCGACTTAGCGGGTTTTTAGGCATAATATTTTCGGACTGCATCAGAATTCACGGGATGTGCTAGCTCTTCTCCATCCATTGTTGTAAGTATCAGAGATCCTCCGGAGAAAACGGTCTTTACAACAAATGGGCCTTCATAATTGGGCATCCACTTTCCACGCATATCTTTATGCACTGGCAAGATCTTTTTGAGTACGAGTTCTCCTTGACGGAACTCACGGATACGAATCTTCTTATCAAACGCTTTTTTCATTCGTTTCTAATATAATTGCCCATGGCACATAGCTGTCATGCGTTTCTCGTCAATGAGATTCAACTGATCCAGTCTGTCTTGAACCCACTCAGCTTCTTCAAGTTCGGCTTCCATCAACACCCTTAAAGAAGGTATCTCTACTTCGATGGGGAGTACGGCGTCCATTCCATATACCAATGAGAAAGGTGTTGCCCCTGTCGAAGTTCGCACTGAGGTCCTGTATCCATGTAAAGCAAACGGTAACATCTCATGCCAATCTTTGTAAGTCACGACCATCTTTTGTAGGATTTTCTTGATATTCTTATTCGCAGCTTCAACAGCCCCATTCATCTTAGGACGGTACAGAGAAGAATTGTGATGCGTGATCTTGAAACTATCACACAGCTCTTTCATAGTCTTGTTATTCAGATTGGTGCCATTGTCAGTTATTATCCGACTTGGAACTCCATAACGGCAGATAATTTCTTTCCTGATGAAGCGGGCAACCACTTGCTTAGTCACGTTGGTGTAGGAGGCAGCCTCTACCCACTTGGTGAAATAGTCAATAGCAACAAGGATAAAACGATGACCATTAGAAGCCTTCGGCTCAATTGCCCCAATCATGTCAATGCCCCACATTGAGAACGACCATGGTGACGACAAAACATTCAACGACGATGGAGGTACATGCATTTTATCAGCGTAAATTTGGCACTTATGGCATTTCCTGGCGTATTGGATGCAGTCAGCTTCCATAGTCAACCAATAATATCCAGCCCTTAGCATTTTCTTAGACATAGCATAACCATTGGCATGAGTGCCGAAAGTCCCCTCGTGAATTTCTTGCAGTAACATATCCGCTTCCCGTTTATCAACACATCTGAGTAAAACCATGTCGTGATTTCTTTTGTATAACACACCATTACTGATAAAGAATTTCGAAGCCAGTCTTCTCAACGTTTTCTTGTCCAGACCGGTAGCACCATCGGGATACTCTTTCTTGACGAGATAGTTCTTGATGTCATGAAACCAAGTCCTTTCATCCACCTCACCCTCTTCAACTACCTGACAATAAGCGGGCTCAACTTTGCGTTCAATATGGATAAGAGGTGCTTCATTAACGAATTTAACTTTCCACATGGATGCTAACATGGCTAAAGCATCAGCAACGTGATTCTCAGATCTAGGAACATGCTCGAACTCTATCTCGTCGAAATACTTAATCAGCTCAACAATGTAGTCCTTATAAGGGATTAACTTCTCATTCTTCGTTTCCCATTTGCCTTGTACCTGGTAAATAACTAAGGCTGAGTCACCACTTACTTTGAGAAGTTTGATTCGGAGGTGAATTGCTGCTTCGAGGCCAAGAATACATGCTTCGTACTCTGCGACGTTATTAGTACACTCAAAGTCCAACCTTGCTGTAAACGGAGTGAATCCACCCTTTGGGTTCATCAGAACGGCGCCTATACCATGCCCATTGAAATTCGAGGAACCATCAAACATCATCCTCCACCAAAGACCTGGTTCTGGACCTTCGCTCGGATCTGGCTCTTCACAATCTCTCTTGATCAACAAAATGTCCTCATCAGGAAAGTCAAACTTAAGAGGTTCATAATCTTCAACTGGCTGATCTGCAAGATAATCCGATAAAATACTACCCTTGATTGCCTTCTGGGGTACATACTGGATGTCATATTCGGATAACAACATGTGCCAACGGGCTAGCCTCCCGGTTTGAGCAGGTTTTTCAAGAATATACTTGATCGGATCCATTTTAGAAATCAACAATGTGGTATGACAGACCATGTATTGCCGGAGGCGCCTAGCGGCCCATGCCAACGCACAACAAGTTTTCTCCAGTGGTGAGTATCTGTTCTCACAATCGGTAAACTTTTTGCTCAGATAATAAATCGCATGTTCCTTTCTTCCAGTCTCATCATGTTGCCCAAGCACACAACCCATAGACTTCTCAAGAACAGTAAGGTACATAAACAACGGTCTTCCAGGTACGGGAGGAATCAGAATAGGGGGGTCTTGCAAATAACTCTTAATTTTCTCAAACGCTTTCTGACAATCAGGGTTCCACTCAACCGTCTGCCCCTTACAAAGCAATTTGAATATCGGCTCACAAGTAGCGGTCATGTTAGAGATAAACCTGGAAATATAATTCAGACGCCCAAGAAAACCTCTAACTTGTGTCTCGGTTTGCGGAGCTGGCATATCCTGAATGGCTCGAACTTTGTCAGGATCTACCTCAATCCCTCGTTGACTAACAATAAAACCAAGCAATTTTCCCGATCTGACACCGAAGGTACATTTAGCAGGATTCAATTTCAACTGATACTTCCTGAGTCGTTCAAACAACTTCACCAAATGGTCTAAATGTTCCTCTTCACTCTGAGATTTGGCTATCATATCGTCCACATACACCTCGATCTCTTTGTGCATCATATCGTGAAAAAGAGTTGTCATAGCGCGTTGGTAAGTTGCCCCTGCGTTCTTCAACCCGAAGGGCATGACTTTGTAGCAGAAAGTTCCCCAGGGAGTAATGAAAGTAGTCTTCTCCCGATCATCGGGATCCATTTTGATCTGATTATAGCCAGAGAAACCATCCATAAATGAGAACAACGCAAAACTGGCTGTATTGTCTACAACTGTATCAATATGTGGCAGAGGGAAGTCGTCTTTCGGACTTGCTTTGTTCAGATCCCTGTAATCCACACACATCCTAACTTTACCATCTTTCTTGGGCACTGGCACAATGTTGGCAACCCAATCTGGATATTTTGCAACTGCCAAGAAACCTGCATCTAACTGTTTTTTAACCTCATCGCGAATCTTCAAAGCCATGTCGGGTCTCGTTCTCCGAAGTTTTTGTTTGATAGGTGGACAATCTGGCTTAAGTGGCAACTTGTGAACAACAATATCCGTGTCTAGACCAGGCATATCTTGATACGACCACGCAAACACATCAATATATTCTTTTAACAACCCAATCAGCCTCTGTTTAACCTCTGTCCCAAGCATCGCACCAATCTTGACCTCTTTCTTGGTTTCATCTGCGCTAAGATTAATCAAGTCCACCTGTTCTTTATGCGGTTGAAGCTCGGTGTACTCGTACTCAATCAATCTTGTCAGTTCAGCGGGTACTTCAAAATCTTCTTCACCCTCGTCTTCAGCTTGATTGATGGGTGCATCCCAGTTAGGAGTGTCAATAAAGTCATTGGATCCAACAAGGTTTGCGATGTCTCTGCATGATGGAAGGCTTACTTAATTAAAATGCTCAAAGATATGTAAGATAAGAAATGAAATGCTATTTTTTTATTTTATTTTTGAAAAAGGTTGCCAACTTCATTTTTTAAAGGTGAAAACGAAAAACGCAAATGAACCAAAATGGAATTGAACAAAATGACTTTATTAATATCCTTTTTAAAAATGAAAGGTGGCCCAACAAAAACGACCCTATAACCTTGGGCAGGGCTACGGATTTTTATCTGAAAACGTAAATGAAAATGCTAAAAATTACTTTGACAATGGAAAAATAACAGGGATCTCTACGGCCTCCCAGTTGTTCAAAGCTGCATCACCCTTAAACACCAGGTTGCTCAAATCTTCATTTTCCTCACAGTCACTGACGACATTGACTTGGAAACCTCCGCTGACAAATACCTCTTGGATAACCTTCGGACGCCCTTCGACAGTTGTGACAGCTCCATTCTGAGTTGGTTTGTAACCCAACCCAAAGCGATCAATCTTGGTCTTGACATCAATTACCTCTCCCCAACCTTCCGGAATGCCCCAGTCAATTGTTGATTTGGTACTCTTCAGAGATGCAAAAGATGGATTACCCTGGCCCACTGTCTCTTCTACTTCTAACAGAACAGCATTGGCGATCTCGAGTGCTTGAAAGGAGATTTCTAAAGCATTCTCATCGGCCTCGATGTAACGGAAAGAAGACAGGTTACTGACCATCAGATCCTCCTCACCGTGTATAATAACCAACTTCCCATTGACCACGAACTTCATCTTTTGATGCAACGTGGAGGTTACTGCCCCAGCGGCATGAATCCACGGTCTTCCAAGTAAACAGCTGTAATTGGGATTAATGTCCATGACTTGAAACGTGATATTAAAAACTTGCGGACCAATCAGGATAGGAAGCTCAACCTCCCCCATTACAGACCGACGAGAACCATCGAAAGCCTTGACGATCAAAGGAGTAGGTTTCAACACAGTCTCTTTGAAAACCAACTTATCAAGAACCCTCTTGGGTAGAACATTCAGAGAAGAGCCGGTGTCCACTAGCACTCTTGCTAAATTGTCCTCCTGACATTTCACTGATATATGTAAAGCACGATTATGATTCGGACCCTCCTTTGGTAACTCTTCGTTGCTGAAACTAAGGGTGTTACATGCGGTCAAATTGGCAATCACACTATCAAACCGACTGGTGCTGATATCTTGATCCACATGTGCTTGAGTCAAAACTTTCTGCAAGGCCATCCTATGAGCGGGTGAACTCATCAACAGAGATAAAATCGAAATCTTGGAAGGAGTCTGATGAAGTTGGTCGATAACTTTATAGTCACTTTTCTTGATGATCCTCAAAAACTCAGCATCTTCATCATTCGCAACGGCTCCCTTGCCTTTGTCTTTGGCAGGCAATGGGATACTAGCTGTTTCCTTAGGTGGGATCTCATTGATACGGGGAGTATACACACGGCCACTGCGAGTCATCCTGCTTGCCTCTGCGATGTTGGTCACCGTGTCCTTAACCTTTTCATTTGGAATAATCTTCCCAGACTCCTTGTCAATCATCGTCACGTCATATTTCCAAGGCACAGCTTTAGGATCACTGAAAGGAAACGGACTTGGTCTTCGAATAACTATAGGCTTAAGCTGATTCACCTCAGGGATAGACGACTTTGGTATATCGAACACGGGATTGGCAGAACCTGCCCCTGACAGATTAAACACTGGTACCTTACCCTTTGATTCAGGCTGATGGAAAACAGGCTCAACCACAACGACTTCATCCTTTTTGGCTCGGCTTGTCACTTGTAAAACACCCTCGTCAATCAACCTCTGAACATCATTCTGAACCAACACACAACCCTTAACACTGGCTTCACAACTTACACATGCAGCATGGGACGTATCTACCAGGCCGGCTTCAAACAACTTCGAATGGAATATCTTAAGAGGAGTCTTAATCTGAACAACATCAAGGACATAACCTTCCTCAGAATCGGCACTGATGGCGTTAACACTTTCATGGTTGGGAAAAGGGTTCTTATTAACATTCGGTTGAGGATCTTCAAATGACAAAATCTTCTTTTCCAATAAATCCCTGACAAGATTTTTGAGAGCATAACAGTTCTCCAGATCGTGACCAGGCGCACCCTCATGAAATAAACAATGAGCGGCGGCGTTGTAATTGGCGGGTAGAGGATTAGGAGGTGGACCCAAAGCTCG
This sequence comes from Lathyrus sativus, assembly GCA_963859935.3. NCBI lineage: Eukaryota > Viridiplantae > Streptophyta > Magnoliopsida > Fabales > Fabaceae > Lathyrus > Lathyrus sativus. The sequence continues at coordinate 667,560,534 of OZ012738.1, forward strand.
AGTAGTGATTAGACCTTGCTTGACCAATGAGGGATACAGCTCGGTGAAAGTCATTGGAATCGGCGGACAAGGTTTATACGTTCTCTTGTTCGGAACGTTCTGGAGAGGGGCTGGATTCCTTGGCTGTTGAGGAGCAGGAGCGTTGGGCGCCTGTTGGTAGCTGATAGGAGGCGGATAAATAGGGGATTGTTGCATAGGTTGATACATAGGAACCTGTTGATTGAAAGAAGGTGCAATAGCTGCCACATATGGCTGTTGAGCATATTGGATTGGGTACCCTTGAGGTTGAGCATAACTTTGCGGATATTGATAAAATTGGTCTCTTTGTCTACCAGAGGATATGGCATTAGTCTCACCTTCTTTCTTCTTCTGGGAGCTATACGGAGGTTTCTTCGGTTGATCCTTTGAAACACCATGATTACTTGTCATTTTACCGCTTTTCATACCCAATTCAATCTTGACACCCACAACAACGATGTCAGAGAAATTTGAAGTCACACTACCCACCACCCTCTCGTAAAATTCTGGACGGACCGTGTCGACAAACCAATCAGCTAACTCTTTCTCGGTCAAAGGAGGTTCTACCTGCGAAGCAATCTCTCTCCACCTTTGAGCGTACTCTTTGAATGACTCAGAACTCTTTTGTGACATACTCAACAACTGTCTTCTGTCAGGAGCCAAATCCATATTGTACTTGTAGTGCTTGATGAAAGCGTCAGATAAATCTTGGAAACTCTTAACGCGAGACTGGTCCAAAGTTAAATACCACTTGGAAGAAGCACCCTTCAAACTGTCTTGGAAACAATGAATCATCAGCTTATCATTCTCAACATGGGCAGCCATTTTGCGATAGTACATGATCAGATGACTCTTAGGACAAGTGGCACCTTCATAGCGGTCGAAGTTCGGAGTTTTGAACTTCGGGGGAATAACCAAACCTGAGACCAAACAGACGTCCCTTACAGCAGCCCCGAAAACTTGATCACCTTCTACCTTTCTCAATCTCTGGACGATAGTGTCTACTTCCTCACGAAGCTTGTCATGCTTCTCATAACCTTCAACATTCTCATCAAGATTATCAAAGCCTGTCTCATTGAAATACGGTTGCGCACGGGTATGTACGACAGGTGGTGCAAAGATAGGGGCCCCCCTAGAAACTTCAGAAAATAAAGGAACGACTTGCTGAACAGGCTGATTAGTCGGAACAGTGGCTTGAGGAGGCACAAAACCGGGAGCAAGACCATAAGGTGGGTCCCTTGCTACGGTCACATTTGGTGGCGGGTCCACAGTAACGCCAGTAATCTCTGAAACAACAGTGGGCTGGGTATCCATCTTAGCATTCATGACATGTAACAATTCCATCATACGCCCCATACCCCCTCGCAGGTCTTCAAGTTCATTGCTAAGGCGATCAATCTCTTTTGCCTGATCCTCCATTCTCTTCCGAGTTTGAGCTCTGGTGTTGTACTGGTGCCGAGGACTCAGGGTGACGAAACTGAAAGGCGAGAGAACCGAACATGAGAAAACGGAAGACACATGCAATGCAAGAAAGTACATGATGCTATGATGCAAATGCGAATGAAGATTTCATGGAATTCAAACATTTACGAATGTCGTGGGGTACCAAAAAATTTTCCTTGTTTTTTCATTTTTATTTTATCCCGCGATATAAACGATGTTTGAATTCCATGAAATACAATGCAATGGGATGCTTTATGGATGCCATGCACATGAATACACAAAACCCTAGGTTAAAAGTCATGCGTGGAGTTTAAGGTCTACCCATCCCCAAAAGGAGTGTACTATAGGTTAGTTGTACCTGCCGAACAAGGTTCTAAAAAGTGCCCAAAGTCATCAGCCCATCTTTCGGATATTATCAACCTTCCGACTGACTCAGGGGTTAATAATATTCTCAAGAGAACCTCTTTTGAGTGTAGTATCGCGTAGCAACCGTTGTAGGATTACTCCCACATAGCTCCCGCACTACGTCCTAAATAAGGCCAAGGTGGTGTAAAGGTACTACGGTCCTCAATATCACAGACTCCGATCGACCATGGAAAAAGTTTTCACGATTACTCGTTCAACCGAACCATTTTCGAAAAGGTCTCAACTGAGCGGTGATTCTCGAATCAGCTTGGTCGGGATTCAACTCCCTATAAGCCTCATTGAATATATCCCCATCCTATAATAATGTCACTAGTCCGGGTATAGGACTTATCTCACAACACAAGGAACCATCCCAAAATCAGAGTACAATATATACATGTAAATGAATAGTAAAACAAATAGTAATAAATATGAACAAATTAGGGATAACCCTCAAAAGTTTAGAAAGTCCCCAGTGAAGTCGCCATTTGCTGTTGCGGTGGAAATAGGATCACAAACTATTAATGAGTTTGAATCGCAATTCAATTCACAACCGCTCTTTGATTTATCCGAAGGAAAATGTCAAAAAGGGAAAACCTATTTTGCATCGTAAACACAATGCGGGGAAAGATCTAGGGTTCGGGGGTTGGTTAAATTTAGGGAAGGTATTAGCACCCTAAATTTCCGTAGTACTCTACGGGAACCTTTTGTTCAAATGTTTACTACTTGCTTTATTCATTTGCTTAAAGTATATGTACAACGGAATTAAAAGTGAGAAAGGAGACCTAAGGGGTTAATTCTAAGTTTACTCGGCAAGACATCGCATCTTGTGCCTACGTATCCTTACGGGAGTGGAATCAGAGTAATCGTAGTTCCCCTCAAAAGGGAGGTTAGAGACTTCTTGACTGTGGTCAAGGTCTCAAGAGGAATAAACGCATCTTAAGGACACGCTTACGTGGAGTCTTAAACTCCGATCTCTACGTTATGAATTGTTAAGTTGTAATTAGGATTAAATTAGGGATTTCACGGCGGGAAACCCTAAACTGAGCGCGGCGGCTCTTTGACCTAATGCTAGGGGTAAAATGGTAATTTTGCCTGCGGCGAGGCATTTGTGAAAAGTTAGGGTTTGTAAGGTGAAAGGGTTTGAAGTTGAGGACTATTGGCGCGGCGACCAAACGGTTAGACCTAATTCCTTCGGAGGTGTGTAATGTGACAGGAGTATTGATAAATGTGTGAACTAATTGAATTGCAGACAGAGAATAATGACAGAAATTGAAGCCGTACAAACAGAAATTTAAAGCGCGATTATTAGATTCGCGGGGTTACATATGAGAAGCAGTTACAATATAGTAATGAAATTTAAATAAACCAACCATGCAGTAAGAGCTGCAAATGATGAACACTGTCAATAAGCAAGATTAAACGGTAATTGGACAAGTCAGGAGAAAAAGTGTAATATTGAAGATTTTTTTGTTATTTTGAAAGAGATGTTGAATGAATCTATATAAAAAAAAAAAGTAATGTTAATAGAAAATATTTTAAATTTAATCTTAAAAAGATTTTAACTTAGATATTTTTAAAAAAAGATTTTTTTTTAAGTTATTTATTAAAAAGTTTTTTATTATTATTAAGTGAAAAGAGGTTTTAAATTTTCTTATAAAAAGGGTTTTTTTATAGTTTTTATTTATTTATAATATTTACACAAAAAGGTTTTTAAAACAGTTTTTTTTTTTAATTATAAAAATAAAATGATTCTTTTAAAAAACAACTTTTAAAAAAAAACAAAAATAAAAAGTTAAAAAACAGATTTTTTTTTAAAAAACAACAAAAATAAAAATAAAACGGGGTTGGGCCGGTCATCACCCCGGACCCAACCCGGTTGGTGAGTCATAAGAAACGAAATGCAGTTTTAGGGTTTCAGAACCCTAATGCCCCCTTCGCGGCGCCGTCTCTCTCATTCGTATCTTCGCCGTCTTTCTCTCTCGCGGCCACGTTTCTCTCCTTGTTCGTATTACCTCCTCCTCTCATAATATGCTGGAAAAAAAACCAAACAAAGATAATCAGCAGAAACAAGTATTCATGCGATGTTTTACGTTTTGAGACGGATTGTCGGTGGAAACGGCCGATGATGAGCTCTCTGAGGCTGGGAGGTTTGATTGCCCGGCGTTCGTAATGAACGGCGAAGGCGATCCTCTCCGTTCGGTGATTCGCGGCCGTCTGTGGATGATATTGATGTTTGGTGATGCTCTGAACGATGATGACGATTATTCTTCGTCTGAGTTCGCGGCCGTCTCCGTTCGCGACGCCTAGGGTTTCTACTTGTGGTTTGTCCGTTCTTTTTTCTAGGGTTTCACTCAGGTGATATCCTTCCCTTTTTATATCTCTCTTTTTGGGCTTTTTGGGTCTTTGATCTGTGTTGGATTTGCGTTATTCTTTTACTGAGATTGATTTCTGATATGATTTGATGTGATTCTTTTGATTTGGTTTGAACACTTTGCGGAGTCACTTTTGCGTAATCATTTTTCTGATACACTAATTGGATTTTGTTTCCTCCTTTTAGGATTTGATTGGTTTGCTTTTCAGATACTGATTGGATTCATTCTGATACAGTTTGGATTTGAAATTGGATATGCTTTCTGATACGATTGGAATTGTGGCTTTGTAGATTCATATTTGATCTTCTTTCCTTTCTGATACAAATGTTGTTTTGTGATTTATCAGAACACGTTCCTTGATTATGGATTCATTTGGCTATCTGTCTAATATCGAATTCGTTTTGGATATCCATCCTCACGACTTTTCTTCTTCTTTTTTCAGAATCGCTGCTACGACTTTGGTCGAGTTAAATGCCGCCGAGGATGGTATACGGCGATGATGATGATATTCTGAGCCTGATGACACTGCTGTTGCCTCTGATAATCTATGCGGGGTTCTTCGCTTGTGGGGTGAACTTGCCCTTTGTATTGAACTCGTTCTCCTATTTTGAAATGAGCCGTAGCTCCTTGTTTTTGAACCTAATTCACCTTCTGTTCTTACTCTTCGCTTTTCCATTTTGAGCTGTTTTGGCTGTAAGTGAATTAACTTGCCATTAGCATGTGATGAACTTTGCTGATGCTATTTGATTCTTGTGTTTCAGGGTTGGGATTTTGGATGTGTGATTTTCTGATGGATGTTGCCTTCAGCTGCGAATTTCATTGGGTCGTGATGTTTCTAAACTGAGCCCACCTGATGGCTGTCTTTGATTGCTACTTGGAATTTTCAATTACCTTTGGTTGTTTTATGCAGCTTATAAACCATCTTGGCTTTGAGCTCTGTTAACAATTTTGCTGTTGAACTTTTTGATACATTGCTTGATGCAGTTCAACACAGTTTGGTTTGTATTCATTTTTCTGTTCTGTTTGAACTTGATTTTTATGGGCTCACTTATGTGTTGCAAAGTTGATGCAGCTTATGCATTGCTTTGGTTTTGAGTTCTGAATTCTGAATCTGGTACTAATGCTGTTGTGGAATTTCAGGTGTGGGAAAAACTTTGAACACAAAATGATTCAGACCTGCCGGCATCCGGGTCTGAATCCAGATTGACTATGTTGCCTTACTCTCGTATCAGTTAGGAAATCCAATTGCGGCAAAAGCGAATCAGTCCCGCTTTTTTTATCACTTCTATCTCTCGGATGTCCCGTAATGATGAGAACAGGTGTTACCTGATCTGACGCCAACGGCGCGGATCGGTAATGGGGGTAGGACGCAGCTTCGGTTGTGCCACTCCCGGCACTCGATGATGACGCTGTTCTGAGAGTGTCAAAAATAATTTCTAACCCCTTCTATTCTGTTCTGTTTTGTATTTGTTTTTTATTGTGCAGGTTAGTCGGAGATTTTGCGGAGAAAAGGGTATCATGAAGAACACTTAGGGACATTTAGGACTTAGGATTTTTAGGATATACAATTCTTTTGTAACTTGTAACAAAAAATGTTATGAATAAATTCAATAACATTCTTTATCAAATTATTTCCTCTTTGTAGATCATGACAAAATATTATGAGTAAACTTCAAATTTCTATCCCAATTCACTTTACAAATTGTAATAATAATAATAAAATATTATGAATAAAATTCACATATTCTATTAAAATCATTTCCCAATTTCTTTTCCATGATTTAAAATTTGCAAACACCTCAACATCCGATTAAATCTCATCAGTCAAATATCCTTGAATTAATTCGATCCAATCAACATGAGTAAGTTCCATTAATCTGTCGAAATTTTCACTGTTTTCCCTCTAAAATGAACTGGAAGATAGAAGAATGATTTCTTGTTAAAACCCTGTTCCACAGATCAGATTTTCCAACCCAAATTGATATCTTAACATAATCACACCCACGTAAATAAATGCCTCAGGAATAAAAACTCATTGGGCCCAAAATCACGAATTATGCTTCGAAATGACCAAAACGCCCCTGGGGTAGTTCCTGCAAAACAAAACGCACTTTATGACTGGTTAGTGGTTAGCAGATGCACAGATGAGATGCTATGCGAAGTGACTGACTAAATATAAGGGTAAAATTTAGGGTATTACAGTTGCCCCTATTTAAATAGCTACACCGGACGATTTGTGGTGGAGAAATTTAAATATAGATAACCGAAAATTTTGCCCTTATATGCGGCGATATGCAATGCTATGGATGTAGATGACGCCATGAATATGATATGATGCGTATGACGACACAGGGACAGACGCTACGAGGAGAACACACTGGGGAAGACGACGCGCTGGGACACAGTACGACCTGGGGAATTCTAAAATGATGGTCAACTGGTGCGAACACGACCAAATGTCATTTTTAACGGGGACGAGATTCTCAAATGGAGATGGTACCTATGAGACGGCCTCCACTGGGGAATCTAAGAGTAAAACTGGATCATGTACGATTGCAAGATCGATCACAGAATGCATGGAGCATTGAGCAAAGAATAACATCCAAGCTTCTGTAAACTATCCCTCGTGACAGGATTAAATGGACTTTTCAGAAATCCATAGAAAATACAGGGTAAAGACCGGCTGTATGCCAAAATAAATGGACTTTAATGGGAAATGCCCTGATAAGCTTCTCGAGAGAGAATTGTCACTTATCGTTGGAAGGGACTTACATGCCAAAATGGATAAGCACTCAAATAAAGAGGCTGCTGCTTATCTGATATATAAATTTTCTCATATTTAAGGTCGGCGCCTGAAATACGCTTCTGATTCTTCTTTTACTAAAGGATAAATGAACTTCTTCATACTTCAAGATCGTGCTCTCCTGAATATGAAAAGGATAAACTGAACTTCCTCATACTTCAAGATCGTGCTCTCCTGAATATGATTCGGCCCCTTCTTTTACTAAAGGGTAAATGAACTTCTTCATAATTCAAGATTGTGCTCTCCTGAATATGATTCCGCTCCTTCTTTTACTAAAGGGTAAATGAACTTCTTCATAATTCAAGATCGTGCTCTCCTGAATATGATTCCGCTCCTTCTTTTAATAAAGGGTAAATGAACTTCTTCATAATTCAAGATCGTGCTCTCCTGAATATGATTCCGCTCAAACCTCCCCGTACTTCAAGATCGTGCTCTCCTGAATATGATTCCGCTCAAACCTCCCCTTTATTTCATTTTCTTTTATTTTTTAATTTCTTTATTTTCTTGCATTTTATAAAATTCGTATAAAATTCAAAAATGATTGTTTTTTAATTCTTGTTTTTTCTACATGTTCATAATTCTGTCTAGAAAAATATCAATAAATAAAATTGGCATTTTATTTTCTTTTAATATTTTTAGTATATTTTCCATGTAAATAGCTTTTTTTTAGAAGTTTAGGTATACTTAATTGTGTAGAATTTATCTTAGGACCTTCCCTTAGGCTTTTTGAGCCATTCTTTTTGGCATAGTTAGATATTGAATCATAGTTTCCCATAGGATTTAATTCATGATTTTTAGGTTAAAATTTGATTAGTTTGTTTAGGCTAGCATTAGCATAACAAAATTAGGGTTCATGAAGCATAAGTAGACTTAGCAATTTTGTTTTGGGTTTTTAAGTCAAGATTAGAGTATGGGGAATATATGGGTTAAGGGTAGGTATGTATAGAATCCCCTAGAATTTTACTAGAATAGTATATAGTATTTTAGTATTTTTAATTGATTTTTGAATGTATGGTTAGTATGTGTGTTGCCTTGTGGGCATTGTATTTAGGTGCTTACTTGTTTTCTTTTCTTTTGTGCTTGGTTGGCCTTGTGGAGCTTGATGGAGCATCAAGGAGCATTGAGAAGCATTTGAAGATTGAAGTTGAGCTTGGAGGCTTTAGTCTTAGGTTTTGCTTTTGTTTTAGGGATAGGATCAGGATAGAGCTTAGTTAGATAAACTTCTTTCTCAAACATGGATAGTATTCTTCACATCCATTCCTCCCTGTGATTCAAAGTCCTTCCAGGGTATACACCTCTCTCCTTTGGAGGGATTAGTGTTATACCCAGGAGGTAGAACTTTTGAGGGAACCCTTCATTTGATATTGAACCCTTACAGGTCACCTTTGGTGATCAGATAAGCAGTTCAATCTCCCCCAGCTTATCCAGTAGTAATTTTTCTCTGTTTGATTTGTCTTGAGAGCTGTCAGAGCCTGAGCATGAAGATGAAGACTTCATAGAAGATGGTTGAAGAGGATGAATCCTTGAAGACTGCCATTCCAGCTGAAGCTTGAAGAGCATGAAGATCAAGTTGATACTTGAAGATCCCTGAAGATGGTGAAGCCTGTAGGTGGAGTTGATCAAAGAAGCTGAAGGGAGAGGATGAGTTGAAACTCATGTTGTAGGGTTGATACCTGGAAAGCAGTTGATGATTGAAGTCTGAAGACTGAGTTGCTGCTGGAGGAGCTGAGGCTTTCTTCTGTTTTCTTTTCTGTATTGTGTGTTTTGCTTGATTTGTCTATTGCATTAGATTAAGTCCATCTAGAATAAGTAGAACATAGGAGCATGATTGCATTAGAGGTTGAGTTGCTCCCTCTGCTTGTATTGTTATTGAGTGGCTTTGCCTGCGGGTATTCGGTAGAGCCCAGCTCCCTTGCCCATGTGGTTTGTTCGCCTGATGGCATTTCATTTCTTTTATCTGTATGATTGCAGTCTACTGTTTATTGCTTGATAGTATGTTGTTTATCTTTCAGTATGATTACTGTTATTTCATGACTGACTTGAGGTTGAGACGAGCTTGTGGAGGCTGAAGCCCTACACACATTTCCTCCCTCACTTGCATTGCATGCATTTTACTGTTAAGCTGATGCTTTGTCTGTTTTGGTGTATCATTGACATGATCCCTTAGGACTCTCATTTCCTTTGATAAGGATTTGATGATAGAATTTTAGGTTGAAACCTATGCATGACAACTTCTAGGAGTTCCCTATTCAAACCTCAACCATAGGATGAATCCATGGCATGACAACAGTAGGACTTGATAGTCTCCCTCCTAGTTGGGCCTGTTCTCTTCTCATCTCAAAATAGTTTAAGATACAGTAATCATGAATGATTTCTTTCGTACATTACGAGCCTTAAGCTATCTGAGAAAGGATTGTGGGAGAGTTTCTTTTCCACAGTCTGGATGTTTAGTATGGTACCCTTTGGGTGACATGCGACGCATTCACTCTCAGGTCATAGTCTCTAGTGCGGTTGAAATCGCAAACACAATAAAAAACGCTTCTTTCGTAAAAGACAGGAAATAAACCGTAGTTTCCCGAACTACGTGAGCTCTGATCTTCCATGCAGTGTGGAAGTACGTAGGCATAGGATGCGATATCCTAGAGAGCAACCTTTCCCCCACAATCCTTCGTAGGACGAACTACGTTGACTCTGATTTCTCATTCTCTGATGAGAATACGTAGGCATAAAGTGCGACGCTTTGCCGAGTCATTTTTATTTTCTTTTTTAGCCAGCCTTGATAGGTAGATAGATTATAACCAACCCGTCCAAGTAAACAAACAAGCGAGGATCCCGTCGAGTACGACGGACGTGAGGGGTGCTAATACCTTCCCCTTGCGTAACCGACTCCCGAACCCAGACAATGGTTGCGATGACCTTGTCTTACCCTTTTGCGTCAGGTTTTTCCGATCGTTTCCTTTCCCGCTCTGAGGGATAAATAACGAAAGGTGGCGACTCTTCTGTCATGCCGGCACCTTATTTTCGCGAAAGCGACAGCTGGCGACTCTGCTGGGGACTCCAACGGTTCCCTGCGAGAGTCAATCCTACCGTTTGTGTATTTACTTGTTGGGTTACGTTTATTTATCGCATTTTTACTTCTCGCACTTTATTTCCCGCATGTTATTTTCAGTATAATATGATTATCTGTGCTGTTGTGGGATGGGAGTTCTGATGAGTGAGAAGCCAGACCCAGGCTTGAGTGCACCATAGACCTAGAGTGGAAATTAGTGGGCGCGTGCTTGCTTTGCAGGCACTAGTGTCTCATGAAATCCACACTCAGACGAGGTTCATCCGGTTGGCTTCACTTTCAACCCTTTGGGTTGAGACGGTTGCTGGTTTGGTGGATTGTCGACTCTGGGGACCGATCATTTGTGATTCAGCTAAGTGAGGCCGCTTCATGAGCTGGTGATGCCACACCTTCTGGGTATCGTATCACCCCTCTTGAAAGTCTGTGACGCTGATGAATGCATAGGATGCCGTACCTTGAGTCAGTTTAGGTCCATACCTGTGAGTGGGATTGGGTTTATTGCAGGAAACTTTGACCTTCAGACCACCTGGTTTTCTTGACAGTGAATCAGTTATGTTGGTACCAGGGTTTTCTCAGTCGCAGATTTGTCTGTTCTTGGTAGAGCAGGTTTTGATCAGAGGATCTTATCATCAGGTGTATGTCTGTTCTTGAGAGAGCAGGTGTGATCAAAGTATTGTCATCAGTGGTTTGTTCTTGATAGAGCAGATTTTGGGGTCTGAAGATCTCATCAGCAGATGTTGTTTGTTCTCAATAGAGCAGATTTTGAGTGGGGTTTGAAGATCTCATCAGCAGCTGTATGTTTGTTCTTGATAGGGCAGATTTTTGGTTTGGGGTCTGAAGACTTCATCAGCAGATATTTCTTGTTCATACATCCAAGGTCCTTATTATCAGACATTTGTTCTTGACAGAGCAGAATTTTGATCCTATGTATATGGTCCTATCAGATGGTTGTTCTTAGCAGATCAGATTAGTGGTCTTACACCGGGGTTTTCTTCTCATCAGTGATTGTTGATACAGAATCTCCACAGTAGCTATCCGGATATATTATTGCATGCCTGCATTTTGTATTAGTTTGCATGTTCATTTGCATTCCATTAACGTGTGTCTGTGTTGCAGGTACCGTTTCCCCGATCCAGGATTTCTCGCCTCCTATTGTATTCTTATGGCCTCTCTCAGGAAGACTGTTGCGTACAAGTTCCCGACCCCTGATGTGTCGAAGTTGACTGGTTTGATAGCTCTAGCAGGTGATTCTGTGAAGGATGGGTTCAGGAAGTCTTATGGCAGGTTGCTCAGTCTGGTTTGCAAACCTTCTACGTCCGAGTTGAATGGGTTACATGCTCTTCTGCAGTTCTATGACCCTCCTCTGAGGTGTTTCACTTTTCAGAACTTCGTTCTCACGCTGACGCTGGAAGAGTATGCTGATTTGCTGGGTGTGCCTATCAAAAGGCAGATGCCTTTTGTCCACATGGATGCTGAGCCTGATCTGGCTGGTTTAGCTTCTTCACTCCATTTGAGCGCCTCTGAGTTAGTAGTGACGAGTTGGAACAAGGTTCCTGGGTTCTCCTTGCAGTTTCTGATAGCTAAGGCTCAACAGTGTGCTAAGGACAAATGTTGGGACGCATTCAATGCCATCCTTGCTTTATGCATATATGGCATTATCCTGTTCCCCAACATGCCTGATTTCGTAGACTTTGATGCATTTCACATCTTCGCCTCAGGGAATCCAGTCCCTACTCTGATCGGAGACGTCTATCACTCAGTGCACTACAAGAATGAGAACCGGAGAGGGAAGAATGTCTCATGCTGCATACCGTTGTTGTACAAATGGTTTGATAGTCATTTGCCCAAGAGGGGTTCCTTTGTCTTATCTGCAGCCACAGCCGAGTGGCCTGAGCGCCTGATGAGTTTGTCTGCAGAAGATATTGATTGGTTCGTTGACAGAGACAGGTTAGGTACCGAGGTGATCTTCAGTTGTAACGGGTTTCCTAATGTACCCCTGATAGGTAGGAAGGGTTGCATCAACTACAATCCGTCATTGCTAGTTCGTCAGTTCGCATATGCTTTGAGGACTCCGCCGAAGGAGGAAGAGGTACAGGAATCTCTGTACCTCACGAGTGCTTTAGAGGGGGATTTGTTGTCCAAGCTTCAGCGTGCGTGGAACAGTATCAGCAAAAGAGGAAAGCCTTTGTTGGGAAAGAGCAACAGTCAAGCCTACCCTCCTTATTCAGCTTGGATCAGAGCCAGAGCCAACGCTATAGGGATGCCATTTCCTCATGTCAGACCAGAGAGTCCTCCACCAGTCGAAGAGCCTACCACTGTGTCCATTCATCAGCACAACCAGGTATTAGCCGAGCGGGATGAACTGAAGCGGGCGAACGCAGAATTAGAGAAGGAGTTAGCTCAGCTTCGAAGTGAAAGGAACGAAGCCGTGCATGCTTTCAAAAAACAAACAGAGTCGGTAAACCAACTGGGTGCAGACTTGGCAAAGCAAATAGCTGACCGCGAACGCTTGGGTCAGGACTTCAGGGTTGTTAATGATGTACTAGCTATGAAGAAGCAGCATTTGGACGAGGCATATCGGAGGATATCTAAGTTCGACCAGCATTGGAAGACCTCCCTGGCCACCAGGAAGGAGCGAGAGGACAAGCTGATGCTGCAGATCTCTAAGCTGGAAGCCGAAGTAAAGGACAGTGAGCGGAGGTTTGATGAAGAGACCGCCCGCAGATACGCCGCCGAAGGCCAACTCAACAAAGCCCTTGCTAACCTGAAGGGGCATAAGCTGATGTTTGAGTCTAAGAAGCGGAAACTGGAGGATTGCTTTGGCGAAGGAGCTTGGGAAAGTTCAGTTCAGGGGCTTCAGCATACCATTGTGCAGAGGGAACTACTCGTCGAGGGGTTGCTCACTTTGCCAGATCATCCAGAGACGAAGGAGTTATTAGCAGAGTATCGCGCCCGTGGCCGTACTTGACTAGTTGTATTCCTGTTGTTTTGATCTTTGCTGTATGCTGACCATCACCAGACTTGTTGGATGAGGTCATGTTGTTGATTTGTTTTGTACTCGCTGATACTGTGTACTGCCTTGACAGGCCTTTCCATATATATATGAGATTGATGTTTCCATGATTGGGCTCGGACTTCTTCCTCTTATTATTGTCAGCACTGGCACTAAGGCACTAGGATCGGGGGAAATCTCCCAAGCACACAGACACACGCATGCATCTCCATGAAGCATTTGCATGGCGTACATTTTGTTGCTTTTCCTAACCTTTAATGTTTTCAGGTTTTTCAGGTTCACAGGTTCCGAGCTGTTTCCGGTCTCCAGGATTGATCAAAGACTCATTCACCGTTACTCAACTCGAGCTAATCAGACAAGGATCATGGATCAGGTGCAGTCAGATGTTCAAGAGCTCCATGAACGGATGGATCGTTTTATGGAACTGATGCAGGTGGTCGCTAATGGTCAGGACCAGCTTCGTACTTTGGTTCAACCTTTGATCTCCAGGGTTGATAGTAATGGCATACTTCATGGAGGGGCTGTGCCTACTCCTCCTCCAGTTGATGCTCCACAAAATGTTGTTCTTGTTGCCGGGGGCAACGACAGTGCTAATGGCAATATGATGACTAATATCGGACTCAATGCGACGGGCGTCGGCAATGGTAGTCTGGGAGGTAATATCAACATAGGGCCGGTCAACGGCAATGCTGGTGTCGGAAATCTGTTGGTGCCTCAACCGTGGCTTGAGGATCATCAAGATGACGTGTTTTCTCAAAGAGGTATAGAAGCAGAGCTGAATGCCGAAACTCGACTCAGGTTCAAAGCGCTGGAAGACAAAATGAGGGACATTGAGAATCAGAATACATTGGGCGTTGATATGTCCAAGTTGGGGTTAATTGCTGATTTCAAGGTACCTCATAAGTTCAAGGTGCCTGTCTTTGAGAAGTATAAGGGTACTACTTGCCCTCGTGTCCACCTTCGATCTTACTATAGAAAGATGTCCGCCTATTCTGACGATGAGAAGTTGCTGATGCACTTCTTCCAAGATAGTCTTTCTGGTCCATCACTCGAGTGGTACATGGGTTTGGAGCCCACTACCGTGCGCACGTGGAAAGATCTCGCTGAAGCATTTGTCCTCCACTATCAGTACAATAGCGACTTGGCCCCCAACCGAGTTCAGCTTCAGAATCTATCGCAGCGGAATAATGAAAGCTTTAAAGAGTACGCCTAGCGGTGGCGTGAGTTGGCTGCTCGGGTTCAACCGCCGATGGTTGAGCGCGAGCTGGTGCAAATGTTCGTGGCTAACCTTCCTGGAATCTACTATGAAAAGATGGTCAGTGGCATGTCTGGGACATTCTCGGCTCTCATCACTATGGGCGAGCACGTCGAGAACGGTATAAAAATCGGAAAAATTCAAGGCGAATCATCCTCAGCTGGAGGAGGTGGTAAGAAACCTTACGCTGGCAAACGTCGAGAAGGGGATGCGAGTGCTGTCACCAACGCTCGGAGAAAGGGCAAGGGCCCTCAGCAGCAGATTGCTAGCATAAATATCCCAGCGGCTCCGCAGCAGCAACCGCAGCAACAGAGTCAGCAGGGGTACAGAAAATATCAGAATCGGGCTCCTTTGGCAAACCGCCATTTCGAAGCTCCACCTATGTCGTATGCGCAGCTCTTGCAAACTTTGCTTCAGCTTCAGCTAGTTCAAAAGAGGACGTTGGCTCCCTTAACAGGGGCACCACCACCAGGGTATGACGCAAATGCTACTTGTGATTTCCATACTGGGGCACCAGGCCATACGATTGAGAACTGTAAAGCTTTTAAGCACAAGGTGCAGGACCTGGTAGACGCCAAGGTTATTAACTTTTCTGATAGTGTGCCCAATGTCACCAAAAACCCTATGCCTCATCATAGGGGAGGCGGAGTGAACGCCATTATCGCAGAGGAGAGTGCAGACTTGCTGACTGATGTCAAAGGCTTGAAGACGCCGCTTAGTTTCGTCAAAGCTAAGTTGTTGAAGAAGGGCTTCTTTCCTGGATGCGGAGAGTTATGTATGGCTTGTGCTACACTTCCTGATGGGTGTGAGCAGCTGGTAGAAGGTATCCAAAGTCTGATGTCTGAGGGTATTTTGCAGTTCAGCCGGAGAATTGAAAGTGTATCAGGGGAGGTTGTGTTGCAACAGGCAGATGAAGTCGCCACCATTACCATTCCTCGTCGACCCATTACCATTTTTGCGCCCCGACCGCCTACAATCACTATTACCAGAGCCGGGCCGATCCCATTCGAGAGCACTAACGCCGTTCCATGGCATTATGGCGCCGAAGTCTATTGCAATGGTCAGAAGTTAGAGCTGGAGCCGTACGGGTCGACTGTGCAGAATCTCGCAGGAGTCAGTGGTATTACTCGAAGCGGAAGAGTGTTTGCACCGACAGAGGTTGTGGCAGAGAAAGTGGTCAAAGTTGATGCTGTTGATAAGGGTAAAGGCAAAGCCGTCGAAGAGGTCCCTTGTGGGGTAGAAAAGGATTTGCTAGTTAAAGATGCCGAAGAGTTCATGCGGTTAATCAAGAAGAGCGACTACAAGATTGTAGACAATCTTCATCAGACTCCGTCAAAGATCTCTATTCTCAACTTGTTGCTGTGTTCTGAAGCGCACCGCAACGCATTACTGAAGGTATTGAACGCTGCCTACGTGCCGCAGGAGATATCAGTAAATCAGCTAGAAGAGGTGGTAGCCCATGTTAATGCTGGCAATGGGCTAGGTTTCACAGATTTAGAGCTGACTCCTAAAGGGAGAGATCACAACAGCGCCTTGCACGTCTCAATAGAGTGCAGAGGCACAATCATGTCGCATGTCCTGGTAGAAAAGGGGTTGTCGCTTAATGTGCTTCCGAAGAAGGCGTTAATGAAGTTGGACACTCGTGGATTGCTTTACACGCCCAGTGATCTGGTGGTGAAAGCATTTGACGGAACTAAGCGCCACGTTTTCGGAGAGTTGACCCTGCCGATTCAAGTTGGTCCGGAGACGTTTGATACGGTTTTTTATATCATGGATATCATGCCTGCCTACAGTTGCCTCTTAGGTCGGCCATGGATCCATGCTACTGGTGTCGTGACGTCCACGCTGCATCAAAAGCTCAAATATGCTGTCGGGGGAAGCATAGTAACCGTCTGTGGTGAGGAGGACATTATGGTGAGCCACTTGTCATCCTTTAAATATGTTGAAATGGACGGCGAAATCCATGAAACTCTCTGCCAAGCATTTGAAACCGTCAAGGTGAAGGAGGTAGCTCCTGTCGTCATAGAGAAGCAAGAGATGAATCTCTCCTCGTTCAAAGAGGCTCGGGCCGTCGTCGAAGCCGGTTCCACCCCAGGCTGGGGGCATGTTTTGGAGATACCGATCAAGCAGGATAAGTTTGGATTGGGGTATTCTCCTGAAGCTGAAGCTTCATCTTCTTCGTCTAGCAGCTCGTCTCGTGGGAAGGGGCCGATCCTATTTACCAAGGGCGGAGTGATTTTCGAAAGCATCAACGCAGCGTCTGAGGACAGCGGGGATAGCGATTGTGATCTTGACGCTTGGATTCAGCCAAGCAAGTTGGGCGAGCGCCTCAACAATTGGACCATCAAGGAGATTATCCAGTTGACAAGTGAAAAGTAATAATTTACTTTTTACAATCTTTGTACAACCCTATGTCCTGCCCGGGGCATAGTGGTTTTATTGTCAGGGCCTTGTTGGATTATGTACATGCATTTTGTTAATAAATCAAAGGCGTTTTCTTCGTACTCAAATATTGTGTTCTCTGTTATTCTTGTTTTATGTTTATTCTGAAAAAACAGTAAAATGGCAACGGGGTTTGTGCTAATCTGCATATTCTTGCTTTAAACTTAACCCTTGTTATTGCAGGATCCACATAACAGACGACATCGACTCTGGACCCTCTACGGCTCACTACGACTTCGATTGCCCGGTCTATCAAGCCGAAGATGAGATTGATGAAGACGAAGACCTTCCGGAAGAGTTGGCCCGCTTGTTGAGACAAGAGGAAAAGGTTATTCTGCCTCACGAGGAAGATATTGAGATCATAAACCTGGGTTCTGAAGAGCTCGTCAGAAATGTCAGAGTAGGGGCTGCGCTGCAGAATGATGTCAAGCATAGACTGGTCGAGATGCTTCGAGAGTATAGTGACGTCTTTGCTTGGTCATACGAAGATATGCCCGGACTTGACACAGACATCGTGGTTCATCGCTTGCCGTTGCGAGAAGATTGCCCTCCAGTCAAGCAGAAGCTTAGGAGGACGAGACCATATATGGCTGTAAAAATCAAAGAAGAAGTCCAGAAGCAGTTGGATGCAGGATTTCTAGCCGTTACCACTTACCCTCCGTGGGTCGCCAACATAGTGCCTGTACCGAAGAAGGACGGTAAGGTACGCATGTGCGTCGATTATCGGGATTTGAATAGGGCGAGCCCTAAGGATGATTTCCCGTTGCCTCATATCAATGTGTTGGTCGACAACACAGCCCAGTTTTCCGTGTTTTCGTTCATGGATGGCTTCTCCGGTTACAATCAGATTAAGATGGCACCGGAGGACATGGAGAAAACGACATTTATCACCCTCTGGGGAACATTTTGCTATAAGGTAATGCCCTTCGGTCTGAAGAACGCAGGGGCCACTTACCAGCGAGCAATGGTAACTTTGTTTCATGATATGATTCATCATGAGATCGAGGTCTATGTTGATGACATGATTGCAAAGTCCCAAATGGAGGAAGAGCATCTGGTCAACTTATTGAAGCTTTTTGAGAGGCTTAGGAAGTTCAGGCTGAGGCTGAATCCTAACAAGTGCACTTTCAGAGTGCGGTCCGGAAAGTTATTGGGGTTTATCGTTAGCGAACGAGGTATCGAAGTTGATCCTGCAAAAATAAAAGCTATTCAAGAAATGCCAGCGCCGAAAACAGAAAAAGAAGTTCGTGGTTTCTTGGGCCGGATAAACTACATTGCAAGGTTTATCTCTCAGCTCACGGCCACTTGTGAACCGATGTTCAAGCTTTTAAAGAAAGATCAGGCGATTACTTGGAATGAGGATTGCCAGAGGGCATTCGACAAAATAAAGCAGTATCTTCAAGAACCTCCAATCTTGATACCCCCAGTGGCTGGACGACCATTAATCATGTACCTGACGGTTCTGGAGAATAGTATGGGGTGTGTTCTCGGTCAGCACGACGAGACGGGCAGAAAAGAGCATGCCATTTATTATTTGAGTAAAAAGTTCACTGAGTGTGAATCTCGATACTCGATGCTGGAGAAGACGTGTTGTGCATTAGCTTGGGTTGCCAAACGTCTACGACAGTATATGCTCAATCACACCACTATGCTAATTTCGAAGATGGATCCGATCAAGTACGTGTTCGAGAAGCAGGCTCTTTCGGGTAGGATTGCCAGATGGCAAATGGTGTTAACGGAATATGATATTCAGTATGTCTCCCAGAAAGCCATTAAGGGAAGCGTATTGTCTGATTACCTTGCCGAACAGCCGATCGAAGATTACCAGCCGATGAAGTTTGAATTCCCTGACGAGGATATTATGTTTCTCAAAGCGAAGGATTGCGATGAGCCATTGCCCGGTGAGGGGCCAGATAGGAAGTCTCAGTGGAAGTTGATATTCGATGGAGCGGTTAATTCCTATGGAAGTGGTATCGGGGCTATCATCACGACTCCTCACGGATCCCACATCCCGTTTACCGCGAGACTGACGTTTCCAGTTACCAACAATGAGGCAGAGTATGAAGCATGTATTATGGGTCTAGAAGAGGCAATTGATTTGAGAATCAAGAATCTAGACGTATATGGTGATTCAGCTCTTGTAATCAATCAGATTAAAGGGGAGTGGGAAACTCGTCAAGCGAATTTGGTGTCGTACATGAATTATGCCAGGAGGCTACTTCCTTTCTTCGACCGAGTGGAACTTCATCATGTACCCAGGGCTGAAAATCAGATGGCTGATGCCTTAGCCACGTTTGCTTCAATGTATAAAGTCAATCTTTGAAATGAAGCTCCAAGCATTGTTCTTTCGCGTCTTGACAGACCGGCATTTGTCTTTGCAATCGAGGATGCCGCCGACGGCAAGCCATGGTTCCACGACATCCAGACCTTCCTTATGACTAAGGAGTATCCTGCGGGTGCGTCAACCCAGGATAAGAAGACTCTGAGGAGGCTATCTGGAAACTTTTATCTCAACCCTGATGGAGTGCTGTATAAGAGAAACCACGATCTCGTGCTACTCAGATGTGTAGATGAGAAAGAGGCGAGTATGCTCATGGAAGAAGTCCATGAGGGCATATTTGGTACGCACGCCGGCGGGCATGCCATGACGAGAAAGATCCTGAGAGCAGGGTATTACTGGCTGACTATGGAGTCGGATTGCTTCAGATTCGCGAAGAAATGTCATAAATGTCAGATTTATGCTGACAAAGTTCATGTGCCGCCGTGCCCATTGAATGTCATGTCCTCCCCTTGGCCGTTCTCCATGTGGGGCATCGACATGATAGGCAAGATCGAGCCCACTGCATCCAATGGTCATCGTTTCATTCTGGTAGCTATCGACTACTTCACCAAATGGGTGGAGGCAGCCTCGTACGCTAATGTGACCAAGCAGGTGGTAGCTAAATTCATAAAGAGGGACATCATTTGTCGTTATGGAGTTCCCGAGCGGATCATTACTGATAATGGTTCGAATTTGAATAACAAGATGATGAAGGAGCTGTGCCAGAGCTTCAAGATTGAACACCACAACTCATCTCCTTACCGGCCGAAGATGAATGGCGCCGTCGAAGCCTCCAACAAGAACATAAAGAAGATCGTTCAGAAGATGGTTGTGACCTACAAAGATTGGCACGACATGCTGTCGTTTGCCTTGCACGGTTATCGTACGACGGTGCGTACGTCGACCGGGGCAACTCCTTTCTCCTTGGTGTACGGTATGGAAGTTGTCCTACCGTTAGAAGTGGAGATTCCTTCTTTGCGAGTTCTGGTTGATGTGAAACTCGACGAGGCATAATGGATTACGAATCGTTTGAACCAACTCAGCCTGATGGATGAGAAGAGGTTGGCATCGATTGCATTTGGTCGTCTGTACCAAAGCCGAATGAAGAAAGCTTATGATAAGAAGGTGCGTCCTAGAAGCTTTCAGACGGGTGATCTCGTCCTAAAGAAGATTCTTCCGCCACACTCTGATCACCGGGGCAAGTGGACTCTGAATTATGAAGGGCCGTATGTCGTCATCAAGGTCTTCTTCGGAGGAGCTTTGTTGTTATCCACGATGGATGGTGAAGATTTTGCATCCCCGGTGAACGCGGACGCAGTTAAAAAATACTTTACTTGAAAGAGACCCGCTGGACAAAAAAGAAAGAGTCCAGGCAAAAAAGGGGCATCCTGGCGAACCAAAAACAGAATAAAAGGTTCGGGCAAAAGTTAGGGATATATTGAAAAAATGTACACCCGCGAAGTCGAAAACCTACACTGGGCGGCTTCGGCAAAAAAGGGTATCCCGGTGAACTGAAAACCCGTAAAGGGCGGTTCACGCAAAAGTTAGGGATTTGAATAAGCAAATGACTGCGTTCCTCGTGTGGACTTTCATTGTTTAGTGGTTTGGAGGACCTGAGGGCCGTTTATCTGAATCAATCTCTTCCGAAGCTGAAGCGTCGGAGAAGTATCGAAGTCGAGTGGGTCTTAGAGGGATCAACTCATGGTGTTCGTCTATGCCTCGTTGCCGACATTTGTATATACTGATGTATATTTATGTTTTATTTTTGCGCGGCTTCCTCATTCCAGGAGTTTGCCTCGGTTGTAAAACATTTTTGCCCATTCCGGGGTTCACCATCAATAAAATGCATATTATTCAGCAATTCTGCTTGCCTGTTTAGCATTTATCTGTTTTGTTTGCGAATGAAAACGCCGATGTTTTTGATAAAATGCGCATACATAAACTTACGGGCCTAGGCCCATTGATTGTTGAAACAATTAATTACCTGAATATTGTCACGAGATAATAACCTTGATAGGCCCCTTTGAGAAGGGTATCTTGTCTGTTTGTTTGTGTTGTTGCAGGTATAGCGCCTTCCAGAAGATGTGTCGTGCTCATCCCCGAAGCCGGGCGAGTCCTCCTTCTCCAGCAGAGTTCAGTAGTCTCTCCTCCGCAGAATCTGAACGCAGAATAGTGAGCATTGATATGTCTCCCCAGGCATAGATGACTCTCTTCCCCAAGCAGACGCATCCTGAAGGAACGTCACTTCATCAGCTGAGTCGCGCGCCAAAGCTCGTATGTCCCCAGCACCGGGTCACAAGTGCAGATTTCATAGAAGTGTTCGGGTGCCGAAGCTCGTGTTTTCCCCAGTAAAGTCGCCGAAGCAGGTGTCTCCCCAGCACCGGGTCACAAGTGCAGGATTCGCAGGAAGTTATTCTTACGCCGAAATATGCAGTAGCTGATGGTGCCAGACTGAAGTCTCCAGCGGAATTGAGATTCCCCACCAGAGTTATACTCTCTCCTGAAGTTGGATGATTCCCTCTTCCCCAGTAGAGTGTTGGAACAGCTGATGTTGTATTCCCCTGCAGAGTTGTACTCTCCCCCGAAGTCGGGTGATTCTTTCTTCCCCAGCGAAATTAGAACTCCTCATCAAAGTTGTACTCTCCAGTGAAGTAGAATGATTTCTCTCCCCACGGTTGAGTTCGCAAACCCCAAGAGAGCCGAATTCTTGGAAGCAGTTGGGACCATGAGTGGATTTTCCCTAGCAGAGTATTGAACAGCCGATGCGATATTTCCCCAGAGTCGCACTCTCTTCAGCGAAGCAGAATGACTTCTCCTTCCTCAGCCGAGTTTGCAGATGTCCAAGAGAGCCGAGTCCTTGGAAGTTGATCAGACCATGTTTAGTTGTTTCCCCAGTAGAGTGTTGAGCAGCTGAAGTTGTTTCCCCACAAATTTGTTTCCCCTGTAACAGTCAACGGAAGATCATTTCCCCGGACGGAGTCCAATTGATATTGGCGTGTTCATGTTCTCCTCAACAGGATGATTCCTCTATCAGAGTAGTTCTTCCCCCTTTGACAGGAGGATTTCCCCCTCGGCATTTATTTTGCTGACGGGATCGCATCATTGTGCATAAATGCATAGCATCTAGCATAAACGCATAGCATTTCCACCGTGTGGAGCATGATGCCGAAGCATATGCATCATAAACATGATCTAGGTTATTATCATTCTTGTTTTACAGGTGTTCAGCCGAAGGATCAGTTGCTCAGGATGATTCCTGACTTTCTCCCCAACGAAGTCGTTTGCTCAAGATGATTTTTGAGATCCCCAACGAAGTTTTCAGTTCGAGATGATTCTCGAATCCCTCGGCAGGGCCGCTCGCCCAAGCCGTGATTGGTTTGTACCCGGCAAGAGTTGCCCAGGAAGATTCCTGGAATACCCAGCAGAATAAAGTCTCCAGAATGGTTAATCGGTTCAAGATGATTCTTGAAGGTGCCCGACGGAGTTGTTTGTTCAAGATGATTCTTGAAGTCCCTAGCAGCGTGATATGTTTGCTCCAACAGTGACGTCCAATCTGAAGATTGACTTCGTAAACGCCTAAAGGCGATATCAGAAGGTTCCTGTGAATTCAGATTTCCTTGTTGATGAATCAACATGAAAGTTCAAAAGTTTGTAGATGCAACTTTTGTATGCAAGGTGATCCGTGTTGGTCGGACGACCAAATCAGTTGTCCTGAGGTGATGATTGATTGTGATCAAGTGAATTGTGGTTTTCCCGACTGATGTCGAGGCCTGAAGGCTATGGTACCACATTGACTAGCGGTTTTTCCTGACTGAAGTCGAGGCCTGAGGGCTATGGTATAACCGGACTAGTGTTTCTTCTGACTGAAGTCGAAGATGTTTCTCCAGCTGAAGCGGAGTTTGCCTGAAGGCAAAGTGCTTGAATCCCCGTAGAGTCACGAATGGCTCAGGATACCACTTCTCTGACTGAAGTCACAGATTTCCCAAGCTGAAGCGAAGGTGCCTAAAGGCAAGGTTATCCCCATGGTCATGAATGACCTAGGATTCATTTTTCGGACTGAAGGCCGAAGTATATCCCTGACTGAAGTCACAGATACTCTATAGCAGAGGCGGAGTTGCCTGAAGGCAGATCCATGCATCCTTGAAGACCAAGGATCATTTTCTTCAGACTGAAGTCGAGGATACCTCCTGCAGAGTTGCCGATGGGCAAAGTTTATATCCTTGAAGGCCAAGGATGATTATCTTCAGGAGTGCGTGAAGATCTTTTCTAGCTGAAGCTGGAAGTGGCCAGGGGCCAGGGTTTCATATAGATTTGATGCTGAAGTTCTACGGTGGGATCAGTGCAGTAGTATTCTGATGTTCGTTATGGTTCTGAGGGAGGACCCCAGATCAGAGTGTGCTCGGTTAAGTCTCTCATTCCCAGTGGAGTAGTTTCAAATACGCAAGTGTACCTTTTGTTCCATTTACCAGGGGTGAACCCCAGGTCAGAGTTGTTCAGTGTTGTATCTTCTCCGGCGGCGAGGTTGGATGTTTGGATTTGACGGCGAGGTCAGATTATGTTTGGTTCCGGCGGCGAGGTTGGACGTTTGTTTGACGGCGATGTCAAACTCTTTAAATCCCCAGCTGGGAGTAATAATGTTTGTACGACGGCGATGTCGAGTGTCTCTCAGAGCGATGTTTGTTTTCGGCAGCGATGTCAGATCAGTATTTCTCCAGCTAGTTGCAGGGCAGCTAGCGTTGCAGTGTTCGAAGGTTTGTCCCCCGCAGAGTATCGTGTGCTTGTGCAGTTGGCAAATTTTCGGGTTTACCGGTATTCATCCGTCTCGCACCGTGATTGGCTGAGAGTCGTTCGCTTCTCACCCAGTCAGGTTCAAGCCGTTTGAATAGAGGCAGCTGTTGCACCCCAAAATTTGACCAACATTTATTTACCCATCAAGTGTTTGAAAGTTAGTATCTTCATCAGGAAGTTCAAGAGATCCTCAGAGGAATTAGTTGAAACCAGAGTTGTGTGCCTCATAGCTTGAGAGTTGTGGGAGCTCCTCAGATGATTCTGAGACTTTGAGAATAAACTTGAAGCTTTGAGAAAGTTTATGAGATTTCTTGAAAGCCATCACGAAGCCCAAAGAGGTCATTATGCAAGAATTCAGAAGATTCAACCATGAATGGTGGAATTAGGGTTTTGACTGGGTCAATCCTAGATCAGCTGAAGATTTGGAGAAGGTTGAGACCTAATCCAAGGGCCATGAGATCATGGAATGATGTATGGAGATGTTATAAATATGATTCCTAGACCAACTCATCATGATTGAAGAGTTTGAGAAGTTTTAAGTTAGGGTTTCTAAGGATTGTCAGTGAAAAAACCCTAGTTTGATCCCTACCTTCCAGGCAGTTTTAGCTCAGGATGTGATTGATATCTCATCTTCCCCATAACATAAATGTTGTAGAGCTTGTTCTTAGATTTAATTTGAGTGGTAGAAGTCCTTGATAGGATGTGCAGAGCTCAAGTTATGGTTTTGACAAATTACAGGTCATCTGAGGTATGTGAATCTGGGTCCTTGAAAGTCACCCAACTTGCAGACAACTTTTGCCCTAGTAGGATGATTCCTATGATCTCTTGGTCAACATGAATGTTGAAGATAATCTTCTTATATTTCTAGAGAGTACTAGAAGTCCTTGATAGGATTTGTAGAACTCAACTTATGGTTTAAACAAGACAGGGGTATTTTGGTCATTTGGTGATTATAGGTCATTTTAAACCAAGGCCATATCTCCTATTTCCAAGCCTCAAATGAAAAAACTCAAAACATCAAAGTTGTTCAAAATGGGATTTTAAGCCTAGAAAAGTGGTCATGATTTGTTGGAAAAGCTTGTAGCAAGGATTCTCAAGAATGGTTGAAAATGACCTAAAAATGACTTATAACTTAAATGGATCCAAGTTGGAAATTGGTTTGGGAGATGTACAAATCCAAAATAGGCCATCCAATATGTCATTTTGAATCCAAACATCATTTTAAAAACAATGGTTCAAATAGATTTTTGATTTGAGGTCTTAAAATGGGTGTTACTTTGTAAAGTTCATGTTTGCATGTTAAGGAACCTTTGCATATCTTCACACAAGCCAAAGATAAGCTTGTTTTTCACTCATTCAATCCCAATATCTCTTGTAAGGAGATTTTGACACAAAGTTAAGAGGCTTAATGCATGTTATGAGATGATACCACATATCACTTCATGAGAAATTCTAAAGCTTTCTAGGTCATTCTAGAAGCTCCTAGATGATTCCATTGGTTGTTATTTAAAGAGTGAGCCATGGTGAAGAAAAAGGTTGGTCAAGGTTGGTGAATCCATTGGTGAAGAGTGAGAGGAGAAATAGATATTCAAAGCTTCCTTCAAGTGCAAGCCACACACGATTTGATCTCTACAAGTCTCTTCCATCAGAATTCTTGCAAACAGAAAGCTATACTCCATTGGAGGAGCATCTGGAAGAGATAGCAAGACTTGAAGCCATCTGTTCACACCTCTACCATCACCATTTGACAGGTTGGTAACTTGCTCCATACCTCCTTATTTATGTACTTTCTGTTAGATTTCTAGGTGTAGAAGTAGCATGCTAGGTTAGTTGATGATTTTCTGAGGATTTGAGAGAGATCCATGGAGTTTCATGGCAGGGTGATGGTTCTTTAATTTCCAAGAACAAGCGGTTCAGTGAGTGTTGGCACGCATGATATAGCATAGTTTGGTTAGGGCAACATGTAGAACAAGTTTCTACCATTAGAATTAAGCTCTAGCAAGATTGATACCAGAAGAGAATGGTGGAACCCTAACCTTGATGCATGTTGTTTGGACGATACAAGGCGTTTCAGAGAAAACTATGAGTATGGCTATGTTCCTGGTGACTAGTAGGGCATTTTTGGTTTTAGAATTTTTGAGTTTCATGGCCATATGAGAGAGCACGAGCGTGGAGAAGAGTTATGCATGAATTCTGTTTTTGGCTGAAACCCTAGGTTGAGTTGGAGAAGACGAGTTTTTTACCGTTGGATCGTTCTGGTTATTTGACTTAATCATCTCATCGTGTGGCTCCAATTTAATTTCAGAAACGGAGGGAAACTTAAGCTGCAACGCAGCGTTTTAATTAGTGATGAGTTCTGGGCTTCAGCAAATCATTGCTACTCGCACCCCACCAGCGGCCCAAATCCAATATTGAACTGGGAAAGCTTACTAATTGCACCGTTGTTTTTTCAATTTTCTTTTAATTTTTCTTTTTATTTTCTGATAGCAATTGGGCCCAGGCGCGCCATGCTAGGCGCACCCCCCTTCCTGGGCCCATCATAGAAAGCAACTAGGGCGTATTCATTCTGGCACCCCCTCCCCTTTATTTCATTTTCTTTTATTTTTTAATTTCTTTATTTTCTTGCATTTTATAAAATTCGTATAAAATTCAAAAATGATTAATTCTTGTTTTTTCTACATGTTCATAATTCTGTCTAGAAAAATATCAATAAATAAAATTGGCATTTTATTTTCTTTTAATATTTTTAGTATATTTTCCATGTAAATAGCTTTTTTTTAGAAGTTTAGGTATACTTAATTGTGTAGAATTTATCTTAGGACCTTCCCTTAGGCTTTTTGAGCCATTCTTTTTGGCATAGTTAGATATTGAATCATAGTTTCCCATAGGATTTAATTCATGATTTTTAGGTTAAAATTTGATTAGTTTGTTTAGGCTAGCATTAGCATAACAAAATTAGGGTTCATGAAGCATAAGTAGACTTAGCAATTTTGTTTTGGGTTTTTAAGTCAAGATTAGAGTATGGGGAATATATGGGTTAAGGGTAGGTATGTATAGAATCCTCTAGAATTTTACTAGAATAGTATATAGTATTTTAGTATTTTTAATTGATTTTTGAATGTATGGTTAGTATGTGTGTTGCCTTGTGGGCATTGTATTTAGGTGCTTACTTGTTTTCTTTTCTTTTTTGCTTGGTTGGCCTTGTGGAGCTTGATGGAGCATCAAGGAGCATTGAGAAGCATTTGAAGATTGAAGTTGAGCTTGGAGGCTTTAGTCTTAGGTTTTGCTTTTGTTTTAGGGATAGGATCAGGATAGAGCTTAGTTAGATAAACTTCTTTCTCAAACATGGATAGTATTCTTCACATCCATTCCTCCCTGTGATTCAAAGTCCTTCCAGGGTATACACCTCTCTCCTTTGGAGGGATTAGTGTTATACCCAGGAGGTAGAACTTTTGAGGGAACCCTTCATTTGATATTGAACCCTTACAGGTCACCTTTGGTGATCAGATAAGCAGTTCAATCTCCCCCAGCTTATCCAGTAGTAATTTTTCTCTGTTTGATTTGTCTTGAGAGCTGTCAGAGCCTGAGCATGAAGATGAAGACTTCATAGAAGATGGTTGAAGAGGATGAATCCTTGAAGACTGTCATTCCAGCTGAAGCTTGAAGAGCATGAAGATCAAGTTGATACTTGAAGATCCCTGAAGATGGTGAAGCCTGTAGGTGGAGTTGATCAAAGAAGCTGAAGGGAGAGGATGAGTTGAAACTCATGTTGTAGGGTTGATACCTGGAAAGCAGTTGATGATTGAAGTCTGAAGACTGAGTTGCTGCTGGAGGAGCTGAGGCTTTCTTCTGTTTTCTTTTCTGTATTGTGTGTTTTGCTTGATTTGTCTATTGCATTAGATTAAGTCCATCTAGAATAAGTAGAACATAGGAGCATGATTGCATTAGAGGTTGAGTTGCTCCCTCTGCTTGTATTGTTATTGTGTGGCTTTGCCTGCGGGTATTCGGTAGAGCCCAGCTCCCTTGCCCATGTGGTTTGTTCGCCTGATGGCATTTCATTTCTTTTATCTGTATGATTGCAGTCTACTGTTTATTGCTTGATAGCATGTTGTTTATCTTTCAGTATGATTACTGTTATTTCATGACTGACTTGAGGTTGAGACGAGCTTGTGGAGGCTGAAGCCCCACACACATTTCCTCCCTCACTTGCATTGCATGCATTTTACTGTTAAGCTGATGCTTTGTCTGTTTTGGTGTATCATTGACATGATCCCTTAGGACTCTCATTTCCTTTGATAAGGATTTGATGATAGAATTTTAGGTTGAAACCTATGCATGACAACTTCTAGGAGTTCCCTGTTCAAACCTCAACCATAGGATGAATCCATGGCATGACAACAGTAGGACTTGATAGTCTCCCTCCTAGTTGGGCCTGTTCTCTTCTCATCTCAAAACAGTTTAAGATATAGTAATCATGAATGATTTCTTTCGTACATTACGAGCCTTAAGCTATCTGAGAAAGGATTGTGGGAGAGTTTCTTTTCCACAGTCTGGATGTTTAGTATGGTACCCTTTGGGTGACATGCGACGCATTCACTCTCAGGTCATAGTCTCTAGTGCGGTTGAAATCGCAAACACAATAAAAAACGCTTCTTTCGTAAAAGACAGGAAATAAACCGTAGTTTCCCGAACTACGTGAGCTCTGATCTTCCATGCAGTGTGGAAGTACGTAGGCATAGGATGCGATATCCTAGCGAGCAACCTTTCCCCCACAATCCTTCGTAGGCCGAACTACGTTGACTCTGATTTCTCATTCTCTGATGAGAATACGTAGGCATAAAGTGCGACGCTTTGCCGAGTCATTTTTCTTTTCTTTTTCAGCCAACCTTGATAGGTAGATAGATTATAACCAACCCGTCCAAGTAAACAAACAAGCGAGGATCCCGTCGAGTACGACGGACGTGAGGGGTGCTAATACCTTCCCCTTGCGTAACCGACTCCCGAACCCAGACAATGGTTGCGATGACCTTGTCTTACCCTTTTGCGTCAGGTTTTTCCAATCGTTTCCTTTCCCGCTCTGAGGGATAAATAACGAAAGGTGGCGACTCTTCTGTCATGTCGGCACCTTATTTTCGCGGAAGCGACAGTGTGAACTTGAGAAATATGTAAAAAGAGGTGCAGATTATGGAGTCATTGTATAGAAAACTTGAGGTGGGTAAATATGATGGTTAATTGAACATTTATGGAGAGGAAAATGTTTGAGATTAATGATGTTATAATCAATATGTAAAGTAGATAAATTTATTTTGAACTCTAACTAACTTTTGATTTTCTGAATTAGTTAGTTACTAGGATGAAAATTATTTGGCTTTTTATGTTTGGCAAAATAGGTTATCTTTTATATCAGATTTCTATTACATTGAAATTGACAAGTGTCAGTCTTGAGACCTAGGCATTTTATATTCCAATTTATATTTAAAACTTATATAATACCCTTTCCACACAAAACACTCATAGTGTTTATGCTTTAGGGATAGGATTCTAGTAGATGGCAAATGATTGTTCAAAGCATCAATACACTGATTAGAGCCAGGAATATGAAGAAACTGAAGTTGCTTGGCAATAACCTTTTCTCTGATTATGGGCTAACGACAGTGCAGATTGGTTGTCACATGGTATGGTAGGAACTTTGGTAGAGATGAACAATTTCTTGAGGAGAGTTTGAACCCATAGTAGGTCTGAGTGGCCTGAGCAAGGCTTCTGTACTCAGTCATAATGCTAGATCTATCAACCACAAGTTGCTTCTTCGACCACCAAGAAACAAGGTTAGGGCCAGAGAAAATACTTGCTCTAGAATTACTTCTTCTATCATCTAGGTCTGAAGTCGAGTATGTATCATAAAATACTTGAATGGAAGGAGGAAAGATAGTGGAAAAAGGATATAGTTGAAAACTATGTCCAAGAGTTCCCTTAAGATATCTAAAGATCCTCTTAATTGCTACCCAATGAGTTTCAATGGGATGGTACATGAAATGACACAGTTTGTTGACATAATAGGAGATATCAGATTTGACAATAGTTGTATGTTACAATGCATTTACAACTAACTTGTACATATAAGTATCGGTCATAGCAGCAGAACCTGTCTTGGTCAATTTACAGGAAGTTTGCATTGGTGCGGTGACAGAGCTAGCCTCTAGCATGTTGGTATTCTAGAGGGGGTCTCTAATGTATTCTAACTGAGTCAAAAGCAGTAGATTATGAGCTGTCTATTTCATTTCAATACCTAAAAGTTAGTCTAGATCACTAAGGTGTTTGAGAGAGATTGTCAAATTCAGTTTGTTAATGATAGTTTGTAAGAGAGAGAGGAGGAGTTGCCTATGATGATAATTTCATCTACATAAATTAGTAGATAAATGGCGTGACCTTAAGAGAAATAGGTGAAAAGAGAATGACCAAACTTCCTAGCCTTTAATTCTAGATGGATTAAAGTAGTTTGGAGTCTCTAAAACCATAGCCTAGGTGCTTGTTTAAGGCCATAAAAAATCTTTGTTAAGCTTGCATACCAATGAAGGATTGGAACTCTCAAACCCTTTGGGTTATTCCATATACACTTCCTAATAAAAAGGTCATCGAGGAAGACATTATTAACATCTAATTATTGAATTCATCACTTGTAGGTAATAGAAATAAACAAGATAATCCTGATGGTGATAGGTTTGACCCTATGGGAGATGGTCTCGTTAAAATCAAAGTCATACTTTTGATGAAAACCTTTGGCTACAAGTTCAAACTTATACCTATTTACAGTACAATATTCTGATTGCATGGCTGCCTTCCAATGCAAGTCAACAAGGGCTTGATTAATAGTCTTTGACTATTAGGCGACAAGTAAAAGTCTAGGTTCAAGTTTAGGTTGAGATAATCCTTATTTAGCTCTATTCTTCATGGTGTGGGTGATGATAGACATGTTATTAATGGAAATAACATTAGGTGGAATAAGCACATGATTAGAGGATGAGGTAAAAGCCTAGGAAGACACTGGCTCTCGAGAGGAGTGACATGTAGACATAGAACTAGATGGGGCATTATTTGACACAATTGGAAATGACTGAGATGACTTAGGTGTGGGTGATGAACTTTTGTTTAAGGTTAAGGAAGTATGAGGATTGAGATGCAGAGGTGGTAGGGTGGCACTTTGAGGAAAAGATGAGATGGGAAAGGACTCAAGAAATAACTCTTGGTAGGGAAACCTGAGTTCATTAAACAATACATCTTTAGAGATGTATAGCCTGCCACTAGGAGAGTGATATCTATACCCTTTATGAAAGGTGAATAGTCAAGGAAGAGACACTTTTGTGACCTAAAATCTAGTTTGTGAGAGCGATAAGACCTAAGTAGAGGGAAGCAAGCAAACCCAAACACTTTGAGGAACCTATAGTTAGTTTGATTTTAAATAGAACCTTATAGAGAATTTGAAATTTAATTAAGGTAAAAGGAAGCCTATTAATGAGGTAGATTGCAGTTGAGAAGACATTATCCAAATATGTGAGAGAGAAGGAGGCTTAACTTAGTAAGGTGAGGTCCATTTGAACTATATGCCTATGTTTCATCTCAACAATCCCATTTTGAAGATGGGTGTGAGAAAAAATAACTTTATGAAGGATAACTGGCTCAATTAGGAAATTAGTTGAAGGTCTAAAATCACCTACTCAATTAGAATGAAGAGTCTTAATATAGAGGTCGTGTTTTTATTCAATCATGGTTTTGAACTGTTTAAAAATTTTAAGAGCTTCACACTTTATGTTGGTACCATGATTCCTTGGTTCTATGATTGGCTAAATTTTGGTAAAACATGATCCTGCACTGATGTCATTACCAAAGTCATGACGTCACTGTCTGGTGCAGCAGGAGCTAGCAGGAGTTGATGACAGAACTGCTGTCATGAGTTTTAATTAAAATGTCATGACCAAAGTCATGACATTGCTGTCTGGCATAGCAGGGGCTGCTATGTGGTCATCTCTTCAAAGTGTGATCCTAAGGTTGAGTTGTGATGAAGTTCCTCACTGGTGGTGAGTGAGGTGTGCTACCACAACTGTTTGAGTTGTGATGAAGTTCCTCGCAGATGGTGAGTGAGGTGTGCAGCCACAACATGTTGAGTTGTGATGAAGTTCCTCACAAGTAGTAAGTGAGGTGTGTTGTCATGTGTCTTAAGCAGGACATCGCTGCATGACAACAGAAGGAGCTTCTAGTGTATATCTCTTGACATAATTGGTTTGGATTGATGAGACCATGTTGAAAATACCTCATCAGTAAATATGTCAAGGAGATTTATTAGGAACCAGAACAGATTGTATTGGTATTCATAAAAGGATCTTGGAGACCTTTTAGGAAACTTTGATATACTTGTTTATAATGTTATTCTGCAGAAGAGTGGAAGTCATGCTGAGTGTCATAACATCAAGCGTATGACATCAGGTAGCTGACGTGCACAGCAGGCATGTTAGTTTTCTGGTATAATGTGTGAGATAGCTCAGGCTAGATTTCAGGAGGCTTATTAGGGTTCCCTAGTTTTCTCAGGAGAGATTCTAGGCAGTGCTGACTGTATCATGAAAAGCCTATGACCTAATTGAAAGCTCCTTGAATTATGGAAAGTAGTTTTACTTTGTTAAAACTATTGTTTGTTACCTCTAATCAGCCCAAGCCTAGTATGCACAACTATTTAAGGAGGAGCAGAAGCAAGGAAAAGAAAGCACTCACATCAAGAAAAACCAGAGTGTAAAATAAAGGTCTAAGGTTTGAGAGTCCCTTGTGTATAAGTCACCCTTTGTATCTTTTGATACATTGTGGTAGATATATTTGTGAGTGAAGAAGGCTAGTCTTCACGTGTGAATTCGGTTTAGGAATACTTGTACTCCAAGCAATTGTCTGGTGGATGATTGCATTGGATAGGTAGATTCTAGGTTGTGTCTCACTCAAAGCTGTGAAGCAAGAGTGTGTGAGTTCCTTGATCAAAGCTGTGAAGCAAGATCAAGGTGTGTATTAAGTGTCTCTTCATATTTATTATGTATTTGTGAATTGTATATCACTATGGTGATTGAGGGGGAGTGAGTGGGTATACTCAGGTCTAGAGTGTTTCTAGGTTGAAGTGTCATTGGGTAGAGATTAAGTGAGAAGTGAAAACTGGTTGTTTGACTTTGAATTGATTTTGCTAATAGTGAATTTCCTCCCTGGCTTGGTAGCCCCCATATGTAAGTGATGTTGCACCGAACTGGGTAAACAATTACTGGTGTTATTTATCTTTCTGCATTTACAATTATGCTCAATTTAAATGGTTAGATAAATAGGTCTGTCAGCCTGCAGATGTCACAACAGAGGTCATGACGTTGGTCATGACATTGGTATAATTTAAAGAAATTTAAATTGTTCATGATCTGTCATCGTCCTTGTTACAACAAAGATCAATGTTCTTGGGACATATGAGATCTGCATACCAAAATTTCAATTGGTATCAGAGCAGGCATCCTGTCTATTCTGGATGAGATCTTGGAAGATACTTTCTGGTGTTTTGGAACAAGGAAAAGATGTAGCTGATTAATGATCGTGCTGAAAGTTTGAGATACAACTTATGGAGTCAAGGAGTTTATGCATCTGCTGCTGTGCCCTCTGATATAGGAGCTGCTATGACCTGCTATATCCTTTGCCAAAGGAGGAGTAGCTACTTCTGTCCTATAGGATGGTCTGACATCTAGTTTAGGGCATGTTGAGGATGTTATTTTGGTAGTTCCGCTGCATATGTTTCTGATGAAAAGAACTCTGATAGCCCTGGGAGAAAACTGGCCTATATACATGCTGATATATAGTTGTGGAGGTGTGTAGATGAGTGCAAAATGGTGGTCTCTACTGCTCTAATTGGTCTGACAAACTGTGGATCCTGCTGGATGCTGTTTTGCTGAGTTGTTACTTGTGTGCTTGGGTTGTTCTGTAGTGTGGGAGGTGATTTATTTTCACCACTCATGACTTGCAAGGAATCTATCAGTAGAGGAAGTCATAGAGAGGTTGATTCAAGGGTGGAAGCCTTGTTGTTTCAACATTAAAGATAGTTATACTAAATAATACTCTTGGTATTACTGGAGTGTAATCATCTGGCCTTCTCGACAAGTTGTATGGATTTAAGATCAATCTCTATTTGTGGAATGCACAAGTATTTAATTGATTATCCATAATGATCAACATTGTACAAGTTATGGTGGTTCATCAGGTGGATAATCCAAGTTTTGCTTCTGGAAGAAGGATCTCTTTTATTGCATAAAGCATCAGGCCCTTGATGTGTTTGATCTACTTCAAGAATCTGATGTTCAACTAGATGTTGAGACATTCCATCAGTAGAGATTGTGCAGAATTATGTTGATTCAAGGAGTGAATCACAGGTACCATACGCATGTGTGGTAGGATCTGACTTTATTCTAGTTAGTTTCCTAGCAAGAAACTAAGACTAAAATGAAGTGCTGATGGAAGTGGAGGTGAAGACAGTTCTCTTGAATCAGCTTATTGGAGTGCAACAGGTGTGTTCTAGTCTCTACTAGAAGTAGATCTAGAAAGTTTCCTGGCAAGAAACTGGTGTTGGTAGCTCTACTTGGGTCAGTTTATTTTTGATCTAAGTGAACAGGAGCATGAGATCTGGCTCAACTTGGAGGTCAAGGATAAGTGGCAGGTATCTCTGACTTTCTAAAGAAGTCTCTACTTAAGGAAAGCGGGAATCCTTGTGTAAGGATTTCTTTTGTGACCCTTCCTCATTAAAGAATCAAGCCTTGGCATGTTTGGTTTCTCTTAAGAGGAGTTCATGAAGCAAATGCATTTCAAGCAATGTGTTGTGGTCCAATAAAGCAAGATGGAGGTTGTCTACTCAAACTCAAGTCTATGTGCCCCTTCTAATTGAGTGATGAGGTTATTCTAAGTGGCAGAATGAAAGCCTAAACTCTCTAGTTAGATGTCTTAACCAAAGTTGTGACATCAAGGCCTTCATTGATGTTATGGCACATCATTTGAAGATAGTCTCCTCAGGTATGAATGGAATTGTTACTATCCCATGCAGTTTGCAGAAGCTGTGTGAAGGAGTATGTACTACAGGTCCAAGTCTTGGTGTATCTAACTTGCTTTGGAGCAAGTAGAATTTGTGACTTGAAGATCAAAGTGGCCTGGTGGAGTAGTAGTTTTTCTAGAGCTCTGAAAGATGCTGAATAACCAAACAGTGGCATTTGGTTATTTAAGCAGTGTGCCTTTAGAAAACTATTCTTGTGCAGAAGGATAGTCATTTGAAGACCACAGAAGGTTCTGGGACTGTTCATGCTTGGAACTAATTACTCTTGTGCAGAAGGGTAGTTGGTTGAAGACCAAATGAGGATCTATTTTTGTTCATATATTGGAGCTTGTGGTAGAAGCCCTAAGCTATGTATATAAGATTACCTTCTTTTGGAGATGTATTTGATCAAGCTGGTGGAGCTGTGTTCTCTGACGATCTTTAGTTGGACTACTATGCTGAAGTAAGTCCAGTTGTGGGCAGATAAAGAACCAGTGGATATGGTTTGGTTTTCCTTGGCAAAGGACTTGAAGATCTAGTGCAGAACTTGTGATTCATATCTTGACTAAGAAGTACCCTATCTTGTCATACGGGAGAATGATGAGGTGAAAGGACTATCTTGGAGTATGATGTGAAAGGATTGGACAAGACTGAAGTGATTCATTGATTGACTGCATGAAAGTATGGATTCTGATGAGAAGATTCACCATTTAAATCAGAAGCTTTCTAACTTATCATATGGGAGAATGATGAGGAAAGAATGTCTTGGATTATGAGATGTCTATCTTGTACTCAGCCTAAGGTCAGAATACTTGTGGAGAAGTTGTCTCTTTTGCTACAAGTAACTCTAGGAAGAGGTGGATCAGTTTGATGCCATCTCACTGTATGAGCATGGAGCATTTTCTGTCAAGAGAGATAATGTGGTGATCTTGGAGCATTTTCTGTCAAGAGAGATAATGTGCTGATCTTGGAGCATCTTTTGTCAAAGATAGGGGGAGAGATTTTGGTTGATGGGTGTACAAATAGGTGAGAGAGAAGGAGGCTTAACTTAGTAAGGTGAGGTCCATTTCAACTATATGCCTATGTTTCATCTCAACAATCCCATTTTGAAGATGGGTGTGAGAAAAAATAACTTTATGAAGGATACCTTGCTCAATTAGGAAATTAGTTGAAGGTCTAAAATCACCTACTCAATTAGAATGAAGAGCCTTAATATAAAGA
The DNA here is from genome assembly GCA_963859935.3 of Lathyrus sativus. Classification (NCBI taxonomy): domain Eukaryota; kingdom Viridiplantae; phylum Streptophyta; class Magnoliopsida; order Fabales; family Fabaceae; genus Lathyrus; species Lathyrus sativus. Next base: position 667,596,764 of record OZ012738.1, read on the forward strand.
TCATGTTTTTAAACAATCATGGTTTTGAACTGTTTAAAAAATTTAAGAGCATCACACTTTGTGTTGGTACCATGATTCCTTGGTTCTATGATTGGCTAAATTTTGGTAAAACATGATCCTGCATTGATGTCATTACCAAAGTCATGACATCACTGTCTGGTGCAGCAGGATCTAGCAGGAGTTGATGACATAACTGCTGTCATGAGTTTTAATCAGAATGTCATGACCAAAGTCATGACATTGCTGTTTGGCACAGTAGGGGTTGCTATGTGGTCATCTCTTCAAAGTGTGATCCTAAGGTTGAGTTGTGATGAAGTTCCTCACTGGTGGTGAGTGAGGTGTGCTGCCACAACTGTTTGAGTTGTGATGAAGTTCCTCGCAGATGGTGAGTGAGGTGTGCAGCCACAACATGTTGAGTTGTGATGAAGTTCCTCACAAGTAGTAAGTGAGGTGTGTTGTCATGTTTCTTAAGCAGGACATCGCTGCATGACAACAGAAGGAGCTGCTAGTGTATATCTCTTGACATAATTGGTTTGGATTGATGAGACCATGTTGAAAATACCTCATCAGTAAATATGTCAAGGAGATTTATTAGGAACAAGAACAGATTATATTGGTATTCATAAAAGGATCTTGGAGACCTTTTAGGAAACTTTAATATACTTTTTTATAATGTTATTCTGCAGAGGATTGGGTGAAGCCAGGTCTGGTGTAAAGAATAATCTGCAGAAGAGTGGAAGTCATGCTGAGTGTCATAAGATCAAGCGTATGAAATCAGGTAGCTGACGTGTACAGCAGGCATGTTAGTTTTCTGGTATAATGTGTGAGATAACTCAGGCTAGATTTCAGAAGGCTTACTAGGGTTCCCTAGTTATCTCAAGAGAGATTCTAGGCAGTGTTGACCGTATCATGAAAAGCCTATGACCTAATTGAAAGCTCCTTGAATTATGGAAAGTAGTTTTACTTTGTTAAAACTATTGTTTGTTACCTCTGATCAGCCCAAGCCCAGTCTGCACAACTATTTAAGGAGGAGCAGAAGCAAGGAAAAGAAAGCACTCACATCAAGAAAAACCAAAGTGTAAAATAAAGGTCTAGGGTTTGAGAGTCCCTTGTGTATAAGTCACCCTTTGTATCTTTTGATATATTGTGGTATACATATTTGTGAGTGAAAAAGGCTAGTCTTCACGTGTGAATTCGGTTTAGGAATACTTGTACTCCAAGCAATTGTCTGGTGGATGATTGCATTGGATAGGTAGATTCTAGGTTGTGTCTCACTCAAAGCTGTGAAGCAAGAGTGTGTGAGTTCCTTGATCAAAGCTGTGAAGCAAGATCAAGGTGTGTATTAAGTGTCTCTTCATATTTATTATGTATTTGTGAATTGTATATCACTGTGGTGATTGAGGGGGAGTGAGTGGGTATACTCAGGTCTAGAGTGTTTCTAGGTTGAAGTGTCATTGGGTAGAGATTAAGTGAGAAGTGAAAACTGGTTGTTTGACTTTGAATTGATTTTGTTAATAGTGAATTTCCTCCCTGGCTTGGTAGCCCCCATATGTAAGTGATGTTGCACCGAACTGGGTAAACAATTACTGGTGTTATTTATCTTTCTGCATTTACAATTATGCTCAATTTAAATGGTTAGATAAATAGGTCTGTCAGCCTGCAGATGTCACAACAGAGGTCATGACGTTGGTCATGACATTGGTACAATTTAAAGAAATTTAAATTGTTCATGATCTTTCATCGTCCTTGTTTCAGCAGAGATCAATGTTCTTGGGACATATGAGATCTGCATACCAGAATTTCAATTGGTATCAGAGCAGGCATCCTGTCTGTTCTGGATGAGATCTTGGGAGATACTTTCTGGTGTTTTGGAACAAGGAAAAGATGTAGCTGATTAATGATCGTGCTGAAAGTTTGAGATACAGCTTATGGAGTGAAGGAGTCTATGCATCTGCTGCTGTGCCCTCTGATATAAGAGCTGCTATAACCTGCTATATCCTTTGCCAAAGGAGGAGTGGCTACTTCTGTCCTATAGGATGGTCTGACATCTAGTTTTGGGCATGTTGAGGATGTTATTTTGGTAGTTCCGCTGCATATGTTTCTGATGAAAAGAACTCTGATAGCCCTGGGAGAAAACTGGCCTATATACATGCTGATATATAGTTGTGGAGGTGTGTAGATGAGTGCAAAATGGTGGTCTCTACTGCTCTGATTGGTCTGACAAACTGTGGATCCTGCTGGATGCTGTTTTGCTGAGTTGTTATTTGTGTGCTTGGGTTATTCTGTAGTGTGGGAGGTGATTTATTTTCACCACTCATGACTTGCAAGGAATCTATCAGTAGAGGAAGTCATAGAGAGGTTGATTCAAGGGTGGCAACCTTGTTGTTTCAACATTAAAGATAGTTATACTAAAGAATACTCTTGGTATTACTGGAGTGTAATCATCTGGCCTTCTCGACAAGTTGTATGGATTTAAGATCAATCTCTATTTGTGGAATGCACAAGTATTTAATTGATTATCCATAATGATCAACATTGTCAAAGTTCTGGTGGTTCATCAGGTGGATAATCCAAGTTTGGCTTCTGGAAGAAGGATCTCTTTTATTGCATAAAGCATCAGGCCCCTGATGTGTTTGATCTACTTCAAGAATCTGATGTTCAACCAGATGTTGAGACATTCCATCAGCAGAGATTATGCAGAATTATGTTGATTCAAGGAGTGAATCACAGGTACCATACGCATGTGTGGTAGGATCTGACTTTATTCTAGTTAGTTTCCTGGCAAGAAACTAAGACTAAAATGAAGTGCTGATGGAAGTGGAGGTGAAGACAATTCTCTTGAATCAGCTTATTGGAGTGCAGCAGGTGTGTTCTAGTCTCTACTAGAAGCAGATCTAGAAAGTTTCCTGGCAAGAAACTGGTGTTGGTAGCTCTGCTTGGGTCAGTTTATTTTTTATCTAAGTGCACAGGAGCATGAGATATGGCTCAACTTGGAGGTCAAGGATAAGTGGCAGGTATCTCTGACTTTCTAAAGAAGTATCTACTTAAGGAAAGCGGGAATCCTTGTGTAAAGATTTCTTTTGTGACCCTTCCTCATTAAAGAATCAAGCCTTGACATGTTTGGTTTCTCTTAAGAGGAGTTCATGAAGCAAATGCATTTCAAGCAATGTGTTGTGGTCCAATAAAGTAAGATGGAGATTGTCTACTCAAACTCAAGTCTATGTGCCCCTTCTGATTAAGTGATGAGGTTATTCTAAGTGGCAGAATGAAAGCCTAAACTCTCTAGTTGGATGTCTTAACCAAAGTTGTGACATCAAGGCCTTCATTGATGTTGTGGCACATCATTTGAAGATAGTCTCCTCAGGTATGAATGGAATTGTTACTATCCCATGCAATTTGCAGAAGCTGTGTGAAGGAGCATGTACTACAGGTCCAAGTCTTGGTGTATCTAACTTGCTTTGGAGCAAGTATAATTTGTGACTTGAAGATCAAAGTGGCCTGGTGGAGTAGCAGTTTTTCTAGAGCTCTGAAAGATGCTGAATAACCAAACAGTGGCATTTGGTTATTTAAGCAGTGTGCCTTTAGAAAACTATTCTTGTGCAGAAGGATAGTCATTTGAAGACCACAAAAGGTTCTGGGACTGTTCATGCTTGGAACTAATTACTCTTGTGCAGAAGGGTAGTTGGTTGAAGACCAATGGAGGATCTATTTTTGTTCATATATTGGAGCTTGTGGTAGAAGCCCTAAGTTGTGTATAGAAAATTACCTTCTTTTGGAGATGTATTTGATCAAGCTGGTGGAGCTGTGTTCTCTGAAGATTTTTAGTTGGACTACTAGGCTGAAGTAAGTCCAGTTGTGGGCAGATAAAGAACCAGTGGATATGGTTTGGTTTTCCTTGGAAAAGGACTTGAAGATCTAGTGCAGAACTTGTGATTCACATCTTGACTAAGAAGCACCCTATCTTGTCATACGGGTGAATGATGAGGTGAAAGGACTATCTTGGAGTATGATGTGAAAGGATTGGATAAGACTGAAGTGATTCATTGATTGACTGCATGAAAGTATGGATTCTGATGAGAAGATTCACCTTTTAAATCAGAAGCTTTCTAACTTATCATATGGGAGAATGATGAGGAAAAAATGTCTTGGATTATGAGGTGTCTATCTTGTACTCAGCCTAAGGTCAGAATACTTGTGGAGAAGTGGTCTCTTTTGCTACAAGTAACTCTAGGAAGAGGTGGATCAGTTTGATGCCCTCTCAATGTATGAGCATGAAGCATTTTCTGTCAAGAGAGATAATGTGGTGATCTTGGAGCATTTTCTGTCAAGAGAGATAATATGGTGATCTTGGAGCATCTTTTGTCAAAGATAGGGGGAGAGATTTTGGTTGATGGGTGTACAAATAGGTGAGAAAGAAGGAGGCTTAACTTAGTAAGGTGAGGTCCATTCCAACTATATGCCTATGTTTCATCTCAACAATCCCATTTTGAAGATGGGTGTGAGAAAAAATAACGTTATGAAGGATACCTTGCTCAATTAGGAAATTAGTTGAAGGTCTAAAATCACCTACTCAATTAGAATGAAGAGCCTTAATATAGAGATCGTGTTTTTATTCAATCATGGTTTTGAACTGTTTAAAAATTTTAAGAGCTTCACACTTTGTGTTGGTACCATGATTCCTTGATTCTATGATTGACTAAATTTTGGTAAAACATGATCCTACACTGATGTCATTACCAAAGTCATGACATCACTGTCTGGTGCAGCAGGAGCTAGCAGGAGTTGATGACAGAACTGCTGTCATGAGTTTTAATCAGAATGTCATGACCAAAGTCATGACATTGCTGTCTGGCACAGCAGGGGCTGCTATGTGGTCATCTCTTCAAAGTGTGATCCTAAGGTTGAGTTGTGATGAAGTTCCTCACTGGTGGTGAGTGAGGTGTGCTGCCACAACTGTTTGAGTTGTGATGAAGTTCCTCGCAGATGGTGAGTGAGGTGTGTAGCCACAACATGTTGAGTTGTGATGAAGTTCCTCACAAGTAGTAAGTGAGGTGTGTTGTCATGTGTCTTAAGCAGGACATCGCTGCATGACAAGAGAAGGAGCTTCTAGTGTATATCTCTTGACATAATTGGTTTGGATTGATGAGACCATATTGAAAATACCTCATCAGTAAATATGTCAAGGAGATTTATTAGGAACCAGAATAGATTGTATTGGTATTTATAAAAGGATCTTGGAGACCTTTTAGGAAACTTTAATATACTTGTTTATAATGTTATTCTGCAGAAGATTGGGTGAAGCCAGGTCTGGTGTAAAGAATAATCTGCAGAAGGGTGGAAGTCATGCTGAGTGTCATAACATCAAGCGTATGACATCAGGTAGCTGACGTGCACAGCAGGCATGTTAGTTTTCTGGTATAATTTGTGAGATAGCTCACGCTAGATTTCAGGAGGCTTATTAGGGTTCCCTAGTTTTCTCAGGAGAGATTCTAGGCAGTGCTGATTGTATCATGAAAAGCCTATGACCTAATTGAAAGCTCCTTGAATTATGGAAAGTAGTTTTACTTTGTTAAAACTATTGTTTGTTACCTCTGATCATCCCAAGCCTAGTATGCACAACTATTTAAGGAGGAGCAGAAGTAAGGAAAAGAAAGCACTCGCATCAAGAAAAACCAGAGTGTAAAATAAAGGTCTAAGGTTTGAGAGTCCCTTGTGTATAAGTCACCCTTTGTATCTTTTGATACATTGTGGTAGACATATTTGTGAGTGAAGAAGGCTAGTCTTCACGTGTGAATTCAGTTTAGGAATACTTGTACTCCAAGCAATTGTCTGGTGGATGATTGCATTGGATAGGTAGATTCTAGGTTGTGTCTCACTCAAAGTTGTGAAGCAAGAGTGTGTGAGTTCCTTGATCAAAGCTGTGAAGCAAGATCAAGGTGTGTATGAAGTGTCTCTTCATATTTATTCTGTATTTGTGAATTGTATATCACTGTGGTGATTGAGGGGGAGTGAGTGGGTATACTCAGGTCTAGAGTGTCTCTAGGTTGAAGTGTCATTGGGTAGAGATTAAGTGAGAAGTGAAAACTGGTTGTTTGACTTTGAATTGATTTTGCTAATAGTGAATTTCCTCCTTGGCTTGGTAGCCCCCAGATGTAGGTGATGTTGCATCGAACTGGGTAAACAATTACTGGTGTTATTTATCTTTCTGCATTTACAATTATGCTCAATTTAAATTGTTAGATAAATAGGTCTGTCAACCTGCAGATGTCACAACAGAGGTCATGACGTTAGTCATGACATTAGTACAATTTAAAGAAATTTAAATTGTTCATGATCTGTCCTCGTCCTTGTTCCAGCAAAGATCAATGTTCTTGGGACATATGAGATCTGCATACCAGAATTTCACTTTGTCTTAAGTAAGTAGGTCCAAGTAAACTTGGAAAAAACGTCAACAAATTACATTTAATGGTTAAACCCTAAAGTGGAAACATAATGGGAAAGTCCCCATAAATCATTATAAACTAGCTCTAAGGGAAAAACATAAGTGGTGTGTGAAACATGTAAGTGTAACCTATGAACTTTACCTGTAACACCCTAAATAAACCCTCGTAATATTCTTAAATAAAACATCAAACTAATTAAATAAACACACGAAACTTAGGATGTTACGGACAACATACAAAACCTGAACATTATTTTATTGCAGCCGAATCATATACTCATTTATTGTTTCATGGCATGTAAAAGTCAACGTGGCATCACATAATCCATTAAACGGTAATTAAACAAGATAAAGGAGATTTTCACAATCTCAAAGAAAATATAAATCATAAAAACGTTCCCACGACTCCCCAGTGTTACAATCAGAGCATACACCAACTATAGAGAAGAGATAAAGAGACTTCATCTTCAACTCACACCTGAGTCCTACTGTGGAGTATCTGCACATTGCCCACGTGGAGGCAGTATTCAAATAGAAGGGGTGAGATATCATGATAATATAAAGGAAAACATGTTAAACTGTGAGCATAAGGTTAACACAACAACAATTCAAATAAACATCTCACATTAATCAACCATCAATATCATCACAACTTATTCGCCAACCAATAGTAAATCACATGATAACAATTCAACTAATCATACAACACCACATATTTGGAAACATAGCAACATATAATATCTAATTCAATAAGACTCACACTTGACTCAATGCTTTTGTATGTGGTACCAATTTTCAGTGAACACTCAGATTCACCATCCAGATCCCCACCTCCTAGGATCAGAACCACTCACTGATCCATCACCTCCGAATCAGCTACCGGCCCAATCTACACAATGGGATTTTAGGCTCACCAACAACGGATCATTTGTCCACAAATGTATGTAATCTAATTATTAATGCATACAACAACAATAACATCGTGTACAATAACTCACCATCATGGTTATTGCACACCTTCCAAATTGGTCAAAAAGCATAACAATGTATTTCATATAGTATAGACATACATGTATATATTATGCAATCACAATAACATCATTAAACATTCTCATTTTACACCAATAACACCACAACAACCTCTTTAGAACAACATTCAAATTTCGCCACTTACAACCGAATTTCTTTACATGCACAACAAGTAATAGTCGTAATATTCAACATATTAAACATAAAAATATTAGAAAAATGACTCATTTAATTATACCATGTTAAAGTTCAGCTCATTAGCTTTCCAACGCTTTGACGGTTCGTCATTTGGATTAACAGTTAAAAAGTTATGATCAAAATTGTTTCTGACGTTTTTCTGCCTATGAGTCGACACAATGGTTGATGCGCAGGGTGCACAGGTTGATGTAAGAACTGTGCGTCGATGCATATTGTTCAAATATCCACAATATTACATTCGAGTAGCATAAGGTCGACCCAGTGGATCCTAGAGGTCGATGCACGCTATTCTGAACCCCAAAAATCACTTTTTTTAAAAGCTATTTCACACCAGATTTTCATACCAGAGCCTATGCCACTAAACCCCATCATCATAGATCCAATTTTATACCAAAATAACATCCTGAAACTCAATTATACTATGTTCTACTCATAGATTAACAATATATCATCATCAATTTCATACTTCTAACTCGAAACTCCAAAACTCAACAATGGAGAAACTTTCAACAATTTCTAAAACAGAAACACCACACACACATATAGGTAAAGAACCCATCACGTATCAGTTAAAAAACATCGTCTATCATAAATCTACTAACAATTTCATCATTTATCAATCATTCATAGCAATCGAAACATAGAACAACAATCCGCCCATATGACAAAACCTACTTTTACCCATCTTTCAACATACTAACCCTTACAAGATCAGAACTTCACTCTTACCTTAGATTGATGAGCTTTTCCCTTCTCTAATGGAGTTCTTCCTCTTCCTTGCCCTAGCCTCTTTCACATTCAGTTTCAAATTCACGTACAATCAGAAACTAATTCCAATCTTTTCCAATTCCTTTATAAAGTCCTTCAACTATGGTTTTCGTCTTTTACCCTCATTCATCCTCATGCAATTACAATCCAGCCCTTCAAATCTCTACACACTTAATCTCTCATTTTATTTTATTTCATTCTATTATTATTATTATTATTATTATTATTATTATTATTATTATTATTATTATTATTATTATTATTATTATTATTATTATTATTATTATTATTGTTTTTTATCCCATCTAATTAAAATAATAATAATAATAATAATGCTCAGCAATATTTAATTAAATTAATATTCACCTAATATTAAATAATTAACTAATTATCACTAATATATTCTATTTAGTTTTACCTCTTACACCACCAATCTCTACTCAATGTTCACACATTTCTTCACCCTCAATGTCTACTCTTAAAGTTACTATCTCACACCAAGGGCATCCTCAAACACAACAAAATACACATAATCACAGTTATACCCACGACTTCACGTAATTAAATTACAAAAAATAGTTTAAAATAAAATGGAGCATTATTTCTCTCCCCCACTTAGAATATTTTCGTCCTCGAAAATTACCTGGCGCAAATAACTCAAGATATGACTCTCGCATCTTGCTCTCCAACTCCTAAGTCATATTTCCTTCGGTGGCGCCTCCCCACACGACCTTCATGAGAGCAATCTCTTTGCCTCACAACTGCTTCACCTCGTAACTATCAATTCTCACAGGTAAGGCCTTCACATTAAGGTTATCCCTTACTTGCACATCGTTCATCGAAATCACATGTGATGGATTTGGAATGTACTTCTGCAACTGCAAAACATGAAATACATAATGCAGATTGGACAAACTTGTTGGCAACGCCACTCTATAAGCAATAACTTCTACCAGCCCAAATATTTGATATGGACCGATAAACCAAGGAGTGAGTTTCTTCGACTTCAAGGCATGTCCAACACCGGTCACCAGAGTGACTCTTAAGAATACACGGTCCCCTTCCTGGAACTCAATATCCTTTCTTCTTTTGTCATGATAGCTTTTTTGTCTACTCTGAGAAGCTTTCATCTGCTCTCGAATTAGTTTTACTTTCTTCGTAGTTTATTGGACTAATTCAGGCTCAAGCACCATACTTTCACCGGATTCATACCAACACAAAGGTGTCTTGCATCTTCGACCATATAATGCTTCAAAAGGTGGCATCTCAATACTAGAATGAAATTTTTTTTTTATAAGTGAATTCAATCAACGACAAGTGACTATCCCAAACACCTCCTTATTCTAGAACACAAGTCTTCAATAGATCTTCTAACGACTGAATATTTCTTTTTGTCTGACCATTCGTCTGTGGATGATAAGCCGAACTCAAACTTAGCTTAACACCAATCGCCTCTTGCAAACTCTCCTAAAATCTAGAAGTGAACCTCAGATCTCTATCTGACACAATACTCAACGAAATTCCATGCAACTTAACAATTACACTGATGTAGATCTCTGCCAACTTCTGCATAGAAAAACTAATGTTAATCAGAATAAAATAGGCTAACTTTGTTAACTTATCTACTACTATCCAAATAGCATCATACCCCCTCGGAGTATTTGGAAATCCCGTCACGAAATCCATAGAAATGCTATCCCATTTCTATTCTGGAATATTCAATGGTTGCATCAACCCCGCAGGTCTCTGATGCTCAAACTTTGACTTCTGGAAATTTAAAAAATCATAAACAAACTGCGCAACATCGTGCTTCATTCCTGACCACCAGAATATCTTCTTCAAATGTTGGTACATGTTAGTAACTTCCGAATGGATACTTAAGCTACTTCGATGACCTTCTTCTAAAATCATCCTCTTTAGTTCTGCATTATCGGGAATACAAATCATATTCCTGAATCTCAACACACCTCATTCATTTACTTTGAAATCATTTTCTGCAACTTGATCATCTCTAGCCATCAAGTCTACCAGTTTCAGGTCCAATTTCTGATTATCTTTAATCCTAGTAATAAAATCATTGTTGATTATTAGCATCCCCAACTTCACACTCTGATGTGTTAATTCATAGACTAAACTCATGTCTCTGAACTGCTCCATGAGTTCCAACTCTCTAACCATCATTGCTAACATGTGCAATGACTTCCGACTTAAAGCATCAGCCACGACATTAGATTTACATGGATGATACTTCAAGTCGAAATCATAGCCTTTCAAGAATTCCCTCCATTTACGATGCCTCATGTTTAATTCCTTCTGATCAAGCAAGTACCCCATACTTTTGTGGTCACTAAACACTTCGAACTTAGAACCATACAAATAATGTCTCCATATTTTCAATACAAACACTACTACAACCAACTCTAAGTCATGGGTATGATAGTTCCTCTCATGAATCCTCAATTGTTGGGAAGCATAAGCTATAACCTTCCATATTGCATTAACACACCTTTCAGGCCTATCAATGATGCATCACAGTATACTACAAAAGGTTCATTTGGTTCGAGTAAAACCAAAACCAGAGTTGTGGTCAACCTCTTCTTCAACTCGACGAAGCTCTTCTCACAATGAATTTCACATATAAACGGCTTACTCTTGCAGGTCAGCTGAGTTAGCAAAAGTTATAACTTGGAAAAACCTTCAATGAATCTCCGGTAGTAACCAGCCAACCCCAAAAAGCTTCGAATTTGGTAACTAACTTCAGAGTTTCCCATTTTAGAACTGTATCTACCTTGGAAGGATCCACTACAATACCATTACTTGAAATAACATGACCAAGGAAGCTAACTTCTTTCAACCAGAACTCACACACTGATAGTTGAGCGTAAAGCTTCTTCTCCTTCAGAACCTGCAACACAATCCTCAAATGCTTCTCATACTCTTCTTATGACTTAGAATAGATCAGAATGTCATCAATGAACACTACAACAAACTGATCTAAGTAGTTACAAAAAATTTGATTCAAATACTCCATAAGTACACCAGGTGCATTAGAAACACCAAAAGGCATCACCAAGTATTCATAATGTCTGTAACGAGTTCTGAAAGATGTCTTCTGAACATCTTCATATTTTACTTTTATTTGATGATAACCCGACCTTAAGTCTATCTTGCTAAACACCTGAGCACCCACCAGTTGATCCATTAAATCATCTATCATGGGAAATGGACACTTGTTTTTAATCGTCACTTTGTTCAACTGCCGATAATCTATACACAAACTCATACTACCATCTTTATTCTTTACCAACAACATCGGAGCTCCCCAAGGCGACACACTTGGTCTTGCAAACTTTTTTTCCAACAAGTCTTCTAGTTGTTTCTTCAACACTGCTAATTTGGAGTCGACATTTTATATGGTGCCATAGAAATAGGTCTGGTACCAGGGACAAGATCAATAGTAAATTTCACTTCTCTTTTTGGCGGTACATCTGAAATATCCTCCGAAAATACTTCTGGAAACTCTCGTACCACATGCACTTCATCGATCACATATCAGTTGTCAACAGATAACAATGCGAACATCGCAAACACCTGAGTGTCATCTTCCAAAATCTCCTTCAACTCTTCCATAGATAAGAAACCAGCCCCCTCCTCGTCACCAGGAGTAGGAAATCACACTGATTGATTAAAATAATTTAATCTGAACATGGTTAAACATTAACCAGTTCATTCCCAAGATAATATCGAGATTCGTCAGTGGCAAGCAAATGAGATCCACACCAAAATCCCTATCAAAGATTCTCAAAGGACAATTTAAGAAAACAAGAGAAGTAGCCACCAATCCCTTAGCAGGAGTTTAGATAACCATTTTTACCTTCATCACAGATACACTAAGGCCTAACCTTTTTACACAATCATTAGAAATAAAAGAATGAGTAGCACCAATATCAATAATAGCAATCAAAGGTGTAACATTAATATAACATATACCTCTGATTAACCTGTCTTCACTGGAAGTCTGAGTTCCTGGCAGAGCAAACATTTTGCCTCCAGTTGCAGCTTGCTTTGGTTTCTAGCAATGGATACTGATATGACCAGGTTCTCCATAATTGAAGCAAATAATGACCTTACCACACTTGTAATACTTCTTCACATCGCTCTTACACTCATTGACGCGATGACCCATCTCACGACATCTATAGCACTTAGGAATCGTAGGAGCACCTCCCCCACTCTGCTTCTTGCCATCAACATATCTCAGTTTACCTTTATTAGCTGGAGTTGCATAAGGCTTTCCACATTTCATCTGTTGTTTTCCTTTCCTCTCGGCTAGCCTCTTATAGTGAGCCTATCGAGCCTTGCCGTCTTCTTCATAGATTATACAACAATCTACCAAATCTGGAAATCTTCTGATTCGTTGGTACCCGATCGCCTGTTTGATCTCAGGCCTTAAACCATTCTCAAATTTGAGACACTTCGAGAATTCAACAGTTTCCTCGCTGTAGTGAGGGTAAAACTTAGCAAGTTCCACAAATCTGGCAGCATATTTCGTAACCAACATGTTACCCAACTTCAACTCCAGAAACTCAATTTCCTTCTTACCTCTGACATCTTCAGGAGAGTATCTCCTCAGGAATTCCCTACTGAATACAACCCAGGTGATAACTTCTCTTATAGTTCCCAACAGTTGACGGGTGCTAACCTATCAGTTGTCGGCCTCTTCAGCGAGCATGTGACTACCTAACCATAGCTTTTGTGCCTCAAGAAAATTCATAACCAGGAATATCCTCTCGATCTCTTCGAGCCAAGTTTTCACTCCATCTGGATCGTATCTTCCCTTGAAGGTAGGCAGTTTGTTCTTCCAAAAATCGTCATTCTCACCAGCATTAGGTTGATTATGCATAACCTAAGCAACAACTTGCAAAGCAGTAGCAATAACAACATTTTTTTATTCCAACCATTCTCTGTTAGCATCAACAACAACACACAATGGTTAAGGAAATGACATCGACAGTAGCCAACTGTCAAACAACGACGACTCAACAACTTGGCTGGACAAACCGATTTGCTCTAATACCACTATGTAAGACCCTAAATAAACCATCATAATATTCTTAATAAAACACCATAGTAATTAAAGAAACACACGAAACTTAGGATGTTACAACCAACATACAAAACCTGAACATTATTTTATTGCAGCGAAATCATAAACTCATTTATTGTTTCATGGCATGTAAAAGTCAACGTGGCATCACGTAATCCATTAAACAGTAATTAAACAAGATAAAGGAGATGTCCATAATCTTAAAGAAAATATAAATCATAAAAACTTACCCACGACTCCCTAGTGTTACAATCAGAGCAGACACCAACTATAGAGAAGAGATAAGAAGACTCCATCTTTAACTCACACCTGAGTCATAGTATTTGCACATTGCCCACATGGAGGCAATATTCAAACAGAAGTGGTGAGATATCATGATAATATAAAGGAAGGCATGTTAAACTATGAGCATCAGGTTAACACAACAAAAATTCAAATAAAAATCTCACATTAATCAACCATCAATATCATCACCATTTATTCACCAACCAACAGTAAATCACATGATAACAATTTAATTAGTCACACAACACCACATATTTGTCAACATAGAAACATATAATATCTAATGTAGTGAGACTCACACATGACTCGATGCTTATGCATGTGGTACCAATTTTTTGTGAACACTCAGATTCATCATTCTGATCCCCACCTCATAGGATCAGAACCACTCATTGATCCATCACTTCCGAATCAGCCACCGTCCTAATCCATACAATGGTATTTTAGGCTCATCAACAACGGTCCATTTGTCCATAAATGTATGCAATGTGATTATTAATGCATGCAACAACAACAACATCATTGTGTACAATAATCCACCACCATGGGTATTGCACACCGCCCAAATTGGCCAACAAGCATAAAAATGTATTTCATACAGTATAGACATACATGTATATATTATGCAATCACAATAACATCTTCAAACATGCTCATTTTACACCAATAACACAACAACAACCTCTTTAGAACAACATTCAAGTTTCGCCACTTACAACCGAATTTCTTTACATGCACAACAAGTAATAGTTGTAATCTTCAACATATTAAACATAAAAATATTAGAAAAATGGTTCACCTAATTATACCATATAAAAGTTCTGCTCATTATCTTTCCAATGCTTCGAACGGTTCGTCATTTGGATTAACATTAAAAAAGTATGATTGAAACCATTTCTAACATTTTTCTGCCTATGAATCGACACAAAGGTCAATGCGCAATGTGCACAGGTCGACGTAAGGCATGTGCGTCAATGCATACTGTTCAAATTTCCATAATATTACATTCAGATAGCATCAGGTTGACCTAGGGGATCCTAGAGGTCGACACACGCTGTTCTGAACCCCAAAAATCACTTTGTTTAAAAGCTATTTCACACCAAAATTTCATACCAGAGCCTATGCCACTAAATCCCATAATCATAGATCCAATTTTATACCAAAATAACATCCTAAAACTGAATTATACTATGTTCTACTCATGGATTAACAACATATCATCATAAATTTCATACTTCCGACTTGAAACTCCAAAACTCAACAATGGAGGAACTTTCAACAATTTCTAAAAGAGAAACACCGCAAACACCTATAGGTAAAGAACCCATCACATACCAGTTAACAAAACATTGTCTATCACAAATCAACTAACAATTTTATCATTTATCAATCATTCATAGCAATCATAATATAGAACAACATTTTACCCGTAAGGCAAAACCTAGCTTTTACCCATCATTCAACATACTAACCCTTACAAGATCAGAACCCCACCCTTACCTTATATTTATGAGCTTTTCCCTTCTCTAATGGAGTTCTTCCTCTTCCTTGCCCTAGCCTCTCTCACTTTCAGTTCCAAATTCACGTACGATCAGAAACTGATTCCAATCTTTTCCAATTCCTTTATAAAATCCCTCAACTACGGTTTTCCTTTTTTACCCTCACCCATCCTCATGCAATTACAATCCAGCTCTTCAAATCTCTACACACTTAGTCTCTCATTTTATTTTATTTCATTCTATTATTATTGTTATTTTTGATTCCATCTAATTAAAATAATAATAATAATAATAATTCTCAACAATATCTAATTAAATTAATATTCACCTAATATTAAATAATTAGCTAATTATCACTAATATATTCTATTTAGTTTCACCTCTCACACCACCAACCTCTACTCAATGTTCACACACTTCTCCACCCTCAAGGTCTACTCTTAAGGTTACTACCACACACCAAGGACATCCTCAAACACAACAAAACACACATAACACAATTATACCCACGACTTCACGTAATTAAATTACGAAAAATAATTTAAAATAAAATGAGGCGTTACAACTCTCCCCAACTTAGAATATTTTCGTCCTAAAAAATTACCTGATGCAAATAACTCAGGATGCAACTCTCGCATCCTGCTCTCCAACTCCCAAGTCATATTTCTTCCGGCGGCGCCTCCCCACACGACCTTCACAAGAGCAATCTCTTTGCCTCACAACTGCTTCACCTCGTGACTATTAATTCTCATAGGTAATGCCACCATAGTAAGGTTATCCCTTACTTACATATCATTTATTGAGATCGTCAATGGTATGTCCTATGGCTTTTTTGTACCTTTTTAAAACATATAGTAGTTGCGCAGTTTTGGACTTTCCTAAACTCACGTTTACTATCTTAGAGTGGCTCGACCCTACATCTAGAAATTCATATCTGATAGTATGGGGTAACTATTTCAATTCTATTTGTGGTTCTTGTTGCTTTGATTCATCGCTTTGTGTTAAGAGAGTTTCAAATCTCTGATCAGAAGAAATGGAACTTTTGTCCAATACTTCCTCATAATCTTCTGCTTCGATGAATTTTTTTATTAATTTTAGTGCCACCAAGCAAGCATGCCTCCAAATCATCATTCAGAAGGTGCTCTTATATGCTCTCTTCAACACAAGCATCAATAATATCAACCAGATTACAAGAATCTCTTATTGAAGGATTTTTCATGAGTTTAGCTGACATAACTCAACTTTTTCTTCTCTTGCCTCAAAAGTTAATTTTCCTCTTTTAACATCAATGATGGCCCTATCCGTAGCTAAGAAGGGCTTACCTAATATTATGGAGATTTTAGAATCCTCCATTAATGTCCATTATGACAAAACCCACAGGTATATAAAATTCCCTTATTCTAACATAGACATCCTCTAATACACCTATGAGGTGCTTGACCGTTTTATCAACAAGTTGAATTGATATGTCAATGGGTATCATTTCACCCATATAAATCCTTTTGCATACTGTCGCTACGCGAAAAATGACACAGAGTCGCTACCGGATTTTATTTATCCCAAGGAGTGAAAGGGAAATAACGATAAAACCTTTAGGGAAAGAGCATGGTCATTGCAACCAAGTCTTAGGGTTCGGGAGTCAGTTATGCGAGGGGAAGGTATTAGCACCCCCTCACATTCGTCGTACTCGATGGGAACCTTCTAGGTTGTTTAGCTTGAATGGGTATTTTAATATAAGAGTTTGCTTGCTTAAAAGAAAAAGGGGTTGGTTTTTTATTAGAGTGATCGCCAAGGATTGTGGCCCTTGTGCCTACGCATCCTCACTTAAAAGAAGTGAAGAATCAGAGCTCCGTAGTTCGGAGGCTTGTGAAATGGTTGTTTGCTTATTGATTTTATACCTTGAAAAAGGGTTTTCAGATTGATGCCCTAAGGCGAAAAGAAGTTTGATGAGTTGATGTTTTTTTTGAGTTTTTTTAGAAGAAATTGTTCATCATTAGGATCACACTAAAGACTTTGGACAGAGATGAATGTTTCGAATAACCAAGTCGAGCGCCTTGTATTTAAAACATTCGGAACGAGTGTAGGAGGGTTTCATTCTCATTCCTTCTCCACCACTTTAAAGCTCATGGCGTATAAACCTAATCGTATCTTTATTGCTTTTTTGGATTTTTTTTGAGAAAAGTACCACTTGATGTTGGGTCAAGGGTTTTATTGCTTGTAAAAATATTTGAAGTGATGCGAACAAGGTCGATGGCAAACACACAAGGCGGTCGACTTACAAGGGTGAAAATGGCTCGATAAAATCGAGAGTTTATTTTTGAAAAAGGTTTTTGGAACTAAAAGTCAAGAATGATCATAAGCATCCACATACAATGGTCGTACAACTACATCGGGTTAGTCGGCTTGAAACAACATAAAACACGGAAAAAAAATGGCGAACTCCTTAAAATTTTCTTTTTTGGGAAAACAGGGAAAGTTCGTTGTGCGAACCTTGCAGCAAAGCTGCCCAGTAACAACAACGTGCACTATTCATAAACATAAGCGAAAGGGGTCAAAGTTCGTTGTTCGAACTTGCCAGCAAACACACACTATTCACAAACAGAGGCGAAAGGGGGCAAAGTTCGTTGTGCGAACTTGCTAGCGAACCTGCCCAGAAAAAACATCAAGAAGTTTGTTGTGCGAACTTCATGATTTTTGTCCAGAATACACCTTTTTTCATAGAAACAGAGGGAAAAGGGGGCAAAGTTCGTTGTGCGAACTTGCCAGCGAACATGACAGTATTTTTGAGTTTTTTCAACTCATTTCACTATAAAAACTAACCTATGTTCTCTCATTTTCTTATACTTTTTCCATATAACATAGGTCACTCTTGAGACCTCATTACAATATATACAACATCAATAACTTAAGAGAAAAATAAAACATGCAAGATATATAAAGAGATAAAGGTTTGAAAGGAAAGATACCCAAGAGCTACTCTTCTCCTTCTAATCACCAATGACTTTTGTTGGCTATGCTCTATGGTTGACCTTCTTCTTCTGGTCTTCTATCACTTTCTTGTTCTCTCAATGGTTTTTTATTTCTCAATCTCTCTTTTTCTATTTTTGTCTCAATGCCTCTTGCTCTCAATCTCTCTCTATGTGTTAATCTGTCTCTCTTTTCTACCGTTGTTGCTTTTCTTTTATATCCAAAGCATTAGGGTTTGCACATGTTTTTTAAACTTCAGAATTTCTACACTTAGAAATGTCCAAAGCCACTTTCTTGGTGCACCCTTTTCCTCTAGAAATCTTACTTTTTTCTGCTGCACTTTTGCTGCTGTACCAAAGCAATAGAGCTTGCACATGCTTCAAGTTTCTGAATTTCTATGTTTGGAAATACTTATTACCACTTTCTTGGTGCAGCCCCATTTCTTTCCATTTCTAGCATGCTGCTTTTTTACTTTTGCTGCTGCACTTTCCTAGTGCTGTTTTTTCTACATTGCTTTCCTTTATTCACTTGTTCTTGGGTTGTACTTGTGGTCCATGCCTCTCCCCTTGACAGAATTTTGAAGTTATGAATTTTTGCATGTAAGTGAAACAACATGATCTAGTTCCTCAAGTTTTGTTGAAAGGGATATGTGGCTTGTATGGAGGATAGGAAACATATAGCGCTTCCATTTCTATCTCATCGACTACCTCCTTTTTAAGTGGTGTCGGTGTTTTTTTCCTCAGTTCCTATATTTTACTCATCGTTACTTTTCTCTACCTCTTTAAGACTCACATTTTATTTCCCCTTCTTGGTTATTACAGTGTTCACATGTCCCTCGGGATTGGGGTCTGGAGGGATATGTGCCAATTGGGAGATTCGAGTCTCTAAAGTTCTACTTTGAGTAGTGAGGGACTCAACCATAGACATTAGTTGCTGAAGAGTTTCGGTAATACCGAGATTTTGTTCTATAAGATCTTCGTTTTGGCACGCTTGCGCCACAATAAATTTTTCCATTAATATTTCAAGATTCCAATCTCCAAAGATAGTAGGATTTGAAACACAAGCTTAGTAAGCTATTATTCATGTGATTACCCGTCTCTTGAATAGACCCCCCTGCTAGAATCATTATGAGAAAAGGGACTTTATGCGAAGAAAAAAATAACATAAAAGATAAAAGTACCTTAGTCCAAATGGTTTTGAAATAAATCATCGATATCAAAACATATCCCCTTGAAACGACGATAAAAACTTGATTGTGTGTGAACCACAAGTTCACGGTTTTGTCAAGTAGTAAGAAGATCAAACTCACATAGAGATGTATGATTATCAAGTTTTACTTCAACTGTGTTTATCTAAAGCGATAGCAAAATAGTTTGTTTGATGCAGCTTGAAAAATAGAAATTAACAATTGATAAAAATAGGAAATGGGATTAAGAATGCAACTCTAGACTCACCTTGAGAATTTATCCAAATTCAACTACGAGATCAGATTGAGAGTTTTCATATAAAAGTAGATAAAAGTGTGTGTCACCCACTTTTGTGGCATGCAAAATCTAGAAGTTGATCTCTGGACGACTAACAATTTTCTCAGTTGAGATCAAGTCACCTTGTCAGTGGCGCCTCGAACTCAAGTGTCTAGCAATCTGCTTTCAGACATTGATACATATTCTTTTAAATCATGCTCGTGTCCATGTTGCCTTTGCTTTCGCAACCGACATAGATGTGTGAATTATAATTCAAATTCTAAAATAAAGTACACGCAAAACTAATCTCGTAATATATATAGGGGATAAAAGATGGGGATTATCATGAGATAAGCCTTCACAACCCATTGTTCTTAAGGGAGTACTCACACATAGTGAGGTAAGCAACAACAATAACAATATTTAGAAACATTGCAAGAGGAATAATTAAATTACAAAAAGTAAAGAAAATAACAACTTAAAATTAAAATGAAGGCAAGATTGTAATAAAAGTGCAGAAAATTACAAAAGAGTACCAAGAAATTTAAGCTAAGAACTCAAGAAAACAACAATTGTATGGAATGATAGTGGTGAAAAGTGATGCTAAAGATAGATCCTTAGGCCACTATTTATACTAATCCAAGCCTTAAGTTGCTCATGATTGACACTAATTTCGAGCTTAACTCTCACTAATCATTAATCCTAAAATTTGGGAAGTTACAGATGCCAAAAGATCATAAAAACTACCAAAAGCTCAAACGTTTGTAAGTGCCTAAGGACTGGCACAGGTCGTGTTAAGGAATACAGGATGACCATGTCAACCTCTGGTTGCTTGTATGTGTTGGTGCAAAGGTAGAATAAATGATGAAAGGTAGAAATATTCTATTAAGGATGACGGCAGAAGAAACAGGATTAAAAGTTACAATGATTGTCACCCTATTTATAAGCTAAAACTAGGGTTACTAGAATAAGATAAATACTAAAATACCCTCTAACAAACTTATGGGCTTAAGAAAGTAATATAATAAAATATGAATTATTACTAATACCATCCCTTAATTCATATTCCATCAAAACTTGTAACACCAATTCCATCCCTTAATCTGAGAAATTGATCAGTCTTGATAGCTTTCGTCAGAACATCTGCCAACTGCTTCTGAGTGCTGCAGTGTACAACTTCTAACACTCCACTCTGAACTTGATGTCTCAGAAAATGATACTTGGTCTCAATATGCTTGCTTCTCCCATGCAACACTGGGTTTCTGGCAAGATTGATTGCAGACTTGTTGTCAATCATCAACTTCAGAGGTTTGTCTACTTTAATCTTCAGATCCTGCAACAGATTCAGAATCCACACAGCTTGGCATGCAGTAACAACACCTGCAATGTATTCAGCTTCACAGGTTGACAACGCCACAACAGGTTGCTTCTTAGAACACCAAGAAATAGGACCTCCCAGAAATTTGAACAAGTACCCAGAGGTACTTTTTCTGTCAACTCTGTCTCCACACCAATCAGAGTCTGAATAACTCAGAAGTTCTGACTCATCCTTTCTTCCAGAAGGAAATAACACTCCATACTTCAGAGTTCCTTTGATATACCTCAGAATCCTGACAGCAGCTTGGTAATGGGACCACTTAGGTTTACTCATGAACCTACTAACCATCCCAACTGAGTAGCAAATATCAGGTCTGGTATTGCACAGATACCTCAGAGAACTAACCAACTGTTTGAAGGTTGTAGCGTCCATATCCTTTCCTTCAGAGTCTGAATCCAGTTTCTGATTTGTATCAGAAGGTGTGACAGCCATCTTACAATTCTTCAGATCAAATCTCTTCAGAAGTTCTAATTCATACTTGAGCTGATGCAAAATGATACCTTTCTCAGAATATCTGAACTCCATCCCTAGAAAGTATGTCATTTTGCCTAGATCAGTCATTTCAAATTCATTCATCAGAACTTTCTTGAACTTGGCTATCTCCTGTTCAGAACTTCCAGTCAATAGTATATCATCAACATATAAACATACCAGAGTCATATTGCCTTCAGAAGTATGCTGAACATAGACACCGTACTCCATCTCACATTTCTGAAAGCCTTGCTTCTTGAAAAATGAATCAATCTTCTGATTCCAAGCTCTGGGCGCTTGTTTCAATCCATATAGAGCTTTGTATAATCTGTACACCATCCCTTCCTGATTGTTTTTCACAAATCCAGGAGGTTGTGACACGTAAACTTCTTCTTCTAATGGACCATTCAGAAATGCAGATTTTACATCTAAATGCATCAGAGGCCAATTCCTGTTAGCAGCTATTGCAATCACCATTCTGATTGTTTCATGTCTTGCTACAGGTGCAAACACTTCAGAATAATCCAGCCCAGGTTTCTGTAGAAATCCTCTGGCTACCAACCTTGCTTTATGTTTGCCAATTGAACCATCTGGCTTTAACTTCTGCTTGAAAACCCATCTGACGCTGATGGCTTTCTTGGCTTTTGGAAGTTATGTCAGCTTCCAAGTTTTGTTTCTCTCTATAGCATCAAGTTCTTCTTTCATGGCCTTCAGCCAGAGCTTCTGCTTAAGAGCCTCTTCTGTACTTATGGGTTCAGAGTCTACTAACATGGCACACTGAATAACTTCTCCTTCAGAGTCTACTTCAGTGTCTTGCAGCATGTCAAATTCTGCAAATCTTCTGGGAACGCTTCTGATTCTTTGTGGTCTCTGAACTTGTTCAAAGTCTTAGGCTTCAGATGATTGACTTTCTCCAGAGCTTTGACCAACTTCAGGATCTGGCATATTTCCAGAGTCTTGAACTTCAGAATTTCTAGCTTCAGAGGCTTGACTTCCTCCAGAGCCTTGGCCATCTTCAGAGTCTGAATTTCCACCAGAATCTGGATTACCATCAGAGTCTGGATCATCAGAGTCACCTTCATCTTCTGAGTCTTCTCCAGAGTCAGAATCACTATCAGAGTCAGAATCAACGTCAGAGTTTACTTCAACTTCAGAAATTCTTAACTCTGACTTTTCTTCAGAAGTTCTAACATCAGAATCAGATTGAGACTTATCCCAATTCCAAACTTCTGATTCCTTCACAATCACATCTCTGTTGAATTCAATTTTGTTGGTTTATGGACAATAGAGCTTGTATGCACCTGTACTGTGGTACCCTATCAGAATCATTACTTTGCTTCTATCATCCAGCTTCTGTCTTCTGGCTTCTGGAACATGTTTATAGCAAACAGAACCAAACACCTTCAGATGACTAACACTTTGCTTGTCTCCAGTCCACTTCTGCATAGGAATTATTTCCTTCAACTTCTTCGTAGGACATCTGTTGAGTACATACGTTGCAGTGGCAACAGCTTCTCCCCAGAGCTTCTGAGGAAGCTTCTTCTCCTTTAGCATGCTTCTCACCATATCAAGCAAAGTACGGTTTCTTCTTTCAGCAAGACCATTGTGTTGAGGGGTATAAGGAGCAGTAACCTCATGCTCAATTCCATTCTCCTCACAGAACTTCTGGAACTCTTTGGAGTTGTACTCACCTCCACCATCAGTTCTAAGAATCTTCAACTTCTGACCACTCTGATTCTCAGCCTTCATTCTGAACTTCTTGAATTCATCAAACACCTCATGTTTGAATTTAATAAGGGATACCCATGTCATTCTTGTGAATTCATCAACAAATAACACAAAGTATTTATTCCCTCCAATTGATGCTACTGGAAATGGACCACACACATCAGAATGTACAACTCCCAAGGCATGTTTTGCTCTTGGAACAACTTCTAATGCAAATGGCAATCTTGGTTGTTTTCCTTCCATGCAAACTTTACATGACTTTTCAGGCTTCTTAATTGCAGGAATTCCATGTACCAGCTTCTTTGAATTCAGATGTTTTAGGCTTCTGAAATTCAAATGACCAAATCTTCTGTGCCACAGCTCACTCTCCTTCTCAGCACATGTTGCACTAAGACATTCTGAGTCTGCAGTTCTGACATTCACCTTGAATGTTCTATTCCTTCCCTGTTCTGACTCCATAATCAACTTCTGATTGCAGTCATACAACTTCAGAAGATTGTCCTTCATGGTAACTGAAAAACCTTTCTCAATTAATTGTCCCACAGTCATCAGATTGCTTCTGATGCCAGGTACATACCACACGTTCTGAATCAATGCTGTTTTCCCATTGTTCAGAGTCACTCTGACATTTCCCATACCTTCTGCATTAAGATATTTGTCATCAGCACATCTGATCTTTGTTCTCTTTTCAGAGTCAAAGTCAACCAGCCATTTCTTGTTTCCAGTAAGATGATTTGAACAGCCAGTGTCCATATACCACCAGCCTGTCAGATCATCAGATTCAGAGGCCATCAATAGCACAGATTCGTCATCAGAACTTCTGGCTATATTTGCTTCTTCTGATTTCTTCTCCTTGTTTGACCAACAATCTCTAGCAAAGTGACCAAACTTCTTACAACAGTAACATTGGATCTTCTTCTTGTCATACTTCTCTTTTCCCTTCTGAGCATTCTTTTGTCTATCAGAGGTTGAGCTTTCTGACTTCTGACCACCATCAGATCTTCTCCTGGCTTCTGACTACTTCTGATACCTCCTATCAGAAGTTGCTTTCAGAGCCTGCTGTTCTACTTCCTTTTCAGAGTTTCTCTCAGTCAGACGCAACTCTTGCGCTTCTAGACTGCTCTGCAGCTCTTCAATTCTCATTGTGCTCAGATATTTGGAATGTTCTATTGCTACCACAATGTAATCAAATTGAGGAGTAAGGGATCTCAACACTTTCTCCATGATTGTTTCTTCAGAAAGAGTTTCTCCACATGCCTTCATCTCATTAGTGATCAGAATCACTCTGGAGATGTATTCAGAAACTTTCTCATTATTCTTCATGTTTAGATTCTCATATTGCTTTCTCAAGGACTGAAGCTTCACCTTCTTCACTGATGCGTCACCACCATAACATCTCACCAGAGTGTCCCATGCAGCCTTTGTTGTTGTAGAGTCTGCAATCTTCTCAAACACGTTTACATCCACACATTGATGAATGAAGAATAATGCTTTCTGATCCTTCTTCCTTACTTCCTTCTGCGTGTTTTTCTGTTCATCAGTCGCATCTGCTGCTACCGGAACATAACCATCAGTGACAAGATCCAGAACATCTTGAGCACCAAACAGTACACGCATTTGGATCATCCAACGATTCCAATTTTTACCGTCAAATACTGGAAGTTTGGTGTTCATGTTTCCGTTTCCGTTCATCTTCTACTTTGCACAATACACTCAGAGTTTTCTCACACAATGTTTCCCAACCCACAGAATTAAAAAATTCTGATCAGATTTTGTTCAAGATTCAACAAGAATCTGAGAAACAAAATCAAACACATCACGTTCACTCGTGTTTCCCGTGTTTCCCAATGAATCTGAACCGGAGCTCTAGATACCAATTGTTGGTGCAAAGGTAGAATAAATGATGAAAGGTAGAAATATTTTATTAAGAATGACGGCAGAAGAAACAGGATTAAAAGTTACAATGATTGTCACCCTATTTATAAGCTAAAACTAGGGTTACTAGAATAAGATAAATACTAAAATACCCTCTAACAAACTTATGGGCTTAAGAAAGTAATATAATAAAATATGAATTATTACTAATAGTATGGAACAGGCTTCAAAGGGTCCACCACGACCCGTGTCATGGGACACGACAATGCCTTGTTAGTCTTAGGAAATTTGTATGGGAAGTGCACCCTTTTGTGCGATCTTTGAATTTTTTCGTCCTGATTCACTCTATTGACCTCTCATTACTTAAAAACAAACAAAGAAGACAAAAACACGTAAAAATGAACTAGGATGATGAAAACACACATGAAATCAAAGGGAAAATGGGAAAGAAGCTTGATACTTTTACCGTTTATCAATAGTCATTAAGATGCAGTCATTTGAATTCTTAGATATATAAACAATACACCAGAAAGAAGACTATTATATTAGATAAGGGTGATGCTAAAGTAATTTGTTAGTCAGATGTAGACTCGGCCGGATCACCATTGGATAGGAGATCCACATTTAGATATTCTGTTCCTACTAGAGGTAATATGATCTCATGGAGAAGCAAGAAACAAAATACAGTTGCACTATCTAGTGCTAAAGTTGAATATCGTGCTATGGCAACATCCTCAAAGGAGCTTGCATGACTTAGAAATCTACTCTCATAAATTAGGTTGGGAGATCTTCAAAATACAAAACTCATATGCGATAATCAAGTGGCACTCCATATTGCATTGAATCTGGTTTTTCATGAACGGACCAAGCACATAGACATATACTGTCATTATGTAAGAGACAATGTACATTCAAGAGAAATCACCATATATTTCGTCAAATTTAAAGATCAATTAGCTCATATGTTTATAAAGTCTCTTAGGGGTTCTCGAGTGGATTATATTTGTAACATGAAATAACCTAAAAAATTAAAATGAGAGAGAAAGAGATAGAGAGATAGAGAGAGAGAGAGAGAGAGAGAGATAGAGAGAGAGAGAGAGAGAGAGAGAGAGAGAGAGAGAGAGTACTCTGAGATGTATAATGGTCAATCTCTATCGTCCTCGCAGGAGCCAACTTCATTTTCCAATTGTTTCTCGTGGAAATTAGATCTTCCAATATATTTTGACAAATATTAAACGAGTTCGTGCAATAACTAATCTATAATAATGCTGAGAAAAATAAGTCTTTACCAAATCTTTGCCAAATCCTTACCAAATCTTCAAGAAATGTTTGTTTCAAGACACGTATCCCTCAACAATTACAAATATTCATAATCAAGATTTGAATCCAAACTAGAGGTTGAATATGAACGAAATTATGTTTGCAAGAGATTTTGAGTTTTCAAAAATGGAGGTTGTTATTTTCACACACTCACACTTTTGGTTATCAGATTGCTTATAAAGAATGACATGACAAAAATAATTTACATATGTTGGATATTATGCACAAAGATGGGTGAAATGGTTGTAGATTCAATTCAAGAACATTTTTTGATTTGAGTCAATTAAGCAAGTGGGGTAGAACAAGATCAACATAAAAGAAGTGACTAATTTCCAGTGATTTGAGTCATGTTGTATATCTAGTTCAAGTCATGTACAAAGTCTGATTTAAATCAATTTGGACAGAGCCAAACAGGAAAAAGCAATTTGAATCAAACTAGGCAATGGTTAATAGGATTTGTGTGATTTGAATCACGTGCAACTTGTGATTTGAGACACATACACCAAATTTTTCCCGTTCTCCCCTGTTTGATTTGATTTGAGTCATAGATTGTGAGTAATTCGAGTCATACACAACAAGTCTCAAATTTTCAAGTATTTTAAAATAGTTTGAGATTTCACTTTCCATATAACTTGAACCAACATCAAATATGGTTCTTGTTCCATTAACTTAACCATTTGAATTAAAACACAATGATCATACTCAAGTATAAATATTTAAATTATGCATGCTAAAACGAATGGATTCAAAACTTAATTCAAAGACGTACAATTAAAGAGGAGACTCAATAAACAATAATAAACGAAACAAAAACTTAAGAGACAAGCAACAAAAATGTATTTGGGTTCTCCCCTAAATATATTAGAGACATGAAACTTCAGTCCCCCTCCCCCCTTTTTATTTATTTTGGCAAGCTTTCACTTGGAATTGAGTCGACTTTGAGCCAAAGAAAAAAAAACGCTTGTGTTCCCCCCTGAAACATTGCACACACACAACAACATAAAATGCATAAAATAATTCTAAACTCTCATTAAAACTTATCCCCATTTGACAAGATCAGAAGGAGATAGATGGTTATGAGTCTAAACGCCTAAAATCCAACATCAAAGAAAAATAATTCCAAATGAACACATGAGCTAAAAAGCTAAACAGAATATACAACATCATAGATTAGATACAAAACAAGAAGATAGAGATGCTATATGAAACAAACACATAAATAGACATGCAACAACATACCAAAACAAACTTATGTGACCAAAACTACTATGTATGGAAGATTAAATAATGTATAAACAAGTATATGAATTCTCAAATGCACATAATTAACAACAAACATTTTAAAATACTTTAAAGGTAAGAATGAATAATCATAAGCATGCTAGAGATGAATGAATGAAATAGAGAATGTAATAAGCAAATTGATGAACAAATGCGTAAAAAACATACACACAATGATATAGCTGGATACAAGAGTTGTAACGACATACCAATGGAGTTGGTAGAAATAAGATTGCTACAAGAGAGAGTTAGTGAACAACAAAATACAAATAGAAAATGAAACTAATTAGAAATCACAATCTATTTAAGACACGAGGAATCCAGGATTCCCAAATCCCTACAAATATTATGAAAAGGTTCCAATGATAATGGTTTTGTAAAAATATCACCAAGATAGTTTTTCATATCAACTAATCAAAAATAATATCCTCTTTTTCAACATGATCTCTAAGAAAAGGGTGTCAGATTTCTATATGTTTGGTTCGTGAGTGAAGTATCATATTCTTAGTGAGGCTTATAGCGTTAGTGCTATCTCACTTGATCAAAATGCAACCAAGTTTTAAATAATAATATTGAATATTGTTGCTTTAGCCATAAGACTTATGCACAATAACTACCAGCGGTTAAGTATTTAACCTCGATGATAGAAAGAGCAATGTTATGCTGCTTCTTATTATGTCGATAAACTAAACAATTTCCAAACAAGTGAGAGGTACTAGTGGTGCTTTCCCTATTCGACTTGAACCCCACAAAATCAAAATCAAAAAACATACTAAGCTACATGTGCTACTTTTAGGAAACTAAAGATTGTGCTGCGAGGTTCTGTTAAGTTACCTCAAAATTCTTTTTTACGGATCCCCTAGGTGGCACCTGATGTCTAGCACACAGGCACACACTAAACATGATAATTGGCCTACTTGTCGTTAAATAAAGTAAGGATCGTATAACACTTCTATATTTGGTGATTTCGATTGCCACTCCATTATTGTCTTTGTCAATTAACACATTTGACGCCATGTGGGTTGAAATGCTCCTTGAATTTTGAATATCGAACTTCTTGAGAAGCTCCAAACAATACTTCACTTGACTTATAAAAGTTTCTTCTTTAGCTTGCTTCATTTGTAATCATTGTAATTATGTAAGCTCTCTCATGAGGGACATTTCAAATTCACCCTACATCAAACTTGCAAACTCTTTGCAAAGTGATTCATTAGTAGAATTGAAAATAATATCATCGACATATATTTGAACTAAGAAAACATGATTTTCTTTGCATCTAATAAACAAATTGGTGTTTAATTTACCATGATTAAATCCTTGTTTAATTAAAAATCCACAAAGGTGTTCATTCCAAGCTCTTGGAGCTTGTTTGAGATCATAAAGGGCTCTTTTGAGTTTCAAAACATAGTTAAGATTTTCATGATCCTCAAAACCAGGAGGTTGATAGACATGGACATCTTGGTTTATGTACCCATTAAGAAAAGAAAATATAACGTCCATTTGATAAAGCTTAAAATCCATGCAACAAGCGAATGTTAAAAAGATTCGAATAGCTTTTAGACGAGCTACAGAGCATAACTCTCCTCATATTATATTCTTTTATATTGACTACACCCTTTTGCCTATAGTCTTACTTTATTCTAGTAATTATGCCATTCTCATCCACCTTGTTCCTAAATACCCATCTAGTTCCAATGCCAGTTTTATCAACTAGACATGGAACAAGGTTCCAAATTGTTTTTCGTTAAAATTGGATAAGTTCTTCTTACATAACAAGTAACCATCCCTTGTCAAGTAAATCATCAAATGTCGTTTTAGGTTAAATTTGAGAAATGAAAGTAGAATAATTATATAAATTATTAACTCGAGATCTAGTAACCTTTTTTGATATCTCTTAGTATTTGATCTAACATGTGATCTTTTGTAATTGTCCAATCTTGAGACAATTGATTTGAGGTCTATTGTTTGCCTTTATCATGTGAGATTTCCTTTCTATATTCATTAATGCCCTCATACTTTGGTGAAGGAGGAGTGTCCTCTTTCATACTCTCTTCATTAATTAAATTCTCCCTTATCACATCTGAAATATCAGAACAAATACATTTCCTCATCTTTTAGGGCGAGGATTCATCAAATACAACATGAATAAATTCTTCAACCGATGATGTTCTATGATTGTAAATGTTATAAGCTTTACTCAAAGATGATTATCCTAAGAATATTCCTTCATCGGACTTGGCATCAAATTTACCAAGATTGTCCTATTCGTTATTTAAAATGAAACATTTGCAATCGAGAACATGAAAGTAGTAAATGTCTGGTTTCCTACCTTTAAGTATCTCATAGGGTGTCTTCTCTAGGATTGGTTAAATGACCGCCTTGTTTAAGACATGACATGCAGTACTAATCGCATCCGCCCAAAAGTACTTAGGCAAGCTCATTTCACTTATCATGGTCCGAGCCGATTCTTCTAAAACACAATTTTTACGCTTAATAACACCATTTTGCTGTAGAGTTCTCGGACATGAAAAGTAATGAAAAATACCATTTTTGTTACAATTTTTTTGAAATTGATGGCTTACAAATTCACCACCATGATCAATACGAAGTGTGATAATTTTCAAATCAAAAAGATTTTGGACAAGCTTAGCAAAATTAACGAAAATCTTAAAAGTTTTATCCTTATGAGTCAGAAATAACGTCCAAGTGAGTCTAGAATAGCCATTCATAATTATAAAACTGTAATAATTAACTCCTAAACTTCGTGTCTTCGAAGGGCCAAACAAGTCTAAATAGAAAAGCTAAAGAGGTTTTGATGTCGAAACAACCTTTTTGATTTAAACAACACTTTTGTTTGCTTTCCCATTTGGAAAACATCATATAGCGTGTCTTTTAAAAATTTAACTTTTGGAAGACTAATCACTGGGTTCTTGGATGTTATTTTATTGATTAAGTCAAAATGCACATGGTTTAAATGCATATTCCATAGCCAAAAATCTTCACTCTTTGTAAATAAGCATTTAGCTTCGTGCATTAACACATCATCCAAATCAAGCATACAAATATTATCAATCCTAGAATCCTTATACACAGAGTATTTACATGCCTTATGCTCAATTAAGCATCTTAGGGTATCGAAAACCATAAAGTACCCTTTGTCACATAATTTACTAACGCATAGTAAATTGTGTTTAAGCCTTTTAACTAAAATCACACCTTTTATGGTGACGGTGGAGGGATTTCCCACAACACCTTCTCCTAAAATTTTACCTCTTGTGTCGTCTCCATGTGTGACGTGACCAATTTTTTTCTCATCGAACTTGACAAACATCGAAGCATATCACGTCATGTGTCTTGAGCATCCGCTATCTAGGAACCATAAGCTTTTCACAGAGACAAGATTTTCCTGCAGACAATCAAATATGCAATTTAAGTACCCAACTAGTGGGTCCTTTGGGGTTAGTTGAGGAACACTTAAGTATACATGTTATTTTACCGTTAGGAACTTGGACATTCATAATATGACAAAGAGGCCTAATGTCACCCGTATCACCACAATAATGACATATAACTTTAGATGAAATGATTTTTCTATATATTCTAGCAACGTGAGATTTTTTCTTAAAAACAATCCATCTATCACTTGAAGAATTTAAACAAGTAGTAGATAGTGAAATAGCATATGTGTTAGAACACATATTGGTTCTTAATTATATCTCTATGTTTTGATGATAACTCTTATGAAATTTTGTATTAAAGAATTATATACTCTAAAATTTGTTTTAGAATGTTTGCTGCAGATATTAAAAGTGAATATTATTATGGAAGCAAATTAGATCTGAACATGAAATTATGCAAGGCTCTGAAGCATCAGAAGCATCTCTTAGAAGATTCTGAGTGTTGTCTACAGAAGGATCTGAAGCAATAGCTACAGAAGAATCTGAAGCAGAAGCCAGAAGCATCTGAAGCACTGAAGCATTCTGTATGAAGAGTTTCAAGCACAGTTATTTCCGAAGACTCTGATAGTACTACGCTGCCAGTACTGAGGATCTGATCCCAAACTCTGCTCTGAAGAAATACACGCTGTTAGCACACATGCTGCAAAGACTCTGATTCAGCAAACTCTAATGTACATCATAAGACTCTGACTGCTCAAGACTCTGATAATACTTTGCTGAAACTTGTTGAAGAAGAATTCAAAGTTATGTACGTTGGAATGGCCAAACGACTCTTTCCTCTTTTATGCTAGACACAAGAACACAGACAAAAAGGACTTTTTTGTGCATTCTACTTCTAGGAAAGGTCATGTGATGTGAAGACAAAAAGGTTCAGACCTTTTAAGTACACAACCTTTAACGTGAGAACTACGTGGACCTCTGTGCCTATAAAAGCAAGACTCCATCACTCTTCTTCAGTTGACGAAATACTTGAAAGAATTCATTACAAGCTCTCATACAACTTATACTCATTTGCTGAATTTATTTCATTGTTCTTCATCTTAAGTGAAAAATCACAGTTGTGATAAAGCTTTATTAGAAGCAATTCAAACACTTGTATTATTCTTACATTTGATTATAAAAGAATCTTAAGAAGATCCAGTTAGGATCAGTAGTTCTTGAGAAGACTTTGAACAGTTGTTCTTAGTGCTTACTATTGTAATCAGTTGATTTAATAGTGGATTAAGTCCTTCTTTGAGAAAGGCAAATCACTCTTGATAGGGTGGACTGGAGTAGTTGTGTTCAACGAACCAGGATAAAAACCTTTGAGTTTTTATTACTAAGTTTTTCTACATACTTATTCAACCCCCCCCCCCCCCCTTCTAAGTATTTTCTCACCTTCAGTTGGTATCAGAGCCTGGTTCTGTGTGTGCTACCACTTCACAGTGACAGAAAAGATCTAGTGAGAAAAACTTTGATATATATTTAGTTGTTATTATCGCTGAAACTTCAACATCTAACAATAACAACAGATATGAAGAAAGGGATAGAATCAGCACAAAACCCCCTATGTTTGATGGGGAGAAATTTGATTATTGGAAGGACAGGATTGAAAGTTTCTTCCTTGGTTATGATGCTGATTTGTGGGACTTGGTCATAGATGGGTACGTTCATCCCACTGATGGGAATGGCAAGAAAGTAGACAGAAAATCTATGACTGAAGCCCAAAAGAAGGAGTTTAGGAATCACCACAAGGCTAGAACAATCTTGTTAAATGCAATATCTCACACTGAGTATGAGAATATCACAAATAGAGAAACTGCATTTGACATGTTTGAGTCTTTGAAAATGACTCATGAAGGAAACCTTCAAGTGAAAGAGACCAAGGCTCTGGCGTTAATACAGAAGTATGAAGCGTTCAAGATGGAAGAATCTGAGTCTATAGAAACTATGTTCTCTAGATTCCAGATCCTTACAGCTGGTCTAAAAGTTCTGGATAAAGGTTACTCAACTGCTGATAATGTGAAGAAGATCATCAGAAGCTTGCCTATCAGATGGAGACCTATGGTCACTGCTTTGAAGCTTGCCAAGGATCTAAACAAGATCACTCTGGAGGAGCTAATCAGCTCTCTAAGGAGCCATGAAATTGAACTTGAGGAAGATGAGCCTCAAAAGAAAGGTAAGTCTATTGCCTTAAAATCTAGCAAATCTGTGAAAGCTTTGCATGTGTTAGAAGAAAGCTCTAAAGAAGAAGAAGATGGACTATTCTTGCTGTCCAGAAGAATCAACAGACTCTGAAAACACAAGCAGAGGAAGTTCAAGAACTTCAAAAAGCCAGATCAGCGCAAGGACTCCTCTGGACCAAAATAATCTGGAAAGAAGGAAGTTGTTTGTTTTGAATGCAAACAACCTGGTCATTACAAAAATGAATGTCCAAAACTTCAGAAAGAAAAACCCAGAAGAAAGCCTGAGCACAAGAAGAAAGTTCTAATGGCTACATGGGATGACTCTAATGAATCTGGATCCTCATCAGAATCTGAAGATGAATGCGCCAATATGGCTCTGATGGCAGACATTGAAGATCAGAATGAAGAATCATCTGGATCTGAGTCTGATTCTGAATCTGACTCAGAAGAGGTACTTTCTGATCTCACTAAGGAAGAGCTTATTAAAGTCTTATATGAAGTCCTGAAAAATTATAATCAGATTAAGCTCAAATGCAAGAATCTTAAATGCAATCTTGGTTCTGAGAATAATCTGTTAAGATCAGAATTTGCTGAGCTAAAAGAAAATAATTTGAAAATGAAAGCTAATTTTGAAAAAGCTCAACAAAACTCTGAATATGAAAGTAAGTCTAAATGCAAAAACATTTTAGAAGAATATGACTTTAGCTTTCAGAAGTTTCTAGCTAAGAGCATAGACAGAAGCAAGATGGCTTCAATGATCTATGGGGTTAGCAGAAACAACAGGAAAGGAATTGGATATGAATCCTCTTCTGGAAAGGATTTAAATCCAATGCCTGCTGATAAACTTGTTATCAAGAAAACTCCCTTATACTCTCATTTCAAGTTTGGTTATTTGAATGACATTAAACACACACGTTCTGATCAGAACATTCATGTGTTTAAGCCAAAAGTAAGTCAGAACAAAACTGTTGTAAAAAGACAGAAGTTCAGACCAACTTTCAAGGCAACTAACCAAAAAGGACCCAAAAAGATCCGGGTACCTAAGGATAAGATTATCCCTGTTGCAGATGTTTTTAGCAGAAAAATCAAGACGCCAGTCATGGTACCTGGACTCTGGCTGCTCACGTCACATGACGGGAGAAAGGTTTATGTTCCAAAGCCTGGAGCTTAAATCTGGAGGAGAAGTGAAGTTTGGAGGGAATCAGAAGGGCAAGATCATTGGCTCTGGAACTATTGGTAATGGTAACCTTCCCTCTATATCTAATGTTCTTCTTGTAGAAGGATTAAAGCATAATCTATTGTCCATAAGTCAATTAAGTGACAATGATTATGATATAATCTTTAATCAACAATGTTGCAAAGCTGTTAGTCAGAAGGATGGGTCAATCCTATTTAATGGGAAGAGGAAAAATAACATTTACAAAATAAATCTTTCAGAACTTAAAGTTCAAAATGTCAAATGCCTCTTGTCTGTTAATGATGAGCAATGGGTCTGGCACAGAAGATTGGGGCATATTAATATGAGACGTATATCTCAGATTAATAAACTCAATCTGGTCAGAGGACTTCCTAAGTTGAAGTTCAACTCAGATGCTCTTTGTGAAGCATATCAAAAAGGAAAATTTTCAAAATCTTCTTTTAAATCTAAGAATGTTGTTTTAACCTCAAGACCATTAGAATTACTTCACATTGATCTGTTTGGACTAGTGAAAACTGCATCCATCAGAGGCAAGAAGTATGGATTAGCCATTGTTAATGACTACAGCAGATGGACACGGGTAAAGTTCTTAAAACACAAGGATGAGTCACATTCTGTGTTCTTTGACTTCTGCAAACAAGTCCAGAATGAAAAAGATTTCAAAATTATTAAAGTCAAAAGTGATCATGGTGGTGAATTTGAAAACAAAAATTTTGAAAAATATTTTAATGAAAATGGCATTGCTCATGATTTTTCCTGTCATAGAACTCCACAACAGAATGGAGTTATAGAGAGGAAAAATAGAACTCTGCAAGAAATGGCCAGAACCATGATCAATGAGACTAATCTGGCAAAGCACTTTTGGGCAGAAGCAATAAACACAGCTTGTTATATTCAGAACAGAGTGTCTGTAAGACCTCTTCTGGAAAAGACTCCCTATGAATTATGGAGGAACAGAAAGCCCAACATTTCATATTTTCATCTTTTTGGATGTATTTGCTATATGTTGAACACTGAAGAGAATCTCAACAAGTTTGATTCTAAAGTACAGAAGTGTTTCATGCTTGGGTATTCTGAACGCTCTAAAGGCTACAGAGTATACAATACTGAAACATAGATTGTGGAGGAATCTATACATGTTAGATTTGATGATAAGCTTGGCATTGAAAAGCCAAAGTAGTTTGAAAGTTCTGCAGATAGAGAAGTGATTCTCAAAGACTCTGAAGGCTCAGAGGCAGACAAAGCTCAAGTGAAGGAACTTGAAGCAACGTCAGATGCAATTCCTTTAGCTTCTCAAATGAACAACTTAAACATTTCTAAAGAATCAAATGCTAGAGGATCATCTTCCAAAATCAAGGCCTCTCATCCAGAGGATGTGATCATTGGAAAGAAGGATGACCCCATTAGAACAAGATCATTCCTCAGATCATCTGAAGCATCATTATTTGGGTTGGTGTCAGTTATTGAACCAACTTCTGTATATGAAGCTCTGCAAGACAATGACTGGATAATTGCCATGCAAAAAGAGCTAAATTAGTTCACAAGAAATGATGTTTGGGATTTGGTTCCAAGAGCAAAAGGATTCAACATTATTGAAACTAAATGGGTCTTCAGAAATAAGTTGAATGAGAAAGGAGAAGTTGAAAGAAACAAAGCAAGGCTTGTTGCTCAAGGATATAGCCAGCAAGAAGGAATTGATTATACAGAGACTTATGCTCCTGTAGCATGGTTAGAGTCTATTCGTTTACTCATTTCTTTTGTTGCACAGAATAACATCACTCTATATCAGATGGATGTTAAGAGTGCCTTTCTAAATGTAATTATAGAAGAAAAAGTTTATGTTCACCAACCTCCTGGTTTTGAAAGTGAAAATTTTCCAGAACATGTTTTCAAACTAAAGAAATCTCGTTATGGTTTAAAACAAGCTCCCAGAGCTTGGTATGAGAGATTAAGCAATTTTCTTCTGGAGAAAAATTTCATCAGAGGCAAAGTGGACACAACTCTCTTCTGTAAAACATTTAAGAAAGATCTTTTAATTTGCCAAATATATGTGGATGATATTATATTTGGATCTACCAATGTTATGTTGGGAAAGGAGTTTGCTCAATGTATGCAGGCAGAATTTGAGATGAGCATGATGGGAGAATTGAGATTCTTTTTGGGAATTCAAGTCAACCAAACTTCAGAGTGCACTTACATTCATCAAACCAAATATGTTAAAGAGCTTCTGAAGAAGTTTAACATGACTGATAGTAAGATGGCAAAGACTCACATGCATCCAACAAGTACACTTGGTAAGGAAGAGGTAAGTAAGAAAGTAGATAAGAAACTCTACAGAGGTATGATAGGATCTCTTCTCTATTTAACTGCTTCTAGACCTGATATTTTATTCAGTGTATGCTTGTATGCAAGATTCCAATCAGATCCTAGAGAATCACACTTAACAGCTGTTAAGAGGATTCTAAGGCATCTGAAAGGTACTTCTAATGTGGGTTTATGTTACAGAAGATCTAATGATTTCAAATTAGTTGGATTCTGTGATTCTGACTACGCTGGAGACAGAGTAGAAAGAAAAAGTACTTCTGGAAGTTGTCAATTTCTAAGAAGAAATTTAATCTCCTGGTACAGCAAGAAGCAACCTACAATTGCACTATCAACTACAGAGGCAGAATATATTGCTGCTGCTGGATGTAGCACGCAGATGCTCTGGATGAAAAGTCAGCTGGAAGATTATCAAATTTTTGAGAGTAACATTTCTATCTTCTGTGATAATACTTCTGTTATATGTTTGTCTAAAAATCCTATTTTACACTCTAAGGAAAAACATATAGAAATTAAACATCACTTCATCAAAGACTATGTTCAGAAGGGTATTATAAACTTAGCCTTTGTTGATATAGATCATC
Organism: Lathyrus sativus; assembly: GCA_963859935.3. NCBI lineage: Eukaryota > Viridiplantae > Streptophyta > Magnoliopsida > Fabales > Fabaceae > Lathyrus > Lathyrus sativus. The sequence goes on from OZ012738.1 coordinate 667,634,302, forward strand.
AATGGGCAGATATTTTCACAAAACCCCTTGCTGAAGATAGGTTCAAGTTTATTCTGAAAAATATTGGTATGGATTTCTGTCTAGAATGATATTTATCAGAAGCAAACTTCTCAGATGCAAAAATGCTTAAAACTCTGAAGTATTTTTCTTGTCAATTATTTGATTCATTGATTTATTATGATCTGTGTGTATCTGAACTAACCAATCTTAGAGGATCTGAACGTTGGCTAACGTTTCATTTCTTAAGAGAATTCAGAAGCACATGCAAGCAAACACGTGTCACTCTGAATCTAAAAAGATGGTGTGTACACTACTAAAGAGACATTTGAGGTATGGTTTGAATAGTGAAAATCTTGATTTTTCCCCCAATTTGTCAGAATTAATTACTGATTTGAAATGATTTTTATTCTTTTCATTAAATGTCATTAATTGCTTTGTGAGAAAGTGCTATTTGTGATTGTTTGTATGCCCTAATTTATTTCTCTATAAATACCACATTTCACACCAAATTCACACTTTTCACTTCACAAACAATTTTATGCATTTCTGCCTTCTCTTTGCTCTTCACAAAAACCCTAAACCCTCGTCCAAATCCTCTTCATCTTCTTCAATGGCAACCTCATCCTCTACAACAGCTCAATTTCAATCAACTATGGCTACAGTTACGTCAGCAAATATGGGAGTGACTCCATTCAAGGTACCTAAGAGGACATTGTTAACCCCTGTGGACAAACTTGAAGTTATCTGTGAATCCATGGTGGATTTTGATTCTCTAGCTGAAAATGGGTTTGAGTTTCATTCTATTGTTGATGCACAAGGATGGGTTAAATAATTTGATAGGCTGTTTGGACCAGTGTATCCACATCTGGTGAAGGAATTTTGGATCCATGCATCTGTTTATCCAAAATTTATCCTCTCTTCTGTTCTGGGAAAGGAGATCATCATCACTGAAGATCTCATCAGGAAACTCATTGGGTATAAGGAAACTGATGGAGTTTGTCATCTGCCAGCTGGGCGTGTGGATATGGAAGAAGTCTATGAGGAAGTCATTACATCTGGACAGGCCTCTAACAAATTCAAGGATCTGAAACCTGACTATAAGATCTGGGCAATGATTTTTCTGGGATGCATCAATCACAGAAAATCAACTAATTCTTCAGATTATGTGAATAATGAACAACTCTACTTCATGTACTGCTTAAGTCAGAGTACAAAAGTAGATCTGCTTCACATTCTCTTTATGCATCTGCGGAATCACATCAATGCATCCAGAGAAACTGTAAAGGATAAGGGACAGAAGATCAGGACGTGGATTCCCTTTGGAAGGTTGATTTCAGACATTCTGACAGAGAATGGTCTGGTAACTACTCTTTATGAGGCTGGAGTTAAAAATGAGCTGGAAACAATGGTTGGTAAACCATTGAATGCAAAAAGTATTCAGAGGTTAAAGATTGTGGATGAACTCACAACTGCTCCTAAGAAGCTGAATGTTTCTGAAGTTAGTCAGAAGAGGATTCCAGTTGAAGATTTTCCACTCTTTGGTGCTGAAGAACCTAAGGATATCATTCTTAGGTACATTGATGCATGCAAAGTAGATGAAACACCTATTCCTGCAGATATTTTGATTAGAGCAAGAGAACCTATGCCAGATGTATATGATGAGATCATGAGGAAAAGAAAGAAATTAGAGGCAGATGAAGTTGTTGCTCAGAAGAAATCAAGAGTTGCTGAAAAGCCACAGAAGCAGGTCACGAGAAAAGCTTCTGGAGAAGTTCCCTCTGCTCCTACCAAGCGCACAAAGACTAAAAGTACTAAATCTTCTGTATCTTCTTTTGCTAAAATTGTAATGAATGAATCTACATTTAGTTATATTTCTGAACCTCCTCCCACTCAAAATCAAACTATTCCTGCTCCATCTCAATCTTCTAAACCACTTAAATCATCTGATCCATCTCAACCCTCTGAACAACCATCCAAACCAATTGCTTCTGATTAACCTGCTGTACAAAAGGTTTCTGAATCACAGTCTCTAAATGATTCTGTTCCCATTAAACCTATTTCTCCTACACCTCCAATATCCACTCAAACAGCATCTGCACCACAACCATCATCTGACATTCCCTTATCTGAATCACAACCTTCACAAACAAAAGAACCACTGCAAACACCACCAGTTGTATCTACTCCACAACAACCAGAAAAACAACAAGATTCAATAATTCCAACATCTGAATCTTGTAACGCCTGTTCATTTTAAATTAAATTATTCATGAACTATTGGTGCGCCTTTATGTGGGAGTGTGTCTGAGAGCGTTGGTGGATGTCCTTAAAGTATAGGAAACCATTTATCAAATCATTGAGTTTGATAATAATATAATATAATTAATAATGATGATAATTTAATAACTAGTAGTAATATTACATTATTATTATTATTATTATTATTATTATTATTATTATTATTATTATTATTATTATTATTATTATTAGTGGATGGAATAAAGAGAATTAGGGAGTTATTAGAGAAGTTGTGGGAAAAAGAGCAAAAGAACGATAAACTGCTCAGAAAACCAAATTGGAGGAGAAAGGCTGGGAAAAGAGGAAAAAGGACGTGGCTGTGGAGAAAGGAAGAACAAAAGAATTAACCAACGGAGAGAATTGAAGGTTGTTGCAGAAGAGTCACCGGGAGAGCAAACCGAAACCGGAAGTTTAGAGTTGTCCTCAATCCAAAGGTAAGGGTGGGGTTCAATTCTATAACTGTGGGTATGATGGATTTCATGAAGGGTATGGAATCATGGGGTTAATGTTCCCGTAGTGACTTTACCGTAGTAATGTTCCCGTAGCAATGTTCCCGTAGTAATATTCCCGTAGTAATGTTCCCATAGCAATGTTCCCGTAGTAACGTTACCGTAGTAATGTTCTCGTAAGTTGAAGAAATATTAAGGATTAATGTTCCTGTAGATAGATAAATATTAAGGATTAATGTTCCTGTAGATCGATAAATATTAAGGATTAATGTTCCTGTAGATCGATAAATATTGAGGATTAATGTTCCCATAGTGACGTTCCCGTAGTGATGTTCCCTTAGTGATGTTCCCGTAGTAATGTTCCCGTAACGTTCCCGTAGTAACGTTACCGTAGTAATGTTCATGTAAGTTGAAGAAACATTAAAGGTTAACGTTTATCTGTGTCTGAATTAGTGTTTATGTCATTAGTTTATGTAGTAATGTTGTGAATCGGCGCCGACACGCGCTAATTTCCCATTTGTTGAGAAAAGGTTGTTATTATGCTCTTACTTGATCGACTTTAGGTAGAGAATCGAATCATAGATATAGTTCCCGTGACTCGATAAATGTTAGGGACGAGGTTTTTCTGTGTAGGAATGAATTTGTTATATCGTCAATGTTGTACGATGCTGTATGGTTGCCCTTAATGAGGCAAGATTAGTTGCCCCGTAGTTAACGAACCTTTTCAGGAACTATAATTAATTTAGTGAGTAAAAGTGGAAATGTTGTTCTTACGATAATGTGTTGAATTCTTAATTGTCGAAAGTATGTTGTTATTGTTCCCCTACATGAACAGGTTGAAATGATGAATACTTGATGCATATGAAGTTGTTATGTCACTGTTGAGAAAATTTTATTATAATATTCTCCTTGGATTATGTGGATAAGTTGTAATTATATTTCCCGTATGAAGGTATATGAAAATGCTGTTGAGTTCTCAATTGTAGAGACGAGGCTGTTTTTAATTGTTCTCTGCGAAAATGTGTTAGAGTCCTATTCGTAGGAACGATACTGTTGGTAGTTCTCTGATATGAACAGGTTGAAGTGGTGAGTACATGATGTATGTGAAATGTGATGTTTCTGTTATGGATAATTGGTTGTAGGCGTGATGCCTTGTTGCACGGTTGTTGCACGGTTGTTGCACGGTTGTTGCACAGTTATTGTTGTTGTGTTATAGTCCATAATAGTTGCATCTCATAGCATATCATTTGGCCTAGATTGGCGACGGTTGTGTCTTTAAGGACAAAATAAAATGATTGTGGAGAGTTGTCTCCCAAATTATTGTGGAGAGTTGTCTCCCAAATGATTGTGGAGAGTTGTCTCCCGAATTATTGTGGAGTGTTGTCTCCCGAATTATTGTGGAGAGTTGTCTCCCGAATTATTGTGGAGTGTTGTCTCCCAAAATGGTACCACATGCATATGCACAGTTGAGTCGCATTGTTGAGTTGCGTTGTTGAGTTGTTTTGATGAGTTGCTGAGATATGAGGATAATTGTTGTGGTTATGAATAAAGAGTTGTTGTAGTTATTATTACTAATATTTATGCGAACTGCTGGAATTATAATGCTGTGATAATATTATGACATGACTTTTATCATGCCTTATGTTATATTGTTGATATCTCACCCTTTACGTTGTATGTTACCTCCATTGGTGGTAACTTGCAGGTAATCCGGAATAAAGTGTAGCTTTTCGTTTAAGGTTGTTGGTCGCTCTGATACGTAGCACTCTTAGGGGGATGAACGATTGATGTTATTGCTTTTATTCAATTTCCTGGTTGCTGAATTTTATCAAGTGTTCTTCATTAAATTGGTGGCTGCTGTTAAGTGCCAGATGTTGGTTGGATGCACTATACCGATGAATTAGTAGTGCTGATTTTTATGGTTGAAACTCGTTGTTTATGTTGAATTGATGCAAGATAATTACTTGCTGAATTTTAATGGAGTTTTGTTGCAAGTTTCATGGTCTTGCTTTAATCATGCTAAATGTTGGAAATGTTTTATATTCCGCTGCAAATTAATAAGATGCCTTGTAATCAAGTTATTGTTGTATGTTCATCCGAGCTTCTGTGCTATGTATCATTACTAAATGCATGCTGTCTAATTGAATTGTGAAATGTATGTTTTTGTGAGTTGAAATTGTAACGCCCAGAAATTGTTGATGTGACGGTCGTCACAACTTCCTTACGATCGTCATGACCGTCACGGTCGTGACAGCCCCTTACGACCGTCATGTTCACAAAATTTGTTGCGCTCTGATTCTGTTTTCCTTAATTATCTGTCGGGTTAGATTGGGGTGTTACATTAGTGGTATCAGAGCAGGTCGGTCCGTCCGGCCAAGTTGTCTAATGTTGTGTATTCCCTGGTATGCGACATGTGTGTGAAAACACTGTCGGTACATGTTTTGTTGTAGAACCTTTGTCTGCAGGAGTGAGAATGATTCAGGTGGGGGAGAAGATTGCGCTTCTCTAGGATGCTGCAAGTGTGGAGTTGTGGCTCAGTGTGTCGATGAACGCTCTTATAGTTTGGTAAAGATGGTTTGTACCCCATCATGATTATCGGCTGTCTATTGACAAATTGAGGAACTGATCGCCCTTAATCTCTTGTTGATAGTAGTTGGGATTGTGTTAGATGGGATATGCGTGTCTTGCAAGCTTGGATGGCGTGAGCAGTGAATTGTCTTGAGTTAAGCTAAGTGCTTAAGAATGGTTTTGATGAGTCGGTGCAGGAGGGTGCTGAGGTGTTTAATTTTGATGAGAATTTTTGAATTATAATGAAAGCGGAAAGTTGGCGATTGCCGATTAATTGTGGTTGGCTGGAAGTTTTCTGAGGAGATAAGTGATGTACGGCCAGGACGTGAAGTGGAGTTGTGACCGACTTAGATACGGAAACTAGTCCGAGAGTGAGAGCTCTGTATTTTATGTCTGTTTGGATGGTCAAAGAACTAAATTGATTGAGTAGCTTTGAGGCTGTGCATGGTGTGTGTGTTAAGGCAGCAGATTGTAAGGTCAAGTAGATTAAAGGTGGACAGTGACTTCTGATGATTAGTAAAGAAAGTAAGATGTGTAATGCAATATTAGTATAATTAAACCTCTAGATATTCCAAGAGTTGAAGAGGTGTTGAATGACCTTCTAAGTGTGAAATTGTTGTCGTACGTCGAATTCCGAGATCGCAGCTTTTTACGGAATCGATGTTTTTACTGAAGAAAGTTGGAATAGATTACGCAGTTGTGTCGGGTAATGTTAATCCGTGATCGAGTATGCTTGTTTTATTGAATTTGATTGATTTTTGTAAGTTTTTACATTTTTGGAGATTTGAGGGTTTAAGATGCGGGTCGAAATTGAAAGTCATAGAATTCACGTTTGATGGTTCTAAATCACTAATATATGTTTGGTGTGAATGAGTATATGTTTGTTTCGAAGAAAACAATTGAATCGGTCGGATTTTCAGGCGAAAATGCTCAAACCCGTAGCAGTCTTTAAGCAGAAAAATTCTGTTTTGGAAAAACTTCAAAAATTCATAACTCTTGAACCGTATGTCAGTTTTGATCCCCGTTCGAAGCGTTGGAAAGCTAACAAGGTGCTCTTTCTAGGAAAAATTGTTTTGAGGCCTGTACCTGGTTCAATTATAGCAGAAAATTGAAAACGTATCGTGTGCTGATTTTTGTCGAACCCGACAAGATCATTTGTTGTGTTTTGTGATGCCTGGTTGATATGATTTGGGAGATATGCTAAGTGAAACGTCAGCGAGTTTTAGGTTATGCTTTAAGGGAACTTGAAGTACATAAGAGGAATCATCTGATAAGTGATTTAGAGTTGGTTGCTGTTGTGGTTGTGCCGGAGTTGGAAGCTTCAATTAGTTAGTGTGAGACTTGGAATGTTTGGTGATCTCAAGAGCCTAAGGTATTTGCTTGAGTTGGAAGAGTTGAATATGAGGCAGAGAATAATTGGAACTCCTGAAGGGTTATGGTTTTGTGTTGAATCACCATTCGGGTGAAGCGAACGTGGTAGCTTATGCATTGATTTGGAAATCTTTGCATATACCGATGATGATGGTGAAAAGAGTTAGAACTGATTGAGCAATTTTTGTGATATGAGTTTGGTTTGTGAAGAGACTTCTTATGGAGTTAAGTTTAGTATGTTGGGCCTTACTAGTGGTATTCTTGACGAGATTCGATAAGGTCAGAACTCTGGTTTGAGTTGGTAGATTGGTTGAATCTGAGGAACTAAAGTCGAAGGGATGATTTTCAGATTAATGGAAATGGTACCATGAGATGTCGTGATAGAGTTTGTGTTCTAGATATTATTGAATGGAATAAGAGTATTGAGGTAGATGGAGTATCCATCCCGGTGCTATGAAGATGAAACCGGATTTGAGGAAATTATTTCGAGGGCCATAGTTGAAGAGATAAGTGGTTGAGTTTGTATGTGCTGATTAGACTTGTTGGAAGTCGAAGAATAAACGTCAGAGACCGTTGGGTCCGATGCAACCGTTGAATATTCTAGAGTGGAGATCAGATAGTATTCCCATGGATTTGGTGTTGGGTTTTCCGAAGAATTTGAGGGATATGATTTTACTTGGGTGATTTTGGATAGAATGACTAATTTGGCTCTTTTCCTAACAAGTGGGATTAATCATTCTATGTTGAAGCTAGCTGAGATTGTACAAGAGACGACTGAAAAGATCCAAAGGATCCATGAAAGACGTGTTTTGAGAGTTACGATAGTAACTGGTGTTGGTCAAGCTTGAGGTCTCGGAAGCACACTGTGTTTTGTGATCTGTGCTGGAGTGGCGCAGCAGAAGCGTGGGAATTTACATGATGTGGTATGTGCCTAAGTTGAAGAAGTACATTGATTCAGATGGATGGTGTACAAGTGAAAGGTAATTTGACGGTTGAGGCGTTGCTAGTTCAGGTTGATGAACGAGAAGCAACTTCAAGGTGAAGAGATTGCTTTGGTGAAAGTGGTCTGGTTGGGAGCTGTTTGATTGAGGTAATTTCGAGGACGAAATTCTTTTAAGTAGGGGAGAGTTGTAACGCCCGTTCATTTTAAATTAAATTATTCATGAATTATTGGTGCGCCTTTATGTGGGAGTGTGTCTGAGAGCGTTGGTGGATGTCCTTAAAGTATAAGAAACCATTTATTAAATCATTGAGTTTGATAATAATATAATATAATTAATAATGATGATAATTTAATAACTAGTAGTAATATTACATTATTATTATTATTATTATTATTATTATTATTATTATTATTATTATTATTAGTGGATGAAATAAAGGGAATTAGGGAGTTATTAGAGAAGTTGTGGGAAAATGAGCAAAAGAATGATAAACTGCTCAGAAAACCAAATTGGAGGAGAAAGGCTGGGAAAAGAGGAAAAAGGATGTGGCTGTGGAGAAAGGAAGAACAGAAGAATTAACCGCCGGAGAGAATTGAAGGTTGTTGCAGAAGAGTCACCGGAAGAGCAAACCGGAACCGGAAGTTTAGAGTTGTCATCAATCCAAAGGTAAGGGTGGGGTTCAGTTCTATAACTGTGGGTATGATGGATTTTATGAATGGTATGGAATCATGAGGTTAATGTTCCCGTAGTGATGTTACCGTAGTAATGTTCCCGTAGCAATGTTCGCGTAGTAATATTCCCATAGTAATGTTCCCGTAGCAATGTTCCCGTAGTAACGTTACCGTAGTAATGTCCCGTAAGTTGAATAAATATTAAGGATTAATGTTCCGGTAGATAGATAAATATTAAGGATTAATATTCCTGTAGATCGATAAATATTAAGGATTAATGTTCCGGTAGATCGATAAATATTGAGGATTAATGTTCCCGTAGTGACGTTCCCGTAGTGACGTTCCCGTAGTAACGTTCCTGTAACGTTCCCGTAGTAATGTTCCCGTAGGTTGAAGAAATATTAAAGGTTAATGTTTATCTGTGTCTAAATTAGTATTTATGTCATTAGTTTATGTAGTAATGTTGTGAATTGGCGCCGACACACGCTAATTTCCCATTTGTTGAGAAAAGGTTGTTATTATGCTCTTACTTGATCGACTTCAGGTAGGGAATCGAATCATAGATATAGTTCCCGTGACTCAATAAATGTTAGGGACGAGGTTTTTCTGTGTAGGAATGAATGTGTTATATCGCCAATGTTGTACGATGTTGTATGGTTGCCCTTAATGAGGCCATATTAGTTGCCCCGTAGTTAACAAACCTTTTCAGGAACTATAATTAATTTAGTGAGTAAAAGTGGTAATGTTGTTCTTACGATAATGTGTTGAATTCTTAATTGTCGAAAGTATGTTGTTATTGTTACCCTACATGAACAGATTGAAATGATGAATACTTGATGCATATGAAGTTGTTATGTCACTGTTGAGAAAATGTTATTATAATATTCTCCTTGGATTATGTGGATAAGTTGTAATTATATTACCTGTATGAAGGTATATGAAAATGCTGTTGAGTTCTCAATTGTAGAGACGAGGCTGTTTTTAATTGTTCTCTGTGAAAATGTGTTAGAGTCCTATTCGTAGGAACGATACTGTTAGTAGTTCTCTGATATGAACAGGTTGAAGTGGTGAGTATATGATGTATGTGAAATGTGATGTTTCTGTTATGGATAATTGGTTTTAGGCGTGATGCCTTATTGCACGATTGTTGCACAGTTATTGTTGTTGTGTTATAGTCCATAATAGTTGCATCTCATAGCATATCATTTGGCCTAGATTGGCGACGGTTGTGTCTTTAAGGACAAAATAAAATGATTGTGGAGAGTTGTCTCCCGAATTATTGTGGAGAGTTGTCTCCCGAATTATTGTGGAGTGTTGTCTCCCAAAATGGTACCACATGCATATGCACAGTTGAGTCGCATTGTTGAGTTGCGTTGTTGAGTTGTTTTGATGAGTTGTTGAGATATGAGGATAATTGTTGTGGTTATGAATAAAGAGTTGTTGTAGTTATTATTACTAATATTTATGCGAACTGCTGGAATTATAATGTTGTGATAATATTCTGACATGACTTTTATCATGCCTTATGTTATATTGTTGATATCTCACCCTTTACGTTGTATGTTACCTCCATTGGTGGTAACTTGCAGGTAATTCGGAATAAAGTGTAGCTTTTCGTTTAAGGTTGTTGGTCGCTCTGATACGTAGCACTCTTGGGGGGATGAACGATTGATGTTATTGCTTTTATTTAATTTCCTGGTTGCTGAATTTTATCAAGTGTTCTTCATTAAATTGGTGGCTGCTGTTAAGTGTCAGATGTTGGTTGGATGCACTATATCGATGAATTAGTAGTGTTGATTTTTATGGTTAAAACTCGTTGTTTATGTTGAATTGATGCAAGATAATTACTTGCTGAATTTTAATGGAGTTTTGTTGCAAGTTTCATGGTCTTGCTTTAATCATGCTAAATGTTGGAAATGTTTTATATTCCCCTGCAAATTAATAAGATGCCTTGTAATCAAGTTATTGTTGTATGTTCATCCGAGCTTCTGTGTTATGTATCATTACTAAATGCATGCTGTCTAATTGAATTGTGAAATGTATGTTTCTGTGAGTTGAAATTGTAACGCCCAGAATTTGTTGATGTGACGGTCGTCACAACTTCCTTACAATCGTCATGACCGTCACGGTCGTGACAGCCCCTTACGACCGTCATGTTCACAAAATTTGTTGCACTCTGATTTTGTTTTCCTTAATTATCCGTCGGGTTAGATTGGGGTGTTACAAATCTCAACAAACTCCTGCATCTGAACCTAAACCATCTGAACCCCCTCAACAAATACAATCTGAACCACAACAATAACCATCTTCTGAACCACAAAAACATTCTGAACCACTCTCTTCTACTCAACCACCAGAAGCACCAACCATCCCAAACCCTGAACCCTCTATCCCACAACAATCTGAAGACATTCTGGATGTGCATCCTATTGCAACCATGTATGTCTTATCTTCTACTTCATGTCATTCAACTGAATCATCTGATTCTGATGAATCTGAAGTTCCCTCACCAACTTGCTTACAAATTCCTGATCCTTACAAACCACTACCATCTAACCTACCTACTTCTGAACACCCTCTTCGCTCCAAATTTAACTTTACAGATTTTCTACCATCCTCATCTGATGTTGTTACATCAACACCATCTGATGGTGACACCTCTACTCTTCAACTCACCTTACCACAACCATCCATACCACAACCATCTGAACCACAATCTGAACAATCACCATCTAAACAACCCTCATCTAATCACCCCCCTCCTGAACAAACCCAAACACCTCCTGAACCATCACAAAACGTAACCATAGAAGACTTTCTCAACCCCAAACCCAGATCAGATGTTTCTACTTTGTTTAAGAATTTCAAGAAGGAAATGCGTAAGGGGATTACTTATGTAGAGAAAGAGTGCATGGCTAGTATGGATCCTGCTGAATCTGAAGCTTCTTGGAACAGATTCATCTCAAAGTTCAACTCTGCTGCATCTGATGTCAGAACACTTTGTGCTGATGATGCAAAGGCAAAGTTTGCTGAAATGGTCAGACAGACTCTGCTGAGCATTCTCACAACCCCAGTGCTTCTTCTGGAAGATGCTTCTGCTGAAGATACTGCTGAAATGATAGAAGATACTCATGCATCTGACATGGAGATTGACGCATCTGCTTCTGCACCCTCTGCATCTGAGATGAAAACTGCGACTTCAGATGTTGTTCAAGAAGTTAAAGAAATCAGATCATGGATGATAAAACAGGAACAGACTACTGAAGAGATCAAGACTTGGATGGCTAAGCAAGAAGAGTCTACTGCAAAGATTACTGATCTTCTGACCCTGATTGCTTCTCGCCAGCCCTAGTTTTCTTTTCTATGTTTTTGCATTCTTGTTCTGCACTTGTTTTCTGTTGTTCTATTTTCTATCATTTATTGTATGAACATCTTATCTTTTTGTTTGTTTGTTCTCTGAATGAATGAATGACTCTGTGTTTTCTCTACTTGAATATTTCTTTTCTGTATTTCCTTTATTTGTCTTTAAAAGTTTTACTTTTTGATTATGACAAAAAAGGGGGAGAAAATGGATCTGACTGTTCAAATAAACTTTACCTAAATGAACTTCAGACATATCAATTTTAACTAACGTGAATTCTTATCTTTTCAGAATATTTGAAATATCTGGAAAATTCTTTAAAAGTAATTCTGAGATCCCCAGATCAAGTTTAACCTATCAGGCTCTGATTCTGAAACACTCATCCAAGTCAAGATCTAATATTTTTGGAACAATCAGGCTCTGATTTTGAAAAGAATACTCATGCAAAAAGGGAAGTTTCTATTTCTTCTAAGTATTCAATTCAGGGGGAGTTTCATAATCTCAGGGGAGTTATAATTATATTTTCTATTGAACAAAATTTCTTATGTTTTTGTCATCATCAAAAAGGGGGAGATTGTTAGAACACAGATTGGTTCTTAATTATATCTCTATGTTTTGATGATAACTCTTATGAAATTTTGTATTAAAGAATTATATACTCTAAAATTTGTTTTAGAATATTTGCTGCAGATATTAAAAGTGAATATTATTCTGGAAGCAAATTAGATCTGAACATGAAATTATGCAAGGCTCTGAAGCATCAGAAGCATCTCTTAGAAGATTTTGAGCGATGTCTACAGAAGGATCTGAAGCAGTAGCTACAGAAGAATCTGAAGCAGAAGCCAAAAGCATCTGAAGCACTTAAGCATTCTGTATGAAGAGTTTCAAGCATAGTTATTTCTGAAGACTCTGATAGTACTACGCTGCCAGTACTGAGGATCTGATCCCAAACTCTGCTCTGAAGAAATACACGCTGTTAGCACACATGCTGCAAAGACTCTGATTCAGCAAACTCTAATGTACATCAGAAGACTCTGACTGCTCAAGACTCTGATGATACTTTGCTGAAACTTGTTGAAGAAGAATTCAAAGTTATGTACGTTGGAATGGCCGAACGACTATTTCCTCTTTTATGCTAGACACAAGAACACAGACAAAAATGATTTTTCTATGCATTCTACTTCTAGGAAAGGTCATGTGATGTGAAGACAAAAAGGTTCAGACCTTTTCAGTACACAACCTTCAACGTGAGAACTACGTGGACCTCTGTGCCTATAAAAGCAAGACTCCATCACTCTTCTTCAGTTGACGAAATACTTGAAAGAATTCATTACAAGCTCTCATACAACTTATACTCATTTGCTGAATTTATTTCATTGTTCTTCATCTTAAGTGAAAAATCACAGTTGTGATAAAGCTTTATTAGAAGCAATTCAAACACTTGTATTATTCTTACATTTGATTGTAAAAGAACCTTGAGAAGATCCAGTTAGGATCAGGAGTTCTTGAGAAGACTTTGAACATTTGTTCTTAGTGCTTACTATTGTAATCAGTTGATTTAATGGTGGATTAAGTCCTTGTTTGAGAAAGGCAAATCACTCTTGATAGGGTGGAATGGAGTAGTTGTGTTCAACGAACCAGGATAAAAATCTTTGAGTTTTTATTACTAAGTTTTTCTACATACTTATTCAACCCCCCCTTCTAAGTATTTTCTCACCTTCAATATGTTATTTTTCCTTTGAGAATTTCAATTTCAAGTTTTAAAGTTGGACAAGTAACACACTATACTTTTTCTACTTTTTCAACTAAAATATCAAAAACATTAAAACGCTCATCAACTAGAGATGTATGCACTTCCTTTAAGGAATCCAAAGTGATATTAAGACCATTAATCTCCTTTCAAGTTTTAAAATGGTTTTGTTTTGGATATAAGTTTTCTTAAAAGCATCTATAGAATCTACGTACATTTCATTAAAAGCTTTCGACAATTCTCTATATGAAACTTTATCTTCAGGATCTGAAGTATATACTTGTGAGTCTTCACTACTTTTTTGTGCCATTAAACATAGATTAACATATTCATCATATGAGCTTAAGCAAGAATCTAAGAAGGATCTCACATCCTCTTCTTCCCACGCAATATAGGTTCTACAACCTTTCGTGCTCTTTCCCTTCATATTGTAGAATTCCTCATCCTTCCTTTTATGATGCTTAGCGAGACTTCGACAAATAGTTCTATAATGTTCCAATTATCTGCACTCAGAACATGTGATGTCTTCATACTTTTTCTTATGTTCTCTTTTTAGCGAGCGAGACTTTTTTAAATTTACCAAATCTTTTTCGAAATGCTTGAGCTTATTTCTTTTGAAGTATTGATTGTAATATCCAATGAATAACCTCATCTACTCTTATTTAAGAGCTTCTTCATCAGGATCATCACTTATTTCCTTTGATTTATTTGTTTTAGATGGTGAAGTTTTCAAAAAAAGATCCTTTTTCTCTTATTTTCCTTTCTCTTTCTTTTTCGACTTTACTTCGCTATCTGTGAGTTATTTCAATTTATTTTCATGTTCAATAAGTCTCCCAAACAACTTTGTGATGTCCAAAGTACTAAGATCATCAAACTCCCTTATGGAAGTAACCTTTGGTTGTCATTCCCTGCACATATACCTTAATATTTTGTTAGCATAATCTTTGTTAGAAACAAACTTTCCTAAGTTATTTAGTTTGTTGATTAAATGGAGGAACCGAGTCTGCATGAATTCCACAAATTCTCTGGGTTCCATACAAAAAAGTTAAAACTCCTTTATTAACATGTTGACCTTAGAATCCTTAACATCTTCAGTTCCATCATAAAGGATTTGAAGATCGTTCCACATAGCTTGTGTGCTCTTATGATGTGAAGTATAGTAAAATACTTTCATGCTTAAAGCTTATATAAGTATGTTCCTCACTTTCAAATCATATGAAGCCTTTTTTGGTTTCATCGTCTGTCCAATTTTTTTGGCGTTTAATAATTTCATCATCGCCTTTAGGGATAAAAGGCCCGTTTGTGACTACTACCCATAGATTTTTGTCAATTGATAGTAAATTTACACATGTTTTCATTCCAGTAACCATAATTCTCACCTTTTAAAAACCAGTGCTCTATTATACGCTCCCCTTGAATCTTCATTGTAAGCCATATTTCCAAACTTCTGAGTCCCTTAAACCTGATCAATATACCATATCTGAGGCCAATTGTCAAGTAGGATTATGGAGTAGAGGAACGATATATATGGGGGTGAATGTACCCTTTTAAAATTTGATAGATTTTAAAAATGAAATATCAGAGTTTCCCAATGCAGAAGTCTTATAGCGAAAAATAGAGACCTTATGCTTGAATTAGAAATTAATCACTGATACAATTACGCAATTAACAAATATCTCAGATTGATTAGAGATTATATCCAAAGAGTTAAAAACTACAATGAATTTAAACTTTTGAAATTACACGAGATGTGTTCTTTACAAAAATAACAATTGATACAAGATTCTAACACCATTGTTTTCAAAATTTGATCAGTACTAAAATACAAATAAGTTTCGACTCTAACAAAACCTAAACTTATGTAATAAACCACTATCGATAGGAACTAACGATAAATTACACTAAGAAACGATTACCAAAACATGCAATAACCTACAAAAATTAAAATGCAAGAGAGGGAGAGGGAGAGAGAGAGAGAGAGAGAGAGAGAGAGAGAGAGAGAGAGAGAGAGAGAGAGAGAGAGAGAGAGAGAGAGTACACTGAGATGCAGTGGTTCACTCAATCATCCTTGCAAGAGCCTGCTCCTCTATACATCTCAAAGAGTACACTGAGATGTATAGTGGTTCGACTCAATCGTCCTCGCAAGAGCCTACTCCATTTTCCAATGGTTTCCTATTGAAAGTAGACCTTCCAATATGATTTGACAAATATTCAAACGGTTTCCCATTCAAATAATACAATGCCAACTTGACATTTAAGAGAACCATTCTGAAATTTGGTTCTTATGATCTTAATCCTCCACGAGCATATTTTGTTCAAAATCAATATCATTCCATTTGCATCAAGAAGTTACGTCATTGTTCAAAAGTTGTAACTACAATTAAGAACATTAAAAACACAGTAGCACTTTCAAAGAAAAAATAACATAAATTAAATAGAGGAAATAAATTCTTCATTATGGAATGTCAACCAAATCCACTACAATTCTAGACAATTTGTTCAATACCCTCATTATTGCCTTATAAGCATAGCAAGCAGTGAAGTTAGAAATTGGAAAATTGAACCTCAGATAATTGTTATATCAGCATGAGAAATATTCCAAACTATTATTATTCATGAGATATAGTACCTGAATGTTGGGGCTGAAGCCTTCATCCATTGCTTAGAGCCTAGTACCATATCAACATCGAACACACAACTTGCAACAGATCTGACTAATGTGACTGCGACAATTCTGAAAATCAGGATAGAAAAAACTCCCCGCATTACATTAAAGTGTCGTCTGTTATTTGATCTCAGTCGAGTCACAAACCAAACTGCGATACCAAATCTTTGACACTATCAAACAACCTGCATTTAGTTACAATGAAGCTAAATATGCCAAGACATTTTTATAGCCATAACTATATTAAGGATTGATATTAAAACTTTGATTTCTTCACATCATGTCATGCAACTCATCTTAATCCTTGACAAAAGTTTGTAGTATCTTCAATAGGCCTGCATAAGTACAAAATGAAGAATTATGTAAATAATTTTTTTAGGAAATACCTAAATGAAGATCAAAGAAAACTCATAATATGTAACATTTTTACAAACATGGGTAGAGATGGATGTTGTAACATCTACACGTACAACATTGTGAGTAAAAACCTATATTTATTACCCATTAGGTTTGGATATATATATATATATATATATATATATATATATATATATATATATATATATATATATATATATATATATATATATATATATATATATATATATATATATATATATATATATATATATATATATATATATATATATATATATATATATATATATATATATATATATATATATATATATATATATATATATATATATATATATATATATATATATATATATATATATATATATATATATATATATATATATATATATATATATATATATATATATATATATATATATATATATATATATATATATATATATATATAGACATGTGTGTGTGTGATCTATTAGCATAGCTAACATCCTCCTTCTGATCCTATATATTTTAAATGTATACACCTCATTCATTGGCAAGAAACTTCCCCTATAATCGAATATTTATAGAAAAAACCATGAAAGCAAATTATGACAGTGCATGATGCAAAACATAAACCAATTCCTTAGATGAGATGATCAACTTTTCCAAGACACCTAACATATCAGTATCATATACCCAATACCAGCACTTTTATGATCCCCAAAATCAAGCAACATGTTAGGCACGACATTGAGCACCGCGCATAGACACAATTTTTGCTTGATCAAATCAAAACAATGTTCCACTCCATATTATTATGAAATTAATAATAATCTTGAAATATAAAAAATTGAATTACATCAAAATTATCCATTCTATTTTAAACATGTTACTTTTTTATAAGATTCATAAGATCTCCAAATAAAGGCAAAAAAAAAAACTATAAAGCATTACATATATGCTATTCATATAAAATTCAACATCTAATAAACAAAATACATGTTTTTCATATAAATTTTAAAATAAAGAGCCTTGTAGCCAAAAAAAGGATTTGAATCCTCTCCTTTTTTATATATCCTGACATCTCTCATGTTTCTAATCTAACGGTTCAGAATTTATAATGAATAATTAAATAAAAAAAGTCATTTAATAGGAGAGAGAAATGGATAAGTAATTAAATGACTTTTTTTATTTAATTATTCATTATAAATTATGAACCGTTAGATTAGAAACATGAGAGATGACAGGATATATAAAAAAAGGAGAGGATCCAAATCCAAAAAAAAAAACACATACATAACATCACATATAAAAGAAAATCACATTTAATGTCATAAAAAAGGCATATCTTGCGGTTCATACTGCTTAAATTCCTATCATGCAATTCATACTGCTTTAATTGAATCCAACTTAGAAAGAACAAATAAAAAGAGGAAATAAAATCATAAGCAAAAGTAAGACTCGTATATTAGAACTTTGAAGATGGGTTTATATTCAGGGAACTCCATTTTCCATGTCCCAACAGATTTCACGCTCTCTTTGTTAAACAATTTTGTCTCTTCCTTTCTCTTCATATTCATTACCAGATCTACAAAGAGAGCGTGAAATCTGTTGGGACATGGAAAATGGAGTAGAAAGGAAGAGACAAAATTATTCTCTTCTTTCAAAAACCTAAAATTTAATAGGCGAATGTAGTAGTTGATTTAGTGAGGCCACGTTGTAGATTTTGAATGGAGGAGAAGTGGAACTATTGAGGATATTTATCTTTTACTGGCTAGTCCTTTTAGTAGTGTAAAAATGAAAACAATGAAGGGCAATTTTCGGCATTTTATAGTATCTTTTATTAGTATATATATTGTTGATATCAAATTTTTGGACACATGTTAATCATTTTTAAAAGGATTTTTTTTTGTCGAAAAACATAACTTTTTTTAAGTTTAAAAATATTAAATTTGTGAGTTTCATGATAACATTTTTATATGTGCTATCTATCTATTAAAAAACATGCTCTGAAAGTGGTCATTAAATCCTTCTTAATCCAAGTTTATTTTCTCCTAAGTATAATGTTATTTTTGTCTAAACACACTTAAGTTAATTTTTTACAGTTTACCCACTATTTACGATTCTTCTTAAGTGTCTACGTCAATGTTGTTATGTTATCCGTGCAAAATTGAAAAGCCTTATTCCAAATTTCAATATCATTTTCAATTTTCCCTTTGATCCATGCATAGAGTACTCAAAGGACACATTGGAGCTTGAAGTGTGACACACATCGGTTGCTAAAATATTAAAAGAACATTGGTCCAAAAGATTCAAAACTCCCCCTCTCCATTTCGCCACCTCCGTCCCAAATTTTGCCACTTCTGTTGCAAAGTCCCACCGATTCTATAGAGCACGAGAAGAAATTCACCACTGTCATTGCAGAGTAACAAGATGATTTTTACTATTTGTTCCATCGGTTTTGTTATATCATTGTTCCACCAGTCGTAATTTATGTTCAATATTTGATTTTTACTCTTTATTGTTGTTCAATGTTCGCGTTTTCTTTGTGTTAAATATTGTTTAATCTTTGCTTTTGGAAAAGCCATGTCCAAAGCTGCCATGGTTCTTCATAAATTTTACTGTTTGGATTACGCGATTATATTTTCCTTCTTTTTTGACTTACTCAAGGTTGAATTTCATATAGATTTATATTATGGATTATATGTTCTATTTGTTGAATGTTGTTCAATATTTGTTTTTGGAAAACAAAAGTTCAAAGCTGTCATTAATGTTCATAAACTTTTGTGTTTGGAAAACGTGACGTGTGCTTGAAATTTTTTCAATTTTCATAAACTTCAATGGAAATGTTTCATATAGTTCATATTATTGTTGGTATCTGGAAGATCACAACATAAGAGTTCATATTAATGTTTGAAAAACGAGATGCATCGTTGAAAACTTTTCAATGAAAATATGCCTTCTTTCTTTGTTGAAAAATCTATGTTTATAAACTCTAATGAGAATTTCATAAGTACTTCACTATTTGGAAAACCCATTGAATTTTGTTGAATGTTCTTAAATCTTTGTTGTTGTTTCAGGTTATCATACCAACCTAATGACACATTCAATTAAAGATGTTAGGGATATCAATGATTCCAAAGATTTATGGAAGATTGTTGTTAGGATAAAAGATTTGTGGTTTGTCACAAGTGTTTCTAACAAAGAGCATTTGAAAATGGTTTTAATTGATGCCAAGGTATGATGATATCTCACTTTACAAACAACATATATGTAGTTGATTATTAACTGAAAATCGTATTCGTATCTCATGAGTGTTATTTATATTTGATTTTTTAGTACGCCACGATCCAAGTAATTATACAATCACATTTGATTTCGAAGCATAAGTCTACACTTATAGTTAGAAATACCCACATCATGCAGAATTCCAAGGTTGCCAATAGTGATTTCTCCTTCAAAGCAACCACTCATAGTTTCAAGTTGATATTTTTGTGGTGCAACCTCTGCAAAAGTTACAGATTTGCCCAACATTCTTCTAAACAATTTGAAATTAATTAGTTTGGCATCCATTATTACGGGGAGGTTTCAACCTGATTTCATAGTTGGTAATTTAATTGTATAACTTTGTTGTTTTAATATATAATCCTTTCATTTTTGCTTTCTTACATTAGTAATTTTTTATAGATATTATTGAAGGATTTACTGAAATCATTCAAACCCAAATGAATAATGAAAACAACAAAAACAAAGTTATCTTTGCGATAACTGATATGATGCATTTCCTTATTATTCTATAATTAAGTTTTGTATTTCAATTGGAAATAGTCATGTTTATATATTGACCTTATTGTATGTTTGCTCAATTTTTTTATTGCAGTAAGTCTTTGGTTCAATGTAATATTTGGGGAGACCTTACATCACAACTCTCCAATTACTACAACAATGACAAAGATCTTGATAATGTTATTATACTATTGCAAAATTCAAGAATCAAGAGAGCTTAAGGTATTGGTGTTTTCTATTTGTAAAACACTACAATAAATAGTTTTCTTTTTTGATTTTCCAATATATGTAACTTTCCTATTCTAATGTACACATATATAGGAGGTTTTCCCTTGAATGTATTCAATGCACGGAATGCCACAAGTTAACAATCAATGATGTTAACATAGTTGAGATTAAGAAGTTAAAAGAAAGGTGGTCACATTTTCATATATTTATTATCTTATATGATATATTAATATTAAATCTTAATTTATGTCTGGCCTTAATGTTTTTCTTTATAAATCCCAACCTTCAAGGGGAGATTCCTTTATTATCTGCGTCAAACTTGCAAGTTGACATGACTCAAAACTCACAATATTCAGACATTGATAAGTTTGTGTGGAAAGCATAAATTCTAAGTCTTACTGAAATCACCAATCTTCAGAATGTAAGTGTATGTTTGTCCATCGATACATTATCCATCAGTTTTATTTTTTCACAACGTGTTCTATTACATCAAACCAAAGAGACAACTTGTGGCATGGTTTCCATAGTAGAAAATTTTGAAGTTGGCCAATCTGGATGGTGTTATGATGGTTGCGTGAGTGTACCATAAGTGTTGCACTTAAAGATGGAAAGTTAAAGTGTTTTGCAAATCATGAAACTAATGAACTCGTCCCAAGGTGTCTTTTTGAACTAATTGATTATTACTATTCATAATATGAAGTATTATGCCATGTCTAAACACTAATTTTATAACCAAATTTGTTATAGATACAAACTTGAAATTCTGGGGTGTGGATGGCAAATTCAAGGCAAGGTTTGTCTTTTGGGACATCGATTATGTCAAACTGATGGGAAAATATGCCTTTGAGCTGAAGAGGGAGTTGATTGAGGTACTTTCATCTCTTAGTTCAAAACGTATTATTTACATTTGAATTGTTAGTAAAGCTTTTTATGATTTCAGGTTGGTGAAAATAACCTCCTAGAATTTCCTTATCCACTTTATGCAATATTGAAGAAAGAGTTGGCAATTAGAACTGTTTTTCAACCAAAGTATGAGAGACTGTTTGTTGTTGGATTTAGAGACAACGAAGAATCACGTAAGAAAATAAGGGACAATTTAGTCTGAAGAGGTAATATTATAAAAAATCCTTAGGCGAAACATACCAATCATCAAACTATGAAATCAAACAATCCTTATAGTTTTTTTTTTCTTTTCAGCATACATCAAAACTTCAAATCTCCAAGCACTTATCTTAGGAGGAACTTGCAAGTTATTTTGTAATGTTATTCCTCTATCTACTAGATTTACTTTACAATTGCACCTTTTGTTTTCTATTTTCATTTCCAATACACATTATGTTCACACCATAATTATTGCGACATACTTAAATGGTTGTTATTTATAAATCTTCATGCAGGAACCTATGTCTGCACATGCAGATTATGATCATGCTGGTGAGAATTTAGGCCTGAATCCATCAAAACGGTCTTTGAGTGATACGGTAGAAGATTTGGAGAATGTTCAACTGTCCTCCACAAAGTTAATGAAAGATGTTAAAAAGGAAAAATAACTTTACTTATCCTACTGGATTCTTTGTCAGTTTTTCTTAGTTTCTTAATTATATTATTACCATAAACGATGGTAACAACTTTTGATTTTGTAACTTTATACCTATATTTCATGTTTTACAAAGAACTTTGTTATGTCCTTTAATGGATTACTTTTGAGCTGAATTAAATTATATTGGAATTTTCATGACTATATTTCTTTATTGTTATGCGTTGCAATCTCTCCAAATCTGATATAAACATATGTTAGTATGCAGATGTATGTGTTAAAAAAAAGGAAAATGTGTCACATGGACATACTACAGGTGGTTTACATAGAACATCCATAAAGTTCAATATAATGGTTACTTGGAAATTCTATATTTTTTTAATCACAAGACATGTATGTCTTACCTATGAGTCAAATGTTTATTTAATTTTGTTTTGTCTAAACAATGACCTAGGAATTAAACATGACCATTATTATAGTTTTGTTACTTCTGCAATTAGCACGGACATTGTTTACATTAATAACTTGAAAAGTGAAGGGAAGTTTGTTATATATTTTGTTAACATCAAAGATATAAATAAATGAGTTGGATGTTTTAGCCATTGTCAATGATATTAGATTATTATTTTTAATTGAAAAATGGATATCTCACTTTCTATTATGGTTCTTTATTTGATTATATCTAAGTTCATTGATATATACTTCTGTAAATTGGAATTTATTCATCTTTAACTTCAAGACAACCAACATTGAGCCAAAAATAAAGGTAATTCTGAATAATCCAAACTTTGACTATGAGTGAACATAATAGTAAAAAGTGATATTAGTTGTGTTATCATTGATACCTGTTGTGAGTCGGATGTCTTGAAACAAAATATAAACGGTTTCTTTATGATCAAGAAACACACAAGGATTAAGGTTAACACAAAAAACAAGGTAAAACAACAAGGAACAACAAGGATTGGTTATAAATTGTTATTCTTTCCTTTCTCTTAGAAACAAGATTACAAGTATACAAGAATAACAAAATAACCTCTCTCTTTTAAAATTAAGATTTTATCTTCCTATTTTTCCTTATACCAAGATGAAAGACTAACATGCTATTTATAAGAAAATTAGCACAATAGCCTAATGGGCTTTTTAACAATTACTCATTACAGGCTAACTTAGGGTACAAGTTAACTTAAACAATTGGGCTTATAAGCAAGGCGCAATTCAACATGCTAACAACCTAGCAATATTGACTAATGCATGTTAGAACAAACTTCGACTACAACACACATTACTCTGAAAGCAACATGCAAACAGACTTCGACCTCATACTTAATTCTTGTCGAACCAGAAGCTACCCTTAGACCATACTAGAGTTCGATCTAATATCTCACAAATCTCCACCTTGAATCTAACTCTATAACATCAAAAGGTTAGCTTTCTTCATGCAACTTTATCAACTGCATACAGTGGAAAAACTTGCAACTGGGCAATGTCTTGGTGATCATATCAACAACATTATGATCTGTCGAAACCTTTAGCACTTAGGCTTCTCCATGCTTAATTACCCCTCTGACGAAATGCAGCCTCACATTAATGTGCTTGGTTCACTCATGATAGGCTAAATTCTTCGACAGATTTATTGTACTTTGACTATCACATTTAACAGTGATAACTCAACCTTGAAGTTTCAGCTCCTTTTCAAAACCTTCAAGCCACAATGCTTCCTTCATAACTTCAGTTAGGGCGATATATTCCGCTTCATTGGTTGATAAGGCAACGACCTTCTAAAGTGTAGCTTTCCAACTGATTGTTGTCCCAAACATAGTGAACACATATCCAGAAATAAATTTTCTGAAATCCATACAACCTGCATAATCAGAGTCGACATATCCTTCAATTTTTGCTTTGCTATCTTCACCCAAGGCTCCACCATAAATTAGATCTCTATTCAGAGATCCATTTATGTACCTTAGAATCTACTTCAATGTTTGCCAGTGAGCCTTTATAAGATTCTCCATGTACCTGCTTACAAGACTTACTGCATATGCTATGTCGGGTCTAGTACATACCATAACATACATCAAAGAACCCAATATGTTAGTATATGGAATGTTATTCATATAAGTTCTTTCGACATCAGTGTTGGGACACTGATTTATACTAAGCTTGAATTGAGGGTTCGTCGAAGTCACAACAGGCTTTGAATTCGACATACCAAACTTTTCGAGAATCTTTCATAGGTATGCCTCTTAAGATAAGCATAATTTTGACTACTCTCTATCTCTTCGGATGTCAATTCCAAGAATCATGGACGCAACTCCCAGATCCTTCTTGTTGAACTCCTTATTGAGTTCATCCTTCACCCTAATTATATCTTCGACATTGTTGTTTTCTATTAGAACACCATCAACATAAAGCAACAAAATAACAAATGAATTACCAAATCAAAATTTGAAGTAAACATAGTGATCAAATTGACTTCTAATGAAACTTATGCGTGCCATAAACTTTTCGAATCTTCTATTCCACTGTCAAGGAGATTGTTTCTTACCATATAAAGATCTATTCAGCTTGCACATATAATCTTCCTTCCCTTTTTCGACATACCCTTCAGTTTGCCTCATAAGGATTGTTTCATCTAGATCACCATACAAGAACGTAGTCTTCACATCCATCTGTTCCAGTTCAAGGTCGAACTGTGCCACTGTGGCAAGCAACATTCAAATGGATATATGCTTCACAACAGGAGAGAACACATCATTGAAGTCGACACCTTCTTTCTGAGTGAACCCCTAACAACCAATCTTGCCTTGTATCTCTTCGGCGCCACTTCTTCGATTCCTTTCTTAACTTTGAAAATCCATTTACAGTTGACTAACCTGGCTCTAGCAGGTTTCTTGATTAGTTCTCAAGTATTGTTATCACGACGAGATATCATCTCATCATCTATGGCCTTCATCCATTCAGTCTTCTTTCGACTCCTCATAACTTCTTTATAGTCTCTAGGTTCTTCGTCTAGAACCTCACTTGCAGAGATTAAGGCATAAGCTATAAGATCCGCATACCCAAGTCTCTGAGGTAGCTTGATGGCTCTCTTTGACCTGTCTCTTGTTAGCAGGTAGTCATTATCAGTTTCCTCATCTTCGATAACATTTTCTGTGTCTTCTTTGACTTTATTTGGCACGCAACTCAACATTAACATGCTCCACCTAAACAAGAATCTCTCCCTGTTCCAGCTCTTCGTCAGCATCATCATTTTTCTTGAAAGCCATCTCTGCTTCATTGAAAACTACATCTCGACTGGTGACCCGCCTCCTGTGACCTGGCTCTAGGCTCCATAGCCTATAAGCTTTGACTCCTTCAGGGTATCCCATGAACATGCATTTCAGAGCTCTAGGTTCGACCTTGTCTTGCCTAATATGAGCATAGGCCACACAACCAAATACTCTCAGTCTGTCGAGACTAGGTGGATATCCCCACCATACTTCTTCAGGTGTCTTCATTCCCAAGGCAGTCGAGGGACATCTATTTATCAAGTAAGCTACTGTCGAAACAACCTCCGTGTAAAGCACCTTCTTCAATCCAACACTAACCAACATGCATCTAACCCTTTCAAGGATTGTTCGATTGAATCTCTTAGCTAATCCATTTTTTGAGGAGTACTTACTATAGTCTTATGCCTTGCAATCCCAGACGAAACACAATAACTGTCGAACGCTTCGTTGCATAATTCAAGGCCATTGTTGGTTCTCAACCTCTTAACCTTTCTGCCAGTTTGAGTTTCGACCGGAATCTTCCAACTTTCAAAATTCTCAAAAGTTTCATCCTTCGTCTTCTGAATAAATACCCATTGCTTTCTGGAATAGTCATCAATAATGGATAGAAAATACCTTGCACCTGAGTATGAAGGATTCCTTGCAGGCCCCTAAAGATCAACATGAATGTAATCCAGGGATCCATGTGTTCTTTGCTTGCCTTTGTTAAACTTCGCCCTACAGGATTTACCAAATACACAAGATTCACAAAACTCCAACTTTTCGACTTTGTCACCTTCTAGCAGGTTCTGCTTCCCCAATTCGACCAGACCTCTTTCGCTGACATAGCCCAATCTCATGTGCTATAATTCTGTCTTCGACACAGGTTTCGTGGCTGCAACATTTGTCGAACCACTTTCAAGATCAAGAATCAGCTTGTTGAACATATCCAACTGCTCAGCCAACACTTTGTCTTCACTCATCTTGAATGAATACAAAACTTGCTTCAGGTAGAGTCGATTCACCAGAGATTTGGTCATGTACAAACTTTAAAGTTTCACCCATAATCTCGATGCTGTAGTCTCCTTTGATACCTCTCGAAGAACCTTATCTCCAAGCCTCAACAATATTGCGCTGTGGGTTTCTCAATCATGCCCGTCTTTTCTTTTGCCGTTAACATAACGTCCATGTTTGTAATTCTCTAAATGTTAACCATTTGAAAATATGAATTAAAAATTAACAATGTTAGCATATTAAAAAACAAATAATAGATGAATGTTACAATGTTAGCATATAAAAGATAAATAATAAATGAATGTATATAACATACTCTATATATCTTAAAAATATTTTGGTCCACTTCAGAACTTTATAAGCAGTTCAAATAATAAACCAAGGGATATCTAGCAAAGAGGTCCGCGCGTCGTATTTTTCTCTTCTCTGCGGAAACCCTCGATCGTGTTTCGCTCTTCAACAACTAGGGTTCCTCCTCGACTCTTACGCTCTACTCTATCTAACTCGTGAGTTCCGTTAACGTTCTTCCACTTTTAGGGTTTTCCTTCCATTATTATTGGAATTCCGAGAATTTAAAGCATTGTTTATGTTGTGCCTGTTGCAATTTGATTTCTGTTTTCCATCACTATTTGAATTGTCATTGTAGAAACGTGATCGAGGAACATTTAATTTGTATTTCAATTGCAATTCCAATATTAGGCATATGAATCTCAATGCTGTTCCTGTAGAACTAATATTAGGTATAGGATTGGAACCTCTGTCATGACTAGTTACCGGGTACCTTTCTTTACCGTCGTCTTTTGCTATTGATTTTGTGTTGTCCAGAGGATTTTCCTTTGTTGTTGTTGTAAATTGTTAGAACATATAATCTTCACTAGGCCGTAGTTAAGTAACCGTAAGAGAAAGTAGGCGATACTAACTTAGAGAACTTGAAGCTCCTTTAATGATTTGTGTGAGAAAATGTGATTGGGGAGGTGGTTATCGGATTCTTTACAGTGGTGTTATGTTTGATGGTACCAAATTTGTATGAAGAAAAGAATAATTTTTCTTTTCAATCCCTTGTTTTCTTAGGACTAAATTAATAGTTTTGTTACTTTTCAGGGGTTTTGTAATGTCATACACTGTTTTTATTTTTCATTATTTTCTTTTACTTTAGTGCTACCTATTGGATGTGGTATGTGTTCTTCTAATGAACTAAGTTCCCTTACTGTTGGATAAATACTATTCATAGATTTTCAGTTTCTATTAGAAAGTAAACTGAAAAATCCTATCATAGATGCATTGCAACAATCAAAACCAATAATATGCCTGACTAATAAAGAGTAAATATTATTAGGATTTGAATGTTGGATTCCTCTTGTTTAGATATAGTGGTCTAACTTGTACTAGTTGCATATGTTTACGATTGTCTGTACATTGCATTTTTCCTAAAGCTAATAACACAAGTTAAAACTCGTTCATCAATTCCTAGAATATAGGTCATCTTACCTATTTCCTGGTTTTGAAAATTAATTTATTTTGGTATTTATAAAAAGCTAGTTCTTTTATTTTAATGAAATGATTACCTTGTTTTGACTAATTATATTATGTTTCTATTTTTTTAATCAGACTACCTGGTTTTATTTTCAAATTGTTTTTTGGGTTTTAAACACCCGAAATTGATTTTTAAAACTGGAATTTGTAGGCTGGAACTAGTTTTAAAACCGGTTATGAAATCTTAAACTGGTTTTAAAACTAGTGATAGATATAATTGGTTTTGCAGAATCAAATCTGGTTACGTGGATTGGTTTTAAAATCCATATACGACTAATGGTTTTTATATGGAGGCAGATTGTTTATATGAATATATTTCTATCCATGAACAATTCTACCTTCAAAGGGACCTATATACATGACTAGATATCATAATATTGCAATATCTTGAAGTCATTCTGCCTGATAGAATATTTTGGGTTTGAAGTCTTGCCCATTTATATTTATCAATAAATTATTGACTTGTTGTCAAATAAATGAATGTGCTATGACACTGATTTTGATGTTTGCTGCCTTACGTTTTCAGTTTCAATTGGCTTTCTAGTTGTTATCATTTGTTTTATTTTCCAGCCGCAGTGTATAGTCTATTCAGTTCTGGATGTTGATTCCTAATTTGGTTTTGTTGGATGACAGTGATACAAATGAGTGTTGTGACAGATTCTCCTGTACATTCTTCTGGCAGTGATGACTTTGCTGCTTATCTCAACGAAGCACTTGATGAAAATTCATCCAGCTCATCCTCAGATGAAGAAGCTGAAGGCAAAAATGAGTTTGAGGATGTCAGGTGCTCTTCATAACCCATTTCATATTACATGAATCATGACATTAGTTAAGTTGTTTTCAGGTGTGGTTTTACGTATTTGAAATTTGTTAGGTATAATTCACATATCAGGTTATAGTATCAGGTTATGATTTATTAAGGATTAAACATTGTTTAGATACAGCATATTCTGTTGCTTATTCAAATGGATGTATCTGAAAATTTGGTTTTTGATAAAGTGTAACGGTAATACGGTGTTTGGTCAATCAATATAGCTGACCCTGTTCAGTACAAAAAAGTTGGTTGTGTTTGCGGGGTGTTGTGGTTTGGATATATATAATGTATGATTGAACCCGTGTTGTCAATTGCGGACAGGGGATCGTTAGAATTCCGCTATGCAATATATGCTATGGCGGCTATTTGACAACATTTTGTACTAAATAGCATATCGCGGAACAATAACGGATTTTCCAATTTCCACTACACTATAGTGGTATAGTGCCGCTATATTGGCTATTTAACAACATTAGATATAACACTATTGCGTTGTTTGGTCCATGTAGCAGACCTCAGCTAGTAGGATAAGCTTTGATTGTTGTAGGGTGTTATGGTGGTTCAGACTTTATTATAGCTTAGTGAGAGTCTCACTAGCTTACATAGTACTGTTTTTAAGTTATTTCTTTTTTCATTGATCATTATAATTTTTTCTTTTAATGTTTTAGGAGTGGTTCTTGTTTCTCAAAACTCATGAAAGATTGTAGTGCAATATTTTAACTTTTAATTACATCTAGGGCATTGCTTATACTATAGATAAATGCATGCTGAAGTGAGGACCTTGGTACGAGATCCTTCATCCTTGCAGTGTCCTTTCCCCCATTGATTATATTACAGAATGCATATTACTGCCAGTTATACCTTTCTTATAAACTAGCCAATTGGAAGTGTTTTTATTTATGTTTTGCTTTTTAAGTATTGACACTATTGTATGAAACCAATTTTTTTGGTGTGTGGAAATGTGTTGTGTGGGACTAAATGTTGGGAGTTAGGAGTTCACTCTGTCAGAGATAAGAGTGTTATGGTGAAGGACTGATCATTGAAGATAGGTCCGGGAATAAAATCTTTGAAGAGAAAGTTGTGCTCATTCCATTCAATAAAAAAGAATAAAGTGTCATCTTAAGTGGTTTGGGGATATGTGCTGCAGAAGTATCAATAAGAGACATTTTTGTAGCAGAGTGAAATAGTTAAAAATGGTAAAGGGATACAAAAGAAAGAATGGAGAAACAGGGGTCTATGATCCATCTAGACTCAAATAACCTAGTGTTAGACAGGGTCCATGATAGTTTTTTTTTTGTATCACTTGATCCATTCAGTTCAGTCTATTGGGAAAGGGCTTTCACTTTTGTTGTTTTTGTCAAATTGTGAACCAATTAAGTTTAAAGCTTTAAGAGATACGGGTTATTTGGTTACTATTTTTTGTGTCACATAATTATGCATTTTTTCTTCTTGTTTCATGTTTTAGATCAAATTTTGCTGTGCTTACACTTCAATTTACGAATTAAAGCAGAAATAAAAGACGTAAGTTTGAAAGCACCGAAGAAACTGAGGGGTCTACTTCAGAAGGAATTGTGAAACACGAATTAGGTAATTTTGATTGTTTTAGTTGTTTGTTTCATTATCTTTTGCTAGGAACCGGAATTCATCCCGCCGCATGTGCATATATATTTTAATTGTTTTTTTCGTTAACAGTTTTTAGAGTAAGCAAACGATATTAAATTTTAAGAAGGGATGTGATAATGCCTGTTATGTTAGTTAATCGGCATTTAATGTTCTCTTGAACTATTTTATTTGTAAAAACCTAAGCCCATTAGACGGGCATTGTTATATGTATTTGCCTATTTTCCTTACCTCTCTTACTCTTAACCAA
Source organism: Lathyrus sativus (assembly GCA_963859935.3). Taxonomy (NCBI): domain Eukaryota; kingdom Viridiplantae; phylum Streptophyta; class Magnoliopsida; order Fabales; family Fabaceae; genus Lathyrus; species Lathyrus sativus. The sequence continues at coordinate 667,664,769 of OZ012738.1, forward strand.
GAAACCAAATTGACTGTTTATTCACTGATTTTGTCAGCTAATGAACTAATGATATGTACACAACTATATTATGCACAATCTTTTCACATCTTTGTGAAAATGTGATTGTGAATTTTTTAATCTTATAACTTACCATTTTGTTCTGAAAGTGTTGTAACACCTCGAGTCTTTCAGTTTTTGCAGAGTCATCCGTGAAGGTAAATGTTTGTACACATCCTGGCTCATTTGGAGACATGTGTATATGTTGTGGGCAAAAGTTGGATGAAGAATCTGGTGTGACATTTGGGTACATACACAAGGTATACATTGTTTTGAATGATTATTTTCTGAAATTAATAATCAGATTTGGATAGTTTTTGCTGCCCCATGTTGCTGTTTTTGAATGACTGTTAGATCGGCTGAGTGGTTGTTATCAATCATAACAAACAAGTGTAGACTGTTGTGGCAACTGAAAGCCTCTAGCACCATTCATTTGGGATATCTGCACTTCTATTGTGCTAGGGCACTCACTAGAAGTATACATATGATAGTTTCTATGCACCAGCACTACCAGAGTCTGATCATGTGATTTTTCTGAGTTTTATACACATCATAATATATCCTGCTTTCTTTAATATATACATTTTATATTCATTCTTATGATTCGGTTAGCATGATGGTTGGACTGGTAGTGAAAAGTTTGTAAGCAAAATCTAGTTAGTCTATGTATTTTAGCTTGCAATAGTTTCTTAAACATGATGGAAAATTTTGTATTTGCAGGGACTGAGACTTCACGATGAGGAAATTTCTAGACTGCGTAATACAGACATGAAGAAATTTTTATACAGTAAAAAACTTTACTTGGTTCTTGACCTAGATCACACACTGTTAAATACCACCATCCTTAATCATTTGAGCCCAGAAGAGTCGCATTTAATTAACGAGACAGATTCTCTAGAAGGTATATGCCAACCAATGTGTTTTTCATTTTGGCAATTGACATCATTATTTTATATTAGTTCTGCTTAATGCATTTCTTCATATTCGTTGCTTTTTTCACATACCAATTATAACTATGTCTCATTATAAAACATGAGACGTGTATTCAGCATAGATGTTGGACATATTCTAGTTCTGATGCATTGTCGTTCAATCATTTGTTATTGAAATGTTGGCATTATATCCTTTTCTTGATTTGTCTGTGTATGCATATACTGTAGTAAGTAAAAGTGTGTTAGAGGAACAAATTAGTATTTTCTATAATTTTAGAGTGGTGTTTGACTGTTTGTTGAATGCTTTTAGAAAGCTTGCAACAGGCTTCATGCATTTTGTTTACGACACTTATGAAAATTTTGCCAAATAAGCATTTGCTCAAGTTTCTATGATTGCTAAAAGATAAAGATATTAGTATGTCATTATGCAATTACAAGTATCATGCTGCTCATCACATAGACTATGCATAAATCATATACAGAGTAGAGTGATGTTGTGGTAAAAATAGCATCTCATACTTTGATTATAATTTTTAAATAGATTGACATGATAACTCAAATTCTTGCATTTTAGGAAAATTAGGATCTTTTCAACTCGTATACTTCATCTGATCATGTGTGTATTCTCATTCTGACATTTTTTTTACGACTTTGTATTATGAAACAATAGACGTCTCCAAAGGTAGCCTCTTTAAATTGGAGCATATGAATATGATGACCAAGTTGAGGCCCTTTGTCCGTACATTTCTTAAAGAAGCAAGTGAAATGTTTGAGATGTACATCTACACCATGGGCGATAGGCCATATGCGTTGGAGATGGCCAAGCTCCTTGATCCTCAAGGAAAATACTTCATTGCTAAAGTGATTTCTCGAGATGATGGGACTCAAAAGCATCAAAAGGGTCTTGATATTGTTTTTGGGCAAGAAAGTGCTGTCTTAATTCTCGATGATACAGAACATGTAAGTTCACTTAAAGTTTCTGACTTTTTTGCCGAATTTCTTAATTTTAAACACGACTGAGACAACTGTATAATGTAAATTAAGATTGTCTATAATTATGTGATGTAATCAATTTTTCTTGCATTTGCATTTGATGTTTGCAAGAACTAAAGAGTGCTAGAATGTGTTTAAGATTATCCATTTAATGTTTCAAATGTTATGGTTTGTCATTTATGAACTAAAATAACCTTCTCTAAATGAGATGTAATTTAATGTAATGTAATATATTGTTGCTAAGAAATGTTGTAGGCATGGATGAATCATAAAAACAATCTGATACTTATGGAAAGATACCATTTTTTCGCTTCAAGTTGTCGGCAATTTGGCTTCAATTGCAAATCTCTTGCTGAAACGAAGAGCGATGAGAATGAAATAGATGGAGCACTTGCGAAAATACTTGATGTGCTTAAGCAAATCCATAGCACATTCTTTGATGTGAGTCCCTTCTTATTATCATCTCATGACTTTGTAAAAGAGTCTGTTGTTTTAGATATGTTGCTAAAGTTGTGGTATAAATTTTTTTGTAGAAACTTCAAGGAGATCTTGTTGATCGAGATGTGAGGCAGGTAGTTATCTTGCTGATATGTCTTTTATAGTTTTAGCACTTTGAAATGGAAATATTTAGCTAATCTATCCTCCTAGTTTGAGATTCTAACAATGTGGTTCCTGCAATCTAGGTTTTGTCATCACTTCGAGGTGAAATCTTAAGTGGATGTGTGATCATTTTCAGTCGTATTAATCATGGTGCATTGCCAACTCTCCAGAGAGTTGCACAGAAAATGGGAGCTACCTGCTTGACAGAACTTGACCCCACAGTGACACATGTGGTTGCTACTGATGCTGGAACTGAGAAGTCAAGATGGGCAGTTAGGGAAAAGAAGTTTTTGGTTCATCCTCGATGGATAGAGGCAGCAAATTACTTTTGGCAAAAACAACCGGAGGAGAATTTTGGTCTAAAAAAGACCACCAACAACTCTTAGTATAGCACTGATCTATCTATCTATTGGCAATGAATCAAAAACTTCTCTTTAACTTCTTATTTTGGTAGAAGCAAAATGAGAATTTTTTCTTTGATGAATCAAAAACTTCTCTCTTTTGAACTTCTTATTTTGGTAGAAGCAAAATGAGAACTTTCCCTTGTTCCAACACAAGCTTAGGCTTTTTATGATAATTTTGTAGTTTATGAAACCAAAGAACTTGGAAGGTTACAATGCTACTGCAATTATAACATGTACAGTTTTTATTGGTTCTCATTATTTTGTTGTATTAACTGCATGTTGTAACAAAGTGCTAATGGTGCATGAAAACACCAATTGATTTTGGCGTATGAATAAAAATATTGGATGACTTGAATTCAGACTTTCATTTGAAAAATGTTTAGATCAACTTGCTTTCAGGTGGGCGGTTAAAATGTAACATTGATGCATCCTTTTTAAATAATAAAGTTGAAATAGGTATTTGTATTAGAGATGATGAAGGGGTGTTTGTTGTTGCCCGGACAATGTGGTTCTCGCTTATTATTGAAGTAGATGTGGGTGAAGTGTTAGGTCTTTTATACTCAATCAAACGGCGGGTTCATGAGTTAGGCATGAATAAAGTGAATTTTGAGTTAGATGCTAAAAAGTGTAGTGGATAGTGTGTACATCTAGAATTTTAATGATTTGGATTTCGGTGCTATTATTAAGGAGTGTAAGTGTTTGTTAGCCCTTCTCTATAGGAATTCTCATGTTAAGTTTGTTAGGAGACAAGTCAATGAGGTTGCTCACGTTTTGGTGCGGGTGACTTCATATCTTGCTAGTTTTTAAATTTTTAATGATGTTACAACATGTATCTAAAATCAATAAGGTTGCTCACGGTTTGGTGCAGGTGACTTCATATCTTGCTAGTTTTTAAAATTTTAATGATGTTACAACATGTATCTAAAATCATATTATTAATGAAATGTTATAAGTGTTTTCTGTAAAAAAAATTTACTTTAAAATTAAATGATTTAAAATCGAAAAATGATGGAATTTCAATAACTTAATAAAACACATTAATTTTGTAAGGAAGAAATATAAAAATGTTTTGAAATTAAATTGGCAGAAATATCTCGATGCTCCAAGAACGAGCACTCACGTCCAAAGAAATTAATCTGTGATCCCCCAATTTGTATGGAAAGATAAAATTGTTTATGTAAAATATTTTTAAAAAATTTCAAAATTTACAGTATTAGGACTGAAATTTCAAATATTTGGGGCGATATTGGAAATTTCAAGTGAACTACTGAAAATTTAGCGAACAGTGAGTTTTTCCACGGAAATTACAGAATTTATGGTATTTTGTATCAGAAATTTTGAAATTTTCGATATTTACTACTTGAAATTTCATAATTTTTGGTATTTTCTATCAGAAATTTTAAAATTTTTAATACAAAACCCATTTTTTTATCAGAAATTTCAAAATTTTTGGTAGTTATAAAAATCTAGTTTTGAACCGGAATTTTTGAAATTCACGGTAGTTATAAAAATCTAGTTTTATATCGTAAATTTTAAAATTTCCGATAGTTATAAAAATCTAATTTTATACTAGAAATTTTAAAATTTCCGATAGTTCCCATTATTATTATTATTTTTTCAATATTTATTTTTTCCTTCTTTTGCAATGAAAACTAGAGGCAGAGACAACACTATTGCAGGGAGAGCTGTTGATCGAGCAGCATACTAGGGTAGGGCTGACAGGGGTGCTGTTGACGAGTCTTCCCAGCTACGGGCAAGACGAGTGATCCCAACCAGTTCACACCGAAAGCGATTGACTGAACGAGGTCATTTTCGGGCACCTCGTTCCATTCGACGCTGACCAGTTTGATTAGTAGAGTAAACTACAAATGAGGTGCTGCCAGATATTCCTATATCTGATCCCGTTGGTGAGCTGGTAGTTGATCCAGTTATTACTCAAGAGGTTGCTCAGGAGGTTGTTGAGAATGTTGGTTCGGAGGAGGTTGCTCGGGTGGTACAACCATATGCTGCTGTTGGTGAGTCGGGACCATCAAATACTGCTAACACAAAGGTTACGACTCCTTTGACTGAGCCCTCTGTGCACACTAATGGAAGATTCCCAAGAGGACCCATCGACTGGTCGGTGCTTACAGAGCATGCTGAGCATGCGGCCTTACGATTATGACAAGGTGAGGTATATGTCTTTTATGTTTAACTTTGTTTTTTTATACATGTATGTCACATGAGATATCAACTAACTTGTTTATAAGTTTTTGTCACAAGAGAGACCCGCACTTAAGGTAACACTGCACGAGTTGAAGATGAAGGACTTCTCGAAGATTCCGATGCCTGAGCAGGCCAGCCGGATTATACGGGGCTTCCAGCTGCTTGATTTTGCCCACTGCTCCCTCACCATGGTGGATGCTCAATTACTTAGTGCCTTTGGTGAGATGTGGCACAAGGAGACATCATCATTTCATCTTCCGTTCGGGGAGATGACTGTCATTTTGGATGATTTCTCCGTATTGTTTCATCTCCCTACTGGTGACAGATTCTGGATGGCTCTCGTTCTTAGCGTGACTCATGCATGTCAAGTTGTGGCACATGATTTGAGTTTGTTTGAGGCGGAGGTGCTGAAGAAGTTTGGTGAGTCCAGGGGTGCACACCTTCGTATGCATTGGCTTCAGAAGATATACAATTAACTTGTAGATGCTGGGAGGTATGAGACTGTCGCTAGGGCGTACATGCTACATATAGTAGCTTGTGCTCTATTTGCGGATAAGTCTGGTACTTAAATTGATACCCAATACTTGTGCCTATTTAGTAGCCTCGAGGATACCAACTGGTCTTGGGGGTGAGCTGCATTGACCCAATTGTATACAACTCTTAGAGTGACGACGATTTTTGAGACCAAACAACTTGCTGGCTATTTGAGTCTTTTGCAATTATACTTGAACTTATTATATGTTGTTGCTTTCATATTTATTTTTTATGAATAACATTTCTAAATTATTATTTATTGTGTCTGTGTTTTAATTTCAGTGCTAGATATACGAGCATTTCCCTACTATTTGTGACAGGAGGATGCAACATTGTAAGGTGGGGGCCCCATGGGCGAAGAGGTGGAAGACAAAACAGTCACATCATGTTGGTGTTGCTGAGTATAGGAGAAAACTTAATCCCCTGACTGTAGATGATGTCATCTGAACATCATATCCTGATCATAGAGTCCATTGTGAGTTCGAGGAGTCACCATTATATTCAGGTTATATGCGGTATGAGACCATGGTTGCTAGGCACTTGCTTGAGAGGTGTCTGCGACAATATGACTATGTTCAGAGTATCCCACGACCAGTTCAAGATATTCCAACTTCAAGGATTGACTGGTGGTTTTAGAGTAACTTCATCAACTCTGGTCGTGCCATCAAAGATCGAGCAGTAACTGTTCATCACCCCTCGCAGTGTGAGGATGGTTACCTAGAGTGGTACCTCATTGTATCACACCCTCACATCACCCCACCTACAGCTAATGCCTAGCCTTCTGATAATCGGGTACCTGTTGATGACGTGCCGCTGTCGCCTCCTCCAGCAGATCACGCTGATGACTAGCAGCGCCTCAGAATGATTGCAATTATTATGGATAACCTCATGGGTTTGGTAAACTCAGATGGTGATGCTTATACTAGATTAGCTAGGGTTGCACACATAGTCCGTGGGGGGCTTATTTAGATATATTTTGTATTATTTGTATATTATTCAAACATCTTCATCATAATACTTTATTAGCTAATATTATTGATCTTCCATAAATTGTAGTGTGAACGTTAACTAACATTTAACAATGGATTACATAACTTAAACAGAAAAAACTTAACACTACAATATGATTAATAAATAAGAAAAACCTAAATACTATCAGACACTTTAGGACGTTTCAACATCTCCATTATGTCGTCAATGGATCTTGAAAGCTTAGCATCTAACTAGATCGACCCTTTTGTGATCCTACGACGAAATGATCTCCATATTTCCTTCACATCTTCGTCGGTCTTCAACTCAATAAGATTGTATTTCACCCTCCCATTAGTATCAACCGAATCTTCACGAAACTCGATCTTTCTCACCTTTCTGTTTTCGCCACCAGAAAACAATTCATTCAACTTTGATGTCAGGCAGGCAAGAGATGTGGTGCCATCGGGAAGCCGAAACTCTACAAGAGGAGAAGCTTCATTGAAGTACACTTCTGCCTTAATCAAAAATTGAGGAAGAGGCATTTTTCGAGATGTGTTTATCATCAACATATGACCCATATTTATACAACTTTGTATCTATTCTGGACCACACAAACTGTCGGTGCAATCACAACCATAAAAAACTGTCGGCAAAATCTTGATCATCCAAAAAATCTAACAAATGAAACTACCAGAAATTTCACTTAGGTTGAAATTTCCGGTATGACCACGAAAATTTGAAATTTCCGTAACAATTTGCACATTATCGAAAATTCCTAAATTTTCAGTACACCAGAAATTTCAAATGACTTATCGTAAATTTCACTATGTACCAAAAATTTCATTATAACTACCAAAAATTTCATACGGAAATTTGATGTATTTTTCACCCAGGGCAGTTTTGGAATTATGAAATATTGGGAGGTGCCAGGTTTTATTTGAGGAGTGACAGGTTAAATTCTCCCACATCCATCATACTTATTTGAGTTCTTTAAATGAAACCCGTTCAATATTTTATATTATTTTACACTTATCAATTATTTAAGCTCATTTACATTTTTGGGTTAAATATGTTTTTAGTCCCTATAAATATGGCACCTTTCAAGTTTAGTCCCTACAAATTTTTTCTTCAAACTTTGGCCCTCATAAAGTTTACCTCTCACAATATGCCCCCCGTAAGTTTTCACTAATGGAAGCGTATGTGTCATGCCACATGTAATTGCAACTTTGATTACGTGTGATCTGTTTTATTTCAATTCGCCAGCGTGGAAAAAGCAGATAAGAAAATTTTGTTAACCTTAGATAAGTCAAATTTAGTGGTTTGCCCTAGCATAAGGTGCACAACAGTCAATGAAGAAGGAGTATTAATTCACACAAGTATGGGAAGAACGAACATTCATTCGCGCAATTCATAGAAGAAATTTGTTTGTTTGCCGTGGTCCCAAAGTGACATCTTTGGTGTGGTCCCAAAAAGAAGTTCCTAAGAAGGCGAGCAAGTGGTCCCAAGTAAGATGCAATTGTCTCCTTTATGTTCCCTCATTTGAATATCATATGCTTTGCTTTCTCAGTGGTCCTTTTCCTTATTCAATTTGTTACTCTGTTGTATATTAAGTTTTTATTCACCTATTGTAGAAAAAATTAGGGTAAATCATTTTTACATTGTAATGGTAAAATTTAAATGTAGGTTAAATGTTGTGTACAAGAAATGGATAGTTTTAGGGTTGTTTTTTTACTCAAATGGTTGTTTCGTAAAAGACCCTAACATACGATATGAGGGAGGGGATGTTTATGTTTTTAATGGTTAAGACCCTGATTATTCGTCTTTCTTTGAAGCATGTGATCTAATTAAGTTGATTGAACCTGAGTTTGATATAGGTAGTGTTAAGATGTGGTGGAAACATGAAGACAAATCATTTGAACACGACTTAAAACCTTTGAAGGATGACGATGATGCCACTGATTTATCCATGTATGCTATGGGAAATAAGTCTGATATTGAGATATTTTATGAACCCAAAGTTGTAGGAGAGGATACCTTTATGGATAGGTTTAGAGAAAGGGGAAAAGGAATCAAATGTGATGAAGATGTTGTCAGGTTAGTTGAAGAAAGTGATGATTCTAGTGATGAATCGTTTAGAGGAGTTAACTTTGATGATAGTGAAAAGGAGAGGATGCAAAGGTTTGATGAAGGCCTTGATGAAGTGTTTGATAATGGAGTTAAATTAGAACAAAAAGATGGAGCTGAAGCAAATGAAGAGGGAACTGCTCATGTAGACAAGAAGATGTTTATAACTGAACAGATGGGTAAGGAATATGTCATTGAGGATGCCTACATGACCGATGAGTTAGATAATGGTGGTGATGATGACAACTGTGATAAAAGACCCTGTGTAATCAGGTTTAATCAAGAAGAATCTTTAAGCAAGGATTTTGTTTTCAAGGTGGGAATGAAGTTTTCTTCTTTGAGGCAGTTCAAAGATGCCATCTTGGAGCACAATGTTTTGAATGGTAGGGATGTTAAGTTTGAAAAAAATGATGCTAACAGAAGTATGGTAGTTTGTAAGGATAATAAAGAATATGATTATACAATGCTGTGTAGTAGAGTTTTAGCATCCACCATATTTAGGATTAAGACTTTGTTTGCAAAACACAAATGTGGAAGACAGTTCTTCAACAAAAGTGCCAAAGCAGAGCGGATGGCCAAGGTATTGTTGATGGATTGAAGAACAACTCTAGGATGAGGTTAAGAGAGGTAGTAGCAGATGCCAGATAAAGGTATGCAACATATATTCCAGGCTGCAGAGCATTCAAGACAAGACAGATTGCAAGACACATTGTTGAAGGAGATTCTAGCAAGAAATTTAGTCTTTTATGGTCATATGCTGCTGAGTTAAGAAGGACTTCAACTGGGAACACTTTCAAGATCAACACCAGTGTTCCCAGTCCTGGCTTAAAACCTATATTTGAGAGGTGCTATATGTGTTTTGATGGGACCAATAATGCCTTGAAAAAGGAATGCATGACATTCATTGGTCTAGATGGGTACCATTTGAAACACAAGTATGGTGTGATTTTACTCATTGCTGTTGGGGGAGACCCAAATGATCAATATTTGCCAATTTCCTTTGTTGTTATCACAAAAGCACTTATGAAAAATGTTATAGTGAAGTTATCACCCCTTTGAATGGCCAAAAACATCAAATGAAACCATGCTGTCCCCTATGTTCAAACGTGGCCCAGGCAGGCCCAAGAAACTTAGAAGGAGAGAGCCAGATGAAGTGAACTAGATAAAGTGGCAAAGAACCAATACAAGCCATAGGTGCAAGGCTTGTTTTGAACTAGGTCACAACAAAAGGACCTACAAGAAGAACAAGCAGACTGTGGTTGTTCCCTCTGGTAATACCATCCAGACCACTCAAGACTTGTCCACCCAGCCCAGTCAAGAATTGCCAAACCAAGCCACTCAAGACTTACCTACACAAGCAAGTCAGACTAGCTAGGTAAATTTGGCACAAAAAAAGTATTGTTTAACTTAAATCAGACATTTACTGATTGTTTATCTAGGTATTTTATGCAAGGGTAACAATGTGAATTATTTATTTGTTTGTTTCATGCAGGAGAGGCCTAAGGGATCAACCACCAATTGTACATCTAAGGGATGAACAAAGAAGACAAAGATAAAGGAGGAAATAGTCAAAGATGCATATTTTAATGAGACAACCAACACTGTGGAACAACAAGGAGGCAAAGTCAAGTGTCAAAGAGGCAAAGTCATGTGTCAAAGAGGGAAAGTCAAGTGTCAAAGATGCAATGTCAAATGTCAAGGAGGGAAACTCAAGTTTCGAGGAGGCAAAGTCATGTGTCAAGGAGGGAGGGTCATGTTCCAAGGAGGGAAAGTCATGTGCCAATGAAGGAATGCCTTCTGCCAATGAAGGAAAGTCAAGTAAGGCTAATGAGGGAAAGGCTAATACTGATCCAACTGATGATATGGCAACTGATCCAATTGCCACTGAACCATGTGAGCCAACTATTCTAACTGTTGAAATGGTAACTGAACCATGTGAGCCAAATGACCATGCTATACGTGATTCATTGGATGCAAATCTGGCTGCATTATTAGAAGGTGATGTGGTCTTGGACATTCAATCTTTAAGGGTTGACAAATCACCTCTCAAGGCAATTGCACGAAAGCAAAGTAATGTCAAGGTTTTCTTTGGTAAGCAACCTAAATTGTGAAAGAATAAGCCTTTCAAACCACCTGGTATTATAACAGATCTTTCAAGGCCAAGTTCAAGTGAACCACCTAAGTTTAAGACCCAGAGCAGGTATAAGACACAGACCAGTGTTACAGTAGAAAGAATGCACGGTGAAAGATTGAGGACCTTGAAAACAAGCAACATTCCTGGCCCTGGGAAGAAACCCAATGACCTTTTGGATCTAACTGAAGAAGACAACACCAATGGCAAAGGTCAAACCTAATGAAGCATTAGTTTTTGGCAGATGCATTTGTTTAGGAACAAATATTTTGATGTAATGTACTTTTTTGCTCACCGTGATGTACTGATGTAGTCTTTTGAACAAATCATGTTCTTTTGATGTAATGTAATATTGTACTGATGTACTCTTATGAACCTGTTATGGTATGTTAAGTTAATGAATTTTGTTGAGAACAAATCTGTCTTGTGAACATGTTATGGTATGCTCAATGTGAATTCTATTGATCAATTTCTCCTACTCATGTTCCTTGGCTATTAAGTCCATATGGTTTCAATTTTACACAATCAATTTTAAAGCCACCTAATAGGTCAATTTTATACAGAACAATACTAATTAGCTGAAACTATGTCCAATTTTATACAGTCAATTTTATACACTCATATTATGTCCAATTTATAAGTTAGGTTGTGTTAAAACTATGTTTTGAAACTGAAACTACAAATTCAACGTACCAATTGAACAATACTAAATGAATTACAAATAGAACATACCAATTTTTATTTCAAACAAAACCAATTCATGTTACATTTCATAACATACCACTTATACAAGATTAAGAGTTATACAAACATTACAGATGATTACACCTAATCAACAACTACACCTAATTAACAAATACAAATTGACCAAGACTGAAACTACAACACATAATGTCTTCAACTTCTCCCAAAATGCCTCTACCTTACTCTTCATCGTCAACCTCTTATTCTTCTTCATGGATGATTCGTAAAGCTTCTTCAGAGTTTCTAAATCTTGCATTTCCATCACATTACTATAATCCTTACTCCATTATGAATCTACGCATTACTCATCGTCCTTGACTTTTACAATTTCATCATCCCAAATAAATAAATTGCAGGTTCCCTCGTTTTTCCAATACAGACACCTATAAAACAGTCGACCTTTGTTTTTTTCCGTTCTTGCACATGTATGAAATAATAACACCATTGCATCCATACTTTTTCCCTCCACGGTTCGTTAGAATCGTCGAATAGTAAGAAACTCCTTTGCTTAACCTAGATGAAGATGGCATTTTTCTGAGATGGGTGAGGGAATAATAATAAGAAGAAGAACGATATGAAGGAATAATAATAATAAGAAGATGCAGACGGTGAATAAAGGGATTAGGGTTCACACTTATTCCTCTACTATTTATGATAACAAAACAATTATTCCAACTCAATCTGACGTGGCCATGACAAGAATCCCAGTGGCATGCCACATCACCCTCAGTTAGAGGAAACTAACGGGAGGGAGCATTTTTCAGGACATACATTTTTATGGGGACCATTGTTTGAAGAAAATATTTTGAGGGATTATAATTGATGGTTGCCATAGTTATAAAGACCTCATACATATTTAACTCTACATTTTTTAAATATGACATAATTTTTCATTGGCCCCTTAACTTTGAGCGAAGTTTCACTTTGATTCTTGAACTAAAAAACATTACGTAATGATCCTTTAATTTAAGTTCCATTAAAACACTTTGGTCCCTTCTGTTAGTTTCTGTCAAAAAATGTTAGTTTACGTGAGGTGGCATGCCAAGTAAGCCAATTTAGGATTCCACATCAACATATGTATACGTTGCCTTACATAGGGTTCCATATTTCACTCTTGCTGCTTCATTCGTCTTCCACCACTATTCTTCATCCGTGTTCCATATTTCAACCTATTCCATCTTCATCTTCAGTTCAGAGTTAAATTCCTTTCTTCCAATTTTCTTCTACTATCTTCCATTTTCTTCTGTAATTTGAGAATTAGGGTTCAAGCAATGTCAAAGAGTGCAAGAAATGCCTCAACTTCAAATAACCATAGCTATGGCACATCTGGATCTTTGATTCCTAGAAACAAGAGGATCGTGTGCGTTTGCCAAGATGAAAGTTTTCTTAGAACAGTGAATGATGTGAACAGTGTCAACAAGAGGAGAAAATTATTGGGTTGTAGAAACTACAAAAACTACATTGAAAAGGGTTGTAATTTCTTCAAGTGGTTGGGTGATGAGTTTCTTGATGAAAGTGATTTGAAGCTTGAAAGACAAAAGAAGAAAAGTAACAGATTGAAGAATGAATTTATGTATACTCGAGGGTGTAAGCTTAGGGTTGAACCTTGTGTTTATAACAATGTATCTCAATTAGTTTTAGGGTAGTTTTAAGTTATGTTTTGATGTTTGTAATAATGTACTGCTATGTTGTAACAAATTGATGAGTTTGTTTAATGATTAATGTATTGTTATGTTGTTTCAATGAATAATGTTTGTGTTCTGTTTTTACATTTTCATTGAATAATGTCTCAATATCCAACCTGTAAAATATGCATAACTAGTGACCAATATTTATGGAAACAAACTGTAATATAACTTGTTCAAACATGTTTGATACATAACAGGTTCATTGAATAAGGTCTTAATATCCAACCTGTAAAATATGCAGCCCAATGACTAATATTTGTGGAAACAAACTGTAACATGTTTGTTTCATAACAGGTTTAATAAAATGTTTGATACATAACAGGTTCAGTAACATGTTTGATACATAACAGGTTCAAAACATGTTTCAAAGTTTGATACATAACAGGTTCAATAACCATTCCACCATTCATTAATAGATTCAATATTTGATACACAACAGGTTCAATAAAACAAAGCCATTATAAGGCAATACGTTGTTTAATAAAACAAGGTCATTCAAATACCAAAAGGCCATTATAAGGCATTACATAACAGGTTCAAAACCAAAAGGCCATTATAAGGCAATACATAGCAGGTTCAAATACCAAAAGGCCATTGTAAGGCATTACATAACAGGTTCAAACCTAAAAAGCCATTATAAGGCAATACATAACATGCACTGTAAGGCCATTAATAAAAAAAAAGAGTCAGACCATTAATTGGCATTACAAAATCCTAGTAGGCATTTATTACTCTTGACATGTGGCCCTAGAAAACACCACATATGTCACTTCAAATCCTTCTCTTGCTCGATACCAGACGTGCTCGTTCCCTTCCCTTTTAGTCACATCGTCGGCCACAATGCCCGACCCCTACGCTGTCGATAACGTTTCCTCGAGAGAGGTAAGAAAAGAGCAAGGACTATCTGAAGGACATGTATCCCCGCTAGCACCTGTCCTGTCGAGAGGTCCATACTCCTAGCACGCGCATTGTCTAGCGAGCTCAGTGCTTCGGACAGGTCCTCAACGCTAGAACTGACTCTTAAGTCATTACTCCTCTGCTTCGAACCCACAACTTAGTGGCTCCTATTCTGGAATGGGCTAGAGGCAGTCCCACTATCGGGCATAGCCTAATCCATCTCTTCGTCGGAGAGGGTCCAATGAGGGCCCAGTTCATCACATCACACAGGAAGCGCTTACGCGTCTCCCCACAAACTCCATGTGTCCCCCCACGCGGGGACACTTCATCAGGCAACTACCCAGATCCGAAAGAATAGGCCACCCACCTTCCGAAGATCACGGGGCAGTTGGCCCAGGGCAAAGACCACGTGCTGGTCTTCCCTACGCCACGTAGACCCTGACACTTACTCGTATTGGGCCTAGCGACCCAATCCAATGCAAAGTAACCGTTGGCCCAACGTTGGGGGCACATTATAAATACCCTCTTTCACTGGAGGGTCAGGTATTCTATTCTCACCATTTTTTTGTACTTTCCTTCTCTCTCTTGCTGAAAGTGACTTTAGCATCAGAGTGCCTTGCAGATACACTCCATCCTCTTCTCCACCACCGACGAATTGGGAGCTCACGATGTGTTGCTGGCTGCTAATCCTTTTCTGATCCGGTAAGATCAATAGCCTTTGAATTGAATCTAATATAATAATTTATTAAATAAAAAGCTAATTTAACCATTAACTTGCTTCAAAAATAATTTTTTTAAAAATTATTCTAAATCACAGATTTTAAATTTAAAATAATCTAATGGTTAAGAATTTTAGTTAATTATAATTAATACTTTTACTAATTAAATGGCTATAAATTGAAATACACTAAAAAAAAATTTACTCTTAAATTGAAATACACTAAAAAAAATTTATTCTTAAATGGCTATATATATATATATATATATATATATATATATATATATATATATATATATATATATATATATATATATATATATATATATATATATATATATATATATATATATATATATATATATATATATATATATATATATATATATATATATATATATATATATATATATATATATATATATATATATATATATATATATATATATATATATATATATATATATATATATATATATATATATATATATATATATATATATATATATATATATATATATATATATATATATATATATATATATATATATATATATATATATATATATATATATATATATATATATATATATATATATATATATATATATATATATATATATATATATATATATATATATATATATATATATATATGGTAGTAATTATTTTGAGAAAGAAAAACTTGCAAACATTAAATTTCTAGTGGAGTAAAAACTACATCCACAATTTTAGTTACGTCTAACTTAAACAAACTACTAAAATTATTTATTTAATTTGACTTAAAATAAAATTGCAAGTTTGAATTTTGATAAAATGCAATTCAAAATAAATTAAATTAGTATTTAAAAAAAATAATTTTCTCCTACGATCATGTAAGATCAATTAATCAAAACGTAATTAAATAAAGAATTAAAAATAAGTAAAACATGAATAAACTATTCTTTTAAAAAAAATCAAATAGACATTTATTAAATATTTCAAAAACTAGAGATAATTGTATATACACCCAACTAAAAATACCAATGTATTATTTCTTAAAGAAAATAATTGTATATATATACAAATATTTTTTAATTAAAATTTTATCTCTATAGCACATAAATATTTTAAAAAACATAACTTAAATTTCCTGCCACCATTGACGATCCCAAGGGTAAGGCGAATTAGACCCTTTACCTTGAGCTTCCAAAAAATTTCTCTTTTATAAAAAAAAAACTAAACATTAGTATTTATTAAATACAATAATATAATTTTCAATTGTAAAACTGACAAGGAATAGCTGAGAAGTCTGTTCAAATCATGGTGAGGAGAAAAAAAATTTAGTTATTTTTTAATCTATAAGAGCTAATAATTTCTTTTAGTTATTTGTTTATTTTGTTATTTATAAATAAAAAATATTATCTATTTAATATAAAATCAACTTAATATTTAGTTTTATAGTTAAATATATTTTTAATTCTGATATAAGGGGAGGTGACCCATACCCCATTTCCTTAAGATTTTAGGTGGACGTGTGACGTCAAAGTCTTTTAGATCCATGAACGTTTAATCTATTGACATTTCCGGCGCTCCTTAGACTCATTAACTAGTAGTATCAGAGCATTGGTTGGCTCGATGGGGGAGCAGAAGTGAATCCTAGTGTGGATGGTTGGCTCAGTGCGTGACTCACATTTGTGGAGGAGATTGTTGGATTTTAAGTGTGAAAGTGTTAGAGTCTCACATCAACTAGAAATAGAGGAAATGTCGGGTTTATAGGAGATATGACTCATATCCCTATTGCTTTAAGATTTTGGATGGATATGTGATGTCAAAGTCTCTTGGAACCATGATCATTTAGCCCATTGACACTTTCGGCGCTCCCGAAAATTCTCAACTAATAGTATCAAAGGAGAGGTGATTCATACCCCAATGCCTTAAGGTTTTGGCTGATTAGCCAACATATACATAATTCAGTGATATTATTAGTAATCGTAGGTATTTTTTTTCTACACATTTTAACAACTAAGTTTAGGAGACAAATAAATGAGGTGGCACATAATCTTGCTAAGACGATAACATCTCTAGCTAGTTTTCAATTTTGGTAGAAATACCATGTTATATTAAACACATTTTAATTAATGAAATGTTATAATTTTTGAGCTAACTCACACAAAGTGACAAGGAGCTTTGTATATGTGGTTTCTGAGTGAAGAATGATCCTCTTTCTCAATCCTAGAACTGAGGTATTTTAGAGGCTTCTTGGGCATGGGTCAGAGAGTTGTCCTTTCTTAGATCATGGAGGTGATAGCTATCCTCATTGACATTTTCTTCCACTCCGTTATAATGGGATATATTAACTCACATTCATTGGGAAAATGGATAGTGGAAATGAGTTTAGATGACTGAAGTCAATTGGTGTGAGACTATTTAAATTTAGGCGGCTTTATAACCTATACGGGGTGACCCCTGCTTCTTAAGGCAATTGACCCTTACCAACGTGTTTTTCCTTCCTTATGTAGGTTGTTCCTTATTAGGTCCCAATATAATTATGACAGTACACAATTCCTCAAGCACGTGATTTGTAAAGGACGAAGTGATTTAGTTCGAACGCTTCCAATCTTCTCATTTGGGCTAGTAATCATTTGAGCGATTCCATCAAGCAGAACTTAGGGCATGTGCCACAAACAGAACTTGGGGCGAGTCTCTCAAGTAGAAATTGGGGTGATTCCTTCAAGCAGAACTTTGGGCGAGTCCCTCAAGCGTCATTTGATGTGAGTCCCTCAAATGTCACTTAAGGCGGGGCCTTTAAACTTCACACATGCAACATTAAATGTATATAATGATGGGTTTGTTTCGGGAAGCCAAATCACCCTGGATTCCTTGCACGTGTCAGAGATGTGAGGAATATTATTTCAAGTGTCGATGTACCAAGTCAGAGGTCATTCATTACCCCTATGCCTAGCTTCCGAACCCTTATGTTGCCTTGTGACCAACACGAACTATGATATATATGTATTTACCTTTCCTTTTGATTTTTTCTTCGTGTATGAAATGATTTGGTTAATTTTCTTTTTGGTTTTGTTGATCTATTATCTGGGTCATTTTTCAGTGTTTTTGTAGACAGGGTGCAAATAAGCTAGTGAGGGGTAAAAAAATGAGAAATCCGAAGTAAAATCCAGCACAAAGCCCAAAAAGCACCGAGAAGGTTTAATTGCAAAAGCCTAATCGATTGGAATATATTGACACTTCAAATTTTAAATCAAATTTGATAGAAACTTTGCCTCCAAGTCAATAAAATTTGCGCATTAATGAAAACTTCATAAGATCCTTGAAAATTTGATGTACCAATTGCTTGGAGCCTTAACCAAATTGATTGGACAATAAATTTTTGAAGATCTGGTTCATATTTTTATTGGGCATAATCTCCTTTGATTTTATGTAAGGTTTGCACACCCCAAATCGCTAGAAGTTACGCTATAAATAGGTAACTATCTTTCGTTCTTTTATGTCTTATAATTTATTCTTTTATTCTTGTGTGATTCTCTCTCTGAGCCATAAGTATCATCACGGCCTCATCAAATCACCTTTAATCTGAAGATACCTCATTAAGAAGAGTTTTTATGATGGGCATACTAGAGAAAACTCAAGAAAGAAGGACAATGATCAACCCAAAAATGATTCAACCATTTTTCATAGAGGAAAGCTTCATGAGGAGCTACAAACCATATATATAGATATGTTAAGGATCACTAAGAGAATTATTTACTAAGACACCTAATTGAACATTTCCAAATCTTGCGAGAGAATTATACTCAAATATAATAATTGTTGGAACATCATTGAAATCAAATGTAAAAGAAGTTAAAATAGATATCCATAACAATCAGTTTAGAAATATGTTTGAGTTGTTATTCCAAGGGGTAAACAACACCTACGAAGCACCAATGGAGTTTAAAAATTTCAAGAGTTCCATTGCCATATGCTCGCTTGTTATGAATCTTATGGAGGATAGAAAACTTCTTATCAAGGCTAGCTTCATGAAACCAAGAGCTCGTGTTATTCACTACCTCCTCACAAGGATCCTCTTCCCCCGAGGAACATCACCTTAACTATTTCAATAAGAATGATGTAGTACATCTTTGGCTTATAATTGAAAAGTTTTAAACTAATGAGGTTGAAGGCATATTTCTTCATATGATCCACTGCAAACAAACTCAGACAACAGATCTTCCATATGGAGCACTAATAACTAAACTCCTGTGTGATTTTCCCTTTCTAAATGCTTATGTGGCTATGTGCCTACATATTTAAATTTAGGGTTGAATATATTTTTGATCCTCTTAAATATCTCAAATTTCATTTTTAGTCCCTCAAAATATTTCTTTCAAAGAATGGTCCTCCTAAAATTTCTCATCCACACTTTTGGTCCTTCCTGCAACTTAGTGAAAGTTTTTATAACTTAGCGACAAAATTAGCAACCGTTTATTACTAAGCGACTGAATTAGCGACAAATATATTTATGCCTTGCATCTTTACCCGCCTTTTTGATTATAATATAGATAATTATGTATACAGCTTAGAAATATAGAAACTATTGCAATGCGATTCAATATCAAA
Source organism: Lathyrus sativus (assembly GCA_963859935.3). Classification (NCBI taxonomy): domain Eukaryota; kingdom Viridiplantae; phylum Streptophyta; class Magnoliopsida; order Fabales; family Fabaceae; genus Lathyrus; species Lathyrus sativus. Next base: position 667,684,349 of record OZ012738.1, read on the forward strand.
ACTAATCCCTGACAACAACGCTATTTTGATGGAGGGGTAAAGCGGAAAGAAAAAATTTAGTTTGGAAGAACTCTGGGATTTGTCGTCTCCACAGGAATCGGTGCGAGGGAAAGAATGTCGTTCAATGATCTCTACGTCTCTAAGCTTGGTTTGAATGGTTTGAAAGAGTAATAAGCGGAAAGTAAAACATATGAACAAGTAATGCATTCTTTAGAGAGGAGAGAACTCGTCAGGAATTGTATTTCATCTACCCATCAAATACTAAAAAATATATCAACCAACTGTACGCAGCCTAAATTACTCGTCAATATCATCATGTATCGTCACAACAGAGGTTATGTCTAACGGAAAGTTGAGAGAACAAATGTATTATCTCATTGGTGATGTCTCATGCAACTCAACAACACAGAGCATTAAGAACTTATACCCACGTGAATATTAGACCTAAATCTATGTCTAGAGTTTAGAATCTAACAGATGTTTATCTTAGATCGAGTTCGAACCGTATATGTCTATAGCAATCCAAATCCATTAAGATAAATATTGAAATAAAAGATAAACATCGTTAAAGATTTGTAACAGAGATCTGATACAATGATCAATAAATATACATACAATCAAGATAAACTTACATACAAAACCCCAACAATAGAGGGTACAAAGAGAAGAAAGAAGATGAACAAGAATCTCTCGGTTTGTCAACGCCGATTAAAGAAAATCCAACTCCGGATCATCAAGATATACACTCTAATGTTATTTCTGAGCCTAAACCTCTAAAGAGTGTTTATGATGAAGTTAGGAGTAAAAATCCCCAAAAATATAACTTAAAAAATGATGAAAAAGTGACTTTATAGGCAAAATTGACTTCACCCTGTTGTTGTGCGAACTCCAGGTCACACAGCGACCATAACAGGCTTAGATTCTGCCTCTATAATTCTTTTCCACACTCCTGGGTCACTTTCAGGTCGCACTGCGACCGCAAGGGGAACACGCTTTCCGCTCGTACGACGACCATGACAGAAAACTCAGATCTTGTTTCGACCATAACTTGAGAACCGTAATTCCGTTTTACGCACAGTCGGAAGCGTTAGAAATCTTATTCAATACTCTATAAGACAATGAATAAATATCATTACTCGAATACCTACCGATGAGTGCTAATTATTCACACTCAAATTCACAACAATCTAGCACTCATCAGCAAGTTAGAGCATCTTACTGCAGAGGATTCTGAAGTGAAAGAAAGAACGTCAAAGATTGAAGGGCTACTTGCAGAGATTCTGTCAAGACTACCCCAAACCGCTAAACCTTAGTTTTCAAAACTTTGTGTTATCTTTTTAATTTTATTTTTTATTTTTGTACTGATCTGTCGATCAAATTAATGAAATGTTATTTTGTTTGATTCAACTACTTTATCTACTTATTTCTTTTTTATTGATGACAAAGGGGGAGAAAGAATGTATGATTTTGATATACCTAAATTCCCAATATGAAAACCAAACATGTTTTTAAATAAAAATTTTAACTTGGTAATAACTCTAAGAACCTTGAAAAAGTTCTCATCTTTTTAACCAAGTATTTTAGGTTCTAAGTTGAGCTCTGAAGAATCAGTCTTAGATTTCTGATCAAATGTTAACCAGAATTTATATATATATATATATATATATATATATATATATATATATATATATATATATATATATATATATATATATATATATATATATATATATATATATATATATATATATATATATATATATATATATATATATATATATATATATATATATATATATATATATATATATATATATATATATATATATATATATATATATATATATATATATATATATATATATATATATATATAAAACTAGGCACGTAAAGGTTCTGACAAATCTGCTCTGAGACAAGATTGGGAATCAGATCCTTTATCACTCAAGTAATGAATTCTGAAGAAAATACTTCGTTATCCAAGCTGCTGAATTCTGGGTAGTTACATCATTCTTCCAACCAGGCTTCTGTCTATGGGAAGAAATTTACCAGGCTACTGTCTAAAGAAAAAGTTATAACAATCTGGCTTCTGCCGTAAGAGAAGTTATTTCTTTCATGTTGTTTGCATAAGTTTATATATGTTGAAATGTTTTTAAGTCTTAAATTCAGGGGGAGCTTGCAAACCTAACACTAAAATTCTAAGATGAAAAATGATTTTTAACAATATAAAATTCAGGAGGAGCTTACAAAGCTCACTATGATATTTTTATGTGATTAAATCGTGCAAAAAAATTTCATCAAAATACATAGCTTTATCATCACCAAAAATGGGGAGATTGTTAGACCAAGATTTGGTGTTGCATCTAGCCTTTAGTTTTGATGATGACAATACATTGATTTTTAAAGAAAAATTTTGTACACTAATAGTTTCTTTCAAGTTTGTATCTTTTGCTTAACATGTTCTTACTCTGAAGCATTGACAAGTGATGTCATCAGATTCTGAAATCAATACACTCTGACTCTGACAAGAAGTAAGTGTAATACAACAACTGTCAAGATCTTGAAAGCTGCCAAACAACGGTTCTGAAGAATGTTCATGCTAAAGCCTATCGTGACTCTGATTCAAGAGCCTTTGAAGGTTATGTCTCCTTCAAGACTCTACGCTCAAGATGTGAAGATTCTGAAAAACAAGTGTTAAAGACTCTGAAGACTAGGTTTTGAGGAACAATGTCAAGACCCAAATGACTTAAGTTCTGAAGCTTCTCATCCAAAGCCATTGGTTCTTTTAAACATGTTTCAACAACTATATATATAAGCCTCTGAAGATTAGAAGATGATAAGATTAAATGGATTTACGTGAGATAAATAGTATGCAGTACAATATTAAAACATTCTTTCCACTATGCTGATTTTGTGGAGTAAGGACATTAACACTGTACGATTTTGTCTCCCACCATTGATGACGGTTATTCAAGGTGCCAGATCATTCAGGAAGATTATTATTCTACCATCTGACGAACAATTCTTGACTATATAAGGAAAACTTGGAAGACTAAATGAGGTTAACGATCTCGATACACTATTCACACGCTGTTGCATTTTCTTTGATAATATTTTTCTTGTGAATATTGAATAAACACACATTGAACTTTTGTTCGTATTGTGTGAGCCATTCATTGTACTTAAACTTTATGTTAATCTGATTTGTAAAAGCATTCCTTGTATACACAGACTATAAAATCTTAAATCTGTTGAGTGTTTTCCTTGAGTGACTAGGGTTTAGTATGCATACTCGAGAAGAAAAAGACGATTGTCTTTGTGGTGTATATAATCAGTTTGGTTATAGTGGATTAAGTTCTTTTTGAGAAGGAAAAATCACCTTGGTAGGGTGGACTGGAGGTAGCTTAGTTAATAGCGAACCAATATAAAAATAACATGTTATTTTTTATTGTTCGTGTGTTTTTATATTGAATCATTTTTTAAAAAAAGCTTTCATTTTGAAAAACCCAATTCAAACCCTCTATTTCTTGTGTTTCTTACCACCTTCACAATGAAGTCAGAATTTGAGATATCATATCTAGGTAACTATTTCTACTTCCTTGGTATGGAGTTTCTATACAAATAAGGTGGAATAGTCTTGCATCAAACAAAATATATCACTGACTTGCTAAAAATATTCAACATGTTGAACTGCAACATTGTTATAACTCATGTTGAATCAAATCAGAAGCTGGAAGAAGATAATGATTAGGAAAATGTATATGCCATCCTATACAAGAAGGTGGTTGGATCATTTAGGTACCTATGCAATAGTCGACCAAATATCAACTTTGATGTAGGAGTACTGAGCAAATTCATGCATGATCTAAGGAAGTCTCATCTGCTGGATGGAAAAAGAGTACTAAGATACATCAAGGGAACCTTGAGGCATGGTGTATTCTTCTCATATGGAAGATAGAAAAGCAAAGAAGAGGTGATAGAATTTTCTTATTCAGACTAGCATGGTGACAGACTGGATAGGAGGAGTAGCATGAGTTATGTCTTCAAGTTTCAAGGAGCTTCGATCTCTTGGATCTCTAAGAAGCAACCTGTTATGGCTCTGTCTAGTTATGAGGCAAAATATATTGCTAGTTGTTCAGCTGCTTGTTAAGCTGCTCGAATTGAAGTTGTACTGACTGAACTTTGTGTGAATATTCAAGTACCAATCGAGCTCCTTATTGACAACAAATCTGCAATAAACTTAGCAAAGAATTTTGTCTCTCATGGAATACCCAAGCATATTGAGACAATGTTTCATTACATAAGGGAGAACAAAAGTAGGTTATCAATGAGATATTGTCCTACCAAGGACCATATTGTTGATATCTTGACTAAGGTTGTAAATGGACAACAATTTTATAAGCTGAAGATAGACATGAGAGTTGTGGCATTTGATTCAGAGGGTGGAACGACTTCTGGATCACTAGCCTCTGAAGCTTAGATGGCTTCTGAACCATCATCCTCTGAAAGAGTCATAGGTGGGAGCTACTTCTGAACCTCTGAACCTCTGAAGCACTTTCTAAAGAGTGGTTGGAGTCTGAAGACACAAAGTCTGAAGTATCAGCTTCTGATGTGTATCACTTGGTGAAAGTTTGAATTTATGGAGAATATTGTGTATTAATTCAAACTTAGTTAGTTAGTTAATTATTACTGGTGTATATATAATAACTATTTGTGTAGTTGTGTAACTGTAACTTTCCCTAACAGAACTCTCATTCAATATTCATTATTCTATCTTTTCTTTTGTTCCTCTCCAACACTCTCTCTATCTTTCTCTCAATTAACTTTCGCATTCACAAGGTGTAATAACACCAACACTATCTATTACAACGTGTGAGTGAGAAGCATTGGATAGACCAAACAAGACTTAAACTTAAATTTCATTGAATTGGAGAAGATATATAATAGAGTGCCTTGAGAGATTTTGTGAAAAATCCTTAAAAAACATAATTGTCTGTATTCAAACTATTCAAAATATGTTCAAAAGTATGCATAAAATTGATATAATTTTTATTTTACAAGTAGTTATTAAACTAATGTATAAATATATTGACTTTAATATTTGATGAACGAACAATAATTTTTTGTCACTCTATCTGTCTCTCTAAACCAAAAATATTAAATTTTGTTGACTTCATATATAACTTTAAAATAAGTTACTCCTCCTTATAAATAATAATTTTTACCAATATAGCCATCATATTTTTTTTATAAATCAATTCTAATTTTTATAATTTAAAAAACTATTTAATACTTTATTAAGTAATTTTGGTAAAACTACTGATTTAGTCCTTTAAGTTTTTTTAAAATATCAAATTAGTCCCTTAAAATTTTTTTTAACGTTTTGGTCCCTTTTTAAAAATCTCCGTTACAATAAATTGCAAACTGTGAGATGTTGGATCGAACTCAAGTATGGTCGAAGGGTAGCTTCTGGTTCGACAGGAATTAAGCATGAGGTTGAAGTCTGTTCGCATGCTGTTGTCGGAGTAATGTGTGTTGTAGTCGAAGTTTGTTCTAACATGCATTAGTTAATATTGCTAGGGTTTTTAGCATGTTGAATTGGGTCTTTCTTGTAAGCCCAATTGCTTAAGTTAGCTTGTACCCTAAGTTAGCTTGTAATGGGTAATTGTTAAAAAGTCCATTAGGTTAGTGTGCTATTTTTCTTATAAATAGGATGTTATTTTCTCAATTTTGACATAAGGAAAAATAGGAAAGTATAATCCTAATTTGAAGAGAGAGAGGCTATTTTGTTATTCTTGTATACTTGTAATCTTGTTCTAAGAGTAAGGAAAGAATATCGGTTTATAACCAATCCTTGTTGTTCCTTGTTGTTTTACCTTGTTATCTTGGTTAACTCTAACCCTTGTATGTTTCTTGATCAATAAGAAATCGTTTATACTTTGTTTCAAGGTATCCGATTCACAACACAAACTAATATACAATTTGAATTGGTTTTTCGCATTGATCACGAATATGCAATCAAATTTATCAAACAAGTTACGGTTTATGAGAATCAGGTAAAAATGGATGAAATACATAAGGAACAATCATCGATCCGACCAAAATACACAATCAAACATAAAACTAATTACGTATTTGTGGTCAACACGAAAAACCAGTTCAAATGGTATATGAGTTTATAATTTATTGTAACAGAGATTTTTTAAAAATGACCAAAATATTACAAAAAAAAAAACTTAAGCGACTAACTTGATATTTTAAAATAATTTAAAGAACCTAGACATTAGTTTTGCCAATAATTTCAAATAAACATATACAACAACAACCCAAGTTTATCTCGCTAAATGAGATCAATTATATGAATAAGAATTCGTCACAATGTTATATATCAAATACCATATTTCTATCTAATTCGTTAATCTTGAAATATTTCTTGACGTATCTTTCTTCACAATAAGTAAACTCTCCTATCTCTAGTTATTTGACTCATCTATATCTGCTCTATTCTCCTTATAACAAAATGTATACGATCTTCTCTCTAATATTGTCATTTCTAATCATTTACAAACCATTTAAACTTATTTTCAACCATCTTTTATTATTATGTGTTATCCGAACACTCTTTCTAATAATGTCAATTTTAATCTTATCACATCTAATCTTACCACACATCCAACGCAACATCGTTATCTCCACTACACTTATTTTATTTTCGTGTTGATTCTTAACCGCCTAACGTTATGTCCCTTACAACATCGCAAGTATTATCATAGTTTGATAAAAAAAGTTCTTCAACTTGAGTTCTTTTGTGTAACATAAACCTAGGAGGGCCTCTCCCATTTCAGCCACCGAACTTGAATTCAATGATTTATATCTTCTTCTATTTCTCCAACATTTTGTATTACGAATTTAATATATTTAAATTGTATGAATGGTTGAATGATATATTATCCAACTTTTATTTCTAAAATAGAAATTCTTCTCTTTTTATTGAACTTAAATTTCAAATAAACATATAATAAATTTTTAAAAATTTAAACAAATATGATGTAAATCATATATTTAATAATTAATTTATTATGACAATAATCAAACTTAAATTAGTATAACTATTTTATAATAAATTATTAAATAGAAAAACTCATTAAATGTACCTTTTTTTATAAATTTATTCTTAGAATTAGCATACCTTTTAAATTTTGGATCTCTTCGAATTTAGTCAAAAATTCTAAGTTCCATTTAATTTTAGACATGTTTTCATATTAATATTTTAGAATAACAGTTTTATTGTTTATTGTAATTTTTTTCTGACTTGAGAGTTTAGTCTTGTGTTGAGAATATCTGATTTATTAAATAAAAAGCATTCCTTTTATATCTTATACAAGACTTCTATTTTATTGATAACTACTTTTCAAATAAACATCTCAAACAATTAAATCCAAATTGTTTTTCTAAAGAGGAATCCTCATTGATTTATATATCTAACGTCGAAGACAAAGAGAATATTATTTTCTTCTACACGTGATTTTGATTAAAATACCAGTGTACGTAATTTCTATATATTGTCATTTGTCATATTCAACATAACAATCACCGGCCACTAACCTGTGTCTCTTCTTCAATGGCATGCAATTAATACTTGAAAATTATCGCTAAACTGATTGAGAATAAAAACCCTAATTGTTTACGTATGATGCATAATAATTGAATGGTTTGATGTATTTGACAATGAAATTTGAAACCCCACATCATAAGTACGTGTCCTCTATACGTGGCATATATATTACTATGTCACGTCGAAAGATAGTATTGTTAATATTACGAGTTAGACCTTACACCTCTAATGCTGTCTCTGCAAATTCATTTATCAAAATTTTGAAATTTATATTTCAACGGTCAAAATTTCAATTTTGTAGGACGATACTGGAGATTACGCACAATTATCGGAATTTTCAAAAACAGTGAGCTTTTATATCGAGCTTTTCAAAATTTCGGGTATTTCATACTAGAAATTTTAAAATTTTCGGTGTTTGTATTGAAATATATATCGAAAATTTTAAATTTTCTGTGTTTACATTGAAATGTATATTGGAATTTTCAAATTTTTCGATACAGATCCCATTTTTTATTCCTAGTTATAAAAATCTGGTTTTCTGCCGGAAGTTCTGAAATTTTCGGTATATTCCATGGTTTTGGTACCTGGAATTTTAAAATTTCTAATATGTGCAGAAACTTTGTTTTGTACAAAGGCATAGACGACACTATTGCTGGAAGAGTTGTTGATCGAGCGACAGACCGGAGTAGGGCTTCCAGGGGTGCTGATGTTGAGTCTTCCCAGATACGGACAGGACGAGTGGCCCGAACCGATTCACATCGGAAGCACTTGCCCGAGCAAGATCATTTTCGGACACCTCGTTGCACTCGACGTCGACCGGTACTATCAGTAGAGGAGCCTAGAGATGAAGTGGTGCCAGATGCTATTGTTGTTGATTCGATGGATGATTCGGTGGTTGAGGAGGTTGCATCTCTGGTTGTTGAGTCGGTAGTCGAGCCGATTGTTGAGGAGGTTGGTTTGGAGAAGGTTGCTCAGATGGTCCAGCCAGATGCTACTATTGCTGATTTAGTCCCATCGGTTACTGCTGACACGAAGGTTACTGCTCCTTCGGCTGAGCTCTCTGTGCACACTGATGGAAGTTCCCTAGAGGACCCATCAACCGTTTGGTGCTTACAGAGTATGTTGACCATGTGGTCTTACGACTATGGCATGGCGAGGCATATGTCTTTTATGTTTAACTTTAATTTTTGTTTATATATGTTTGTCGTAGGAGGTATCAACTAATTTGTTTATATGCTTTTGTCACAAGAGTGACCCAAACTGAAAGTGACATCGCATGGATCGAAAATGAAGGACTTCCCAATGATTCTAATGCCTGAGCAGGTCATTCGAATTATACGGGAGTTACAGCTGCTTGGTTTTTCCCACTGCTCCTTCACCATGCTTGACGCTCCATTACTTAGTGCGTTTGTTGAGAGGTGGCACAAGGAGACATTTTAATTTCATATTCTGTTCGGGAAGATGACTATCACTCTGGATGATGTCTCTACATTGTTCCATCTCTCCATCGGCGACAAATTCAGGACGACTCTTATTCTTAGCATGACCCTTGCATGTTAGAGTGTTACGTGGGATTTTGGATTGTCTGATGCAAAGGTGCATAAGAAGTTTAGTGAGACCAGGGGCGCACATCTTCATATGTCTTGGCTTCGGAAGATATATGATCAACTTGTAGTTGCTGGGAGGTATGAGGCTGCTGCTAGGGCATACATGCTACATATAGTAGCATGTACTCTCTTTGCAGACAAGTCTGGTGTTTATATCGATGCTCAGTACACATGCCTTTTCAGTAGCCTCGAGGACACCAGTTGGACTTAGGGGTGTGTTGTGTTATCCCTTATGTATACAACCCTTAGAGTGGCGACGATCTTTAAGACCAAACAACTTGCTGGCTATTTGAGTCTGTTACAGGTATACTTGAAATTATTACTTGTTGTTGATTTCTTATTTAATTGTTATGAATAGAATTTCTTATTTATTATTTGTTGTGTCTATGTTTTGTTATCAGTGTTGGACATACGAGCATTTCCCCATCATATGTGACAAAAGGGTGTTGCGTTGCGAGGTGGGGTCCCCACAGGTGAAGAGATGGAAGGTCATGCACGCATATCTCAGTGGTGTTGTTGAGTACAGGAGGATGCTCGACGCATTAACTGTAGATGATGTCATCTGGACGCCATACACTGGTCATATAGTCCACTGTGAGTTTGAGGAGTCGTATTTATATTCAGGTTATAGGCAGTGAAAAACCATGATTGCTAGATATTTGCTTGAGAGGTGTCTACGACAATATGGTTATGTTTAGAGTATCCCACGACCAGTTCCAAATATACCATCTTTAGGCACTGATTGGTGGTTTAAGAATAACTTCATCAGCTTTAGTAGTTCCATTAGAGATCGAGCAGTCACTGTTCAACATTCCTTGTAGTGTGAGGATGGTCATTTAGAGTGGTACTTCACTGTATCAAACCCTCACATCACCCCACCTACAACTGATGTTGGATCTTTTGATGTCGGGGTACCTGTTGATGATGTGTTGCTGCCACCTCCTCCAGCAGATGATGCCGATAACCAGCAGCACCTCCAGATGATTGCTGTTATTATGGGTAACCTCATGGGTTTGGTAAACCCAAATGGCGAGGTTTATACTGGATTATCTCGGGCTGCACACATAGTCTGTAGGGGACTATTTAGATATCTTTTGTATTATGTATTATTTGTATCATTTGTATATTATTCAGACATCTTCATTATAACTCTTTATTTTATAATATTATTAATCTTCCTTAAATTGCAACGTGAACTTTAACTAACATCTGACATTGGATTATATAACTTTAATAGAAAAAACTTAACACTACAATATGGTTAATAAATAAGAAAATGTAAACACTACGAGATGCTTCTAGACGTTTTAGCATCTCCATCATGTCCTCAACAGATCTTAAAAGCTTAACATCTAACTCAATCTGCCCATTTGTTATCCTACGGTGAAATGATTTCCCCACTTTCTTCACATCCTCGTCGGTCTTCAACTCAATAAGGTTGTATTTCACCCTCTCGTCAGTATCAATCCAATCTTCACAAAACTCGATCTTTCTCACCTTTATGTTATTGGTATCAGGCAAAAAATCATTCAACTTGAACGTCGAGCCACCAAGAGATGTGGTGCAATCTGAAAGCTGGAACTCTACAAGAGAAAAAGCTCCGTTGAAGTACACTTCTGCCTTAATCAAAAATTGAGGAAGAGACATTTTTTGAGATGTGTTTATCAAACAACATATGACCCCCTATTTATACAACTTTGCATTTACTTTGGACGACATAAACTGTCCGTGCAATCACAGTCATCCAAAACTATCGCTAAAATCCTGAACATCCAAAAATCAAACATATAACACTACTGGAAATTTTACTTAGATTGAAATTTTCAGTATCAGCTTGTAAATTTCAAATTTTTGGAACTGATTGGAATTTACCAAAAATTATGAAATTTCTGATATACCAGAAGTTTAGAATAACTACTGGAAATTTTGTCCAATATCAAAAATTTCATTATAACTATTAGAAATTTCGAATGAAAATTTGATTTATTTTTCACCCAAGAGCAAGTTTGAGAACATGAAGGATTGGGGATTGCCAAGTATAAAATAGGGGTGGTAGGTAAAATTCTCTAGTATTATCTCTTATAAAAAATCTTATTAATGTTAACTATAATTAGGAAAAATTATGCTTAACTTTTATTGGAAGCAATGATAAGTTTTAAATCTTGAAATAGAAATTAAAGAATATTGACTTTTACATTTTATATGGTCATTTCGAGGGTTCATTATTTCTTTTAAATCTCTAACTGTCCATTTACGCATTTGATACTTTTCGATCATTGGATCAAGATAAAATGATTACTATTTTAAATTAAATATTATTTATTTAATATAAATTGCAAATTATAATTAAATTTAAACAACTTAACCTTGATTCAACTAGTGATAGATTCAGAAATTTTAATTAGTGGGAGCAAATTTTTATTATTATAATTTTACATAAAATTTAATTTGTTTAACAATAATAATTTATTATAATTATTGTTTGTACCCTTAAGTTTTTTTTTATATCAATAAAAAGTAATATAAATTCTACAGTTTTATAAATTATTTATAAAATTTTCTATTTATTTAAATAAATAAATAAAAATGATAAATACAATAATTTATAAGAAATTTTAAAAAGTTATTACAGAAATACTTATTATTATCTATATAGATAATAGTATTTAATATATACTAAAGAAAAGAATAGGAGAATATTTAGTGGGGACAATAACTAATTTTTTATGGTATCAATATAAAAATTATTAAGCATTTATTAGACATACAATTAAATGAGTGGGGGCAACTGCCTCCAATTTAGTACACCTAGATCCGTCCCTGGATCCAACGATTATAAATATCACACATATATGAAATGCGAGAAATTATCACTACAATAAACTTGAATCTAGTTGGAGACACCATGGCAAGCAACTAGTTTAAAAAATTATTTTATATTTTATCATATCTTTGTCCTTTTTTTTTTCTTTTTCCTCTATACTTGATTAAGTAAATATTTAACGCGCCTATAAACAAAAGCTAGGATTTTCAGCTTCTTAAAATCAAGTGAATATTGTATTGAAATGCGAGAATTGTACAAAAAATGTCAATTCAAATATGTTATAAGTCTCAAACATCTTGAGAAAAAATGTTATATTTTAAGAGGGGTTGTTATATATCGGTTATAATCTTGATTCTGATAGAGATAATAAAAGGGAATGATGTTACATGCTTCTTCCCCAGGACAAAAATATAACTAACTTTCTTTTGATTGTTGTTATACCTTAAATTTTGTTCCCAAATTTTTTTTATTTACATGTAATTCATCTGGATCATAACCACTGCATTTGGTTATTAAGTCTTATTAACATGCATTAGTCAAAATCAACAAAGAAAAAGTCAACAGTTTGACATTTCATCTGGTCATGCATATGGTTAGTTCACACATCCATTTCCAAACATGTGTGGCATCATTTGTATTTGTATTCCATTATGTACTCATCTGATTTAAGATTTATGGACTGTCATTTGAAGTATTAGTTGAAATTTTGAATAATTGAGTCATATAAGTTACATAAGTTTGGCCCATGCATACACTCTCCATGAGCCATTGATAATCATTCATTTTAATTGCATATACTTTGTTTTGGGACTTATTGGTAAAGGAAATTCCAATTTCAAACTCACAAAGTAATAAATTTCAAAGTCTAAAATTTGAATTTAAAATAAAACATGCTCATTCTCTTTTCAAATATTTTCAAAGGTTACAATTAGCTATATATTGCATCATAATAAAGTGTAAACTTAGCATTTGTACAATTAAAATTACATTTTTTTTGTACATTTGAATCTAGTTTGTCTACATTTGAACTACGCCTATTTTTCCTACAAGTAAGGCCAAGTTTCCATTTGTGCAAGCAATCTTTAAACTTCCACCATGATTCATTTTATTTTATCCATCACAAAGAGAGCTTCCATCCCCATTTGGAACCACTTCATACTTTGAGAACTAGTGAACAAAAAGAAGAATATTCAGTTAAAGGAAAATTAGTATCATTCCCCATTCAAATATACACTACATATGTTGATAAGTTCACACAAGGCAATGCAAGAAAGTTTGTTATGCAGCAATAGGGTATACACAAATTCGTGAAGCCATAAACATATTTTAAAATAAACTGTACTCAAATTTTCACAAAGGGACGCACACAAAAAATCCAAAGCTAAAAGCACTCAAAGCATCGAATACTCACAAATTCCTAACCTAAAATTTACTACAACTCATTTTTTCCTTAAAGTTGTTAAGAGTTTCATATCAGAAGCTCTTAATAACTGAGTTATACCATCATAGCAACAACAAAAACATAGAAGCAACAAACACAATCATAATCATAGAAAGGGGTAGAAGAATGACTTATCAAACAAAAGAAAAGATAGAAAAAAAGGACCTTACCTTGAGGATCTTCACTCTGAGAACGTCCAGATTGGCACCTCATTCTGCTTCTTTTGCGTTTTTGTTTGTTTCATTGTTGTAGGATGCCTTTTAATCATTTACATGTATTTAATTTCTTTGTATATGTGTTTGATTGGGATGACTTATATTTTTAGAGGTTAGGGTTTTCTCCACTTTGTACTTGATTTAAGGGTGAAGGTGTGAAAAGTACACAAGAAGGGGGATTGAATTGTGTTTCACGTTTTCTTATTATTTAGCTTCTGATCAGAGTTTCAGAATTAAAACTGATGTTCAGATTCTGAGTTAATTCATCTGGTAGCGGATACAACAGAAGTAGACAAAATAACAGCAGAAGACACAAAATATTTATACTGGTTCCTCCTCTAACTGAGAGCAATCCAGTCCCCTTGTCTCATAAGATCTTTTCATTATAACCACTTCATGATTACAATCGCTTATGCTTCTGCATAAGACTTTTACAACTGCTCAGACCAAGTGTCTAAGACTTCCCTTGCTTAGAGTACATGTCTAAGTTTTAACCTTTGTTCACACCATCTGACTGAGCTGTCTGCTCATATGTCTTTTGGTTGAGACTTCCCTTTGCTAAGAGCACATGTCTAAGACTTCCTTTACTCACATCCTCTAGCCGAGCCACTTGCTCTTCTGGCCATCCAGACTAATACTTCCCTTGCTCAAGCTGCACTCAATATTTCTTGCTCTCGCCCCTCAGACGGATACTTTCCCACTTGCTCAATCAGACTAGCTGAATAAGATTTTCACAGCTCAAGCACTTAAGCAATGAGACTTACGTGGCTTAAGCATTTTGACTCAAGACTTGTTGCTTAAATCCCAATGAGACAAGACTTTTTGCTTAAGCACATAGCAGAAGACTTAATCTAAACTACTAAAGGCTCGGCAGAATAGAGAACAAGGTATACATGATGCAAGCATCAGAGGTACAAGAGATCATCATAACAAAGACCTAAAGTACTTAAGATTTATAATATATACAGGGGTAAGAAATCTTAAGGCTTTTACAATTACAATCTAAAATAGAAAATCTGCATATTACATAGAGTTGACAATTGCTTGATCTTGCTACTCCTTCAACAGAAGAATCCTTATTAAAATTCAAGCTTGAATCTTCAAACATATATATAGCCTTTCTAGAAACTAGTTATTGATAAGGTGACTTGATCAAGTGTCTTTCCTTTTGCTCCATAGTACAAGAGATGTTGAAGATGGATGCATAATAGATTTTGAATCCAGTGTGTAACACGTTTAACCTTTAAGTATTCAAGAGGTTCTGTACTAATAAAGTCGTTGAGAGCTGACATCCATAGAACGCACCATCTTTTCTTAATCCTTAAAATCTTGTAGACTCGAGCTAACAGGATGATAAGACAATACAGCTTGCTTTCAGTAGTACGGATAGTCTAAAGCTTTATCACCAACTCTGAATGCTACTAGATACTGATATACAATTACTAAGTGTAGAAATTCATCTGAATTCTAAGGCCTTCAATTCAGAGTCTTCGTCAAACCACACTAGTAATTCTTCTTCAGACTCTGTCACCAGAAGCTAGCAGTGAAGCAACTCCAAGTGTGTCTAAGTAAAACAGATTTTGATTATTTATGTACAAGAACCTGCATAAATAAAGCACACATAAAATAAACCATTGTTCTTTTAATACTTTTGCTATCATCAAAACTAAAAGAGAATATATAAAAAAAAAAATCTTGTTCTAACAATCTCCCCATTTTTTATGATAACAAACACAAGTATATAAAGGAAAATGTTGGCCATTTAATTTTCTCTGCAACAACAGGGTATGAGGTTTATAAGCTCCCCCTGAGTCTGATAGTTCACAGGTAAGTTTAATTTACTCTAGCATTAAGAACCATTTTTCAAGAAAAATAAATTAGTCTTCTTAGTAACATCAGGGTTTGAGGTTTGTAAGCTCCCCCTGAGTCAAACAGTTCCAAAGTTAAAGTTTGTAAGCTCCCCCTTAGTTCCATATTTAAGAACACCAAGATAAAAACATCTTAACTCCTTTGGGAAACACCAAAATACGAGGTTTGTGAGTCTCATAGGCTAATTCAGATGTTTGTAAGCTCTTTCTTAAAATTATGTACAAGAGAGTTAAAATATGTTGTCGTTTTTAACTTTCCTTGGCAACACCAGAATATGAGGTTTGTAAGCTCCTTCTGGATCTGATAGGCTAAGTCTGAGGTTTGTAAGCTCTTCCTTAGACCTATGTACAAGAAAGTTAAAAATGTGCCCTGGGCAAGGTATCAGAAAATAAATGACTAATATTTACAGGACATGTATTCAATGGGTTCAGTTTCCACTTAAATACTTACTATTATTTCTCTCCCTTTTGTCACATCAAAAATAATAAAAGGAAAAGAAGGAAAGATAAAAAAACATAACTAATAAATATAACTCAGATCATCATTACATGATCAGTTTCCAAAAATGAAGAATAATCAAGTAATAAGAGTCATTAAGGTTTGTAAAATGCACGCTTTAAAGTCTTAGTGGTTGTTACTATTCCAAGAATTAAATAAGGATTAAGTTTAGACTCTTGGTATCCACATAAGTCATTATAAAAACATCCAACTCCTAAGTCATTCTCATCAATCACCAATCCTAAGGATATGAAATCAGCAACCGAGAGTCATAATGCATCTGTCGTGACATATGCAACCGAGAGCTTTACAAGCTTGACAATCCAATCCCCTCAAAGGCTAGTTGCTTCTGAGTCCTCTACAATTGTACCTCTGCTCTCAACACAACTTACTTCTGAAGAGGCTACTTCAGCGGCATCTGAACAACCTTCATTGTCTTTTTTTATCATATTTATTTTCTTTTTGTTTTATTTTTTGGTTAATTATTCTACTATTTTATTTTTTATTTTTATTATTTTACTTTAATAATAATTTGTAAAAGTAATAATAACTGTATTTTTTAATATTATATTTTATTATTTATATATTTTATTGATTTTATTTCTTTCTTTCTGTACATACATGGATGTAAATATTTATATTTATTCTTATGTAATGCATGTTTTTTGTTTATCTCTTTTTTTAGATCATTTAGATTGATGATTAATGATTAATTAAAAAACAAAAAAAAGAGACTTTTTAGAACCCTAATTCATTTAACAACACCAACCTCTCATTATCATTCACACCTTTGTTTTATTTTGATTTATTTATTTATTTATTAATAATAATTAATTTTCAAATTAAATTCAACTCACTTTTACATAAAAAAATCCAAATAATTTATTACTCTTACTAGTATTTAAAAAAAAACAAATCATTTTGCAACACAAATCAAAACGCTTGATAAATATCAATTTCCTTTTCTCAAAATAAAATATAAACCAACTAACTTAAATATTTTGAGCATTTTCAATAATAATGGATTAAAAATGACTAGTTGGATGTAATATCCAATCCTAGTCTCAAATACTTAGGCACACTAGTTGTAATAACTTGTCCGTTCGAGTATTCTCCTTCCTCTAAAAATTCATCGAATGCGTCTTTTTCTTTCACAATAAAATGGACTAAAAAGGACAAGTTAGGTGTAATCTCTAATCATAGTCTCGAATACTTAGACACAAGTTGTAATAGCATGCTCGCTCGACTATTTGTCTTCCACTTAAAAATATTCGTAAATATTTCAAACCTTTTCACAATAAAAAAGGATTAAAAAATATTAGTTGGATGTAATATTCAATCTTAATCCCGAGTATTTGGACCCATGTTGTAATGGCTTACCCGTCTGAATACTTGTCTTCCACCTAAAAATAATCCAACACGTTCAAACCCATAGCCTTTTTGCTTTAAAATTCAAACCCTTTTCATAAACGAAAGATGTTTCGTCTCGAGATGATGTAAAACAATGCTTTGTCCTTATATGTGTGAGCAAGCTAGCGATGTTTTCCCGCAAATATTGATATGTATATCTATTCTACTGTGATACAAACATCCCATTTCTCCATTATTTTGGGTAGTAAGCCATGTTTTCTATTGTGTAATGTTGGCTGCGAGATGTATATCTTGTATGGTTGGCATGAAAGCCTCACATAGAAGAGATCTTCATGAGGATATTATTTGTATGAAAATTAATTTGCGATAGGCAGAAATATTTTTATGTTGGATCCATGACTCTAGGAACCTTTATTACAACCCCAGACCTGACCTGGTGAGAACCTTATGTGAAGAGCAATCTGAATTGTCCTCCGTCTGTACCTGAGACCTTCGAAACTATATTGCCTAAACAAAAAATTCATGGTATCTCATTGCATCCATTTATATTCCATTGCATTTGCATAAAAAAGAAAATGATGAAGCTCTTAGTATCTGACATTTATTTCCGGAATTTGAGTTATCTACAAGCATTTAACAATGAATTCAGAAAGAATGAACACTTTTTTATTCAATTTCAAAGAACTCAAAATTGAAAGCTTGAATATTTTGAGCTCCAAACTGACTACTATTAAACGCAACAATTTTAGACCTGATTATGGGGAGATTTTAGACCTTTTGACTGAGAAGATGGACTTGCAGGCTGTTATTACTTTAGTCCAATTATATGACCCATCACTCCATTGCTTCACATTCTCTAATTTCCAGTTGGCTCCGACCTTGGAAGAATTTTAGAGAATCTTGGGGCGAACATTGAAAGAGCATAATCATTTTGCTAAGCTATGCGGGGTTCCTACTCTATAGAGGATAGCTTTAGCTTTGGGTCTCGATGTCATGGAAGTGATATCTAACTTGGACACCAAAGGGAGTTTGAAGGGTTTCTTGAGTAAGTTCATGGAAAGTCAAGCCATAGAATTAGAGAAGGTTGTAAATGGGAATGCACTCAAATTCATTATAGCCCTCTTAATCTATGGGATTGTAATATTCCCCAACATCGACAACTTTGCGGGCAACTTGGACATTGAAGTATTTCTTGCTGGAAACGACGTGCCTTCTCTTATAATTGATGTATACTACTCTCTCCACACTCGGCATTGGACGAAAGGTGGAACTCTCCTATGTTGTGCTTCACTTCTTCATGCTTGGATCATGATTCACATGCCGCAAGAAGGCCCTTATGTCTCCCAGGATCTCAAATGGCCTCAAAGGTTGGCATTCATTACCTCTAGCACTATTTAGTGGTATAAGTGAGATTTGGAGACAAAGGACATTATCCTTAGATGTGGGGACTTCCCCAATGTGCCGCTAATGGTAACTTGAGGGTGTATCAACTATAACCATGTTTTATCCATGAGGCAACTTGGATACCTAATGGAGAGTCCACCAGATGAAAAACTCCTAGAGGCATTCATATTACATGACATTGAGATAGAAAACTTAGTTATGAAGAATGTACAAAGATCTTGGGGAAGGATCAATACAAAGGGCAAGGAGTTGGGAAAAAGGAATTGCATTTTCAGAGAACCTTACATCTAACGGGTAAAGGATAGAGTCTAGGAGATTAAACTTCCTTTCATGTTTGATTCCTCCACTTTCCCACATATTCCTGAGCCTATTCCTATCTTTATTGAAGAGTTTGAGGAGATTAGAGATAGTATCCAAATACTTGAATTAGAAAATTCATAGTTACAACTCAAGCTTGACCGAACCACCTGAGAAAATAAAGAGTTAAAATGTGAAGGACAAGAAAAGGAGAAAGCACTCATGGAGAGTAACAAGAGGGTCAGATATGAAGAGGACAAGAAAGAATGGAGAGGATATGTTCTCCAAGGAGCTGGTATTAAACTTAAAGCCAGAATAAAGGGTTGACCAAGGCTAAATGCACCATTTATGAGCCGCAAAGAATGGTAGATATATCTACCCAAATGCAAAAAGAGTCGAGGTTGGAATTTGAGGCACAAATTCACAATCCCAAGTTAGCCCTCAAAGAGTACAAAGACAACATATCTCTTGAGCTTTTGAAAAGAGAAGAGATGAAGCAAACTCTTGTACACCAGAAGCACTAAATAGAGCAAGCACTTGAGAAGATAAATAATCTCAAAGAACAAGGCGAGAATCAAGGAGCAGAATATCTGGTCCTGAAGAATGAAAGCAAGTATTCAGAAAACATGTACAAAGGAATGGGAGTCTCCATGGCTTAAAAGTAAGCTACCATCAATGATTTTTGCAGTCACTACCTTGAATATAAAGACAAGTGCGAAACTTTTCCACATTTGCAAATGAGATCATTCAAGATCTTCCTGAAATTATGCAAAGGGCTCATGATATCATGTTTAGAGAGAACACCCCACTCGAGGTATTTCACTTTGTAAAATTTTGTAAGATGATGTTAAAGTGACTTACAACTAATCTTACGATAATCCCTATAGTGAAAATTTAGTTTTAACGACTCTTTTGTACTTGAATTTATTCAAATGAATGAAAAAGATATTTTTGTTAGCTTCATTAGTGTGTTTTCTTCTTTACTTTTATATATGCTTGCAATTAACATAAATGTTTTAACATTCCTAAAAATAAATAATAAAGATAACCAAGACCTTTGCATAAAATTGCATACATACCTTCCTCTAATCATCAAGTAAAAACTTATTCCCTCTTTATTTCCCTAGTTCCAAGCTGATCCCTCAACACCAATATCTCACTCGAGCCAACACTTGAAGGAAAATGGAAAATATTCAATAGGAGAATGCAAAAACCAGGACATAAATAGATGAGCTAACATGGAACATGAATAAAATCATGGAGATGCTGCAAACTTTGACAACCAAAGAAGCTCTTCTACAACAAATAATAGTTTTTGAGATTACTGTTGTTACTGTAGACCCACAACTTTCTAGAGAAGTAAACGTCACATGGATAGAGTTTGACATGCCTCCAAATTATTCTCCACCATTTGAAAACACTCAAGGGGTTGGTCATTCCACTTAACATGTTGTGCCCATGCCACTCGTTGTTGAAACGCGCCCAATCATGCACACTATCGCATAGACTCAATTTGATAATCCTCATATGATCTATAATTTATATTAACCTCTATATGACGATATGGAAAATCAAGGTGAAATCAAATGAGAAAAAGAGCATTTTCATACTCTAGAAAAGAGGTTGAGGGCTATTGAAGGTGACAATGTCTTCGGTGCTGCTGCTAGGCATATGTGCCTAGTATCCTGTCTAGTAATTATGTTCAAATCAAAGACACCACATTTTGAAAAATACAAGGTTCACACATTCCCAAAGAGACATTTTATAATGTATTACTGAAAGATGGCAGCCCACGTAGAAGACGACAAACTGATGATCCACTGTTTTCAAGATAATTTGAATGTTGCTTCTTTAAAATGGTATATGAGCCCTGAGAAGAGTTGTATCCAAAGCTTCCAAGACTTGTTAGAAGATTTTGTAAAGCACTATAAATACAATATGAACATGGCTCCGAATAGACGCCAGTTGCAAAGCATGTCTCAAAAGGACAAATAGTCTTATAAAGAATATGTGCAACAGTGGAGAGAATTGGTTTCTCAAGTGGAACCATCAATAGATGAAAAGAAATTGACTGATATGTTCTCACACACGATGCAACCCGCATTCTACAATAATATGGTGGGAAGTGTATCCTTGGGTTTTGCTGACATTGTCACTATAGGTGATAGAATTGAACAAGGGTTGAAGAATGGTAAAATTACCAATGTTGTCGGATCTTCCAGTAGTATGAAGAAATTTTCTAGAGGCTTTTAGAAAAATAAAGAGGGAGAAACAAATGTTGTGTCCACTGATAGAAGAAAACCCAGTCAAGGAGGGAAACAACATCATTTTGTTTACTAGTAGCCCGCCTATCTAACACAATATTTTTAGAAACCCTACGTCGCATTCGTTGCACTAGCCATCAATTAGCAACAAGCATCTGTTTATCAACATGCCCATACACCACCTACTTACCAATAAGCACATATGGCACCAACTTATCAGCAGCCTATAGTGCAAGCTCTCCATCAACAGAATGCTTCTAATCAGAATAAGAATCAAAGAAATAGATTTACCTTTCATCCAATTCCTATGACCTACAATAAGCTATATCCATCATTGATTCAGAAAGGTTTGGTGGTTCCTAGGCCTCTTTCTCCTCTTCCGGATCCTTTTCCTCCATGGTACAATCGTAACGCCTATTGCATTTTCCATGAGGGATCCCCGAGACATGACTTAGATAGTTGCTATGCGTTGAAGATCAGGGTGTAAGAGCTAATCAAAAGCAACATTTTGACCTTCAAAGTGTGGGAGCCAATGTAAAGAACAGTCCTTTACTTGTGCACGGTATCCCTACTGTCAATGTTTCACATATAGATTCTTCCTCACATAAGTTTCATTCATTTACTATTTAATCTTCTGAGGATCGCTCAACTACAGATTGTGTTCTTTTGAAGGAAACTATTGGAGTTATTTGATAGGAGTTTGATTAAGTTAACGATTCTTCACTCTTTGAGCTTACTTCTTCATCTTTAATTAATTGAACTAGCTCGTTCAATTTCTCTGTGATTTCTTTATTTCTTGATTTTTCCTTAAATTCATGAAGCCTCCCATCTTTTGATTTAAGGATTAGACTAAACTTCCAATTCTTAACTCTTAGACATTGGTTAGCAACAAACATTCCAATATAGTTTTTAATATTTCTAACCTTTGAAAAACATTTAATGATGGTATCTTCATCTTCTTCGCCTTGCGTGTTTATCTTCTCCTGGTCGATACTTGGAGATACTACATATACCATCTTGGAGAAACTACATATATCATTTTAAGAGTATTCCCACATTTCCTTGGTGGTTTTGAAGTTTTGAACATAAAATAATTTACTATCATCTAGAGACATGACTATGAAACTCTTGGTTTTGAAAACTATTTCAAACATTCTCTTTTTTTCTTTAGTCTAAAGGGTAACAAATTTAATCACTACTTCTCCATTTATTTGGTGAGTAGGATAAATGAACCGTTAACTATACTTTCCTATGATTCATAATTAATACATTGAATAAATATTTTTAACCTAACTTTCCATTATTCAAATGTACTATTATACAAGTGGTGGTGTGTTTAGAAAGGATCCCTTTAAAGGTGTGTTGGAAGTCATCTTCCTCCTGAGATGATTAGTCCTTAAACAAAGTGAGTCTATGATGCTAGAGGTTGGACATGTGACTCCGCACACAAGAGGGAGGGGGTGAATTGCGTGTTTTAGAAAAATTTAAGTTTGAAAAGCTTTTCGGATTATTATCAGAGTTTGAAAATATTTTAGAAATGGTTTAGAAATAAGCAACGAAAAATAAAATTTAGAAAATAAAGTGTGGAAATTAAAAGTTAAGGGAAGAGAGGAAAATACCATAAGTTATAGAGGTTCATTAAAAAAGAGAAAAAGACCTACTCCTCTCTCCAAGATTTGATTCTTGAGAGTATCAAATAGTCTTAAGAGCTTTTAGTAGGTTAAACTATTAAACACCCTTATACAGGGAAAATGAAGTTTGTGGCTAACTTCCAATCAAACAATAAGCATAAAGAATTAGTGATTCTTCCTTCCAAGCGATGGATAGAATCGATTAGTCTCCTTTCCATAACAAATTTGGAGTTGTTAGTCTTTGAGCTTCAACCAAACCTTGGTTTTATACCAAGCTTTTAATATCAGGTTGAGCTTAAACTGAACCTTGGTTTTATGCCGAGCTAACTAAGAATATGTGAGATTTTAACAGTGGGATGATCTCGAACCTAATCAGAGACTTGATCACACAATCCCTAAATAAAAACTTTTTATGGGTTTAGCTTCTAACCCAAACAAATTATCCCTAAATGGATTAAATTTTCAACCAAGATAAAAACCAAACTTCCTTGGTGAACTTACAAACTATCCTCTCATAATTACAACATCCTCACTCGTAAAACAACATTCTTGAAAATGCTACGACTAAACTTTAGTGAGAGAAAGTAAACAAAAAAATATTTTTAGAGAGGGAACGAGAAGTGAGTAATTAAATCATGTTTGTGGATGTTGAAATATATAGGAAGGGACCTTTATTTATATGCTAGAGTTTGAAAAAATATTTATGGCCAATAACGCTGACCAATCGATTAGCATAACACTAAATCGATTGGTAAGCCTAAAATTAATATATTAATGAGTTGAAAAAGGAAAGAAAATATATTTAGTAGTTACCATTAATTAAGGCATTGTCCTAATCATTTAAGGTGCATTTTTGAACTTGTCCAATCGGTGGGAAACAAGTGGCAATTGATTGGCAAGAGTAAAAGCTTGCTCATAACTTTTCTTACCGTTTCTAACTTGTATGGTATGACTTCAAAGCATTTTTAAAAATATTTTCTTGAGAAAAGTATGTTTGAAAAAAAATTTTAGTGTGTGTGATTTTCCGTATAACTTTACGATAAAGCATTTATATTTTTATAATGCTATTCACTCAGACGTGTCAGAGCGAGCTTTCACACACTTTAATTCTTGTCAGATACTTCATTCTTATACACACTTGCTTGAGCTTGAGATAAGTCTTGAGTTATATTCCATTTTGTTGCCATCATCAAATTGTCAAGTTCATCAAATCCTAATGAATTGGCTGCGTCTTTAATCACTTTACATTTTACTTTAGATATTATCATTAAAGACTAGTTGTCATCATCAAAAGCATGTTCATATTTAAGATATATTCTTTGATTAATGACCTACAAAAAGAGGTTTCACACTTACCTCAGGGATAAGTCTAAGTTCTTGCATCCAAGAATGATCACCACATATTCTTTCAAAGTTTGGAGTGGGTAGCAGCGATAACTGGATCAATTGAAAAGAGCAACAAATATACAACAATATTAGTAGGCATGTCAAATAACCACATAGTCATGCACAATATTTTTTGTATGCAAATTAAATAAGACATAGATAAGAAACCAAAAACACCATCAATCTCAATCTTTGATTGTATGAATTAACTATAAGCGGTACTCTCAAGCAATAATAAAATGTTACTAATAAACGTTGTGAGATAATGGATGTCTTTCACATCAATCATTAGCCGCATGGAAAAACATATAATTACTACATACTTACTATCACAGGTATGCAATTATTCTGTCAAACTATGTCTTTCTTTTGATTATCCATAACAGTTCGCACAAATAATTACACACTACATCTTTTGTGATTGTGTTTTAATCAAATTTACACAACATATGTTACTTTCACAACTTGTTATTTCAACCAACTCAACCAAAATTACTAAACATTTTTAATTTAATAAATTAAATAGGAATATCTCAAAAATCACATAAATATTTTCAGCAAATGTAATGTCAAAATTATATATTTATCTGGTCTCTTAATAATCAAATAACTATTAAACTATTTTAGTTGTGCTAGAAAATGCTAACATAGTTTAATTTGAAAGATATAATTGTGTTTATGTTATGTATAGACTAGCAAAATAAGTTAGTTTTAATATAAGGGGATATAAAAAAGCTACTTAATAAAATAAAATAAACACATATTTTTAAAAAAATAAGTAGGCATGACAACGGGGTGGTCGGGGACGGTTTTTACCTTCCCCAAACCTAAACCTGAATCCCCAAATAATTCTCATTCACCATCCCAAACTCTAATGAGGATGGAGAATTCAAACTCAAACTTGTCCCAAACGGGTTCGAATATCTCAGCCTCGTCACCATCCATTTAATGAAATTAATTTTTTAAAATAAAAATATGTATTTTTTCCAAATCAAATCACATTACAAATAATAAAATAAAACAATCACAAAAAATTCCATACATTTTAAATATTTTAAATAATAAATACAAATCAAAATATCACAATATTTATCACATATTTAATATTCTAAATTATTCAAACTAAATAATAAAGTACATAATTTTTTCGTCAAATCCGAGACAGATTCGGATGAGTACCTATAAGATATTGATTATGTTGCCATGCATAGAAACAAACACATTTAATTGTGCTCAAATATACATAATTATGATATAACACCATTAAAAAAAATTGACGTAATTAACTGAAAAAAAATAATTTCGATTCAAAAGTTAATTCGGGGTGGTCGGGGACGGTTTTTACCTTCCCCAAACCTAAACCTGAATCCCCAAACAATTCTCGTTCACCATCCCAAACTCTAATGAGGATGGAGAATTCAAACTCAAACTTGTCTCAAACGGGTTCGAATATCTCAGCCTCGTCACCATCCATTTAATGAAATTAATTTTTTAAAATAAAAATATGTATTTTTTCCAAATCAAATCACATTACAAATAATAAAATAAAACAATCACAAAAAATTTCATACATTTTAAATATTTTAAATAATAAATACAAATCAAAATATCACAATATTTATCACATATTTAATATTCTAAATTATTCAAACTAAATAATAAAGTACATAATTTTTCCGTCAAATCCAAGACAGATTCGGATGAGTACCTATAAGATATTGATTATATTGCCATGCATAGAAACAAACACATTTAATTGTGCTCAAATATACATAATTATGATATAACACCATTAAAAAAAATTGACGTAATTAACCGGAATAAAATAATTTCGATTCAAAAGTTAATTCTTATGTTTTAGTTTATTATTATTATTATTATTATTATATTAATGTATGAAAATTTACAATCACAGAATTTCACATATCAAGTTTTTTGACAATGCTCTGCACTAATACATATAAAAAATTGAATATCAATTTTTGTTACGGTAATTTTAAAATCAATTATGATATTATTTATTAGAATTAAATTAATAATGATCAATTAAATATACATGCTCAATAAAGTATGTGAAAATCATATAGTCATACAAACTTATATAAATTTAAAGGATCTACAAATTGATTTTTAAAATATTTGGAACTATATATCAAGAATATTTTTTTTAACAAAAATTCTAAATCAAAGAGGTTAACAAATGAACAATGAACAATCGATGACTTGTGGCAGATACTCCTAATACCTTGAATACTCTTTAAAAAGGAAAAAGAGATAAATCATGTGTATGTTTTTTTTTATAAGCAAAAAAGTATATTATAAACAAAAGGGTACCAGGGGACCCCAACCCATATACATTCTTCAATAAAGGTTATACTCTTAGATCTCCATAACTTAAGAATCTAATAAGAAATCTTCCAAGAATTAAAGAAAAATGCAAGGATAATTGCACCACTCATAATAAGAACAATTCCCATTAATGGTTTTTGACTTTCCTAACCACCACCAAGAATTAAGCACAATCCGTTGTATCATTAATTCAGTGTCTCCGATTTTATCGTTGAAGAGATTTTGGTTTCTCTCATACCATATGCTCCAAAAGACGATACACCAAATACCGACCATGTTAGTAATTGAAATCTTTTATAAAGTGATTTGAATCCACGATCGCAAGTGATCACAACACGACGATGCACTTATCCCATCGACTCCAAACCAATGGCATATGAATCTCCAAACCAACTTGAATTTGATACAATCAAAAAACATATGATGTGCATCTTCTTCACATAAAAAATATAATACACAAACTCTTTCATGGGGATTAGTAATGGTACCTCGTATCGCCAAATTACAGCGGGTAGGTAATTTATCTAGTATCAAGCGCCATACAAAAACTTTGATCTTTAACGGAATTGTATCTTTCCAGATTAGTTTCAAAATGCACTCCCGCTCCTCATCCCTCATCGAGTTCCCTTGTTCAACTAGTAGCATGTAGTAGAAAGATTTAACAGTGAAATATTTCATGCATAAGTATGGCCACACCACGACGTCCCGACACGTGAACTTCGGGCAAACCCCGCACAACAGTGACCGTAATGAACTTGCTTCCACCTGCAGTACCGAATCCTCACCTGAGATATCACTGTCAAACTTCCAACACCAACAATCTTCAATCCACTGGCCCATTTGCTTTACATATCCTAATTGCAGATTCGATTTATTGAATAAGTTTGGATAAAGCAGCTGCAGCGGTTTATCACCATACCATTTTGATTTCCAAAATAAGATTCTACTTCCATCACCAAGAGTGTGCGTTAATTGATCAACAAAATTACCTTTAGTTGTATCTTCATTAAAATACATTATATCTTTCCATCACAAGGAGTGTGATTTTGCATTCTTAACATTTTCTTTGGACATAATAGTTTTCACAACATCGCCATATCTCTCGTCGATAATTCCTCTCCAAATAGCTCTTGCGTCGTTAAATAATCTCCACAACCATTTGGCAAGCAGCACTTTGTTGAACAAGTTAACGTCTTTGACCCCTAATCCACCATTAGCTTTTGATTTGCAAACCGATTTCCATTTTACCCAAGCAATGCCTCGCGACTATTTTGAACCACACCGCAAGAACTTTCTTTAGATATCAACCATGGTTAAACTATCCTAGGAACTTTGAGAAATAACATATAATGGATCGGGATGTTGGTAAGTACAATGTTGATGAGGGTGATTCTCCCTCCACATGGACAATATCTTAGCTTTCCATCTCACTAATCTTCTCTTCAAGCAATCTATGACCGGTTGGCTAAAATTCAAGTCTCTAATGGCAGACTCTAACATATATCCCCAGAAATTTAAAAGGCATAGAGCTAATCTTGCAACCTAAGAATTGTTGTGCCGCATATATGTATGTTTCCTCTACTTCAATACCAAATAAAAAACTCTTTGCAATGTTGATTTTGAGCCCTAAAATCATTTCAAACCCCTTAAGGATTGTTTTTAGTGCCCAAAGGTTGGACCACGCACTGTCGCAAATTAAGATAGTGTCATCTACGTATTGAAGGATGTTATATGACACACTATTATTAATCTTGAACTGTTGAAGTAAACATGTCCCAATTGCCATGTTAACCAGTAGTGCCAATGATTCACTGATTATAGCAAATATAAGTGGAGATAAAGGATCTCCCTGATGAAGTCCCCGCGACACACTGAAATCACTCGATGGACTACCATTGATTAGAACCGATAAAGAACTATTCATGATAGTTCCCTCAATCCAACTCACCCAGATCTTCCTGAATCCCATAGCCAACATCGTGTTTTTTAGGAATGCCCAATCCACACAGTCATATGCTTTTTCAAAGTCTATTTTCAACAAAACACAACTCCTTTTGTCTCTATTTGCAAGATCCGCAATTTCGTTAAGAACCAATACACCATCAAGCAGTTGTCGCCCTTGTTTGAAGGTTGTTTGAGTAGCTGATATGAGTTTTCCCATGTAGCGTTTCAGCCGTGCAGCCAAGAGTTTTGTGATAATCTTATAAACACTTCTAATAAGAGAAACGGGTTTGTAGTCATCAAAATTATGAGGGTTATCCGACTTTGGGATCAATGTTAAGAATGATGAAGAAAAAACCTTAGGTAATCTAGCAAAAGATTGGAATTCCTGAATGCAACTAATGAAATCCGAGCCAATAATTTTCCAGCAATGCTTGATGAAATCCTCATTAAATCCATCGGGACCGGGACTTTTGTTTCCTCCTTCTTCAAATACAATTTCTCTTATTTATTTACTGCAAAAAATTTCCTCCAAATTGTTAGCCTCTTCCTGCGAGATACTTGTGATTCCAGAAAAATCAAATTTTGGTATACTATATGTAGCAGCCCAAAATCTCTCTTGAAAGTATTGTCTAGCAGCTCCTTTCACCTGTTGAACCTCATCTATCAATTCACCTTTCACGTTAATGGAAGAGATGGCATTGACCATGTTCCCGTGTTTCAAACTAACATGAAAGTACTTTGTATTTAAATCCCCGTCGAGAATCCATTTTGCCTTTGATTCTTAAGTTCTTCAAAAGATTGATTTGGGCCTGCTGTCTAACTTGTAGTTCTGCCTCTAAAATACCTGTTGTTGAGTATGAAAATTTATGTTCGACTTCATTAATTGTGGCAGTCTCGCGCTCCACATTCAGGTCTAAGTATCCTAAGATGTTGACATTCCATCATCTGCGTCTTTCTATGAGGAGTTTGAATTTAGTGATGAGAATGTGTATTGATGTTCCCCAAACTTGAAATGAATTCCATTCATCTTTAACAAATTTAACGAAATTAAGGTGATCGAACCAACAATTGAAACATTTGAATGATTTGGGGCCCCAATTTACATTTCTCGCCTTGAGCCAAACCGGTCTGTGATCCGAAACGTCTCTATCGCCCACAATTTGGCATGCCGTATTCCAATCTTTAAGTAGATTGCTGGATATCAGGATTCTATTTAAACGACTGCAACTTCTTTCGTTAGAGCAGAACTAACACTACGCCAAAAATGATTTTTGCCAGCGCAGGAAAGACAATGCTTTCTAAAAAAGCGCTGCTAAAGAGTTAAAAAAATGAGGGGAAAAACTCGTTGACTTAAGAAAGCGCTTCTAAAAAAGCGCTGCTAAAAGTGTCAGTTTTGTAATACAAAAGAAAGCGCTGCTAAAAAGAGGGGGCTACGAAAACGCTGCTAAAGGGGGGGGGGGGGGGGGTTAAAAGAGCGCTTTCTAAAAGCGCTGCTAAATTGGGGGGGGGGGGGGCATACGAAAGCGCTTTCATATAAAAGCGCTGTTATAGGGGGGCATTCAAAAGCGTTTTTATATGTGATATCTGTTTTAATAAAATAGTTTTTTTCAGACAATCGTTTCATTTTTCATCCGACAGCACTTTCTGAAAACGAAACACAGCAATTTCGCGACAAACCCTATTCCCTCCGTCCGCCGTCGTGCCACCGTTCGTCTGTCCAGTCATTTCTGCCACCGTCGTCTCCGTTCGTCCGTCGTGCCTCCTCTGTTCGGCCATTCCACCATTTTCAAGGTACTTTGATTTTCATGTTCTCATTATTTATACTCTTATGATTAGTGTATAAGAACTAAAACATGCATATGTTAAATCATTGTAGATCATTGACAACTATATAGAAAAATATATTTAGAATGTACAAGTTTTGATGAAATGATAATGTATAAATTTTGGAATGATAGTGTGGGAAAACAGTATTGAAATGATACTCCATTCTTTGAAATTTTCTTACAAAGACTCATATTGTTGTTATTACTTGCTGTTGATACCATTTTGGTCTTTTTTGAACCACTTGTGGTGGCTGACACGGTGGTGCCTCCGCTTCTGGTGTTGCTCTTTTGAAACACACGTGATATCACCTATTCATCCTTCAGGAATTAAAATATATAAAAAATCATTAAAATTAGTTAGTGAGAACAAAAAAAAAGGATCTTATTAATTAATGTAACTGTTTTTAAGTGAGATTTAGTAGAAAAAGCTTAACATAGAAAAAAATTAGTATTATTAGTACTATTGGTAATATATCAAAAATTTGTTTTAAATAATAGTATATACTAGTTGAAGTTAATATAGCTCCCATGCAAAGTCATGTATTCACAAAAGTATGATAAGAAACTCTAACATGCACCATAGGGTAATAATCAACATTGATCAATTCTCTGGCATAATCATATCGCGAAAAGTAAAATAAAAAAGCCTAATCGAGAAAAATCAACATAGATAATGTATTTATTTTATTTTTTATATAAAACAATTATTGATCTTAATTCTTATAAATATTTATTATTCCGAGATTTAGACGCATGTTTTTGTTATTTATGTTTTTCATTTCATATGTATTCTTAAAAATTGTTGATCTTAATTCCGAGATTTAGACGCATGTTTTTGTTATTTATGTTTTTCATTTCATATGCATTTGTCATTCATTTAATAAGTATGTTTTGTTTGAATTACAGGTATTATGGCTAACAACGAGGAAAACTCACATGATACTCCTTTAGAGGATGGAAACGAACCAGTACATGATGTGGAAGGAGATATTTCAAGAGGAATAACGATTATGAAGGGAATCATTCGTGCGAGAGATAAAGGTATAAAATATGATCTGCATTGGAATGAAACTGACCAATTAATTGAGCCTAACGGTGTGATATTAACAAGTTACATTGGTTCACTTGTTCGCTCGTAAATTCCGATCACTTGTGATAATTGGAGAATTTCATCGTTGAAACCCGCTAAAGAAAAAATATGGAGTGAGATACAGGTATCATATCTGACATTATTTATTTTTGTTGACGGTTATGTCTTTAAATTATTTATACTAACATACTATATGTATGTTAATTTGTTTAATCTGCAGAGGTCTTTTAATATTGATGACAACCGAAAAAAATATTGTCTTCAATTAGCCGGAAAAAGACTTAGAGGATTTCGAGCATTTTTAACGAACAACTTTCTTAAGGATTCTGATGGAAACATTGTTGAGTCAGAGCGACCAAAAAAGTATGCAAATTTGATTTCACTTGAAGAATGAGAGACTTTTGTTGCCAAGAGAAGAACCAAAGAATTCCATGTAATTTTATCTTATCATGAACAATGTATAATATATATATACTTATTTCACATGAGTTCTGATATGGCTTAAACTTGTTTTTTCAGGTTGTGAGTGACATAAATCAGGAACGAGCATCAAAACCCGGGTATCCATACAAAAAATGGCGTTTGGGATATGCACACTTACAACAGAAAATAACAAGTATATATAAATGCTTTATTAGGATGAAATTAAAATACGAGAAAAGTGAAACTTATTATCTGTCTTAATGTGCAGTTAGAAGAGGAGAAAAGTGATGCAACATCTGTTCCGGAACATATTTTGTAGAAGACTGCTCGTGTGGGTAGAGATGGAGTTGTCCAGGAAGATGTTCAACAAGTTTTTGAGCAATGTGTAAGTATAACATTAGTTCTGTCATAAACTCAAAAGTGTAGTAACATATAATATATTTATGCTTTTTAATCCACACTGATATTTTTTTACATTTTAGGAGAGTCTATCCCAGACTATAACTGCATCTGAAGACCATTATTGCAGGAGCCGACTCAGTCGAGTATTAAATGTTCCTGAGTATACTGGTCGTGTGAGGGGTAAGGGGTTTGGTGTCACTCCAACAAAATTGTATAAGAATCCAAAGAAAAAAAATCCGACCAATAAAGAAATTATGGAGTCGTTGGAAGAATTGAGAGTTCAAGTTCGTGAATTGCAAAAGGACAAAGAGAGATACATGTCAGAAAGGCGTGATCATGAGTTTAAAGATACTAGTGACAAAGATAGTACCAATTGTAATTTTCAGCAGAAACTTCCCGAGGTATATATATATATATATATATATATATATATATATATATATATATATATATATATATATATATATATATATATATATATATATATATATATATATATATATATATATATATATATATATATATATATATATATATATATATATATTACATTGAAATTAATTTAGCACAATTTTCTGAATTGACATATATACACATTTGATCTGACCTGATCAGAAGGGGATCGTTGGCTGCCACGCGTCTTTGACTTGCTGCCTGTTCACCGGTGTTGAAGGAGAATAGGGGGGGTGTACCTGCAAGGCACTCCGATGCTAAAGTAAGCGTATGGGCAGAGTGATCACAAGTACAGAAAAAGGGGTAAGAAGTGATTACCCGACCCTCTTGTGAAAGAGGGCATTTATAGAGAGACCTCAGCGTTGGGCCAACGGTCACTTGTGTTGGGCTGGATTTCCAGGCCCAACCCAGGTGACTTCTAGGGCTTACGTGGCGTAGTGAAGACCAGAACATGGTCTTCGCCCTAGTTCAACTGTCCCGTGATCTCCGGAAAGTGGGTTTGACCTGTTCTTTCGGAGGTGGGCAGCTGGTCGGTGACGTTTCCCCGCAGAGGGGAGCACGTGGAGAACGTGTGAAGGATACATTGTTCTGCTCGACAAGGGAGGGGGTTCTGCCCACTGAGGGAGGTCCTGCCCGACGGAGGCAGTGTCTACCCGACGGGGAGTCTTATGTTTGATACAGATGAGGTAGGTTCTGCCCGAGGAGGGACATTACCTGTCCGTCGGGGACCATGTGCTCGACGGCTGCGGCCCAAGCTGGATTGGGCTTGGCAGAATATTATTGGGTTGGGCCTGCCCGGTCAAGCCGAGGCCCAGGCCAGAATAACATTAATCGTATTCGTTATTGGTTTAGGGCATTTCACCTTGTTGGCTATATTTATCGGCACCTACTTATCGCATGGTTGGCAAGGGAAAAATGCATAATACTTTGGGAGACTTACTTCACCATAAACCGCTCCCAGCTGAATTTTTGAAGGTATCAATTGATATTGCTTTAGAGCGGGATGCGTTATTGCCTATACTAGACGATGTTTCGGATGCAACAATGGTGGGAGACAATAGGATCGTATGTTGCATGACCCTCAAATTTCATTTTCATAGATGATGAGGTACGTTGAACACCATTATGAACCTTTTAGTATTCAAATGTTTTACTACATGTAAGTTATTCTTACACTTACGTACCATTTATTTACATGATAATGTTAGACTCCTACAAAATCCAAACCAAAAGATAAGGGGATTATTATGCGGGAAACCAAGTCAGATGCATCAAAAAAACAGGTACATTAATTGATATATATATATATATATATATATATATATATATATATATATATATATATATATATATATATATATATATATATATATATATATATATATATATATATATATATATATATATATATATATATATATATATATATATATATATATATATATATATATATATATATATATATATATATATATATATATATATATATATATATATATATATGAATAGAAAATCTGAATTATATCCTCCGATTTTTAGATTACCTAACTTATATGATTTTTAGATTCAAGCTCAAGAGATGCAAAAAGTCAGCAAGGATAAGATGCCTGATGTTGGTGCAAAGGTGAATAAATGATGAAAAGGAGAAATATTCTATTAAGAATGACAGCTACAAAACATGATAAAAGTTACAATGATTGTCACCCTATTTATAAGCTAAAACTAGGGTTACTAGAATAAGATAAAATACTAAAATACCCTCTAACAAACTTAGGGGCTAAGGAAAATAGTACAACTAAATATGAATTACTATTAATATTCTAATACCATCCCTTAATTCATATTCCATCAAAACTTGTAACACCAATTCTATCCCTAAGTCTAAGAAATTGATCAGTCTTGATAGCTTTCGTCAGAACATCTGCCAACTGCTTCTGAGTGCTGCAGTGTACAACTTCTAACACTCCACTCTGAACTTGATGTCTCAGAAAATGATACTTGATCTCAATATGTTTGCTTCTCCCATGCAACACTGGGTTTCTGGCAAGATTGATTGCAGACTTGTTGTCAATCATCAACTTCAGAGGTTTGTCTACTTTAATCTTCAGATCCTGCAACAGATTCAGAATCCACACAGCTTGGCATGCAGTAACAGCACCTGCAATGTATTCAGCTTCACAGGTTGACAACGCCACAACAGGTTGCTTCTTGGAACACCAAGAAATGGAACCTCCCAGAAATTTGAACAAGTACCCAGATGTACTTCTTCTGTCAACTCTGTCTCCACACCAATCAGAGTCTGAATAACTCAGAAGTTCTGACTCATTATTTCCTCCAGAGGGAAATAACACT
This sequence comes from Lathyrus sativus, assembly GCA_963859935.3. Lineage (NCBI taxonomy): Eukaryota > Viridiplantae > Streptophyta > Magnoliopsida > Fabales > Fabaceae > Lathyrus > Lathyrus sativus. The sequence goes on from OZ012738.1 coordinate 667,719,610, forward strand.
CCATACTTCAGAGTTCCTTTGATATACCTCAGAATCCTGACAGCAGCTTGATAATGGGACCACTTAGGTTTACTCATGAACCTACTAACCATCCCAACTGAGTAGCAAATATCAGGTCTGGTATTGCACAGATACCTCAGAGAACCAACCAACTGTTTGAAGGTTGTAGCATCCACATCCTTTCCTTCAGAGTCTGAATCCAGTTTTTGATTTGTATCAGAAGGCGTGACAGCCATCTTACAATTCTTCAGATCAAATCTCTTCAAAAGTTCTAATTCATACTTGAGCTGATGCAAAATGATACCTTTCTCAGAATATCTGAACTCCATCCCTAGAAAGTATGTCATTTTTCCTAGATCAGTCATTTCAAATTCATTCGTTAGAACCTTCTTGAACTTGGCTATCTCCTGTTCAGAACTTCCAGTCAGCAGTATATCATCAACATATAAACATACTAGAGTCATATTGCCTTCAGAAGTATGCTGAACGTAGACACCGTACTCCATCTCACATTTCTGAAAGCCTTGCTTCTTGAAAAATGAATCAATCTTCTGATTCCAAGCTCTGGGCGCTTGTTTCAATCCATATAGAGCTTTGTATAATCTGTACACCATCCCTTCCTGATTCTTTTTCACAAATCCAGGAGGTTGTGACACGTAAACTTCTTCTTCTAATGGACCGTTCAGAAATGCAGATTTTACATCTAAATGCATCAGAGGCCAATTCCTATTAGCAGCTATTGCAATTACCATTCTGATTGTTTCATGTCTTGCTACAGGTGCAAACACTTCAGAGTAATCCAGCCCAGGTTTTTGTAGAAATCCTCTGGCTACCAACCTTGCTTTATGTTTGCCAATTGAACCATCTGGCTTTAACTTCTGCTTGAAAACCCATCTGACGCTGATGGCTTTCTTGTCTTTTGGAAGTTCTGTCAGCTTCCAAGTCTTGTTTCTCTCTATAGCATCAAGTTCTTCTTTCATGGCCTTCAGCCAGAGCTTCTGCTTAAGAGCCTCTTCTGTACTTATGGGTTCAGATTCTACTAACATGGCACACTGAATAACTTCTCCTTCAGAGTCTACTTCAGTGTCTTGCAGCATGTCAAATTCTGCAAATCTTCTGGGAACGCTTCTGATTCTTTGTGGTCTCTGAACTTGTTCAGAGTCTTGAGCTTCAGAGTTTCCAGCTTCAGATGGTTGACTTCCTCTAGAGCTTTGACCATCTTCAAGATCTGGCATATTTTCAGAGTCTTGGCCATCTTCAGAGTCTGAATTTCCACCAAAATCTGGATTACCATCAGAGTCTGGATCATCAGAGTCACCTTCATCTTCTGAGTCTTCTCCAGAGTCAGAATCACTATCAGAGTCAGAATCAACGTCAGAGTTTACTTCAACTTTAGAAATTCTTAACTCTGACCTTTCTTCAGAAGTTCTAACATCAGAATTAGATTGAGACTTATCCCAATTCCAAACTTCTGATTCCTTCACAATCACATCTCTGCTGAATTCAATTTTATTGGTTTCTGGACAATAGAGCTTGTATGCACCTGTACTGTGGTACCCTATCAGAATCATCACTTTGCTTCTATCATCCAGCTTCTGTTTTCTGGCTTCTGGAACATGTTTATAGCAAACAGAACCAAACACCTTCAGATGACTAACACTTTGCTTATCTCCAGTCCACTTATGTATTGGAACTATTTCCTTCAACTTCTTCGTAGGACATCTGTTGAGTACGTACGTTGCAGTGGAAACAGCTTCTCCCCAGAGCTTCTGAGGAAGCTTCTTCTCCTTTAGCATGCTTCTCACCATATCAAGCAAAGTACGGTTTCTTCTTTCAGCAAGACCATTGTGTTGAGGGGTATAAGGAGCAGTAACCTCATGCTCAATTCCATTCTCCTCACAGAACTTCTAGAACTCTTTGGAGTTATACTCACCTCCACCATCAGTTCTAAGAATCTTCAACTTATGACCACTCTGATTCTCAGCCTTCATTCTGAACTTCTTTAATTCATCAAACACCTCATGTTTAAATTTAATAAGGGATACCCATGTCATTCTTGTGAATTCATCAACAAACAACACAAAGTACTTATTCCCTCCAATTGATGATACTGGAAATGGACCACACACATCAGAATGTACAACTCCCAAGGCATGTTTTGCTCTTGGAGCAACTTCTGACGCAAATGGCAAACGTGGTTGTTTTCCTTCCATGCAAACTTTGCATGACTTTTCAGGCTTCTTAATTGCAGGAATTCCATGTACCAACTTCTTTGAATTCAGATGTTTTAAGCTTCTGAAATTCAAATGACCAAATCTTCTGTGCCACAGCTCACTCTCCTTCTCAGCACTTGTTGCACTAAGACATTCTGAGTCTGCAGTTCTGACATTCACCTTGAATGTTCTATTCCTTCCCTGTTCTGACTCCATAATCAACTTCTGATTGCAGTCATGCAGCTTCAGAAGATTATCCTTCATGGTAACTGAAAAACCTTTCTCAATTAATTGTCCCACACTCATCAGATTGCTTCTGATGCCAGGTACATACCACACGTTCTGAATCAATGCTGTTTTCCCATTGTTCAGAGTCACTCTGACATTTCCCATACCTTCTGCATTAAGATATTTGTCATCAGCACATCTGATCTTTGTCCTCTTTTCAGAGTCAAAGTCAACCAGCCATTTCTTGTTTCCAGTAAGATGATTTGAACAACCAGTGTCCATATACCACCAGTCTGTCAGATCATCAGATTCAGAGGCCATCAATAGCACAGATTCGTCATCAGAACTTCTGGCTATATTTGCTTCTTCTGATTTCTTCTCCTTGTTTGACCAACAATCTCTAGCAAAGTGACCAAACTTCTTACAACAGTAACATTGGATCTTCTTCTTGTCATACTTCTCTTTTCCCTTCTGAGCATTCTTTTGTCTATCAGAGGCTGAGCTTTCTGACTTCTGACCACCATCAGATCTTCTCTTGGCTTCTGACTGCTTCTGATACCTCCTATCAAAAGTTGCTTTCAGAGCCTGCTGCTCTACTTCCCTTTCAGAAGTTCTCTCAGTCAAACGCAACTCTTGTGCTTCTAAACTGCTCTGCAGCTCTTCAATTCTCATGGTACTCAGATTTTTGGAATGTTCTATTGCTACCACAATGTAATCAAATTGAGAGGTAAGGGATCTCAATACCTTCTCCATGATTGTTTCTTCAGAAAGAGTTTCTCCACACGCCTTCATCTCATTAGTGATCAGAATCACTCTGGAGATGTATTCAGAAACTTTCTCATTATTCTTCATGTTGAGATTCTCATATTGCTTTCTCAAGGACTGAAGCTTCACCTTCTTCACTGATGCGTCACCACCATAACATCTAACCAGTGTGTCCCATGCAGCCTTTGCTGTCGTTGAATCTACAATCTTCTCAAACACATTTACATCAACACATTGATGAATAAAGAATAATGCTTTCTGATCCTTCTTCCTTACTTCCTTCTTCGCGTTTTTCTGTTCATCCGTTGCATCTGCTGCTACCGGAACATAACCATCAGTGACAAGATCTAAAACATCTTGAGCACCAAATAGTACACGCATTTGGATCATCCAACGATTCCAGTTTTTACCGTCAAATACTGGAAGCTTGGTGTTCATGTTGCCGTTTCCGTTCATCTTCACCTTGCACAATACACTCAGATTTCTCACACAGTGTTTCCCAACCCACAGAATAAAATTCTGATCAGATTTTCTTCAAGATTCAACACGAATCTAAGAATCAAAATCAAACACACAAGACCTCACGTTCACTCGTGTTTCCCGTGTTTCCCAATGAATCTGAACCGGAGCTCTAGAGATGCAAAAAGTCAGCAAGGATAAGATGCCTGATGTTGGTGCAAAGGTGAATAAATGATGAAAAGGAGAAATATTCTATTAAGAATGACGGCTACAAAACATGATAAAAGTTACAATGATTGTCACCCTATTTATAAGCTAAAACTAGGGTTACTAGAATAAGATAAAATACTAAAATACCCTCTAACAAACTTAGGGGCTAAGGAAAATAGTACAACTAAATATGAATTACTATTAATATTCTAATACCTGAATCTAGCAAGATGTCCAACAAAAAAAAAGGTTGGGCCTAAAAAAGCATTTGTTCCTCGATTTAGGTTGTACCTTGAAACATATGTCAGAACAACAGATGTGGTGGAGGATAGCATTCGTCAAATACATATGGAGGAAGGTATTTTTGGATTTGCTTATGATGAAACAATTGCTAAAGAGGATTTGGATCAGGTTTTCCAACATTCTGAATTGGGCATCGGTGTTATTCATTCATACATCAGGTATTCCGATCAATTTTAATTAAATATATAATTGATCAATTTATTTGCTCATTACAATTAATATTAATCCTAATGTTGTTTATGTTTTTATTTAAGGTTCTTGTATGAAAGGTTGTTGGTCCCGCATCAATTGACAAAAAGGTTCTCATTCTTGTCTTCTAGCTGTATCAACGCACGGTTAATCGAACACAATCCAGATAGAGTCAGAGATTACGTAGTCCAAGCATTTATGGTCACGGATACAGAAAAGTTGTATTTTTTGCCATATAATACTGACCATGGGTTAGATTTCATTCTAATTTCATTTATTTTAATTATTCGTTTTTAAACATTCTCTATAACATTTCCATTTAAAATTTTGTCTTATTTTACAATGGAAATTGGTTGTTGGTCGCGATTAATCCGATAAAAGAAATTGTGTATTATTTGGATTCATTGGATGGGGATCAAACAAAATATCTTGATATGAAGAAGATGGTTGATACGTAAGTGATGATATTGTTCTGAATAATTCGTGTATATCTTTATTTATTATGTGAGATTGCTATAAATATTCGTTTATATTATGTTTAGAGCTATACAAATATTCCGATCACAAAGACAAGCAATAGTACCAAAGAGTAAGGCTAACAACATTAGTTGGATCAGAGTGCAGGTATATTTTCACAATTTTAATTATTATAGTGATGTTGTTTGCTAAAACTAGTTAAACTATATATCCTGATATGTATTCCTATTTTTTTTCATGTGCAGTGTCCTCGTCAGCGCAATGGTATTGATTGCGACTATTTTATATTGAGGTTTATGAAGGAAATTATTCATTAGGGCCAAATAGAGATTCCAAACATGGTATGAATTTATAAGTTATATGATTTATTTTGATATTTAACCGGCATTTCATCTAAGTAATTAGTTTTAACTAAATCATGCATGTTCTGTTATATTATGTAGTACTTTGATGAATTCAAATATGACACTTACTCGAAAGAAAGATTGGAAGAAATTAAGGAGGAATGGTGTCAATACATTCTTGAGATGAGAATTGTATAAGGTATATTGTCTTTGTGTCTTTTGATCGGAGATTTGTTTTGTTGTGATGTTCTATACATACTACTGAATAATTATAGTTCTGGAAGTCGTATATAGTTTTGGAATTTGTTGATATACTTCTAGATCGAAGTCGTATTGTGTTGTTGTGAGGATCCGTACTTATGGAATTTTTTATTATATGTATAGTGAATATTGTGACATTATTGGTTTTGAAATATATTTTATAAGTATGGATCATTTCTGTTGAGTGATAATATACATATAAGGCTTATGTGTTGAAATAAAGGATCGTGTTGAATTACAATGATTGTAAGAAGGTTATGTATAAGGTCTAAGTAGTGTTGAAATAAAAGTTTGTGTTAAATATAATTGGTATAAGCAGGTTTGTGTGATAAATTACAAAGAATTGTGCAACAGTATAAAACAAAAAACACTTCATAAAAAAATGCACAAAAGACAACGCTTTTTGCCAAAAAAAGTGATTTTGGGAAAAAAAAACCAATGATGTGAGAAAAGACAACGCTTTTAAAGGAAAAATGCTGCTAAAGGGGTGGTAAAGATAGCGCTTTTGAAAGCGTTGTTAAAAGGGGGGAAAAAGCGCTGCTAAAGGCCAAAAACAAGCGCTGCTAAAGGTCTTAGGAAAATGGACTTTAGAGAGCACTTTTAAAGTGCTGCTAAAAGGGGGGGGGGGTGGAAAAGCGCTGCTAAAGGAAAAAAAAGCGCTGCTAAAGGGGGACCTATAGCAGCGCTTTTTCCCCCAAAAAAATGCTGCCTTTACCTATAGCAGCGCCACTTTAGACAGCGCTTTTAAGCGCTGCTAAAGGCCAAAAAAACGCTGCTATAGGTCTTTTTGGCATAGTGTAAGTGAATCTGTTGTCCGATGTAGGAAGATCAATCAAGTTCATCAGCTCAATGAATGATCTTAAATCTTCCATCTCAGCCATGCTATGTGACCTGTTACTTTTACTTTCGTCATCGTACTTGAGTGCATTAAAATCCCCTGCTACCACTCATTCTCCAGGATCCAACTTGTTCTTAAGATTACTAATTTTCGTCCATAACCGTCTCTTATCACCCAAGTTGCAGGATGAATATATGTTTAATAAATATATTCTCAACTTCCAAACTACTTTTACTCTAGAAAACCATTTCCACGAAAGTTAGAAATTGGAGTTAAAAAATATTTTCTCCAAATTATTAGTAGTCCTCCTAAGAGACTCAAAAAATCCTTCGACGACCAATTGCAATCTGAATCTCTCCGGATGCTACAAGCAACATTATCCACCATGTTCTTGCACTTAATCTCTTGCAGAAAACACACATCTGCATTGTCTTTGTTGATGATGCCCTTGATTCTATTGCGTTTCTCCTTGCCACCGCACCCTCTAATATTAAAAGTCATAAAATTCATCTACTCACCATTGCTATATGAAGACTATAACATATCTATGAATGTGTATGTTATATGAAGACTATAACCTATCTATAGAGTGATAGTCAATTAGTGTTTTTATTATTTTGAAATGGCGTATCCTAACATTCACTTTATACTCAATTAATTAATTTTTAAATAAATATAATTAATTTTTAATTTTATTTTATCATTTAATTTTTTAAGACATTTAATTTAATAAAATAATTAATATAATTAAAATCTATATACTCATATAATAATTAAAATATTAAAATAATATTTAAATGTAAAATATTCTAACATGTGTCATATTTATAGTTATAAAAAAAGCATGAGTAGTATGTACTATTTATATAAGTCAAAATATGACTTTTGAAACATTACTATCCAATAGTACGTGGCTATATAACAAAATTAAAAATTAATTCAATTCCTTATTTGTGAGTATTCTCAAATTAATTATTTATTTTATATATATACATTACCGTTCAGCAAACCCATCAATATGCTGTGATCATCATATCCTCAATTAGTGTGTATAAATTAGTACAATATGAGAATAATGTTATTAAGAAAATAGTATAGTATGAGAATAATGTTATAAAAGAAATTAGTATGAGAATGAACAATTTTTTATTTATTCTTGTCATCGCATATGTTTGTCAATTAGTATGGCATTCCTTTCAATTTCATACTTTAAACCTATTTATGAGCACGATTCAGATGGTGACTTCCCAAGGCACTCCATGTGACAGGATATACCAAATGCATGCATTTTGAAACTGAAAGGACACCTATAATTAAAGGTTGGTCAGGCATTATATTGGTCTCTAAATATTAATGTTTAATTAAAAAATTAGTATTTGTTTTTGTTAGAATTTTAAAAAAAATTTAATGTATCAATTAATCACAATAAGTGTCTCTTTTGTATAAAAAAATTATTCAGAATTATTTATCAAATATTTTAACAGTAAAATAATATTATTAATAAGAATTAAGAATTTCAACAAAATACAATTGTGTAACCGATTGCCAGAAAGAGTACCAAAAACAACACAAGAAAACATAAAACAACAATTCAATAAATTAAAAACTACATTGCCAAAAATGAACGAGTCACAAAAAGATAAACTCGAAAACAAGCACCACCCTTTAAGAGCTACACCATAAAGGAGGAACATGCTATATCTCAAGTCAATATAACCACCACCATTAGATCAGAAACCACCAAGAAAAGAAGAAAGAGCCACAACCACTCTAAATCAGACCAACATCTCGATTCATTATTGGCTTATCTAAAGGATAGAGTTCTGAAATCATTCTATGAAAGTGCAAGAGTTTCCCACTGATCTGCCCAAGAACCATTTTCAAGACAAAAAAAAAATTGTTCCCCTCCACTTATTTCACATTTATCATAGTACTGTAAAACACAATCACATTTCCGACCCTCGAAATGGTTCAGGCCACAATATGCCAGGTCATAGAAGAAAACTCCGCTAGACGTTGTCATGCCTCCTAAAGAAAACAAACTCTCAAAGAGAAGACTAAGATCCATATGAAGGACTATATGCAACCTCAACTATATGAAAGTCCTATTCCAAACACTATTGACTAAATCACAAGTAATATATCTAGAAGAAGTTGCCAAGAGAAAACAATGACATTAGAAGGTGCCAAGTTGCCCCAAATATGAAGAAGAGATGAAAATCCAATGGAGGATGAAAGATTTGGAGCATTAGTAGAAGCCAAAAGATAGTGATAAGAGGAGGACACAGGAAAATTGTCATCCCTAACAAACTTCTAAGGTCATTTATCTTTGTCCAAAGAAAAAATATAACCTTAGGTAACTCACGGGTTCTTCATGAACAAAGAAATGTATAATCCACTTGAAGTTCCAAATGAGGCTCCCGCCAACCCAACTACCAACCTCTCACACACCCCTTCCAAGATAATTAGGGATCATGAACAACCTAGGAAACATATCTTTTATGGGGATACTAACAGCCCAAGGATCAATCCAGAAAGACGTATGGAACCATGAACCAACTTTCATAGAAATATCACCTGCAAACTAATCAGAATGGGAAACTCCTTTCCAGCAGGAAGAAGACTTTTGACAACTCAAGTTTCTGCCACCCCTTAAAGTAGAATAACAAATCCACAATATCTAATGACAAAGGTATCTCTTTAAAGACAAGAAGCGCCCGAGATTAGCCTCTCCCTCTACCTAGCCAAAAAAGGTAAATTAATTATGTGGAGATCTCTAACCCCCAAGTCACTTGTTCTTAGGTTTACAAGCATTATCTCAACTAACCCCAAGACATATGTACGCACAATGATTAATTAAAAATAAGTTATTATAGCATTGAAAGAGGTTATTGTATGTATCTTATCAGAAATTTTTTGGTGATAAATATATTTAAATATATTTTCATTTCCATTTTGTCTCTCTCTTGTGCTTATATAATATATTTTTTACAAATTGTAAACTTACACATAAAGATCCAAAGGAAGATCACCATATTTTTATCAATTTTATGTGTTGATTTAACATTTCTAATAATAACGGCATAAACTACTAGTATTGCTACTTTAAGATTAATTAAAATTATGACAGTTACCATATAAAAATACTGAGTATGGATCCTCTACCTTTATGAAGGGAAAGATAGAGTAACTTTACAAAAAAAAAAGACAAAATAGAAATGATAATAATTTTGGAGACAAAAAGATATAAGAGAAATTAAATAATGAGAGATAAAAAGAAAACTAAAAAAAGATAAAGAGTTAAAAAGTTAGAGAATCAAATCCCATAAAAATACATTCAACACAAATGTTGATATGATTAAAAAAGAAAACATAAACAAAAATAATTTTTTTTTTTAAAAGTATGTTTATAAACTGGCTAGTCATAAAATTATTATCAAAATATGATTTCTCTAAAATTTATTTGGACATAAGGTGTTTAGATTTTTATTTTTTAGAATTACAAAATAAGCAAATAATTCACTTAAATGCATCATTTCACATGGTAATATATAGTATATAGAGAATTTAACTTGTCATCCTCATTGATAGAAACGCTAACTACCAAGATTAGAATTGCATTTGAAGATAGAGCAAATAAAACAACTTTTCTTTTCATAATCCTACAAGCAGTTCATACAAGACATATATAGCTAGGGTTAAAATAAAATAGACGGGTCATGGGTCACTTACACAACTAACAACAACATCTTAAAATGACTAAATGCACCTCTAGTGTGTAATAAAATCCTTGAGTAAAACTGAAGTCTTTTTAACTCTATTGGGCCTATTGGATTTCCTAACAATACTCTCAGGCTCAAAGAGAACCTTGTCCTCAAGGTTCATAATGGGATTAGCATGCTGAGATGAAGGCTTTGACATATTGGGCCGGACGAAAAAAGATTTGGGCTGAGTTTGATTAGTCTCAGCAGAAGGCAAGCAGGGGTCCACTTTATGTGCTGACACGTTAGACTTATGAGGAATTGGGTTTGAAATATGTGGGGAAGAGTGAGTATTGGATAGGGGAATGGGGTTTTGAAAAGTAGATATGGGAGATAAGTTTTGGGAATAGTGCGGGGCAGGGTAAGTGGGATAAGAACAAGGAAAAGTGGTGGGACAGGTGTGGGGAAGTGTGGCACGTGAAGGGGCAGGTGGAAAAGGTTGATAGTCGTTTGAAAAATTGGTATGCATGGCCTTAGAAATAGTAATGCTAGTTGGTTGTGTGGGTAAGTGTGTTGCACATGAAGGCATGGGTTCAGATTTCCAATCATCTACTTGAGTACTTTGAATAAATGGACTTCGAATTAAAGTGTCTTGAGGGTTTACTAACTTGTCCATATTTCCTTTGGTCTCTCTCCACCCTTGTTTTTCTCCACTCTGTGTTCTAACTATTGGTTTTTCATTTCCAAGTATGTTTGTGGACTCACCCTCACACATACTTCCATCTTCATTTCTGTTAAACTTCACTAAGTCAAATGTATCCTTTTCTTCAAAACATATAGAGTCCGGCGGAGGAAGAAGAATGGGCTTTGCCTGTGTAGTCTCTACGTGATATGGTTTTAATAAAGAAACATGAACAACCGGATGAATACGTGATGAGGAAGGTAGATCTAGCAGATAAGCAACAGCTCTGATGCGTTTGACGATTTTGAATGGTCCAAAGAATCGCTTGGATAATTTCTTAGAAGAGCGCCGATCCACTGTTTGGCGCTATGGTTGTAGTTTCAGCAAAACGAGGTCACCCTCGTTAAAGGTATGCTCCAATCGTGATCTATTTTCTTGTTTCTCTATTTGAACCTTGTTCTTCTTGAAATTTTCTTTTAACTGAGCGATTATACTTTGTCTTTCTTGCATGGACACGTCTAAGGACTGTACAATAGCCGCGAGCGGCGAAATAGTTTGAACCACTAGCGTGGGTATTCTCCAGCTAAACAACGAAGGTAAATTTTTATAGACCTATTTACAACTTCTGTTTGGCCGTCAATTTCTAGGTGATAAGAGGTACTATATTTCAGTGTAGTTCCTTGGAGCTTGAAGAATTCCTTCCAGAAAGTACTAAAAAACAAGGGGTCACGGTCAAAGACTAGAGACTTAGAAATGCCATGAAGACGGAAGATTTCAACAATAAAGCGTGAGGCAAGGTCCTTAGCGGGGAATGTTAAGGGTAAAACAAGGAAATGCACAAACTTTATCAGTCGATCCTAGATGACCCAAATGACAGTGTGAATGAAAGAGTTTGGCAGATGCATGATAAAATCCATTGTGAGTTCATCCCAAACTTTGTTAGGTATTGGTAGAGGTTGTAGCAGTCCTTTCTTCTTTTGAGCTTGATATTTGTTTTGATGGCAAATGGCACAATGTTTAACCATGGCTTTTACTGCTAGAGAGAGACCAGGCCAGCAGAAGGACAACCTTATACGAGCTAATGTAGCCTTGATACCAGAGTGATCCGCATAAGGAGTGGAATGATACTCTTGAAGGATGTTGTGGAGGAATTGTGAAACATCAGGTATAAAGATTTTGTCTTTGTAGTAAAGGAGTCCACTCATGAACTTATACAGTCTGTTGTCAATTTCCTGTTGATTCATTTGTTGAACTAATTGTTGGCCTTCACTGTCTTTTTCATAAAACTGGTGAAGAGTTGCTAGAAGACTTGGAAAAGGAGAGGACAATGCTAGCGGTTGAGGTTCATCAGAGAAATATTTTTGACTCAAGGCATCGGCAACGAGATTTGATCTCTCAAGTCTGTAAGTGATATCAAAATTAAACCCTTGTAACTTAGAAGCCCATTTTTGATGTTCCGGCGTCTGAACCTTTTGCATAAGGAGATTTATGAGGCTTTATTATCTGTGTAAATATGGAACTTTTGACCGATGAGATACTGGCGCAATTTTTTTACAGCTTCCGTGACAGCAAACATTTCTCGCACATAAATAGACGCAGCATGCATTCTTGGGCATATTTTCTTGCTAAAGAACACAACAGGTTGGTGAGAGCAGTGGCGAGTGTGGCGTAGTTACGCACAAATCAACGATAAAATCCTGTGAGGCCTAAAAAACCGCGGAGATTCATGAGAGAACGAGGTTGAATCCAATCCAAAATGGCATTGACTTTATCTGGGTCGGGTGCAACACCACCCACAAAAATGACATGGCCCAAATAATCAATCTGCTTTGCTGCAAAAACACATTTAGACAATTTCACAAAAAAATAACGGGACTTTAATAAGTCAAACACAACCTGCAAATGAGTTAAATGATCCTTGAAAAATTAGAACTGCAAATCAAAATTTCGTAAAAAAAACTAAAACGAAACGCCTTAAGTAAGGTCGTAGTAAATTGTTCATTGCGGATTGAAAAGTTAAGGGGCATTGATTAGTCCGAAGGGCATAACCAAAAATTCGTATTGCCCGTCAAAAGTTTGAAAAGTTGTTTTGTGCTTATCTTCTGATGCCACACGGATATGGTGGCAGCCTGAGCATAGGTCTAACTTGGAGAAAATTGTTGCTGAGCCAAGCTCGTCTAACAATTCATCTATGGTGGGAATTGGGAATTTGTCTTTAATTTTCACAGTATTGAGTGCCCTGTAATCAACACAAAATCTCCATGTACCATCCTTTTTCTTTACTAGTAGGACAGGGGAGGAAAATGGGTTATGAATGGGGACAATATTGCCTTCTTTCAAAATTTCTTGAATGATGGAAGTCATCGCATCCTTTTGTGAGTATGAATAGCGATAAGGCTTGACATTGATAGGTGCGGTGTTTGGTAAAAGAGGTATGTGATGGTCATGAGGTCTAGGGGGTGGAAGACCGCATGGGGATTGGGAAATGGATTGGTATGAAATGAGAAGTGTTGCAAGTTCAGGGTGTAGGTTTGGGGGTGTTGTGTCTAGTGTAAGTGCATTTGGTGACGCTGAAGAAAGGTTTAGGTCAATCGGTTGCATGATCATTAGATGGAAAGAGGAGATTGAATCAATATGAATGAGGTGGCGTAATTAGTGAAAGGTTGTGTGGATTGGGTGGGATGAAGGGTCACCTTTTAATGTGATAGACATTTCTTTATGTGTAAAAGTGATAGAAGGGATGAAAAAATCTGTTTGAATGGGTCCTAAGGTACATAACCAAGCCATTCTGAGGACCACATCATCACCTTTAATTGGAAGTAAATAAAATGGTAGGTTGAAATGTTTGTTTTAAAGGACAAGTTGAACTTTGTTACAAATACCTTCACATTGTATGTGGGATCTGTTTCCTACCATGACTGAAAATTGGTTGATAGGGGTTATAGGGAGATTCAGGTGGCGGGCAATGCGGGGTTGTATGATATTATGAGTGCTACTTGTATCCACTAGGACCATAACTGACAAACCACCAATCAAGCCCTTGAACTTAAGTGTTTGAGGGGAGAATTGTCCTGTCAAAGCTAAAAATAAGTATCAACAAGGTCTATTTGGTTAAATTCAGGTTCAATAAGGATGTCCGCTTGATCCTGCTCAATAGAGTCGTCATCAGCCAAGAGAATTAGAAACCTGTTGGTTACGCGTTTATGTCCATGGATGAATTTTTTGTTGCAATTAAAACATAAGCCTTGGGCCCGTCTCTCCTGTAATTGGGCTTGTGAAAGTCGTTTCATGTGTAATTTTGATATTGTAGGGGTGGCTTAAGGTTTGGGTGGGGTAGGAACTTGTGGTTGGGGTTGGATTGTGGGTTTAGTGTAATATGGTGCTGAGGTTTAGAGTATTTGGGTTTGGAGTCTTTGAATTTTGATTCAATGAGTTTGGCCAGTCTAATAGCTTGCTAAATTGAGGTAGGTCGATGAATAGCCATTTCGTTACGAATCTCAAGTGATAAACCAGAAATGAAGCAATTTCAAATTGCCTCGGGAAGTAAACCAACCACTCGATTTCCAAGTTTTTCAAATTTAGTTTGATAATCCACAACTGAACCATCCTGTTTCAATTTGAATAACTTTACTTGATGGTTATCATATGTAGAGGGACCAAAATGTAATTCCAAAGCTCTAGTAAAATAAACCCAATATGTTAATAATTGGCTATGATGCATCCACTTGAACCAGCTTAAAGCATCGCCCTTCATGTAAAAGGAAACTAAAGCTAATATATTTTCTGGTGTAAAATTGTAAAATGAAAAACATTGATCAGCTTGGAATAATCATTCTAAGGGGTTGGAACCATCAAATATTGCAAGTTCGAGTTTAGGGGTTCGGAAAGGGGGTAGGGGAGGCATTTGGGTAACTTGGGGATATGAGTTTTGGTGGAAATAATGTATATTATCATTTTGATTGGAACGAAATACTATTGGGGAAGATTGGTATGGTGGAAAGAAGGGTGTGGGATGGTAGATGTGGTTCGTGGTGGCATTGTGAAAGTAGGTGGGGGAGGGAGGTTAGAAAAAACAGTAGACATTCTAAGAGGGGTGTTTGTAGGGGTGAAGGTCTGAGTTGTAGGGGTTGTAGTAATGGATATAGGGGGAGGATTTTGTGTAATACCTTATGAGCTTGCTGCAGAATGAGTAGTGACAGGTTGATGTTCCTTTTTCATGACCAACTTGTTAAGGGATGACATGAGGGTTTCAAATCTGGAATCTGCAATTTGTTTTTCGTTGTCTAATCTGATGTGAATTTGGCCAATATGTTGTTCCAAAGCAGCTGTAGCTTTATCAAACCTCTCTTCCATTTGCTGTTGAGTTTGAGCGATAACATTATCTAAGTGAAGATGAGCTGTTTGAACAACTTCATATACAATTTCTTTAGGGTTTTTAGGTTTTGGGGGGAGTCATGAGAGCAATAGATGAAAGCATCAATGATAGAAGCACTAACTTCCAAGATCAAAATTGCATTAGAAGATAGAGCAAACAAAACAACTTTTATTTTCATAATCCTATAAGCAGCTCATACAAGACATATATAGCTAGGGTTAAAATAAAATAGATGGGCCATGGGCCACTTACACAACTAACAACAACATATTAAAATTACTAAATACACATCTAGTGTGTAATAAAGTTCTTGAGTAAAACTGAAGTCTTTTTAACTCTATTGGGCCTATTGGATTTCCTAACACTCATTTATATCGAACACCTTCCATTTAGAGTAGTTTTACCGTTATACTTTTGATTGAATTTTAAAAATTTACAAATTTTTATCGGAAATTATTAGTATGTATCCAAAATTACAGTTTTTTATGCAAAATTACCGAAAATTTTTGTTTTTTCTCAAAATTTTTGGGAATTTCCTACATGGGTTTAAGATTTTTCAAGAAATTACTGAATTTTTTTGAATATTTTTACTGGATTTTTTGAAATTTCTGATATTTTTTATCAGAAATTTTTAAATTTCTGAAATAAATGCGAGAATTTTCAAAAATACGAAAATATGAGTATCAGACATTTTAATTATACTACCAAAAATTTTGTTTTTGATATTTTAATAAAAATAAAAATTTTAGAAAAAAGATTAGGTTGATAAATAATAATAAAGATATTTTTAAAATTTTAAAATTATAAGGGATACCAAATATAAATGGAAGATGACAAGTTAAATTCTCAAACGTATCATTCCACACAGACCCACCCCCTATTGACATTCCATTATGCCAAATGAAAGGTAGTGTTTGGTGAACACAAAATTGAACCACCATACTTTATAATTATATGGTTGTGAATCTTTTTTGAATTTTTAAATATTTTGTCTTTTTTTTTTAATTTGCAGAAACATGAAATCCATACTAAAAATATATATAAATACGTGTTGAAATATCATATCACTGAGTGAAAATAAAATAGTCATTAAAAAAATAGTTATTAGTTATATTTATTATTATTTTTATTTCTTTTATATTTGTTAACTTTTTAATTTTTACACATATTAAAATAATTAATAAGTGATCCCAACCGGATTAGAAAGGATCAATGCCCTGCCACGCGTCGTTGGATTGTTGTTTTTACCGAAGTTGTGGAGAAAGAGGGGGTGTACCTGCAAGGCACTCCGATGCTTAAGTGAGTAAAGGATCAAAGAGAAAGCAGGCACATAGATTAGGTGTGAGAAAGAAGTTACCTGACTCTTTAGTGAAAGAGGGTATTTATAGTGTGCCCCAACGCAGGGTCAACCGTTACATTGTATAGGGCCAGACTGCCAGACCCAAACCAAGTAACTGCCAGGGCTTACGTAGTGTAATGAAGACCAACACGTGGTCTTCGCCCTAGATCAATTGCCCCGTGATCTTCGGAAAAGGTGCGTTAACCGACTCTTTCGGAGGTGAGTAGTTGCCTGATGACGTTTCTCTGCGTGGGGGAGCACGTGGAGAACGTGAGGGTAACATGTGCGCCTCCCTGTCAAGGGAGTCGTCTGCCCGACATATATGCCTTGTTGAGGCACATGCCCAACATAGGGGAATTGGGCCTTGCTGGGCCTCATTAGGATAACGTTTGGTTGGGCCTGCCCGACTGAGTGACAGGTCCTGGCCCAGTCCATAACAGGATCCCTCCAAGTCGTTGCTCCGAGGTGGAGGAGTGAGGACTTAAGGATAAGCCTAGGTCGAGGACAGATGGGAAAGGTGGCCTCGTGCCTAAAAGATGGGTTGAGAGTCGTGCTCGTTGGAACATGATGTCGGGGAGGCGAAAGATGATCAGGGTGTTAGCTTTCTGAGCTTAAGGGAAAACGAAGGGGCACGGCCAGTCACGGTCGCCACGTGTCAGGCGTCCATTGTCCCTCCTAGAAAGGCTAGCTGTAAGGGTGCTTGAGTGTCTAGGGGCACTTCGAATTTCGTGCTAGGCTTATAAGTAGGTTGGGGCCTGCCCTTTTATCCCTTTTCGCTCCCAACTCTAACGAACGGACTCTTTCTTGCTTCCCCACCGTCTACCTCACCGTGCAATCATTATCGTCGTACCGTCCGCTGCAAAGTCCACCGTATCTCTACTCAAACTACTGTACCAAGTAATTTTATTCTTCCATTCCTTCTGTTTCTTTATTTTCCGAAAACTCCTGTGGCGGACACAATGAGTGTCCTGAGGAGGCTGTGGGTTTTCCGGCGATTACGATGGGATTCCCTTGACCAAGGGTGGGCCTAGGATGACGCTCCTGGGGATTCATAATAGTTTTAGATGGACTCTCCTAGAACATATGATAGGGCTAGATGAGTACCCCAGGGACATATGATAGGTTTGGATGAGTGCCCCAGGGACATATGATAAGTTTGGATGAATACCCTGGGGACATATGATAGGTCTGGATGAATACCCCGGGGACATATGATAGGTCTGGATGAATTCCTCGGGGATATAGATGAATGCCTCGGGGATATACGGTAGTAGATAACGTGGGGAAGCAGGTGTCGAGGTTGAAAGAGCCTAGGTCGTAGATGTCGCCCCCTTCGCCCTTTCACTAGAGTTGTGGTGGAAGGGTGAATTTGATCTTAAACATAGAATTCACCATTTCCTCTGCTTTTCAGGTGAAATATGGCTGCATGGATACCTAGAGTCATAGAAGTCAACCAATAACCGGAGTCTCCAGGGGCCCCGCCCGTCGAGAGGAAGAACCGGACAATTGAGGATTGGGTTGGGGAAGAGCCCTTGAGTACGTCCTCCCATTTTGTTGAGGATGATTCTGACGCATTTTCCATAGTCGAGGATTGTCGTGAGGGTTCCCCTGCGAATTGGCAAGTGTATAAGTTGCGGGCCCACCATCGAATTTGTTCGAGCTATGAGAAGATGCGATTTCCCATGTATGAATTTTTCTTTCGCGAGGCGGGACTCCTGCTGCTCTTCTCAGATTTTCAAATGGGGGTCTTCGACTGGTTGAGGCTGGAGCCTTCGTAGTAGCAACCCAACGCAATTGCCTTTGTCCGGACATATGAGCTCTTCTGTCGGCACCTTCAGATTGGGACCACGCTCACTCTATTCTTTTGGCTCTTTCATCTGCAGAGGCAAACGGTCGACGGTCGTCAAGGCTGGGTGTCCTTGAAGCAGAAGGGGAGATTATTCAGAGCGTATATGGATTCTGTCAGGACCTTCAAGGATCAATTCTTCATGGTTAGGCTCGTTCTCATCAGGCCTGCGTCTCGTTATTGCGTCGTGAGTTCCGGGAGGTGGACGGGCAATAGGAAGAGGTTATGGTGCCGAGGGTTCCACTGGACTGGACAGATGAGCACTTCAAATAGAGCATGGACCACTATATCATGCGGGCAAGAACTTTAGACGCGAAGGACCAGGTGGGCTACCATAGGTTGGTGGCCAGCTTCACCCTGGTGAAATGTGTGACGCCTGACGATAACTTCATCCTCGACAAAAATGGGAATATTCTCCAAGAGTCGAGGCTCGTCAATACGAAGGTCTTGCTCGAATGCACGTTTGACGAGGAGGCCTTGCGTCAGTTAGGTAGTGGGCCATCTTCTGCCCGGCCTGTCTTGGGGTTGTCTTCTGCCCGGTCCGTTCAGGGTTCTGTTATTCTTGTGTTTCACAAAGGGAGGGCTGCTCAGGTGCAGCAGCTGCCTAGTACTGAGCAGGGAGGAGGAGGCTCTTCAGCGTCACCACAGGGGAGTCAATCTCCCTTGTCGCAAGGGACTCCAAAGAGGGTGAGAATCCACGGGTCAGAGACTGTTGTCGACCTTACCGAGGGCAGTGCTGAGGAGGGGTTTCTGATTCCCCCTTGCCATTTGCATTCTGGTTTCTTCGACTGGGCTAGGTCTCCTACTGTGTCTGCCGCGGAGGCGAAGGCGGTTCTCGGTGCCAACCGGGAGACAAGGAGACAGAGACTGACCGAGGACTTGGCTGCGATGATGCGAGTCTTTTTCGACAGCCTTGGCGCTGAGCGATGAGGGTTGCTCCTTTGCTGATCTTGCCAAACTGCGGGGGGACCTTGCAGTTGTTGAATCGAAGATGACCAAATTGGCTGTCGAGTTGGACTTAGCCAGGGTGGATAACACCGCCCAGCACAAATGGAATAGTGAGGCCGATGAGCAGTTGAAGACCGCCGAAGAGGACAAGTTGAAGTTGCAGGCTTGGATCACAGAGCTAGAGGCTGGCCTTCGTCCTGCCGAGGAGGAGACCGATGAGGAGAAGCTCCTGACTTCTCGGGATGAGCTGGTGGCGAGGATTCGAGAGCTCGAGTAAGATTGCTTAGGGGCTGTCAAGGTTGGGTATGAGAGCACCGTAGAGCAGCTCAAGATAGTGAAGCCTGAGGTTGCTCTTATCATTGAAGGGACGTGGCCCTATCACCAGGTTGTCGACGGACGGGTGGTAGCAACTAGAACCAAGGATGATAATGACAGCCCGACTACCGAGGAGGAAGAAAGAGAGGGGCAGGAGACCTCTTAGGATTTGTTTCAGTATTTCCGGGACTGCGTGCTTGTGTTGATTTTTCCGGCCTACGTGCATGTTTTTACTTTGTGATGTATTTCCGGGCCGACGTGCCCTTTTTATGTAACTATGTACAATGGGTTATGCCCGCTTTCCTTGAATGAATCTTGATATTTTTTACTATGTGTGCTTGAATGTTTAATATTTTCTTTTACGTATGAATGTTGTTTGTTTACTTGCTCGACATTCGGCGTAACCGACTGTGTCGGGAACTAGTCGGGTGACCGGAGATGGTACACGGCCGGTTAGGGGTTAAGGTCCTCGACAAAGGCCCTTCCCCGGGCGTAAACCTCTCATCGCGAGCTAGTTGCTCTGCCCTACTAGTACGATAGCGGCGGAGCTCGGTCGAGGGATCCCCGCTGGAGTAAGGGTCGCGCCCGCACACGCAAAGGGCTGACTCTTATCTTTTTGGTTTTAAAATTAGGATTCACTGTGGTACCATGTCACGCCCCTGTGTCACGACGCTGGCGGGTCGCAGACAGTGTTTAATTGTAATATTGTTTAAGTTTTATGCATTCCATGGTCGAGCAAGTTTGTTCCCTTGTAGGTTCTCGAGGTAGTAGACCCTGTTGCCCGTCTTGTCCCGGACGCACTAGGGGCCTTCCTAGTCTGCGGCGAGCTTGCCTTCGCGTGAGTCCTTTTGGTTTCTTCGTAGGACCAGGCTGCCCGTTTAGAATTCGTGCCTGATGACTTTGCTGCCATGGCACAAAGTTATCCTTTGTTTCAGGGAAGCTTCTTGCAGGGATGTGCCCCTATTCAAACGGCTTGGACCCGACTGGGTGAAACGCCCAGAGCCTTCAGACAATCGAGGTACGAGACGGTTGAATACCAATAAACCCGGAAATTTGCCAACTGCAAACATAAATTGCGAAATAAACTGCACCACTATCTGGGGAACACTATCTACAAATCTGATTTCAACACTATTTTGTCAATACCGGAATTGACTTCACTGGGAGAAGTATTTTTGTCGAATATAAGAACGCAATTCTGTCTTGTCGTGGGACACATACTATGTTCCTTAAGGGGAAATCCTTCGTCTAGATACTGAAGAGTTCATCTGCCTGTCTCTCACGGGAAACATGCATCGATTTAGTAACACTTCATCCGCCTATCCAATACGGGGACACTATTCTGTTACATCACAGGAAAAAATTTCTTCTACCCATCACACAGGAAAATTTCTTCTGCCCATCACACAGGAAAATACATTTCTGCCCATCACACAGGAAAAATTATTCTTCTGCCCATCACACAGGAAAATTATTCTTCTGCCCATCACACAGGAAAATTGTTCTTCTGCCCATCACACAGGAAAATTATTCTTCTGCCCATCACGCAGGAAAATTATTCTTCTGCCCATCACGCAGGAAAATTATTCTTCTGCCCATCACACAGGAAAATTATTCTTCTGCCCATCACACAGGAAAATTATTCTTCTGCCCATCACACAGGAAAATTATTCTTCTGCCCATCACACAGGAAAATTATTCTTCTGCCCATCACACAGGAAAATTATTCTTCTGCCCATCACACAGGAATATTATTCTTCTGCCCATCACACAGGAAAATTATTCTTCTGCCCATCACGCAGGAAAATTATTCTTCTGCCCATCACACAGGAAAATTATTCTTCTGCCCATCACACAGGAAAATTATTCTCGGACATAGTTTCTTTGCCTATTTTCTGCAGTAACTAACTCCGCTGGGGGATATTCCGAAAAATAACTGTCAAACACTCGTCTAGATAACAAGTAGCTACTTCTAAACTTTGATTTTATAAAAACCTGAAACGCTGCCGCAACAACAAATCTTGAAGAAAACATTCCGCTGGCCGGATACAACAACGCCTCAATTGGTAACTCTGGTGGGGAAAATGATAAACTGGACTATGTCATCACGCGTCTCCCGGCAAGACCTCGATTGTCTGATAATATCTGAGCTTTAGAACTCCGTACTCCTATTGAGAACCACACCTGAAAGCAAAAGGTCAACCAACCTGATCTATGTTTCATAATGCGTATGTTTGATAATGGCGTAATGCTCCATACAACATGGAAATGCTACGCGTTTTTTGTTTGGTGGATGCAAATATGACACTATATGCCGATGCAAATGCAGGCTCGAACTGCTGGGATAGCTCTAACAAGCTTGCTTCATCAAATCTGCCGTCGGGGACAAATATCACCCTGCCGGGGAGTGAACGGGTATCACAAAGTATTCCGGCAAAATAAATGCCAGGACACACAACCAACTCTGTCGGGAAGAGTTTTAACCTTCAATTTCCACTGGGAGGAAAGAAAAACACTTGCTGCAGATAGAGAACTCCGCTGGGGACGAAACAACTCTCTTGTGGAGAATAACTGACCCTACTGGGAAGGGAATCTCTGCTGGGGAGAGTAGAATGTCCGGGTACAGCTCACAAGTTGGAAATATTAGTCTTCTGAGGCTAAACAACTCTGCTAGAGATAGGGAATCCTTTTGGGGGACACCATACTGTCTGAATACAGCCTACAATCTTGGAAGCACCAAACTCTGCTGATGGTAAACGACCCTGCTGGAGAATGTCCTTCGGATACGCTGCAACTAGTTGGGGAATTTGATCCTTCTTCAATAAGGAACATTGTCATCTCAACTTCCGGGAATGGAGCGTGACCTGCATGGAGATTCACTTCACATAACGATCAAGTCTTTTCGTTACAGGCCTCTGGCTAGGACGACAATCTTCTGATCGTCCACTTCGTATGGTCAAGAACCCTGCAACACCACAAACGAGACAAGACAAATCTATACAACCAAATCTATTCAGGTTAGCGTTAGTGACATCATTTTCAGTCAATTCGAAGTTTTAGCAATTATTGGCAAGGGCCAGCAACGTTACGCAACTGCTAGTTTTATCAAAACATTGGCGTTTGTCATGTACAAAACAGTAAAGAACAAGCGTCAAATACTGAATAACATGTTTTATTGATTGGGCCCCTGAATGGGCGGAGTTTTGTACACTGGATGTAACTCCTGAAAAGAGGAAGCTACGCACAACAAATATACAAGTATGTACAGGAAGCATATATACAATGACAAATTAAATTTGCACATATGTCGGCAACGTGATGCAGACGAACATCATGAGCTGATCCTCCTATGACTCGCCTGACTCTGGCACTTTCCCGGTATTCAAACTTCTGACGAGATTGTATTTGATAATCGAACTCTCAGGTATATTCTCCCGCACCAATGTGCACCGTAGCACCAAATTCGGACCGCAGTCATTTGCTTTTCAAATCCCTAACTTTTGCGTGAACCGCCCTTTGCGGGTTTTCAGTTCACCAGGATACCCTTTTTTGTCGAAGCCGCCCAGTGTAGGTTTTCAACTTCGCGGGTGTACATTTTTTCGATTCTATCCCTAATTTTTGCCCGAACCTTTCATTCTGTTTTTGGTTCGCCAGGATGCCCTATTTTTTCCTGGACTCTCTTTTTTCTGTCCAGCGGGTCAATTTCAAGCAAAGTATTTTTTAACTGCGTCCGAATTCACAGGCGACGTAAAGTCTTCACCGTCCATGGTGGACAACAATAAAGCTCCTCCTGAAAAGACTTTTCTGACAACGTATGGCCCTTCGTAGTTGGGGGTCCACTTGCCCCTGTGATCTGCCTGCGGCGGGAGAATCCTCTTTAGCACAAGGTCGCCCGTCTGAAAGCTCCGAGGGTGTATCTTCTTATCATACGCTTTCTTCATTCGACTCTGGTACAACCGACCATATGCTAGAGAAGCTAACCTCTTTTCATCCATTAAACTCAGCTGGTTCAACCTGTCTTTCACCCATTCTGCCTCGTCAAGTTGTACATCTTGTAATACCCTCAGGGAAGGAATCTCAACTTCCAGTGGTAACACTGCTTCCATTCCGTATACCAACAAGAACGGGGTTGCCCCGGTTGATGTGCGTACCGTCGTACGATAACCGTGCAAAGCAAAAGGTAGCATCTCATGCCAGTCTTTATAGGTCACCACCATCTTCTGAACAATCTTCTTTATGTTCTTATTGGCTGCTTCAACAGTGCCATTCATTTTGGGTCGATAAGGAGAAGAGTTGTGATGTTCGATCTTGAAACTCTGACACAGCTCCTTCATCATCTTGTTATTTATCCGCTCGAGGATCCCATATCTGCAAATGATATCTCGTTTGATAAACCTGGCTACCACCTGCTTGGTCACATTAGCATAGGATGCCGCTTCCACCCATTTGGTAAAATAATCAATTGCTACCAAAATGAAACGGTGTCCGTTAGATGCCGTCGGCTCGATCTTCCCAATCATGTCAATTCCCCACATCGAGAATGGCCATGGCGACGACATTACGTTCAGAGGACTCGGAGGCACATGGATTTTATCCGCATAAATCTGGCACTTATGACACCTCTTCGTAAATTTGAAACAATCAGTTTCCATAGTTAGTCAGTAATAACCTGCCCGCAGCAGCTTCCTCGTCATAGCATGCCCACCAGCATGTGTACCAAAAGTACCCTCATGTATTTCCTCCATGAGCAACTT
Organism: Lathyrus sativus; assembly: GCA_963859935.3. Taxonomy (NCBI): domain Eukaryota; kingdom Viridiplantae; phylum Streptophyta; class Magnoliopsida; order Fabales; family Fabaceae; genus Lathyrus; species Lathyrus sativus. Next base: position 667,743,857 of record OZ012738.1, read on the forward strand.
CGCCTCTTTCTCGTCTACACAACGTAGCAGCACCAAGTCGTGGTTTCTCTTGTATAGGACACCATCCGGATTCAGATAGAAATTACCCGCCAATCTCCTGAGAGTCTTCTGATCGTGACTGGATGCCCCAGCCGGATACTCTTTGTTCTTCAGGAAATTATGGATATCAAAATACCAGGGTTTATCATCAGATACTTCGTCAATGGCAAATATGAAGGCGGGTCTATCAAGCCGAGAGATAACAATTCTGGGAGCCTCATTCCAGAAGTTGACTTTATACATGAAAGACAATGTCGCCAGGGCGTCAGCCATTTGATTTTCTGCTCGCGGCACATGATGCAATTCAACCTTGTCAAAGAAAGGCAACAATCTCCTCGCGTAATTCATGTATGGTATCAAGTTGGGCTGACGTGTCTCTCATTCTCCTTTTATTTGATTCACCACCAGAGCTGAGTCTCCGTATACATCCAGATTTTTGATTCGCAAATCAATGGCTTCTTCAAGCCCCATGATACAAGCTTCGTATTCGGCTTCGTTATTGGTAACCGGAAAGGTCAATCGAGCAGTAAATGGAATGTGCGACCCATGTGGAGTAGTGATGATTGCCCCTATTCTGCTACCATAGGAGTTTACAGCTCCGTCAAAGATCAACTTCCATTTGGAACCCAATTCTGGTCCTTCGTCCGACAACGGTTCTTCACAATCTTTCATCTTTAGGTACATGATATCCTCGTCAGGAAAATCAAACCTCATCGATTGGTAGTCCTCAATAGGCTGCTCAGCAAGATACTCTGATAACACGCTCCCCTTTATAGCCTTCTGTGAGACGTACTGGATGTCATACTCGGTCAAAACCATTTGCCAACAGGCAATTCTCCCCGATAGTGCCTGCTTTTCAAATACGTATTTGATAGGATCCATCTTCGAGATGAGCATGGTCGTATGATTCAGCATGTACTGCCTCAAACGCTTGGCGGCCCAGGCTAGCGCGCAACAAGTTTTTTCGAGCATTGAGTATCGAGATTCACATTCAGTAAACTTCTTACTCAGGTAGTATATCACATGCTCTTTTCTTCCTGTCTTGTCGTGTTGACCGAGAACACAACCCATACTCCCCTCAAGAACGTCAAATACATAATCAAGGGTCTCCCTGCCACTGGAGGTATCAAAATAGGAGGCTCCTGCAAATACTGCTTTATTTTATCGAACGCCTTTTGACAATTTTCATTCCATGTCACAGCCTGGTCTTCTTTCAATAGCTTGAATAACGGCTCACACGTGGCCGTTAGGTGAGATATGAACCGAGCGATGTAATTCAACCTCCCTAAAAACCCGCGCACCTCTTTTTCTGTTTTAGGCGTCGGCATCTCTTGTATGGCCTTTATTTTTGCAGGATCAACCTCTATTCCTTTTTCGCTCACGATAAACCCCAGCAGTTTACCCGACCTCACCCCGAAGGTGCACTTGTTAGGGTTCAGTCTCAGCCTGAACTTCCTAAGCCTTTTGAATAATTTCAGCAGATTCACCAAATGTTCCTCCTCCGTCTGGGATTTGGCAATCATATCATCGACATAAACCTCGATCTCTTTATGCATCATGTCATGAAAGAGATTCGTCATTGCGCGCTGATACATTGCCCCAGCATTCTTCAATCCGAAGGGCATCACTTTGTAGCAAAATGTTCCCCAAGGCGTAATGAAGGTAGTCTTCTCCATGTCTTCTGGCGCCATTTTAATCTGATTATAGCCCGAGAAACCGTCCATGAAGGAGAATACGGAGAATTGAGCGGTATTGTCAACCAGCACATCGATGTGAGGAAGTGGAAAGTCATCTTTCGGGCTCGCCTTATTCAGATCACGGTAATCTACGCACATTCTCACTTTACCGTCCTTTTTTGGCACTGGCACAATATTAGCGACCCATGAGGGATATTTTGTAACAGCTAGGAAACCAGCATCCCACTGCTTTTGAACCTCCTCCTTAATTTTCACTGCCATATCAGGTCTAGTTCTGTGAAGCTTCTGCTTAACCGGCGGGCATTCTTCTTTTAGCGGCAGACGGTGCACAACCATATCCGTATCCAGCCCAGGCATGTCTTCGTACGACCAAGCGAATACATCACTATACTCTCTGAGCATTTCAACCAGTCTTCGCTTGACGTTGCTCTGCAGCGCGGCTCCTATACGGATGTTCCTTTCAACCCCTTCCGACCCCAGGTTAACAATTTCAATGACCTCCTCATGAGGCAGAATGATTCGTTCTTCTTGCTTTACCAACCAAGACAACTCTTCTGGAACGTCGCCATCTTCAACAATCTCTTCTTTGACCTGAAATACCGGGTGCTCAAAGTCGAAGTGAGTCATAGGCGGTTCAATGATGTCATCTGAAATTGTTATCCTGCAAAAGGAATGGTTAAATGCTTCAAAATGTGTATAAAGCGAATAACCACCTTGCCATTTTATTGTGAAACACAAAAACGGGAAAAACAGAGATCACAATATTTGTACATGAAAAACGCCTTTTATTAAACAATGCAATGTACGTAACAGCACGGCCCTAAGCAAAATCACGATGCCCCGGGTAAGACACCGGATTATTCAACAATTAAGAAAACAAAGTATTACTGTTTGGTAGTCACAGGAACAGTCTCCTGAATAGACCAATTGCATAATCCTTGTCCTGACACGCTCGGCTGAATCCAGGCGTCCATGTCGTAGTCGCTGTCTCCTTCTTCGGAATCTGAAACAGCGTTGATGGCCTCATGATACACTCCACTAGCCGTGATTGTTATTGGTCCTTTGAAACGGGGTGCCCCAACAGCAGGCGTTGATGACGACGGTTGATATCCCAGCCCAAATCTGTCCATCTTCACGGGAATATCCAGAACCTTGCCCCGGCCTTTTGTCTCACCAGTCTTCACTAGAGCCTGAGCCTCCTTGTATGATGAGACTGCCACCTCTGACGCTTTACTCGGCCCTGGAACTTTGTCTTTGATGCGCAACCCTTCAAAGGCTTGACAGGGTGTTTCGTGAATCTCGCCGTCGACTTCCACGTACTTGAATGACGACAGACGGCTGACCAATATATCTTCCTCCCCACAAACTGTAACCACACTGTCCCCTACCATGTACTTTAGCTTTTGGTGCAAGGTAGATGTGACTGCCCCAGCACCATGGATCCATGGTCGTCCAAGAAGACAGCTATATGCTGGCTGGATGTCCATAATGTAAAATTCAGTTTCGAAAATCTCAGGCCCCACCTGCAGAGGTAACGTTATAGATCCAAAGACTGATCTTCGTGTACCATCAAATGCCCTGACCACCAAGTCACTAGGCGTACAAATGATCCCCCTGATGTCCAATCTCATCATTGCTTTCTTTGGCAGCACGTTCAAGGAAGACCCGGTATCTACCAACACGCGGGACATGACTGAGCCCCTGCATTCAACTGAGACGTGCAATGCCATGTTATGCTCTCTCCCCCTCGGGGTCAAATCAAAATCCGTAAATTCCAGGCTATGGCCTGCGTTCACGTGCGCCATCACCCCCTCCAACTGATTCACAGAAACATCTTGGGGTACAAACGACGTGTCCAGAATTTTCAATAATGCATTCCTATGGGCTTCGGAACACAATAACAGTGATAATATGGATATCTTCGACGGCGTCTGTTGAAGGTGCTCAACAATCTTATAGTCACTCTTACGAATAAGGCGCATAAACTCTTCTACATCTTTCAGTGATGTTTCTCTTTCGTTCCTCTGCACAAGGACATCCTCATTCATTTTTCCTTTTCCTTTTGCCAATCGTTCAGCCTCTACTTCAGGCGATATAAAAATTCTCCCACTTCTTGTCATCCCTCCAGTCCCGACGACATTGTCTGCAACCTCAGCTGGCTGCCTACTGATATCGATTTTCACCCCATCACAGTACGCTTCCAGTCCATAAGTCCAAGGTACCGCCTTAGTGCTCTCATAAGGTGTTGGCCCTGCCTTGGTGATAGTGATCGGCGGTCGCCTGGCTGGCGCCGTTATAGTTATCGTTTTTCGGGGGATTGTCACCGTAGCTACATCACTTTGCTCCTCATCTACTATTTCTGCAGGTTTCTCAACTGCCGTTCTGTCGAATTGCAACGTGCCTTCATCTATCAAGGTCTAAATACCCTTCTTCAATTCAACACAACCCTCAGCTTGGGTCCAACACTCTAGACAAAACCCATCGCAGCCCGGATACATACCTCCCTTCAATAACCTGCTCTTTATCTCGCACAACGGTGTTTTTAGTTCATTAACATTCATGATCAAGTTCAAACCCTCCTCAGTCGAAATAGCATTTGCCCCATGGTTGGGCATGGGCTGTTGTACTATGTTCGGACCTGCTTGTCCAAAATTTATGGCCTTGCTATCCAACAGATCTTGCACCACATGCTTGAACACGTGGAAATTCTCTATATCATGGCCAGGAGCCCCGGAGTGGAACTCGCAGTGCTTGTTCGTATCAAAACCGAACGGAGGAGTGCCCGTCATTGGCGCCATAGTCCTCTTTTCCACTAAATTCAAGCCCAGTAATGTTTGGAGTAACTCTACATACGTATAAGGAGGTACATCAAATACTCTTTTCGGCCTCGCGTTAGGAAATCTCCTCTGTCCCTGATTTGGCCTCTGCTGCTGCTGTTGTTGCTGCTGTGGTGGTATCTGCTATAGTGGCATTGGTTGTTGATGAAATGGAATTGTGACACTTGCCACCTGTTGCGGATGATTGTACTGATTCCGTTCTCTACCCCGGCCTCGGCCTCGGCCCCCGAATACTGCACTTGTGTCACCCTGACGACGACCACCGAAAGCTCTTCTATTACTGCCAGCTGAAGTAGATTCCTCAGCTTGGAATCTCCCCATTTTGATATTACTCTCAACCTTCTCTCCCATCAAGATTAGATCCGAGAAACTACCCAAAGAAGCGGGAAACAAATTATCATAAAACATACCGGTGAACGTTCCTATGAACATATCATTCATCTCCTTCTCAACCAACGGAGGATGAACTCTTGCAGCCATGTCGCGCCACCTTTGCGCATATTCTTTGAAACTCTCATCTTTCTTCTGTGACAGCCCCTGTAACTGGACCCTGTTCGGTGCCAGGTCACTATTGTACTTATAATGAGCCACAAATGCTTCAGCCAGCTGCTTCCAAGTCTTTACCTGAGTAGGCTCCAATCCCATGTACCATTCAAGGGAAGGACCAGACAAGCTGTCTTGAAAGAAATGCATCAGCATTCTTTCATCGTTCGAATAAGCCGACATCCTTCTATAATATGACCGCACATGCACCTTTGGACAGGTATCTCCCTTATATTTGTCAAATGTGGGAGCTTTAAACTTTAGCGGTACCCTCAGGCCAGGCACCAGACCCATTGTGGTCATATCTAAACCAACAACACTTTGATTCACAACACCTTTCATCTGCTCCTCGAGCATCTTGATTCGCTGAGCGTTATCTACAAGACCTTCAAAACCCCCACTAGAGAAAGCATCTTCTTGCTGATCTTCTATCCAATTACCGTTCCCATTTCCATATCCATCATACCCATTATTACGACCAAATCTAGTCTGATTCATCACAGGGCCTCGTCCTCTATTACCATACCCTTGAGCGACCCCGGCAGGTCCAAAAGACATCACTCCGGCGCCATTTCCGTTACCGAATCCGCCATAACCCTGATTGGCATTACCAAATCCATCCTGTCCGAAGCCCTGAGCGTTGAAGCCGTACTTCCCATCTTGATTAACATACTCAAACCCCTGGTCGGCATAACCAAATCCGTTGTTACCGAAGCCATTACCTCCAATATTATCACCGCCCAGATTGGCATCTCCGAATCCAACGTTGTTAATGACAGTCTCATTGCCGATTCCTGTATTACCGTTCCCAGCGCCAGTGCCATTGTTCACATTCACAGCAGGTATGTTCGTCACAGGTGGAACTACTGGTGTAGGAGTACCATCCCCGTGAATGGTGTCAACACGTACAAAATTGTGGTCTTCGTTTCCATGCCCAACATTTCTCGCTAACAATGGCTGCACCAGAGCTTGCAAGTTTTCCTGGCCTTTCACGATTGTCTCCATCGTCTGCATGAACAGCGCCAGCTTCTCACGCATGTCCTGCATTTCGCTCTGCATCTGATCCATAACTCTTTTGCAGTTGGTACGAGTAGAGTATCGGTGCGGGCGTTGACTTTCAATCCTGAAAAGACCTGAACGATGCAGGAAATGAGATACAGTTCAATAATCACCTGTAATGCAATATGAATGAGTATGCAAATGCGACATGTGTCTGTGCATTAGGGAATATCACTCCCCCAATTCTAGTGCTAATGTGTCAGTGTGGTGACAGTGACAGCAATACGAAGTTCGGAGCCGAATCATAAAAAACACCTCATACATTGCAGAGAAACCCATCAAGTCAGGAATACAATATCAATGAGCGTACAATAAGAAGGCATGACCTCAACCAACAATCCTGGTGATGGCCAGCACAATGCAAATAAAGCATACACATCAATACATGAAATAGTCAAGTGCAACCATACGCCTGGTACTCTTCTAATAACCCCTTAGTCTCCGGATGATTTGGTCGGGTAAGCAATCCCTCTACAAGTAGATCTCTTTGCTTGAGAACACGCCGTAAATCACCAGCAGGTTCCTCCCGTGCCCCTTCTCTGAAGCGATCCTCTAGCTTCCGTTTCTGAGACACAGCCTCCTTCTTGCACTCGATGGCTTTGTTCAATGAGTTCTGAAGACTATATCTTGCCATCACCTCCTCTTCATACTTTTTCTTGCTAGCCTTCAACTGATCTTCGAGTTCAGAAATTTGATGCTTCAATTTGTCTTCCCTCTTTTTGTTGTTGGTTAGCGTAGCATTCCACGTTTTGTTGCAAGAAGAGATTTCCCGGTAGGCGGAATCGAGTGACTTCTTCTTGGACTCTAACATATCATGAGAGCTTTTGAATTCCTTCCCCAGGCGCTCACGCTTCTTTTTCTCTTCGATCAGTTCGGCCCCTAGCCTGTTTACCAACTCAGTCTGCTGTTGGAAGGAATGCACAACTTTGTTCTTCTCACTCCGCATCTGAGCCAGTTCCTTCTCTAACTCTTCATTGATCTTTATCAAGTCCTCTTTTTCTTTCACAACCCGCTCATAGACCTCAACAACTACAGTAGTTGGTTCCTCCACTGGAATGGTAACAGGACGTGATACTGCTGGAAAAGGCATCTGTACCTGTCTTACCCTCTCCTGAATCCACACCTTGTAGGGCATATAGGCTTGACAATCATTCTTGCCTAGCAGTGGTTTCCCTCTTCTGCAGACATGATTCCAAGCATGCTGAAGCTTGGCCAATAGTTCCCCACTTAGTTCACCAGTGAAATACAAAGATTCCTGTATTTCTTCCTCCTTTGGCGGGCTTTTCAAGGCATAACCGAATTGCCTGATCAATAATGATGGATTGTAATTAATGCACCCTTTCCTCCCAATCAGAGGAACATTGGGATATCCGGCGCAGCTGTAGATAATCTCAGATCCCAATAAAGCTCTGTCGAACCAGACAACATCTCCTGAAGAAAGCCCCATCAGATGCTCAGACCAATCCACCGTATCTGCAGACTCAGCAAAGATACCCTTCTTGGGCAGATGACTCTCAAACCACATATACAGCAAGGGTACACAACAAGAGACGTTCTTGCTCCTCCTATTCTCATTCTTATAATGCAGTGAGTGATAGAAGTCTCCAATCAGGGTGGGCACAGGATTGCTTGAAGCAAAGATATAGAATGCATCCAAATCAACGAAGTCAGGCATATTAGGGAACAGTACAATGCCATAGATACACAAAGCAAGGATAGCATTAAACACGACCCAACAACCACTCTTGGCGTACTCTTGGGCTTTCCCAACTAAGAAACCAGAAACTCCATTCCACGAGGTTAACAGCAGTTCTGAGGGGTCTAAGTGCAAAGCAACAGCCAAATCCTCCCGTTTGGGCTCAGCACCCATATGAATGAAGGGCACCTGGTTCTGAATAGTCAACTCCAAGATCTCAGCATATTCCTCCATGGTCGGAGCCAGAATGAAGTCAGGGAACGTAAAACACCTCAGCGGGGGATCATAGAACTACATCAGTGCGTACAATCCGTTGCGCTCGTGCATGGATGGTTTATAAACCAGCCTGAGCAGTTTCCCATAACTCTTCCTGAAGCTTCTCTTCACCTCATCATCAGCTAGAGATATCAAACCAAGTAGCGAAGAAACATCGGGAGCAGGCAACTTGTACGCGACAATCTTCCTCAAAGTACTCATAATAACAGATGGAAGTCGGGAGCACTTAGAATCGGGAAGTATGAAAATGCACCTGCAGCACAGACACACGTTAATGATATGCACATGATGATGCAAATAATGCAATATGCAAGCAATGCAATATGCAAGCAATGCAACAAGGGATCATAAGCCCCTGGCTGAGAAATTCAATCCACAACATTGGCCTCGAATAGACCCTTAAACTGCTCAAGATCATCCACGATGCTCCAACCTGGTCTCTGACAGACCTGATAACACTGTCCTCAAATATCAACACCACTGAATCTCAATCAAGAAAACCGGTAATCTGGAGGTCAAGTTACCTGCATGCCCCAACCCCTCTCACAGGTAGGTGTCCTAATAACTGACACAAGGTATGGCATCCTATGTGGTCGTCGGCGTCACAGACTTTCAAAACTGATGATACGATACCCAGAAGGTGTGGCATCATCATGTCTTGAAGAGGCCTCACTTAGCCAACTTCCAAATGATCGGTCCCCGGAGTCGACAATCCAACTAACCAACAACCCCCTCAACCCAAAGGGTTGAAAAAGAAGTCAACTAGCAGAACCTCGTCCGAGCGTGGATTTCATGAGACACTAGTGCCTGCAAAGCATGCACGCGCCCACTAATTTCCACTCTAATTCTAGGTGCACTCAAGCCCAGGTCCGGCTTATCTCTCAATCATAGAACCCCCTCATACCCACAGTGATAATCACAATAAAATAATGCTGAAAGTAAATGACGGAAAAGTAAATCCATACAAAATCCTCGACGGGAAAACAAGCGCTAGGATTGACTCGTGTAGGGAACCGTTGGAGTCCCCAGCAGAGTCGCCAGCTGTCGCTACTGCGAAAATCGGCGCCGGCTGAACAGAAGAGTCGCCACCGTGCGTTATTTATCCCAACGGAGGGAAAGGAAACGCTCAGAGTAAACCTACCGCAAAGACGGGAAAGGAATGGTCATCACAACCAAATCCTGGATTCGGGAGTCGGTTACGCAAGGGGAAGGTATTAGCACCCCTCACGTCCGTCGTACTCGACGGGATCCACACTTGTTTTCTGGTACGGATTGTTATTCTATCTATTCTACAGGTCTGGGGTTAAAAGAAAATAAACTGACTTAGCAAAGTATCGCACTTTATGCCTACGTATTCCCGTCTGGAACGAGAAATCAGAGTCAACGTAGTTCGCCTACCTACGGGAAAGGAGGGGAAGGTTGCTCGCTAGGATATCGCATCCTATGCCTACGTACTTTCATACAGCATGAAAGATCAGAGCAAACGTAGTTCGGGCCACGTACGACACAAGTCTGTCTTGATTGTTTTTATCCTTCTGAAAAAGGTTTTCTCCTGATTATGGGTCCAAGCGGACAAAAATGACGTTTTTTGATTGGTTTACAGTCTTTTACGCAAGAACTGTCTTTTATTGATGTTCATCCTTTTATTGTATTTTTCTGATTGTTTTGAGAAAGAAGAGACAACAACTCTAAAACCTATGGTTGAAAAGGGAATCCAAATCTAGCCTAATGTTGGCATGCATGGATGAGAGCCTAATGTCTGTCATATTTCTCTCTTGCGCAGAGAGAAACAGAGATCCTAAGGGAATAAACGGAAAAGCAACAACATATATACAGTAAAGCAGTAAAATGCATGAATGCAGCAGTACAAGCGAGGCAAGGGAGTCCCGCTCAACCTCGAACCTAGAAAACAATAGGCAAAGTGAAACAACTTCACTTCAACCTTATGGGGAAAATTAACAAACAATACAATCAAGAAACTCAAACAATACATCAACAGCTCTAAACAGCACCAACAACTCTAAACATCAAAACCTGACAGCACAAGCTCCTTCTTCTATCAGTCTTCAAGGCAATGAACTTTATCCTCAATCTTCAAGGGCTTCTTCAAAGCAATATCTCCAGCAGAGAAATGATGACAAGAGGATTTAGAATGTTAAACAGTCTGCTGAGCACCCAAGGTGGCCTACAGAAAGTTAACATAATACAGACTGTTTCTCTCAAAGTTCTATCTCCTAGACACAGTCATTAATCCTTCCAAAGGAGGGATGTGAGTATTAAGGAGATACTTTTAATCATTGAGAAGAATGGAGGCAAAATAAACCACCCATGTTTATGAAGAAAATTTCTATTCTAAGGCTCTTCCTATATTCTATGTCCTATGGTCTTCAAACAACTCCAAGCAAGCCAAGCAATCTTCATCAAGCTTTGATTTTGATCTTCAACCTTGTCTTCATTAGGCTCCATCATCATGCTCTTCAAACCAAGCCAACACCCCAAGCAAATGCCCCAAAAAACCCTCACAACAAAGTAAACCCCAAAAATGGGCAAACCAAACAATCACACAACTGTAAAATATACTAAAAATATTGATATAGTATTTACAAGCCTATTATTAATTCTAAGGGAATTACTATATCTACCCTATATACCCCATAGGTCCCATACTCTAATTCAATCTAAAAAACCCAAAAATAAAATGTTCAAGTGCACCTATGTTGTGTATAAACCCTAATCTAACCATCTTAATATTCACTAATCAAAATTACCTAAAAATAATCCTAAAAAATATGGAATAAAATCCAGGGGTACCTAATATGTATATCTAATTGTCATAAAAAGATTGACCTAAAAGAGTAATGGAAACTACCTAAACAAAAATCTACAAGATCATGTACAAACCATATTCAATAAAAAACAACTAAAATGTAAAATATTCACAAAAAATTAAGAAAATACCTAAAATAATATTTTTATTTAATCACAATTTTCTTAAAACAATTATAAACATGTATCAAAAATTCCCATATTAAAATAACCATTTTTCAATTTTATATGAATTTTCAAAGTTGTAAAGAAAAAATGAGTTAAATGAATTAAAAAAAGAAAAATACTTGGTGCAGATAGCAAGAAATTAAAACATGGTAGGCATCTGGGCCCAGATGGGGGGTGCGCGTATCAAAGCGCCCTAGGCCCAAACATGCTTTAGAAAAAGAAAAGAAAAACAAAGAAAAAAAAAAGAAAAAACGCGGTGTAAATAGCAGACAAAACACGTGCAATCCTATTGGGCTCGTCTACTGGGGGTGTGCATATGAAAAACCACTTAAGCCCACCAATACGTTTTAAGTGAAACGATCGTGTTTCACCCTTCAGCCAAAACCTTCACAACTGAGGTGAGATCTGGACCACACGATCCATGCCTTGGTCAAGAGTCAGCGCCCATCCAACGGTTTATTCTTTATCTTCTCCATTTGAATCAAATTGGAGCCAAAACTCCATGGATGAACACTCATGAACACACTCTAATCCACATATGAACTCCATCAATCCTTGATCAAAAATCAAATTGCAAAGCCCTAACATGCTCTATTCTTCACCCTGATTCCATCTATGGCATTGACATTCATTGATATAGTCTCAACCCTAAACACGATTCTCAAATCAAAATTGATCAGAAATTCAACCATCACCAATCATCAAATTAAGATGCCTACACTCTTCCTCACCTTACTAGGAGCAACTCTAACTATCAAACACACCTTCTAACTCCAAATTCATCAAGTTCTTCATCAAAACAGAAAATGTGTTCATAACCTAATTGTCTCTAAATTCCACGAATCAAAGCCTAAAAGTTCCACATGATCATTTCCTATCATTCTAACCACCTAACATCTAAGAAAAACAAGTGAATCATGCTAGGGATTGAAATGTACCAACCTGTTAAATCGAGCAAAACAGATGAACCAAAGCTCCAAATCAATGCTTGATAATTTCCAGATTCGATCAGTGTGATGATTTATTGCTTCTGTATGCACTAGATTCTCCTCTAACAGCTTGGATCCTTGAAACAGAATTTCAGTTGCAGGTGTGAAAGTTCAACTTCAAGAACTCGATTCAACCATGGATTCACTCTGATTTTGATTGCAATGCACTCAGTGATGGTTATTGAATTGAATTGAATCAAAAATTTGAAAGAATGGTGAAGAATTTTGAGAAAACGAAATTGTCATGCAATGGAAGAAGATGAATTTCAATTTCTGAGTTTTGGCACCAAATGAATCCCAACCTTGATCTTGATCAACTCTGATGGTTATATAGGTGATGTTAGAAACGTCTAGAGAGTGCTGGAATGATCCTATGAGAAAATGATAATCTCATGTCTTGAGATGTTGAAAATGGCCAATGCAAAAACCAATCCCATCTTGCCTTGTTACAGCATCTCAAAGTAGCTTGAATTTCTCCTCTAATGAGAATTAAAAGGTGTAGGAATGCTTACTTGCCTTGTACCTTGGTCCTTATGTGATTTGGCAAGTGTAACTTCCTTTGTAAGTAACCAATGATAAGTCCAAATTCTTGACCTCAAATTCAAAATCCAATGGTGTCAATGATCTCAAAACATGTTTTCCCTTCAATTTGGTATATCACATGATGTATTTTGGCTTTGGATCAAAAAATCCCAAATTTGGTCACTTGAAAATGGACTTTTACCTTCCATATTTGGTCAATTTTATCATTTTGAGTTCCATGCATTTCCAAGCCATCATGACCTCTTTCATAGACTCAAAAAATCATTTTGAGCAAGTTTGATGTTGAACATTTTTCCATTTGAAGCTTGCAAGTAGGAGTTCTAGGCATATGCTTGAAATGACCTATAATCTTACTTTCCCAAAATACCCCTGGCTTGTCAAGATCATAAGTAGAGTTCCACAAATCAGATTGAGGCATACCATACATTTATAGAAAGATAAGATCATGAGGAAAAACTTTCATGTTGGCCAAAAATCCATTTGAAAACTCCTTATGGGGTAAAAGTTGCTTAGAAGTCAAGTAACTTTCACATATAAATTTCAGTGTCCTCAGATGACCTGTAACTTGCAAGAACCATAACTTGAGTTCTATAAATCTCCTTGATGCCTTCCACCACTCAAATTAAAGTTCTTGAGATACTCTAAAAGTTTCATGTTGGTCAAGGATCCACTTGAGACTTGAATTTTGAATTATTTTGCTTGGAAGTTTGACCTAAATCAGGGAATTTTACACAGAAACCCTAATTTAGAAACTTCTCTTCTTCTTGATTTCTTTTGATTTCTCCTTGGCACAACACCACATCCATATCCACATATAAAATGGTGAATCCCACATCCTTCAAATAGGCCTTGATGCCTTTCAATCAATCATTAGACCTAGGGTTGGCCTAGGGTTGACCTAGGTGAGACCCTAGTTGACTGTCTTCAACTGTAGCTCTTGTCACCACACCAATGACTTGTCTTACTTTCAAAATGACCCTCTAGGTATTCCATGATGTCTACACACATTCCATGCCTCAGTCCACAACTCACAACCTCTATGATGATCTTCAAATACTCCCCAGACAGGCTATAAATCCACTGCTTGATCTATTACCTTCTCAAAGCTTCACCTTCTTTCTTGGTGACTTGAATGGGCTTGAATCTTGATAAAAACCTTTTAGATATACTCCTTGAGATGAAAATAGCACTTGATCCCTTGTTGGCTAACTTGCCTATGCTATGCTATGCAAATGAATGACCTAGGTGTATGATCTACTATGCAAATGATAAAGCTATGAAAACACAAATCAGGTAAAACCAGTTGGTCAAATTTTAGGGTGCAATAGGATGCTCCCGACCTGATCTCCTCGACCAGGTCGAGTTCTTCTCTGAGCGCCTCATCATTTGCTTCCTCGGGCAAGGGGGATTCAGTTCTCCTAGAGGGTTCTCTTATCTCGACAGGGATCACCGCTTCTATCCCGTAGGTTAGTCAGAATGGGGTTGTAACCCGGTGAACTGACTTTAAACAATGTTGCGGATAGCAAGAGTCGCCACCGACTTTTATTTTATCCATAAGGAAAGGTTATAAAAGAACAGGAAAGACCTTAGAGAATTTTTTGGGTCCGGGGGGTAGGTTATGAAAAGGGAAGGTGTTAGCACCCTTTTCATCCATGATTATCCATGGGCTCTTAGGTACTTAAGCTCACTTTTGAATTGTTTTGAAAGTGTAGTGTGTGAATAGAAAATTTTCAGAATAGTTAATAAATAATCCATGTAAGGATGTGTTAAGAACTTGTTTGAAAACTTGTTGAAAATTTGTTTAAGTGTGAAAAAGTTTTGAAGTGAGCAAGTATCTAGGAGTAGCCTACCCTAATGTTTTAAGGTCTTTCTTATTCTTTATCCTTTCCTTAGTAAGACTATCCCTACTATAATGGAGTAGGTAGTCCTTACTTTGGATGTTAAGGGACATGTGAGGGACAATTGGATTTTTGAAGGCCATTGTGGGGTGTAATAAGCAAACTAGAGGGACTATCATCATTTTTCGAAAGGGACTCGATTCGTAAAGGCAACCATAAGGGACTTTGATGATTTTTCTTTTTGAGGGACTTGCTTTATACACCCCACTTAACCATTATTCGTAGGCAACTTGAGGGATATCCTTAGGAAGTGAGACGGCGATTAAAATCGACTTACGTGTGTGACGTGTTTATTTTAATTATCTTTATTTAAAAGTGATCTAAATTTATTTTAATATTACATACATGTTGCTACACTCCCTAATTACTAACCATAATAATAATTAAATAATTAAACAACTTTACATCCAAGAAACAATTACAAAATAATAAGCAAAATAATTAAATAGCAAAATATAAATAAGCAATAATAAATAATAAAGGTGGTTAGTAAGCAATATCTAACAAAATAATAAACCTGATTAGAATATAAATGGGTTAGTATTATAGTATAAGGAAAAAAATTTTAAATAAGATAGTTTTAATCATCCTTAATAAAAAGCACAAATATCTCATCATTTTAAAAGGTTATCAATTTGAGATTAGTAAATACAGAGTAAATTAAGTTGAGTTATTGAAGGTTAATTTGAAAAGAAGATAATTGGTTTTAACTTTATAAAAAGAGTTGATTAAGGTTAGTTAATTATCTTTAAAAAAAATGATTAATTAAAATGGGTTATCAATTTATTTTTTTTTAAAACCTAATGGTTAACTAAAGGATTAAAATATTATTAGAAGAAAAAAACTGATTATCGAAAAGTTAGAAGATGATTATGGTGATTTTAATGATGATTAGTGTGATTAGAGGTTAACGGTGATTAGGGGGAGTGTGTATGGTATGTGTGTAGTGATTAATTATACATTAATAATAATAATAAAAGAAAGAAAAACAGAAAGAAAACCCTAATTCTCAATCGGTTCCCCTCGAATCGCAACCGCTTCACTCTCGATCACTCGCTCTATCTCCTTCCATCAGTCGTGATTGATTCCTCCTTGTTCATCATGCTTCGACTCTATGAACACACAGCAAGGGCATCAATAATTTGAAATACGAAAAAATAACGGGAGCATTACCGGCGGTTCGCGAAGGAGCTGCTAAGATGCGATTCACGGTGAATGTTGATGGCGGAAGTTTTGAGCTTGCGTTGGGTTCACGGTGAAGGGCGAAAGCGGCGATGTACTTCGAGAATTTAGATAAGTTTTCTTCTCCTTTCGGTCTAGGGTTTCCGATTGTGGATTTCTCCGCGTGTCTCTTAGGGTTTTATGAATGTTCTCCTCCTTCTCTTTATATAGACTTTCAATCGAGATTTGGTGTGGGGATCTGATTGAAGTATGTTTTGAATGCTGATTGAATTTTCCAAATTGGGATAAATTAGGTTTGAAGATTCCCTTTTTCGTCTGATTGCAATAATGTATGTTAATGAAAATTCCAAATTGTGATCTCTTGTATCAATCTGATTGATGTCGTGTTTTAATGATCAGAGGATTTGATTTCTTTCTGAATCTTTTATTTTCAAATGAATATCTGATGGTTTACTAACTCACGTTTGACATTCGACAGGTGTGAACAGCAATGGTTTTTGGGCCAAAAGAGGGATTAGAAGCCCAGAGAGGAAAACTCGTGTTGAGGTGTCTGGTAGGAACTTCGATGGAAGAGTTGGTGATGAAGAGCAACAGGTGTAAACATTCTCTTTGTGCAGGGTATATTTCTTTCCCATCCAAACTCGGTTCATATGGTATTTTCTTCAAATTGATGCATACCTGCAATGTTTGTTCATCCAATATTAAGTTATTTTGCCAATTCCTAAACTAATGCTGTTTTCGCATTGTATCACGTCTTCGAGAATCAGGGATGGCAGAGCTGCAACGTTGTAGGATGATCCATTTATCACGCTTGGACGATTTGGTTTAGATTCTGGCTGAATTCGAGCCTTAAATCGAAATGTACGCCGGTAATTTTGCATTCATCTATTGTTGCAGGTTTTATTTGGGTGTATATATTTATCATTGGTAACTGCTGAAGTATCTCCTAAATTCGTCTTGCAGGTTTGATGGCTGCCTTTGAGGATGCAACAGTTGGCACGTCTAAGTTGCGCCTCAAGCCATCTCAAGGACCAAGCACAACAGAAACTGGAGGAGAGGTTGTTGCTGAAGCATGGGCTGTGTTGACAGCGGGTGTTTGCTTGGGCAGGTTGGGATGAAAACAAATGCTTTCTTCCGTAGCCAAAGTGATTCCGACAATTTTGAAAGCTGTTGACTTTTGCTGTGCTCGCAGGTATGGAACTTCATCAGCAGACGTCAGCTTTCGATAACAGCTGGTTCACTAACAGCAGTGAGGGATGTGGCTGAGTTTCTTTTTTTTACTGGTATCTTCCTCTTGTTCCCAATAGTTCTTAAGTTTTGGTTCCGTCTTGGTGGTGGTGTTTGGGGAACTGGGGTAAGGTACTGCACAAGTCATCGCCCTCACCGCTGTCATCTTTACTCTTACTCTAACACAGCAAACTCAATCAAAACTTCAGGACACTGCTGCTACTGATGTTAGTATTACAATCTTGCCTCCAATGAAGATGTTGCCTAGGAGATTTTTCACACGCACCAGCTTTTCAGAGGTAAGATAATCCCTTTCCAACATCTTGAAGGAGTTAATCAATAATGGCAATTACACCATACTTGCTACAACATATTCATATGGTTCTGCTATTATCTCGTAGGTGTTAGCTTCACCGGCAATTGCAGTCAGCACTTCAAGTTTAACCCCTTGACACAGGGTGTCGTATTGTAGTGGCGATAACAGTATTTGCAATTTGAGGAGAAAAAGTGAGGGTATCGCGTGACCAAGAGGTGCAAGTAGCTAATAATTGCATAGGACTGCTCTTTGATCTGGATATGCTCATGTGCCTGCTGATGGGCATTCGCCGTGGCCAGAGTCAATTAGGGAAAAACCTTCAGCTGCCAAGACAGCAGCAACAACCGTGCGCTGGGTCGGTTCTCAAAGAGAAACATTGCATCCAATATTCACTGTTATCTAGAAATGTGTTTTGCCGCCAATTCACTCATAAGACACTGTGCTTACTCATTGAATTCCTGAGTGCAGAACGCGGTTACGAAACTTCAATACATCAAAACGGGAGGGTAATGAACAACTGGCTTGCTATGCATAACCTTGCTAAGTTAACTGCTGTTGCTGCTGTATTGACTGTTGTGCTAATGTCGCAGGTACATGAAGTTGCTCTGTTGGTTTGCGCAAAATACAAAAATGAGGATGCCTCCTGGTGCTACGACAACTTTGCCAATAACATGGCACTTAAATTAGTGGATAACGTCCGGCAACATCTAGTGCATATCATGGCTTGGTTTAAAGTGGACGGCCAAAGTGTCCTCGTCGTAATAGAACAGAGTCTTGGTTTTGGTTGGAAGGTTTTCCCTTGTTGACATAATCGTGTAGTTTTAGTGTTGTACAGTTGAGATGAGTTCCTCATGCATCTTACCACCATTGTCGCTTAATCGTGGTTTTTACGGTTACTTTGAACTTGCTGCCACGACCACTGTTAATGTGTATGTTAAAGAACTTGGATGTGAGTCTCTGCTTTGTGTTTTAATTTTTTTGTTACTGTTTGTCACAGGTGTACGCACGAAACAGATTAATACGTGATGGTTTTTCAAGATTGGCAAGGCACTGCTCAAGGATATGAACAGCACAGGGAGATATTGGATTTGAAAGACTGCTATCATCACTTGCAATTGATCTGGAGAAGGCAAATCAGCGCCACCGCTACCGCTTGACTTTTGCTGACATTGAGGAGTAGTCACGTTGCCGAAATCTTGTAGCAGCCTTTGGAATATCTCATTCAGCTCTGCCACGCACTTCTGTTTCATGGTTTGCAACTTTGGACTGATTATTCCTGCCAATTTTTCTCATTTAGTCGTTCAATCTGAATTGTAGAATCCAATGAAGTTGTGGATGCTTCGAGAAGATCTTTTTTGCTAAGACAACATCACCAACTGCACGTTGGAGCCTATCCTCAAGGTGATTCATTACATCAAATACTCACTGTTCTCTACAGAAATGTGCTTGGCCACCAATTCAACCATACGACATTGTGCTCATTCACTAAATTCCTTAATACCGAGAGTGGTTAAGAAGCTTCAGTATATCGATTGAGAAGGTAGTAAGCAACTGGCTTGCTATGCAGAGTTTCTCTTTCCATGGCTGCTGCTGATGCATATCTGCTAAATTAACCGTTGTTGTTGATGTTGCAGGTCCATGAGATTAATCTGCTGTGGATGCAACTTCTGGGACTTAAGTGTGTCACCAACATTGTTCTGTTGTTCAAGCATCTTAGCGTGTTGCCCATTCGTTACATTTGGTTGAGGCCTTCCACTCTGCTACTGTTGCTGTGCAGGCCAGATTGGTTGTTGAGTCAATGGTGTTTGTAATTTGTGCAACTCAAAGGAAAGGCTCATGGCCAACATTTCACTTCAGCTAGCCAGGAGCAGCTTCTAAACGGCACCTTGCTATATATTTGCAAATATTTGTAACTGTAGTTTATTTAGTCATGGACTCTTTAAAGTTAAGGGATAGTAACAAAAGTCAAGTAGCATCAGGGTTGGAAAAACGATGGGCCCTGAACTATGTACTCGTAGCATCTTTGAACGGCACAAAGAATTATCTTTATTTGATTCTTGTAGTTTGAATATAAACTTGCTTCTTATCACAAAGTTGAACAAATTTGGTTCAAATTTCGAATACCTCCGACTCAAGATATTCACATAAACTTCTTGGTGTACGTAATTCTTGCCTCAAATAAAATGAATCATTGAATTCGAAACACTTGAGATCAAACCTTGATGTCCATGAACTGAACATACCCATGAATTTGCGATTTCGTCTTTTCATTATGGCTTATAACTTTGCCCATCCACTTAAGCAATTTTATCTCCAAAATAAGCTTTCTTTGCCCTGATGAACTAATGACTCGAGAGGTAAACAGAGTCCCAAATCCAATTATTATGCTGAGGTATTGGTGAAAACTTGTGAACCTTGTGAACATCATGAAGTGGCTTTGTAGGCCCCATGACCCTTAGGAAAGCTTTATAAACATTGTGAATCTTGTGAACCTTCTTAGAACACAAAGTCTTGTATGGTGAGGGCAAATTTTAGGGTGCAACAGCTGCCCCTGTTCAATTTTCTGAAACCTGAGGGGTTAGATTGGTATATTTGCCAGTCGTAACCTGGAAGGTTGAAGGGGATTGAACACAAAAGCCCAAAAATTTGCACTCACCAGTGCACGGAGTGATATTGATGGTTGGTTGAACATGATTGAGTGGGCTTACAGATGCCACTAGGGGAGAGTTCTTCAGTAGTATAATACAACATGTCTTCATGAGGATAGAGCAATCAATAATGATAACCCTAAAGCAGTCTTGAAGTGATAAATCTGACCTCAGGAGGATAGGGCAATCAATAGCTCTAAAGCAGTCTTGAAGTAATAAATCTGACCTCAGGAGGATAGAGCAATCAATAGCTCTAAAGCAGTCTTGAAATAATAATGTGATATGTCTTCAGGGGGATAGAGCAATTAATAGCTCTAAAGCAGTCTTGAAATAATAATGTGATATGTCTTCAGGAGGATAGAGCAATCAATAGCTCTAAAGCAGTCTTGAAGTAATGATTTCAGGAGGATAGAGCAATGGATAGCTCTAAAGCAGTCTTGAAATAATAATGTAATTTCAGGAGGATAGAGCAATGGATAACTCTAAAGCAGTCTTGAAATAATTAGATGGCTTCAGGAGGATAGAGCAATGAATAGCTCTAAAGCAGTCTTGAAGTAGTGATTTCAGGAGGATAGAGCAATGGATAGCTCTAAAGCAGTCTTGAAATAATAATGTGATATGTCTTCAGGAGGATAGAGCAATCAATAGCTCTAAAGCAGTCTTGAAGTAATGATTTCAGGAGGATAGAGCAATGGATAGCTCTAAAGCAGTCTTGAAGTAATAGGATGATTTCAGGAGGATAGAGCAATCAGTAGCTCTAAAGCAGTCTTGAAGTCATGAGAGGCTATCAGGAGGATAAAATAACCCTGAGGTTACAATAAAGCAGTCCCAAAGTAATAAGAAGCTCATCAGGAGGATAAAGTAACCCTGAGGTTACAATAAAGCAGTCCCAAAGATCATAAGATTGTTTGTTGGATAATTAACCTGAAAACAAGGTAGCATTCTGTATAACAACATTAGTTTATGCTTTATGTATGCATGTATGACATGACGCGCTTAGGTAATGTACTATAGACATATATGTTATGGTATGATGTAAATGATGTATGTATGCTATGACACTGCTGGAAGTGTCTGGATATCCTTGTATAACAACTGCTGGCCAAGGAAAATAAATCCCGATTCGTTGTTGAAGAATACATAACCCTCCGTCTGCTGGGGATAACAAGGTATAGATAACCTCCCATTGTTGGGGATAGCAAGGTATAGATAACCTCCCGTTGTTGGGGACAGTAGGGTATAGATAACCTTCGTTTTCGTTTGATAGTAGGATAAGTATAACATCTCGTCTTCGTTCATCGTGCCCTTATTGGAAAGTAATTTCCCGTATATCCGTGTGAGGATAAAAGAAATGGATATAAATTCCAGGGGAGATTAGACTTTGTGAAAATGGATTAGTCCTACTGATGGTTTGTAACTGCCTTGTAAAGATGAACCAGCGAAGCTTCGTTGAAATCCTTCCCTCGTTCGTCTTTAGTAAATACTATTACTGCATTTTCATGCATTTCTGGTAAACATCAATCCTATTAAAAGCATACATGCATTTCTGGTAAACATCAATCATATTCAAAGGCATACATACATTCAAACACAACCAATGGACGTTTCGCTTATGTAAATAGGGTAAAAGTAAATCTGGATTCAAAAGATGGAATTTATTTATATCAAAAGTGACCCATACACGGGTAAGTTTGTACAAGGAGACATAAACCCTAGTAAGAGAATTTTGTCATGAAGTTTTACAAAAAGAATCAGCTATGTGGGAAATAATCCTATTGAGTTTCAATTCTACTATTGCCCCTCAAGTATCTCATCTTCTTGCTGTTGAGACGGAAACGATTGGATTGAGCTTTATCTGTTTGAGCTTGAGTAAGTAGTACAACTGGTTGCAGTTTCATGAGTGATCCAAACGAGACATAGTCATACGCTTTAATCCCTAACTTTTGCCTGGATTGCCCTTTCAGGTTTTCAATCCACCGGGATACCCTTTTTTGCCCAAGCCGCCTTTTCAGGTTTTCGACTTGCCGGGTGTACATCTTTTTATATATATATCCCTAATTTTTGCCCAAACCCTTTTGGTTTGCCGGGATGCCCTTATTTTTGCCTAGGCCTGTCAACCTAGCGGGTCTCTTTTTATGCGTAGTATTTTTTAACTATGTCTGCGTTTACAGGTTGTGGGAAGTCTTCACCATCCATTGTAGTCAGTATCATGGCACCTCCTGAGAACACTGTCTTGACTACAAATGGTCCCTCATATGTTGGAGTCCACTTGCCCCTAGGATCACCCTGTGGTAATATGATACGCTTGATTACCAAGTCACCGGCCTGATATACCTTTGGCTTAACCTTCTTGTTAAAAGCTTTGATCATCCGTTTCTGGTACATCTGGCCATGACAAACTGCTGCTAACCTTTTCTCATCAATCAAATTTATCTGGTCAAGTCGAGTCTGAATCCACTCATCTTCATCCAAGCCTGCATCCTTCATAATTCTCAAGGAGGGGATCTGAACTTCAATAGGCAGAACTGCTTCCATACCATAGACTAAGGAGAATGGGGTTGCCCCTGTTGAAGTACGTATTGTAGTACGATAGCCATGCAGAGCAAATGGTAACATCTCGTGCCAATCCTTGTAAGTAACAGTCATCTTCTGTACAATCTTCTTAATGTTCTTATTAGCAGCTTCAACTGCCCCATTCATCTTTGGACGATACGGAGAAGAGTTGTGATGCTTAATCTTGAACTGCGTACAGAGATCAGCAATCATAGTGTTGTTCAGATTAGAGCCATTGTCAGTGATAATCCTTTCAGGGATACCATACCTACATATGAGATTATTCTTAATGAACCGCGCCACAACATTCTTAGTCACAGATGCAAATGAAGCTGCCTCTACCCACTTCGTGAAGTAATCAATAGCAACCAGGATGAAACGATGCCCATTAGAAGCAGTAGGCTTGATCTCACCAATCATATCAATGCCCCACATGGCAAAGGGCCAAGGAGCAGTCAACACATTCAATGGAGATGGAGGTACATGTACTTTATCAGCATAGATTTGACATTTGTGACATGTTCTAGAGTGTTGATAGCAATCAGCTTCCATGGTAGACCAATAGTAACCTGCTCTCAAAATCTTCTTTGCCATGGTATGACCATTAGAATGAGTGCCAAAGGTCCCATCATGCATCTCTTCCATAATTTCTGTAGCTTCCTTCTTATCCACACAACGAAGCATAGTTGAATCATGATTACGCTTATACAGAATGCCATTACTCAGAAAGAACTTAGCAGAAAACCTTCTCAGGAACTTCCTATCTTTGACAGATGCCCCTTCAGGGAACTCCTGAGCTTCAAGATAGTTTTTCACTTCATAGAACCAAGGCTTCTCCTCTGCCCCTTCAGTGTCAATCTCATTGCAGTATGCAGGCTTCTCAAATCTATCAATGGTAATCTTGGGAGCTTCATCATCCCAGCTGATCTCAAACATAGATGCCATGGTGGCCAATGCGTCTGCCAACTGATTCTCTCTTCGTGGAATATGTCCAAAAGTAATCTCTTTGAAATGTGGGATCAAAGACAACACATGTTCTCTGTAAGGAATGAGATTATCATGCTTTGTATCCCAATCTCCTTTAATCTGACTTACTACCAGAGCTGAATCTCCATACACCTCAAGGAACTGAATCTTCATATCAATAGCAACTTGCATACCCATGATACATGCCTCATACTCAGCCATGTTATTGGTACAATAGAAACAAAGTCTGGCAGTAATCGGGGTATGACAACCTTCAGGGGAACTAATCACAACACCAACACCATTACCATGTGCATTGGAGGCACCATCAAAAACCATAGTCCATCGGGATCCTTGTTCAGGTCCGTCATATTGTCCAGGTTCTTTGGTAACAGACATAATGTCTTCATCAGGGAACTCAAAATTCATTGACTGGTAATCATCTACTGCTTGATGAGCCAAATGATCAGCAACAACACTCCCCTTAATGGCCTTCTGAGTAGTATACTGTATATCATATTCCGTCAAGACCATTTGCCATCTTGCAATTCTTCCGGAGAGAGCAGGTTTCTCAAATATGTACTTGATTGGATCCATCTTCGAAATCAACAAGGTAGTATGGGTCAACATATACTGTCTTAGTCGGCGAGCAGCCCATGCCAAAGCGCAGCAAGTCTTCTCGAGCAGTGAGTATCTTGTTTCACAGTCGGTAAACTTTTTGCTAAGGTAGTATATTGCCTGCTCTTTTCGACCAGACTCGTCATGTTGCCCCAATACACACCCCATTGAGTTGTCTAATACTGTTAAATACATAATCAAGGGTCTTCCATCAACTGGTGGCATTAAAATTGGAGGTTCTAGCAAATATCTCTTGATTTCATCAAAGGCAGTCTGGCACTCATCATTCCATTCCATTACCTGATCTTTCTTCAACAACTTGAAGATTGGCTCACAGATGGTAGTTAATTGGGAAATAAATCTTGCAATATAGTTCAATCGTCCCAAGAAACCTCTAACCTCCTTCTCAGTACGGGGAGCTGGCATCTCTTGTATAGCTTTCACTTTTGCAGGATCCACTTCAATACCTTTTCCACTGACAATGAAACCCAGGAGCTTTCCCGATCTAACTCCAAAAGTACACTTGTTTGGATTTAATCTCAACCTGTATTTCTTCAACCTCTCAAACAACTTGTGCAGATGATCAAGATGTTGCTCTTCATTCTGAGATCTGGCTATCATATCATCCACATATACCTCTATCTCATGATGAATCATATCATGAAACAAAGCCACCATAGCACGCTGATATGTTGCCCCTGCATTCTTCAAACCAAATGGCATTACCTTATAGCAAAAGGTGCCCCACTGTGTCACAAATGTAGTCTTCTCCATATCTTCAGGTGCCATCTTGATTTGATTGTAACCAGAGAAACCATCCATAAAAGAGAATACCTTATGCTGAGCAGTGTTGTCTACCAGAATATCAATATGAGGAAGTGGAAAGTCATCTTTAGGGCTAGCCTTGTTCAGATCTCTGTAGTCTACACACATACGTACCTTACCATCTTTCTTAGGAACTGGTACCACATTTGCAACCCACTTAGGATAAGAAGTTACGGCCAAGAACCCTGCATTGAACTGTTTCATTACCTCTGCTTTGATCTTTTCTGACATTTCAGGACGCATACGACGAACCTTCTGCTTCTTTGGACGACAATCTTCTTTCACTGGCAAACGGTGAACCACAATGTCTGTATCCAACCCTGGCATATCTTCATAAGACCAAGCAAAGATCTCCACATAGTCACGTAGCATCTGAATCAACCTGCTCTTGACACTGTCCTCTAAATCAGCCCCTATCTTGACCTCTTTTCTGTTTTCTTCAGTTCCCATATTCACAACTTCGACTGGCTCTTCATGTGGCTGTATAGCTTTCTCTTCTTGTTGTAACAACCTAGCAAGCTCCACAGGTATTTCACAATCGTCCTCGTTTCCGTCTTCAGTTTGATAGATCGGATTCTCGAAATTGTAATTGGCAATAGTAGAACTGTTATCAACTGGATCCAGAGTGGATGAGGGTCTGCATTTTAGTGACGTGGGTGTGTGTAAGAACACATAGCTGATAAAGCAAAAATAAAAGAAAAAGAAAGACAAGGAACACAATATTTACGAAAACGAAACGTCCACTGATTTTATTGAATGAAGTATGCAAATGAAATGACAACCCGTAACAAGCACACCATTGTGCCCCGGGTAAGGCACAAGGCTTGAAAGTTTTAATTGTTCCAGAAATTATAAATTTAAAAACATAACACAGTAATAGTATTTACTCCTGACTAAAGGAGATAGGGATAACATCTTCAGCTGTCCAATTATTGAGTCCAGCACCCATAGTAGGGAAAATCCATGCCTCCAAGTTGTAGTCTTCATCTTGATCTCCCACAGCATTGATAACCCCTTGATTGGTGATACGAACAGCGCGAGCACGACGAACAGCCTTCTGGGACTCTGCAGTGAAACCCAAACCAAACTTGTCAGACTTGTATGGCATATCAGGAAGCTGACCCCAAATAGTACAACCACCTTCTTCCACCACAGCTTTTGCATCATTGAGGGAGGCCATTGCCATTGTTGGAGGGTTTCTGATGACCACAGGAACCTTCTTCACAGCAGGAGGAGTCACACAATCCTTAACAGCCCAGGGGACCACTTCAAATGACTGACATGGAGTTTCAATGTATTCACCTTCTACTTCCAGATACTTGAAAGTGTTTACATGGCTGACAAAGTATTCTTCCTCTCCAAAGACAGTAACAACTTTTCCATTCATCGGATATCTCAACTTTTGATGTAATGTGGAGGTCACAGCACCTGCCCCATGGATCCAGGGACGACCAAGCAGGCATGAGTACGAAGGATGAATATCCATCACATAGAATGTAGCGGTAAACACCTGAGAGCCAACCTTGATCGGAAGATCAATTTCCCCATGCACTACTCTTCTAGAACCATCAAAAGCCTTTACCACAATATTACTGGGCTTCAATACCGTATCTTTAGGACTCAGCTTGTTCAGGACTTCCTTAGGCAACACATTCAGAGAGGAACCATTGTCTATCAGCACATGAGACAGGGTAGTGCTCCTGCATTCAATTGAAATATGCAAGGCCCTGTTATGATCCCTCTTGGCAGGGGTCAAGTCAGCATCAGAAAATCCTAACCCGTTGTCATAGGTCAGGTGAGCAACACAATTCTCAAACTGGTCCACAGAAATTGCACTGGGTACATGAGCCATCTTTAGAAACTTGATCAATGACTTGGCATGAGCCTCAGAACATAATAACAGGGAGAGCATAGAAATCTTTGAGGGAGTATGCCCCAGCTGATCAACAATATCATAATCACTCTTGCGAATGATTTTCAATACTTCTTCCATCTGCTTAGAGAGGTCATCAGCAGCTGGCACATCAGTAGATACAGGCTCAATAACAGGACCCTTGCCCCGAGCATCAGTGGTGGAAGTAACAGCAGGAGTAACTGCACTCTTAGAAGCAACTGGAGGAGAGAAGACTCTTCCACTACGAGTGATCTTGCTAGATCCAGCAATATTATCAACGTCAACAGGCATATCAGGTAAAGGCTCCTGCTTGATACCATGGATGTAAACATCAGACCCATAGTGCCAAGGCACAGCTTTGTCAGATGTATAAGGAATAGGACCAGGAGTGGTAATGATCAGAGGAGCTACTCTGGCTTCAGCGACAACTTTCACAGGACCTTCAGCAGTAATCTTGATTGGGCCCTGATGAGTGATTTTAATGGGACCCTTTGAAGTGATTCTTAGTGGTACTTTGTCAACCATGTCAACCTCTTCAATCTTACCCTGAGTCAGATGATCCACCCTACTTCCTACAGATGCTGGTCTTCTTTCAAACACTATGGTATATTTATCCATGAGACGTTGAATCCCATCTCTCAAAATGAAGCAACTATCCGGCTTATAGGTGCAATATAGACAATCTTCATGACAACCTGGAAAGATCCCAGCTTGTATTAACCTCTTTTTGATAACAGACAATGGTGTGCTCAACTCCATAACTGAATAGACATGCAGATCTTCATCAATATCTTCATCAATGGCGTTGACAGTCTTCTCGTGATTTGGCATTGGAGCTGTAATCACATTTGGAGTACCTGGTGGATCAAACTCAATTTCTCCAGCATCAATCATATCCTGAATTTTGTTCTTCAAGACCCAGCAGTTATTAGTATCATGTCCTGGACAGTTTGAATGATATGCACATCGTGCATTGGGATTGTACTTGGGAGAGGTAACATTGGGATTCTGAGGAGCCTCCCTCAGGGTAATAAGTTCAGCCTTCAACAAGTGTTGCAATGCCTGAGCCATTGACATGTTGATCTTCGTGAACTGTCTTCTAGCCCTCTGTTGGTTGCCTTGAGGCTGCTCTGTTGTTGCAGGAGTTGGATTTGAAATATGAACTGCACTAACAGACTGATGCCTTCTGTTACGATCAGGCTGACCATACACAGCATTAGATTCTTTCTTCACAGTGGGAGGCTTCTTTGCAGCACCTGATGAAGAAGTGCCTATTTGGATCTTGCCACTCTTGATGCCATTCTCTACTCGCTCTCCTGTCATGATCAACTCAGTGAAGCCAGATGATGAGCTTCCAATGAGATGACTGTAAAACGGACCATTCAGCGTACACATGAACATATCAACCAATTCCCTATCGGTCAAAGGGGGTTGAACTCTTCCAGCTAAGTCTCTCCACTTCTGAGCATACTCCTTAAAGCTTTCTTTGGCACCCATAGACATGCTTTGAAGCTGCATGCGAGTGGGGGCTAAGTCAGCATTGTATTGGTACTGCTTGTAGAAAGCTTCAGCAAGGTCATTCCAATCTCTGATGTTGGCACTCTCCAACTGATAATACCACTCTAGCTGAGCTCCAGATAAACTCTCTTGAAAGAAATGGATCCACAACTTTTTATCAGCAGTGTGGGGTTGAATTCTTCTGACATAAGACCTCAGATGCAATTTGGGACAAGAGACCCCATCATAGACAACAAATGTAGGAACTTTGAATCCAATGGGTATGACTACCCCAGATATCAAGCTCAGATCCTCAAAATCCAGCCCAGATGATTTCTGTAATTCCATAGCATCCATTCTATCCACCAGCATCTTGAATTTGTCTTCGTTAGGCTCATGGTAGTAGTTAGCCTCAGAATCAGAGTCCCCCATAGTGTTGTGGAGACTGCCTCTCTCCTGCTCAGATTCTTCAGATTCATAGCCTTCAACCTGTTTCTTGGTCCTGACAGGACCTTTGAACCTTCTTCCCATGTTGAGCAACCCAGCAGACTTTCTAGCCTTCTTAGTCTTCTTGGCCAGCAGTGCCTTCAATTCATCCTGCCCCTTGGATAGGTTCAGGATCAGCTCTTGGAACTGTGCATTCTGTGCCTGGAGATCCTTAACTGATTGTTCAAGAGCCATTGCTGAAATAAACAGCGAGAAGATGAGAAACCTGTGCACAATTATAAACCTGTGATGCAATGATATGGGAATGCATATGCAATGTTTTCAAGGACCGCAGGATTTAAATTTGCTTAAACAAACAAGAAAGTAACTTTTTATTAATAATAACTTGTTTTGCCTTTTAGGCTTACAAAAAACGAAAACGAAATAAGTACAAAAGATGGGGTTTTAAGTCTCCCATGGACGTTTCCTCTTTGTGTTGAGGTATGAGTTGAGGTTTCGTTCCTCATGAAGTAGCTTTGTTAGCTCTAGGATCCTTGCTTGGCTTGCTTTGTAATGAGCCTCGAAAGTATCCCTTTGCTCTTTCAGTTGGATCCATGATCTCTGCAAGTCTTCCATATCAGTAGGCATGTCTGGGTGAAGGATGGTATAAGCTGTGTCTCCTTCAGCAACAGGTTCCATGGTAATTGGTAGGACGGCAGGATATGGCATCATGAGTGTCTGAGCACGAGATCGTACCCATCTGAGATAAGCCTCCATAGGAATAGTGTACTTAGGCTCCAGTGTCTTGCTGTCAATCCTGTTTACCTTTCCCCAAGCTCGGATGAATCTCTGACGGTAACCCTGAAGATCGTTGTCGTAATCAAACACAATGCCCTGAATCAACATGTCATGTGGACCATCGCTCCGGGCGTAACCAAACTGTCGTAAAGCTAGAGATGGGTTGTAGGTGATGCCTCCTCTTATGCCTAGAAGTGGCACATTAGGAAACTCCCCACAACGGTCAATGATGGTGACATTCTCCATAGATCTGGAGCACCAATGGATGTCTGAGTGAGAAAGTGACATGATCCTCTTGGACCATCTGAACTCTTGCTCATTCTTCATTACTGAGCGAGGAAGGTGAGAAATAAACCACCTAGAAAGTAAAGGTATGCAGCACATCAAAGTTCCTCTTGCCCTTGTAGTACGGGTGTGAAGAGAATGTAGGATGTCTCCAAGTAGGGTAGGCACTGGATTGTGACTCAGGAATATGTTGATTGCATGAACGTCTATGAACTGATCAGGATTGGGGAACAACACTAAGCCATAAATCAATAAGGCTAAGATCTCCTCAAAAGCATCGTAGCTCATGGCCTTCAAGAACATTTGAGCTTTATCCACTAATACCTTGGCAAGAATACCTTTAACTCCACTTCTCGTCTCTAGAACAATGTCAGACTTCTTCAGATGTAGAGCTGCAGCAATAACTTCTGGTTTAAGCTCCTTCTCTAAGCCTGTGAATGGCTTCTGATCAAGAACAGGTATACCCAGAAGTTTAGAGAACTCCTCCATGGTTGGAACCAGCTGATAATCAGGAAATGTAAAGCAATGGTGCTTAGGGTCAAAGAACTGAAACAGCACACTCATCATGTCTTCACTGAACCCTGAAGTAACTAGATCCAATAAGTGACCATGTCTCTTGTTGAACTGGGAATGATCAGGCACTAGGGAAACCAACTCCTTGAGCTTAGCAGGTATCCCTACAAAGTTGATCCTGATGGTGTTTCTACGAGCAGAAGCCATGACCTGCAACAAAGAACAAAGATAAATCCTTTGGTCCTTGAAATGGTTAGGGAAAATGATATGCTTATGATGCATGATGATGTCATGATGTCATGCTCAATCACAAACATGTGGCACACACAAACAAGTCACACCATAGCCCTAGGTTTAAAGGCTTGCATGAGGTTCAAAGGCAAGTACCCTCCCCTGAAGTTAGATGGTTCATCCTGTCCTACAAAAGTAACCAGGTTCTAAGGGATCTCAATATCATTGATCCTTCACAAGGGTGGTTGTTCAGAAGGCAACTTACTTGCCAACCAAAACCCTCCAAGTTTAAGATCTCAATGAGCGTAGTATCGAGTGTCAACCAACTTCAGTCTGCACCAAAGCCGGTTACCTCACTACTTTCTAAAGGCCAAGATGATTTAACTAGGGTTCTAAAAGTCAGTTAGTGCATTGACAACATATGGCAGCCTCAATATTATCCTCAACTTGACTTAAGGAATATAAGCACCAACCAAGAAGTCGCACTAACTATGGCCACCAGATCAACCGTATCGATATACGTCGTACAGTTTCCTTGGTCTATTGCCATTTACCTAAGGTACACTAGATCCGGGTTAGGACCTTTCACACATAAGAGCACCCCAACAATATAATAATAAAGCAAACAAGGCAAACAATTTAAAGTGATCTTAATTCCTAAGGGTACCCCTCTTAGATAGATCCCCAGCAGAGTCGCCAGTTCTGTAACCCGGTGAACTGACTTTAAACAATGTTGCGGATAGCAAGAGTCGCCACCGACTTTTATTTTATCCATAAGGAAAGGTTATAAAAGAACAGGAAAGACCTTAGAGAATTTTTTGGGTCCGGGGGGTAGGTTATGAAAAGGGAAGGTGTTAGCACCCTTTTCATCCATGATTATCCATGGGCTCTTAGGTACTTAAGCTCACTTTTGAATTGTTTTGAAAGTGTAGTGTGTGAATAGAAAATTTTCAGAATAGTTAATAAATAATCCATGTAAGGATGTGTTAAGAACTTGTTTGAAAACTTGTTGAAAATTTGTTTAAGTGTGAAAAAGTTTTGAAGTGAGCAAGTATCTAGGAGTAGCCTACCCTAATGTTTTAAGGTCTTTCTTATTCTTTATCCTTTCCTTAGTAAGACTATCCCTACTATAATGGAGTAGGTAGTCCTTACTTTGGATGTTAAGGGACATGTGAGGGACAATTGGATTTTTGAAGGCCATTGTGGGGTGTAATAAGCAAACTAGAGGGACTATCATCATTTTTCGAAAGGGACTCGATTCGTAAAGGCAACCATAAGGGACTTTGATGATTTTTCTTTTTGAGGGACTTGCTTTATACACCCCACTTAACCATTATTCGTAGGCAACTTGAGGGATATCCTTAGGAAGTGAGACGGCGATTAAAATCGACTTACGTGTGTGACGTGTTTATTTTAATTATCTTTATTTAAAAGTGATCTAAATTTATTTTAATATTACATACATGTTGCTACACTCCCTAATTACTAACCATAATAATAATTAAATAATTAAACAACTTTACATCCAAGAAACAATTACAAAATAATAAGCAAAATAATTAAATAGCAAAATATAAATAAGCAATAATAAATAATAAAGGTGGTTAGTAAGCAATATCTAACAAAATAATAAACCTGATTAGAATATAAATGGGTTAGTATTATAGTATAAGGAAAAAAATTTTAAATAAGATAGTTTTAATCATCCTTAATAAAAAGCACAAATATCTCATCATTTTAAAAGGTTATCAATTTGAGATTAGTAAATACAGAGTAAATTAAGTTGAGTTATTGAAGGTTAATTTGAAAAGAAGATAATTGGTTTTAACTTTATAAAAAGAGTTGATTAAGGTTAGTTAATTATCTTTAAAAAAAATGATTAATTAAAATGGGTTATCAATTTATTTTTTTTTAAAACCTAATGGTTAACTAAAGGATTAAAATATTATTAGAAGAAAAAAACTGATTATCGAAAAGTTAGAAGATGATTATGGTGATTTTAATGATGATTAGTGTGATTAGAGGTTAACGGTGATTAGGGGGAGTGTGTATGGTATGTGTGTAGTGATTAATTATACATTAATAATAATAATAAAAGAAAGAAAAACAGAAAGAAAACCCTAATTCTCAATCGGTTCCCCTCGAATCGCAACCGCTTCACTCTCGATCACTCGCTCTATCTCCTTCCATCAGTCGTGATTGATTCCTCCTTGTTCATCATGCTTCGACTCTATGAACACACAGCAAGGGCATCAATAATTTGAAATACGAAAAAATAACGGGAGCATTACCGGCGGTTCGCGAAGGAGCTGCTAAGATGCGATTCACGGTGAATGTTGATGGCGGAAGTTTTGAGCTTGCGTTGGGTTCACGGTGAAGGGCGAAAGCGGCGATGTACTTCGAGAATTTAGATAAGTTTTCTTCTCCTTTCGGTCTAGGGTTTCCGATTGTGGATTTCTCCGCGTGTCTCTTAGGGTTTTATGAATGTTCTCCTCCTTCTCTTTATATAGACTTTCAATCGAGATTTGGTGTGGGGATCTGATTGAAGTATGTTTTGAATGCTGATTGAATTTTCCAAATTGGGATAAATTAGGTTTGAAGATTCCCTTTTTCGTCTGATTGCAATAATGTATGTTAATGAAAATTCCAAATTGTGATCTCTTGTATCAATCTGATTGATGTCGTGTTTTAATGATCAGAGGATTTGATTTCTTTCTGAATCTTTTATTTTCAAATGAATATCTGATGGTTTACTAACTCACGTTTGACATTCGACAGGTGTGAACAGCAATGGTTTTTGGGCCAAAAGAGGGATTAGAAGCCCAGAGAGGAAAACTCGTGTTGAGGTGTCTGGTAGGAACTTCGATGGAAGAGTTGGTGATGAAGAGCAACAGGTGTAAACATTCTCTTTGTGCAGGGTATATTTCTTTCCCATCCAAACTCGGTTCATATGGTATTTTCTTCAAATTGATGCATACCTGCAATGTTTGTTCATCCAATATTAAGTTATTTTGCCAATTCCTAAACTAATGCTGTTTTCGCATTGTATCACGTCTTCGAGAATCAGGGATGGCAGAGCTGCAACGTTGTAGGATGATCCATTTATCACGCTTGGACGATTTGGTTTAGATTCTGGCTGAATTCGAGCCTTAAATCGAAATGTACGCCGGTAATTTTGCATTCATCTATTGTTGCAGGTTTTATTTGGGTGTATATATTTATCATTGGTAACTGCTGAAGTATCTCCTAAATTCGTCTTGCAGGTTTGATGGCTGCCTTTGAGGATGCAACAGTTGGCACGTCTAAGTTGCGCCTCAAGCCATCTCAAGGACCAAGCACAACAGAAACTGGAGGAGAGGTTGTTGCTGAAGCATGGGCTGTGTTGACAGCGGGTGTTTGCTTGGGCAGGTTGGGATGAAAACAAATGCTTTCTTCCGTAGCCAAAGTGATTCCGACAATTTTGAAAGCTGTTGACTTTTGCTGTGCTCGCAGGTATGGAACTTCATCAGCAGACGTCAGCTTTCGATAACAGCTGGTTCACTAACAGCAGTGAGGGATGTGGCTGAGTTTCTTTTTTTTACTGGTATCTTCCTCTTGTTCCCAATAGTTCTTAAGTTTTGGTTCCGTCTTGGTGGTGGTGTTTGGGGAACTGGGGTAAGGTACTGCACAAGTCATCGCCCTCACCGCTGTCATCTTTACTCTTACTCTAACACAGCAAACTCAATCAAAACTTCAGGACACTGCTGCTACTGATGTTAGTATTACAATCTTGCCTCCAATGAAGATGTTGCCTAGGAGATTTTTCACACGCACCAGCTTTTCAGAGGTAAGATAATCCCTTTCCAACATCTTGAAGGAGTTAATCAATAATGGCAATTACACCATACTTGTTACAACATATTCATATGGTTCTGCTATTATCTCGTAGGTGTTAGCTTCACCGGCAATTGCAGTCAGCACTTCAAGTTTAACCCCTTGACACAGGGTGTCGTATTGTAGTGGCGATAACAGTATTTGCAATTTGAGGAGAAAAAGTGAGGGTATCGCGTGACCAAGAGGTGCAAGTAGCTAATAATTGCATAGGACTGCTCTTTGATCTGGATATGCTCATGTGCCTGCTGATGGGCATTCGCCGTGGCCAGAGTCAATTAGGGAAAAACCTTCAGCTGCCAAGACAGCAGCAACAACCGTGCGCTGGGTCGGTTCTCAAAGAGAAACATTGCATCCAATATTCACTGTTATCTAGAAATGTGTTTTGCCGCCAATTCACTCATAAGACACTGTGCTTACTCATTGAATTCCTGAGTGCAGAACGCGGTTACGAAACTTCAATACATCAAAACGGGAGGGTAATGAACAACTGGCTTGCTATGCATAACCTTGCTAAGTTAACTGCTGTTGCTGCTGTATTGACTGTTGTGCTAATGTCGCAGGTACATGAAGTTGCTCTGTTGGTTTGCGCAAAATACAAAAATGAGGATGCCTCCTGGTGCTACGACAACTTTGCCAATAACATGGCACTTAAATTAGTGGATAACGTCCGGCAACATCTAGTGCATATCATGGCTTGGTTTAAAGTGGACGGCCAAAGTGTCCTCGTCGTAATAGAACAGAGTCTTGGTTTTGGTTGGAAGGTTTTCCCTTGTTGACATAATCGTGTAGTTTTAGTGTTGTACAGTTGAGATGAGTTCCTCATGCATCTTACCACCATTGTCGCTTAATCGTGGTTTTTACGGTTACTTTGAACTTGCTGCCACGACCACTGTTAATGTGTATGTTAAAGAACTTGGATGTGAGTCTCTGCTTTGTGTTTTAATTTTTTTGTTACTGTTTGTCACAGGTGTACGCACGAAACAGATTAATACGTGATGGTTTTTCAAGATTGGCAAGGCACTGCTCAAGGATATGAACAGCACAGGGAGATATTGGATTTGAAAGACTGCTATCATCACTTGCAATTGATCTGGAGAAGGCAAATCAGCGCCACCGCTACCGCTTGACTTTTGCTGACATTGAGGAGTAGTCACGTTGCCGAAATCTTGTAGCAGCCTTTGGAATATCTCATTCAGCTCTGCCACGCACTTCTGTTTCATGGTTTGCAACTTTGGACTGATTATTCCTGCCAATTTTTCTCATTTAGTCGTTCAATCTGAATTGTAGAATCCAATGAAGTTGTGGATGCTTCGAGAAGATCTTTTTTGCTAAGACAACATCACCAACTGCACGTTGGAGCCTATCCTCAAGGTGATTCATTACATCAAATACTCACTGTTCTCTACAGAAATGTGCTTGGCCACCAATTCAACCATACGACATTGTGCTCATTCACTAAATTCCTTAATACCGAGAGTGGTTAAGAAGCTTCAGTATATCGATTGAGAAGGTAGTAAGCAACTGGCTTGCTATGCAGAGTTTCTCTTTCCATGGCTGCTGCTGATGCATATCTGCTAAATTAACCGTTGTTGTTGATGTTGCAGGTCCATGAGATTAATCTGCTGTGGATGCAACTTCTGGGACTTAAGTGTGTCACCAACATTGTTCTGTTGTTCAAGCATCTTAGCGTGTTGCCCATTCGTTACATTTGGTTGAGGCCTTCCACTCTGCTACTGTTGCTGTGCAGGCCAGATTGGTTGTTGAGTCAATGGTGTTTGTAATTTGTGCAACTCAAAGGAAAGGCTCATGGCCAACATTTCACTTCAGCTAGCCAGGAGCAGCTTCTAAACGGCACCTTGCTATATATTTGCAAATATTTGTAACTGTAGTTTATTTAGTCATGGACTCTTTAAAGTTAAGGGATAGTAACAAAAGTCAAGTAGCATCAGGGTTGGAAAAACGATGGGCCCTGAACTATGTACTCGTAGCATCTTTGAACGGCACAAAGAATTATCTTTATTTGATTCTTGTAGTTTGAATATAAACTTGCTTCTTATCACAAAGTTGAACAAATTTGGTTCAAATTTCGAATACCTCCGACTCAAGATATTCACATAAACTTCTTGGTGTACGTAATTCTTGCCTCAAATAAAATGAATCATTGAATTCGAAACACTTGAGATCAAACCTTGATGTCCATGAACTGAACATACCCATGAATTTGCGATTTCGTCTTTTCATTATGGCTTATAACTTTGCCCATCCACTTAAGCAATTTTATCTCCAAAATAAGCTTTCTTTGCCCTGATGAACTAATGACTCGAGAGGTAAACAGAGTCCCAAATCCAATTATTATGCTGAGGTATTGGTGAAAACTTGTGAACCTTGTGAACATCATGAAGTGGCTTTGTAGGCCCCATGACCCTTAGGAAAGCTTTATAAACATTGTGAATCTTGTGAACCTTCTTAGAACACAAAGTCTTGTATGGTGAGGGCAAATTTTAGGGTGCAACAGGGGTTTCCCCGACCTGGAGTGCGGAGTGGTCCTGTAAGCCCAGACGATGTTGTGCAGCTCCTTGACCCATCCTTTCTTGGCGTCTCCCAACCTACGTTTCAGCCCATGCAGAATCACCATGTTCGTTGCTTCCGCCTGCTCGTTCATCTGCGGGTGTTCGACCAACGTAAAGTGTTGTTTCGTGCCTAATATGGCGAAGAAGTTCTAGAAGTTATTGTCGGTGAATTGCGTCCCGTTGTCGGTGACGATGGTCTGGGTCACGCCGAATCGGGCAAGTATGTTTCGCTTGTAGAAACAGAGTGTGTTTTCACCGTGATTTTGGCGAGAGCTTCGACTTCTATCTACTTGGTGAAGTAGTCCACATCGACTATTAAATATTTATTTTGATAGGATCCGATGGTGAAGGTCTATGGATGTCCATTCCCCACCAAGTGAATGGTCACAATGATGAAAGTGTTTTCAGCTCGCTAGGTGGGGCGAGGTGCATGTCCCCGTGTCGTTGGCATCTATTGCGCTTCTTGACATGGTCTTTTGTGTCCTGCTACATGGTGGGCCAATATTACCCTACTCGTAACGACTTGCGAGCGAGTGCTCACTCGCCTAGGTGTTAGGTGTTGATCCCTTCGTGGATCTCTTGGAGTATGCCCGACACATGGGATTTTTCGACGCACTTAAGGAGGGGAATGAAGAATCCTCGCTTGTACAGTTTTTCTTTGACCAAGATATAAGAATGTGCCTGACGCTTAACGATGGTTGCTTCCTTCGAGTTATCGGGAAGGCTCCATGTACGAAGGTACATATATACCGGGGTCATCCAGTAGTCGTTGTCGCCGATGGCATTTACCTCGGTGGGTGTTGCGTCCCTCTTGATGTTGGGGAAAGGGAGGACCTCCTGGATCACAGACTTGTTCCCGCCCTTCCTCTTTGTGCTGGCTAGTTTGAACAAGACATATTCTCGGGTGTTGTGTTCGCGAGGGACATGTCTTACCTCTGCAGAATCGAAGCCCTTCATTTTTTCTTTTACCAAGGTCAGATACTCGTTGAGGTTGTCGTTCTTGGCTTGATACTCCCCTCGCACCTGGGAGGCCACGAGCTGGAAGTATGTGAAAACCTTCACCTCTTTGGCACCCATATCTCCGTCCAGACGCAGGCCCGCGAGAAACGCTTCCTATTCGGCCTGATCGTTCGATGTTGGGAACGCCAACGCAAGGGAGACTTCTATCATGATACCTTCTTCGTTTTCTAAGATAATGCCTGCTCCACTTCTCGTCGATCTGGAGGCGCCATTGACGAAGATGGTCCATTTGTGTGCCCTGGGTGTCGGGGAGTCCGCAGAAGTTTTTTCGGCGATAAAATTTGGCCAGGATTTAGGCTTTGAGGGCCTTCCTGCTTTCGTACCAGATGTCGAATTCAGATAGTTTGAGCGACCATCTGAGCATTTGTTCCGACATATCTGGCCGTCCGAGTAATTATTTAACGGGGTGGTCAGATCTCACTACGACCATGTGGGCCAGGAAGTAATATCACAACCTCCTGGCTGTGTTTATAAGGGCCATGGCGATCTTCTTAATCTGCTGGTACCTGAGCTCAGGGTCTTGGAGAGCTTTACTCGTGAAGTATATTGGCTTCTGCCCTTTCGGTGTTTCGCGGATCAATACCGTGCTGATGACTTCTGTGGAGATGGTGAGATATAAGTATAAGGTTTCCCCGACCTCCGATCTTGGTAGTACCGGTGGCTCCTAGAGGATCTGTTTGAGATGGTGGAGAGCCTGCTCGCATTCCTCAGTCCATTCGAACGCGGCCTACTTGCACAACAGTTTAAAAGAGGGAAGGGCGTGTTGTGCAGACTTGGCGACGAATCGTGACAAGGACGCGAGCATCCCGTTTAGTGACTGGATGGAACTCTTTGTTTTCACCGTGGCGAACTCAGAGAAGGCTCGACACTTGTACGGGTTAGCTTCTATTCCTTGTCCCGTTAGGTAGAAGCCGAGGAACTTGCATGCTCGCACACCAAAGATGCACTTGTCGAGGTTGAACCTTATCCTGCACTTCCTCACTGTTTCGAAGAGTCTCCGGAGGTGAGCGGTATGGTCGACCTCGTCTCGCAACTTCACAATCATGTCATCCATGTAGACTTCGAGCATGTAATCGATTTCTCCTTGGAAGACTCTGTTCATCATCCTTTGATAGGTCTCCCCAATGTTCTTCAGGCCGAAAGGCATTACGTTGTAGTATTAGTTGCCTGACTTGGTCATGAAGGTCGTATGCTACTTGTCGGACTTCTCCATGGGGATTTGATTGTATCCCGAGTATGCGTCCATGAACGACAGGAGTTTGAAACCTGTAGAATTGTCGATGAGTTTTTCGATGTTAGGCCACGGGTAAGCGTCTTTGGGACACGCCCGGTTGAGATCAGTATAATCAACACACACTCTCCATTTTCCATTAGTTTTCTTAACAAGTACAACATTGGACAACCAGGTTGTGTGTCGGGCTTCCGAAATAAAATTTTCCTCTAAGAGGTCCTTTACAGCTTTTTCAGCAGCCTTCACTTTCTCAGGAGACTGCCTACTCCTACGTTGAACTGTGGCCCTAGCAGCCGAATCTACGGAGAGATGGTGGCATGCCACGTTGGGCTGGAGCCCAGGCATCTCGGCAGTGCTCTATGCAAAGAGGTTTGCGTTCTCCCGGAGGCAGGCCTTGAGATGTTTCCTTGCTAGGTCGGGAAGGCCCGTGCCGATCTTCACGCCTTTTTTGGGGTTATCTCCTAGCATGATGAGCTCGAAGTATCCGTCTGGGATAGGGTACGTTGGATGGGGGAGCTGCCTATTGTCTATTGGAGGCGTGTCCTCGGGGTCTTTTCCTTGTCCCTGCTTGCTGGAGAAACGACTATCGAGGTCGACAGAGTTGACGTACGGGAGGGGCTTCGGATCTTCAGTTCGAGCTGGACGGTTGGCCGGTTTGAAGGCGACGTTGATGGAGCTGAGTCCTTTGAGTGCCTCCTTGAAGCATATTTTGGATGCTTCAGTGTCTCCATGGAGGGTGACGACCCGCCCTCTGGTGGTGTAGTACTTCATCTTCAGGTGGACCGTCGACGATACTGCTGTTAACTCGGCTAAGGTTGGTCGTCCCAGGATGCATTGGTACAACGAGGGACACTCGATCACCAAAAAGAGGACTTTCACCTTCCTGGCCGTCTCCTCAGCCTCAAAGGTGACAGGCAACTCCACATATCCTTAAGGCTTGGTGGTCGTGTCGTTGAAGCCTTGGAGGTCGGAGCCCACGTACGGGGTCAAGTGGCTCTCGTCCAACTGTAGAGTGGTAAATAGATGGGCGTACATGATGTCCATCGAACTTCCTTGGTCGACCAGGATTCAGCGGATATCGAAGTTTTCCATCTGCACTCTGATTAGGAGAGGAATGCTGACGTTGGGTGCCCTTTCAGGAAGCTTCTCGAGATAAAAAGTGATCAGGTTCGATTGCCCTTTAAACATGTCGAGGGTGGCGTTCGTCTTCGAGCTCCTCAAATTTTCTCTTGACAGACCCCACCGACAGCTTGCTGGGCCCCCATTCAATATCACCATTGTGGTCGGGAAGTCCTCCCACGGGCTGAGGGCAGTCAACGATCTGGAAGGGTCGCTGAAGAAGAAGTCCTCTGGTCAGGAGATGCATAGGTGTCATACCCTAATTTTTTACCCTGAGATTTTTTTTTCGTTTCACATCGTCTGCTTAGCATATCACGCATTTTATCATGCATAATACTCAATTTATCAGCTAGAATAAACTTGTTGAAATTACAGCCGAATTGATCAAATAAAAGTCAATTGTATGCAAAATCAGTGGACGGAAAATTTCAAGATCGAGCCTGCAAACGCCAGTGATATTAATTTACGTTTTGTTTAGTTTAATTTGGCGTGCTCATTTAAATTTTTCGACCACCTTTTGGACGTTTTTTGATCAATTTAAGCTTTTTTAGCGAGTAAAATTTATTTCAAAATCTAACCAAATGCTGTATTTTTTCAAGTCGCTTATTTCGCGTTGATTATTTTAGTGCATTTATTTTATTTTTTCGAGCATTTTTCTGCCCGACTTTTTATTTTGTTTTTAAATCATTTTTATTTAAATAATCATTTAATTTATTTAAATTTAATTAGATATTTAATGTAAATTTTTATTTTTATTAATTAATTTTATTTTTAATTTGTTTATTAATATTTTCTTTTTAAAAAAATATAAAAACATAATTTTTAGTTCTTTTTATTCTTGTCTTATCATAAAAAAACACAAAAACATGATTTTTAATTCTTTTTATTCTTGTCTTATTATAAAAAACACTAAAAAAAAACATGATTTTTAATTCTTTTTATTCTTGTCTTATCATAAAAAACAGAAAAAACGTGATTTTTAATTCTTTTTTTATTCTTGTTTTGTCATAAAAACACAAAAGTATGATTTTTAATTTCTTTTATTATTGTCTTATTATAAGAAACAAAAAAAATATTGTGTTAATTGTTATTATCATTCTCGTATATTTTCTAGTCCTATATATATGCATTAGAAAAAACAAGCAATCACACAAAAAAAAGAAAAATAAACATGCATACCTCATCTTCGTCACACACAAACTGCAAAGTTTTTCATAAATTACGACGTGACATCGAGAGAAAGAGACAGAGAGGGCAGCAACGTGAGGGAAAAGACCATTTGAGGGAGGTAAAATTAAAAACTCACCATTTATTTTGAAAAGCTGATGTTGTGTTATATTTATGTTAATTTTATATTTGTCTTTGTAGTATTGTTTATAATGTTATGTTGTAGTATTTTGCGTATATTTGTTGATGTAGTTTTATTAAGTTTGTAATTTAAGTATGTTTCATGTCATTTAGCTAGTCTGTATTAGTCTATGTTAAATTTGTAATTGCTTATGTGTTACTAATGTGTGTTATTTTAGTTTATGACTTGTGTGTTGCTATGCAAATTTTGTATTTGCTGTTTGGACATTACATATTTGTTTTCTGTGCGTAAATCTATTTGTATTTGCAGTTTTTTTTTGTATGTGCATTTGCGTACTAATTATTTTAATTGTACCAATATGAATAATTCATTTAATTTTTTAGACTTCATTAGTTTATCTTTTAAAGTAAATAGTGTTAAGTTGTTGTCCTTTAGACTCCCACGTTTTCTTTCATTTGTAACAAATGTGTGGATGGTTAAAGTCCATGTGTATATGATTTAACAACATGTAAAGTGATAATAAGGAAAGTATTTGTATAAATATTTTGAATGTATTTATGTTGTATAACATGGTGTGGTTTCTCAAACATTGATTCTTTTTTTTAATAATATTTTATTTTCCTTCTTTTCTTTTTTAATTAATTTTTCATAATCTAGAAATTTAAAAACATTTTTTCTTGACTATTTGTTAATTGTTACATTTTGAAATTATTTTCTCTAATTAGTTTCTCTTTAATTTAATACATATAATATTTCAAAAGTACCAAAAATATTTTAATTATTTATTTTCGTTTTTTAGTTATTTAGTTATTTGTTGAATATTAAAAATATATATAAAAATATATTGTAATTATTAGTTAATATAAATATTAATATTTAAATTAATTAATAATTTCTTGTTACACGTCCAAAGGAAGGATATTCTTCTTGACTGCATAGTCATGAACATCTTATTCATTTGCATATTTTTCCTCTGCTTGATTCCTGATTCCTTTCAGTTTGATCAGCTTAAGAGACACCCTCGTATCCTCAGGCTAGATTCTCTTAGATTTTCAACTTAGACAACTTATAGATTAAATCCCCTATTCTCACAAGAGAATTAGACATGATTCATCTATGTAATCGAGATATAATTCTCCTACCCCATAACATAGTCGAGAAAGACGTAGAATCTTTTCTGCTTGAGAGAGGTATGTGGCATACTCGCCGATTATAGATCCGAGTTGGAGCCCTTCTTTCAATATGAAGCAAAGACCGCCTTCCATATGTTTGTGGTGGTTTAAGTCGAGTATTCTCCCTAAGATGACGACTTGTCTCTTCTCCTAGAATCAATCAACAAACCTTCTCCCCCTGGAACCTTGACCACATTCAAGAGTTTCTCACCCTTATTGAGGGAAACTACGAATGCTCTGGTTCCACTCCCGTCAGGATACGTAGGCACAAGATGCAACTTCTTGGCGAGCATACTTAGAAATAAACCCCTAGGTCTCT
The DNA here is from genome assembly GCA_963859935.3 of Lathyrus sativus. Classification (NCBI taxonomy): domain Eukaryota; kingdom Viridiplantae; phylum Streptophyta; class Magnoliopsida; order Fabales; family Fabaceae; genus Lathyrus; species Lathyrus sativus. The sequence continues at coordinate 667,787,020 of OZ012738.1, forward strand.
CACCCTTAGCAAACAATAATAACACGATAAAACAAGAGGTTCATGTAGAGTACTACAAATGCTTAGGATGTTAACACCTTCCCTAGGTATAACCAACCCCCGAACTTTAGATTCTCCTTTGCTTTGTTTTTGCATTGCATATTTTGGGTTATTCTCTCTTTTTTTCCCTTCCCTCAGATAAATTAAAGATCAGTGGTGAAAAATGATTTATGATATCAATAGCTTGTTATCCAATTCTCACTGCGACAATAAGGTCACTTGTAGTCCCATTTCGTCGGAGGGAATCGATGCTTCTTCGACCTTTTTCGCCTCTTGGGTCTCAGGCCGGGGGGCTTCTCCTCTCCGGGTGTATTGTTCCAGATGCCCCTCTTTGACTAAAATCTTAATTGCATCTTTGAGGTGAATACAATCTTCGGTTACACGTCCATCTCTCCGGTGGAATCGATAGTATTTAGACTTGTCTGCGTTGGGCTTCGGGGCTGTCAGTTTCGGGAATCGGACACTGTCCCTCTGAAACTCTGAATCGATACATTCGGCCAGGATGCACTCGCGGGGAGCTGTGATTAGTGTGTACTCAGTAAACTGGCCTGCTGGTCCCCTCTGCTCGCGTGGGCGATCTTCACACCTTTTCTGCTCGTGTCGACGAGGAGAAGCAGACGGGGTTTCTTCACGCCTCGCGCCTTTGGGGGCTTCCTGGTTGCGCCTATCCCGGGCGGTGTTTGCATCCTCTATCTCCTCATACTCGATGTGTGACTGAGCCATATGGATAAGGGCATTCATGGTAAGGGGACATGTGAAGCCGACGGCTTTGGCGAAGTCGGAGTGTGGCCTTACGCCTCTTTGGATCAGGAATTTCTTCATATCGTCCGTCGTGGATACTTGAACAACCTCGCGATTGAACCTCTCAATGTAATCTCTAAGAGGCTCGTTCTTCCCCTGGATAATAGCCTCTAGGGCCGCCTCTGTCTTCGGATGGCATCAAGATGCTATGAAGTGCCTGGAGAACTGGCGCTTCAGTTCCCCCTAGGAGGCGATGGAGTTGGATGTAAGGATTTTGTACCATGCTATGGCCCCTTTTCTCAAGGTGGTGGGGGAACAATCTGCACTTGGTAGCTCCTCGGACGTTTCTGTAGTCTAGCATCGCATCTATGCTTTCGATGTGGTCGTCCGGGTCAATTGTCCCATCGTAGGTTGCCAGGATCGGGGGTTTTTAATGGCGCTTCCCTGATGGCCCTGCACAGTGGTGAGCACCGGGTATCTTCGTCGCTCTGAACAGGTGATGGCGAGGCGGAGGTTGAGTCCAGGTGGTTTCTTCGCCGGCGTGGACTCTTCGGTTGGGCCCTCAGTCTAGAGGAGGTTACGGCGGCTTTATTCTTCTTTTGAGCCGGGGAGCGTCGCTCTTCTCGAGGTGGTGAATTGTCCCTCTTGTGAGAAACCGTCGGCTGGGGTCGCTCAATATGGGGACGGCGCCCTGCCGGTCGGGGGGATGGGCTTTTGGAGTCTTCTATGTACCGTGTCTTCCATGGAGAAGGCGAGGGAATGATGGAAGCTTGGCGACAGTGTCTCCGCAGGGGAGAGAGGCTGACAGATTATTGTCGACGATGTCTCCTTGAGGGAGAGAGGCTGACAGAGTGTCGTCGACAGTGTCTACCTGGGGGAGGAGACGGACTGGGACAAACTGGGCAGTGGTGTCTCTGTGGGGGAGAGTGCGATGGGCTGGTAGACAGCCGGGCTGTCTAAGCGCTGGGCGGCATTGAAGGCCGCGTCTTCCGAGGAGGGAGAGGCGGTGGGCCCATCCCTATGGTCACCTTCTTCGTTGCGGATGGTCGTGTTGGGGTCATGGTCGTCCCTGTTGGAGAAGGGGGTAAAGGCATATCCTAGAGCATTGCTATTACGTGGGCTGGCCATGATTGGGATGGAAGTTGAAGGTTGATTTTGCTTTGGTTCTTGAGTTTCTGTGCTCGGACTGGAGAAAAAACGGGGAAGTTGAGTTTCCCATAGACGACACCACTGATCTTAGCAGATCAGAAAGGATTAATGGTTTGTCATGCGTCATTGGGTTGTTGTTTTCACCAGAGTTATGGAGAAAGATTGGGTGTACCTGCAAGGCACTCTGATACTTAAGTGAGTAAAGGATCAGAGAGAAAGCTAGCACAGAGATTAGGTGTGAGGAAGAAGTTACCTGACCCTCTAATGAAATAGGGTATTTATAGTGCGCCCCCAACGCAGGGCCAATGGTTACATTATATTGGGCCAGACTGCCAGACCCAACCCAAGTAACTGTCAAGGCTTACGTGGCATGGTGAAGACCAGTACGTGGTCTTCGCCCTAGATCAACTGCCCCGTGATTTTCGGAAGGTGGGTTGACCGACTCTTTCGAAGGTGGGTAGTTGCCTGATGATGTGTCCCTGCCTGGGGGAGCACGTGGAGAACGTGGGGGACACGTATGCGTCTCCCTGTTAAGGGAGTCATCTGCCCGACATAAATGCCTTGTTGAGGTGTGTTGCACCCCAAAATTTGCTCAACCTTTTCTTACCTGGTTTATATTTCATTGCATTAACATTTGCATAGTTATATCATTTGCATATCATGATATCATTCATATAGAAGGGGATCAAGTGTGATTCTTATCAAGAGGAGCCTAGCCAGAGGTCTTTCTTCAAGATTGAGAAGTTATCAAAGTCATCAGGAGGTGGTTTGAGTGCCTAAGGGTTTAGATGTTTGCATGTGGATTTTCTCCTAACTTGAGGATCAATTGAAGACCATCAGAGGGATGTGAAGTGTTGAATATGAGAAGAGGATGTGTATGGATCTCATAGAATGCCTAGAGGGCCATGGGAGAGCTCAATCAAGTCATTGTATCAGATGCAAGAGTCACAGTTGAGGTGCAAGCAATTAGGGTTTCATCTGGATCAATTCTAGGTCAACTATGCAATTGAAGGGTATCAAAGCCTACTTTTATGTCATGGAGTTCATGAAATGATATGTTAAGACATTTTTGGTGTTGTGCCAAGATCAAGTCAAGAAGAGTCAAGAGTGTGGGAAGTTGCTAAATTAGGGTTTCAGTGTAAAATCCCCTGTTTATTGCCTAACTTCAAGACCACATAAGTCAAGATACAAGTTTCAAATGGATCTTTGGCCAACATGAAACTTGTAGAGCATCTCAATACCTTTAATTTTAGTACTAGAAGTCCTCAAGAGGATTTATAGAACTCAAGTTATGATTCAGACAAGTTACAAGTCCTCAGATGCCTCTGAAATTTGTCTGTGAAAATCATCTGACTTCAAAGCTATTTTTGACCTAGAAGGAGGTTTCACCTGAACTTTTGGCCAACATGAAAGTTGTTCCTCGTAATCTTAGATTTCTAAATTGTACTAGAAGTCTTCCATCTGATTTGTAGAACTCAAGTTATGAGGTTTACAAGTCAGGGGTATTTTGGGAAAGTGAGATTATAGGTCATTTTCAATCATAGGCCAAAATCTCCAACTTGCACTTGTCAAATGCAATTTTGTTCAACATGAAAGTTGTTCAAAATATGGTTTTTAGGCTAGCCAAGAGGTCATGATGGATTGATTGGGCTCATAGAAAGACTTGGTTTGAATTGGTTTCAAAAAGGGAAATTTTCAAATGAATTAAGGAGGGAAAATGCCAATTTTGAGTTATAGGACCAAAACATGTCAAGTAACCACATTTTTTGAATGGAAATTGAATTTTAGACACTTTGGAATTACCATAATTTTGAGTTTAGGCCAAGTTTCATGAGTTGTCATGTAGTTGCTTCAAATGCAAGTTACATAGCCAATTCATTCTACAATGCAATTCAGGCTGTGCTATCAATCCAATTTCACTCTAAAATCAATTTGCAAGCTGATAGAACCTTCTAAAGCAAGTGACATAGCCTGAAATCATGACTGTTACATTGGATTTCAAGGAAAAATCAGAAATTGCAATTGGCTATATTGGGCTTCAAACACACTTCAAAAGCCCATAAAAACATTCTATATATTGATTGCATTGAATTCAGAGTGTTTTTGGCATTCATTTCGTGAAGAACACTGAAGTTGCAGTTGAAAAATTCCAAGAAGCAAGTGAAATCGTGTTTTGAGTTCCAGGCTGATTCAGAGCAAATTGAAGCTTGCAACATCTTTCTCTTGCATCCTTGAATGATTCTGGAGAGTTTTGAAGCTTGATTCGAGTTCTAGCTACCTCTGTTAGTGGATCTACATCAGGTTAGTAAACTTCAAAATTCCTTTTGATTTAGGGAGATGTAGTTCATATTATGCATGTGGTTAGGATCTAATAGAGGAATAGATCGTTTCTGGTTTGAAATTGGAGCAATTAGTGACAATTTAGGTTGAAGTGAATTTTCTGTTTGGACACTGTTGCACCCCAAAATTTGCCCTCACAATACAAGACTTTGTGTTCTAAGGAGGTTCACAAGGTTCACAAGTTCTCCAACAACTTGCATAACCTTTCATGAAGTTCATAAAGTCCACAAGCTACTTTATGAAGGTTCACAAGGTTCACAAGTCCCACAGTGCTTTCAATACCTTTCATGAGGTTCATGAAGTCCATAGGTTGCTTCTTGAAGGTTCACAAGGTTCACAAACTTCTCAACATCTACAAGACCTTTCATGAGGTTCATGAAGTCCATAGGTTGCTTCTTGAAGGTTCACAAGGTTCACAAGATTCACAATGTTTACAAAGCTTTCCTAAGGGTCATGAGGTCTACAAAGCCACTTCATGATGTTCACAAGGTTCACAAGCTTCACAATACCTCCCATGAGTATCACAAGATATCTTATGAAGATTCACAAGGTTCACAAAGTTCACAATTGGTCAGAAGAGTTGACAATTCCCTCAGACAATGCACCTCCTAAGCAGTGCATCCAAAACTAGGGTTTTGACTTTAATCAGGCTAAATGGACTTCCAAGACTTCAAGTGAGCTTCATAACATCTTATATGTGTATAAGAACCCCCATGTCAAGTTTCAAGACTTTTCTCAAAAGTTTGCTCAGTCAGATGATCAGATAAGTCAAAAGCAGTCAATGCAGTTAAAAGGTCAAACTGAGGTCAACTGTGGTCAAACCAAAGTCAAACTTCATGATTTCTTTTTGCCAACATCAAAGAGAGGTTGGGTGAGAAATATTATCATAATAACTGTAATACCCCAAATTTTGCCCTAAGATTTGTCGTCGCATTTCATTGCATTTAATCAATTACTAACAAATTTGTGTAGTCGTTTGACTTTTTGCAGGTAAATATCATATGGCATGCATTTTTTTTCTAAAAAGTAAAAATGGCACAATTGGCAGGAGGACATGTGTAAGGAGTTATGAGTGTGAGAGGTTGAGAGTTCGAATCTCACCTTTGTCACTTTTTTTGTTTTTTATTATTTTTACTCTAAATTTTTCTATCTTTCATTAAAAAAATAACAAAAATAGTTTTTTATTATTATTTAATTATTATTTTCATATTTTAATTAAATCATTTTTTAAAATATTATTTTTTTCACTTTTTTCTAAATTATTCATAAAAATATCCAAAAAATCATAAAATAAAAAATATTGAAAAAAATCTTGTTCTTTTTATAATATTTTTTATTTTAGGAATCAATAGGATTATTAGTTTTTATTTTAAGTTTATTTTAATTATTTTAAATTATTTAAATTTTATTTTTTCTTAACTAATTATTTAGTTTGGGCTTTAAAATGGGCTTTAGGGACATTATTGACAATTTGGTGTTAACCCTAATTTGTTCCCTATATATACATGTGTTGCCTTGTTGGGAAAAAGGAGAGAATGAAAAAAACCTAAGAGGAGTGAGTGCCGTTTGCCGTTATTTAGTTTTCTTCTTCATCCATTACTATTGTTTCTTTTTCTTCATCGTTTACCGTTATTTCTTTTCCTTCATCTATTACTATTGTTTCTTTTTCTTCATCTTTTACCGTTATTTCTTTTTCTTCATCTATTACCGTTATTTCTTTTTCTTTATCTATTACTGTTACGTTTATATATATATAATTTTTAAATTGTTAGAGTTTATATATATATAAGATTTTTGATCGAATTATGTCGATACGATGTTTGCACATTTGTGTGCATGACGCGTGACATTTGTGTTAGTTCGATCTGGTTGCGCGATGATCGCATTTTTGTGTGAGCAATAATACTATTTTTTGCTTAATTTCTTTTTCTTTGCGATAAATTTTGTTTCGTCCGATTTAGATCTGGTTGCGATGAGCGCATTTCTGCGTTAGCAACATTGTTGGGTTATTTGGCACATTTAAAATTCATTATTGCTTTATTATTATTATTATTATTATTATTATTATTATTATTATTATTATTATCATTATTTATTATTATTATCATTATTATCATTATTATTACCATTATTATTATTATTGTTATCATTAATTTATTAAAATTTGTTATAATATAAAAATCTGTTTTTTAAAATAAATAACATTAACATCTTTTCCAAATTAATATGAAAACCTATTATTTTTAAGAAAAACTTTTTTTAGATAAATTTAAAATAATAACTAAAATCTTTTTTTTAAAATAATAACTAGAACCGTTATTTATTTTATTTTATTATTGTACAATTCAAATTTCATTATCATATTGTATCTGCTCCTCTCATGTAACCTCGCGAACTTAACAATCGCTCTTTAAATTCTGCCTTTAAATTTCTGCTTGCATGGTTTAAATTATGACATTATCTCTCTGTTTGCATGATTCAATTATCTCACGCGTTTACTATTATTTCTGTCACATTGCACACATCCGAAGGTTAGGTCTAACTGTTTGGCCGCCGCGCCAATAGTCCGTAAAACTTCACACATTCAATTTCAAATCCTCAAAACTACAAACTACAAACCCTAATTTTCACAAATGCCTCGCCGCAGGCAAAAATTACAATTTTACCCTTAGCATTAGGTCAAAGAGCCGCCGCGCTCATTTTAGGGTTTCCCGCCGTGGAATCCCTAATTTAACCCTAATTACAACTTAACATTTCAACGTAGAGATTTGGAGTTTCTACACTCCACGTAAGCGTGTCCTTAAGATGCGTTTATTCCCCTTGAGACCTTGACCACAGTCAAGAAGTTTCTAACCTCCCTATTGAGGGGAACTACGATTACTCTGATTCCATTCCCGTAAGGATACGTAGGCACAAGATGCGATGTCTTGCCGAGTAAACTTAGAATTAACCCCCTTTATTATTTATTATTGCTTATTTATATTTTATTTATCTTTGCTATTTAATTATTTTGCTTATTATTTTGTAATTGTTTCTTGGATGTAAAGTTGTTTAATTATTTAATTATTATTATGGTTAGTAATTAGGGAGTGTAACAACATGTATGTAATATTAAAATAAATTTAGATCACTTTTAAATAAAGATAATTAAAATAAACACGTCACACACGTAAGTCGATTTTAATCGCCGTCTCACTTCCTAAGGATATCCCTCAAGTTGCCTACGAATAATGGTTAAGTGGGGTGTATAAAGCAAGTCTCTCAAAAAGAAAATCATCAAAGTCCCTTATGGTTGCCTTTACGAATCGAGTCCCTTTCGAAAAATGATGATAGTCCCTCCAGTTTGCTTATTACACCCCACAATGGCCTTCAAAGTCAAATTGTCTCTCACATGTCCCTTAACATCCAAAGTAAGGACTACCTACTCCATTATAGTAGGGATAGTCTTACTAAGGAAAGGATAAAGAATAAGAAAGACCTTAAAACATTAGGGTAGGCTACTCCTAGGTGCTTGCTCACTTCAAAACTGTTTCACACTTAAACAAATTTCCAACAAAATTTTCAAACAAGTTTTTTTCACATCCATACACGGATTATTATTAAACTATTCTGAAATTTTTTGCTATTCACACACTACACTTTCAAAACAATTCAAAAGTGAGCTTAAGTACCTAAGAGCCCATGGATAACCATGGATGAAAAGGGTGCTAACACCTTCCCTTTTCATAACCTACCCCCCGGACCCAAAATATTCTCTAAGGTCTTTCCTGTTCTTTTATAACCTTTCCTTATGGATAAAATAAAAGTCGGTGGCGACTCTTGCTATCCGCAACATTGTTTAAAGTCAGTTCTCCCACCGTGTTACAGAACTGGCGACTCTGCTGGGGACCTATTTAAGAGGGGTACCCTTAGGAATTAAGATCACTTTAAATTGTTTGCCTTGTTTGCTTTATTATTATATTGTTGGGGTGCTCTTATGTGTGAAAGGTCCTAACCCGGATCTAGTGTACCTTAGGTAAATGGCAATAGACCAAGGAAACTGTACGACGTATATCGATACGGTTGATCTGGTGGCCATAGTTAGTGCGACTTCTTGGGTGGTGCTTATATTCCTTAAGTCAAGTTGAGGATAATATTGAGGCTGCCATATGTTGTCAATGCACTAACTGACTTTTAGAACCCTAGTTAACTCATCTTGGCCTTTAGAAAGTAGTGAGGTAACCGGCTTTGGTGCAGACTGAAGTTGGTTGACACTCGATACTACGCTCATTGAGATCTTAAACTTGGAGGGTTTTGGTTGGCAAGTAAGTTGCCTTCTGAACAACCACCCTTGTGAAGGATCAATGATATTGAGATCCCTTAGAACCTGGTTACTTTTGTAGGACAGGATGAACCATCTAACTTCAGGGGAGGGTACTTGCCTTTGAACCTCATGCAAGCCTTTAAACCTAGGGCTATGGTGTGACTTGTTTGTGTGTGCCACATGTTTGTGATTGAGCATGACATCATGACATCATCATGCATCATAAGCATATCATTTTCCCTAACCATTTCAAGGACCAAAGGATTTATCTTTGTTCTTTGTTGCAGGTCATGGCTTCTGCTCGTAGAAACACCATCAGGATCAACTTTGTAGGGATACCTGCTAAGCTCAAGGAGTTGGTTTCCCTAGTGCCTAATCATTCCCAGTTCAACAAGAGACATGGTCACTTATTGGATCTAGTTACTTCAGGGTTCAGTGAAGACATGATGAGTGTGCTGTTTCAGTTCTTTAACCCTAAGCACCATTGCTTTACATTTCCTGATTATCAGTTGGTTCCAACCATGGAGGAGTTCTCTAAACTTCTGGGTATACCTGTTCTTGATCAGAAGCCATTCACAGGCTTAGAGAAGGAGCTTAAACCAGAAGTTATTGCTGCAGCTCTATATCTGAAGAAGTCTGACATTGTTCTAGAGACGAGAAGTGGAGTTAAAGGTATTCTTGCCAAGGTATTAGTGGATAAAGCTCAAATGTTCTTGAAGGCTATGAGCTACGATGCTTTTGAGGAGATCTTAGCCTTATTGATTTATGGCTTAGTGTTGTTCCCCAATCCTGATCAGTTCATAGACATTCATGCCATCAACATATTCCTGAGTCACAATCCAGTGCCTACCTTACTTGGAGACATCCTACATTCTCTTCACACCCGTACTACAAGGGCAAGAGGAACTTTGATGTGCTGCATACCTTTACTTTCTAGGTGGTTTATTTCTCACCTTCCTCGCTCAGTAATGAAGAACGAGCAAGGGTTCAGATGGTCCAAGAGGATCATGTCACTTTCTCACTCAGACATCCATTGGTGCTCCAGATCTATGGAGAATGTCACCATCATTGACCGTTGTGGGGAGTTTCCTAATGTGCCACTTCTAGGCATAAGAGGAGGCATCACCTACAACCCATCTCTAGCTTTACGACAGTTTGGTTACGCCCGGAGCGATGGTCCACATGACATGTTGATTCAGGGCATTGTGTTTGACTACGACAACGATCTTCAGGGTTACCGTCAGAGATTCATACGAGCTTGGGGAAAGGTAAACAGGATTGACAGCAAGACACTGGAGCCTAAGTACACCATTCCTATGGAGGCTTATCTCAGATGGGTACGATTTCGTGCTCAGACACTCATGATGCCATATCCTGCCATCCTACCAGTTACCATGGAACTTGTTGCTGAAGGAGACACAACTTATACCATCCTTCACCCAGACATACCTACTGATATGGAAGACTTGCAGAGATCATGGATCCAACTGAAAGAGCAAAGGGATACTTTCGAGGCTCATTACAAAGCAAGCCAAGCAAGGATCCTAGAGCTAACAAAGCTACTTCATGAGGAACGAAACCTCAACTCATACCTCAACACAAAGAGGAAACGTCCATGGGAGACTTAAAACCCCATCTTTTGTACTTATTTCGTTTTCATTTTTTGTAAGCCTAAAAGGCAAAACAAGTTATTACTAATAAAAAGTTACTTTCTTGTTTGTTTAAGCAAATTTAAATCCTGCGGTCCTTGAAAACATTGCATATGCATTCCCATATCATTGCATCACAGGTTTATAATTGTGCACAGGTTTCTCATCTTCTCGCTGTTTATTTCAGCAATGGCTCTTGAACAATCAGTTAAGGATCTCCAGGCACAGAATGCACAGTTCCAAGAGCTGATCCTGAACCTATCCAAGGGGCAGGATGAATTGAAGACACTGCTGGCCAAGAAGACTAAGAAGGCTAGAAGGTCTGCTGGGTTGCTCAACATGGGAAGAAGGTTCAAAGGTCCTGTCAAGACCAAGGAACATGTTGAAGACTATGAATCTGAAGAATCTGAGCAGGAGAGAGGCAGTCTCCACAACACTATGGGGGACTCTGATTCTGAGGCTAACTACTACCATGAGCCTAACGAAGACAAATTCAAGATGCTGGTGGATAGAATGGATGCTATGGAATTACAGAAATCATCTGGGCTGGATTTTGAGGATTTGAGCTTGATATCTGGGGTGGTCATACCCATTGGGTTCAAAGTTCCTACATTTGTTGTCTATGATGGGGTCTCTTGTCCCAAATTGCATCTGAGGTCTTATGTCAGAAGAATGCAACCCCACACTGCTGATAAAAAGTTGTGGATCCATTTCTTTCAAGAGAGTTTATCTGGAGCTCAGCTAGAGTGGTATTATCAGTTGGAGAGTGTCAACATCAGAGATTGGAATGACCTTGCTGAAGCTTTCTACAAGCAGTATCAATACAATGCTGACTTAGCCCCCACTCGCATGCAGCTTCAAAGCATGTCTATGGGTGCCAAAGAAAACTTTAAGGAGTATGCTCAGAAGTGGAGAGACTTAGCTGGAAGAGTTCAACCCCCTTTGACTGATAGGGAGTTGGTTGATATGTTCATGTGTACGCTGAATGGTCCGTTTTACAGTCATCTCATTGGAAGCTCATCATCTGGCTTCACTGAATTGATCATGACAGGAGAGCGAGTAGAGAATGGTATCAAGAGTGGTAAGATCCAAGTGGGCACTTCTTCATCAGGTGCTGCAAAGAAGCCTCCCACTGGGAAGAAAGAATCTAATGCTGTGTATGGTCAGCCTGATCGTAACAGAAGGCATCAGTCTGTTAGTGCAGTTCATATTTCAAATCCAACTCCTGCAACAACAGAGCAGCCTCAAGGCAACCAACAGAGGGCTAGAAGACAGTTCACGAAGATCAACATGTCAATGGCTCAGGCATTGCAACACTTGTTGAAAGCTGAACTTATTACCCTGAGGGAGGCCCCTCAGAATCCCAATGTTACCTCTCCCAAGTACAATCCTAATGCACGATGTGCATATCATTCAAACTGTCCAGGACATGATACTAATAACTGCTGGGTCTTGAAGAACAAAATTCAGGATATGATTGATGCTGGAGAAATTGAGTTTGATCCACCAGGTACTCCAAATGTGATTACAGCTCCAATGCCAAATCACGAGAAGACTGTCAACGCCATTGATGAAGATATTGATGAAGATCTGCATGTCTATTCAGTTATGGAGTTGAGCACACCATTGTCTGTTATCAAAAAGAGGTTAGTACAAGCTGGGATCTTTCCAGGTTGTCATGAAGATTGTCTATATTGTACCTATAAGCCGGATAGTTGCTTCATTTTGAGAGATGGGATTCAACGTCTCATGGATAAATATACTATAGTGTTTGAAAGAAGACCAGCATCTGTAGAAAGTATGGTGGATCATCTGACTCAGGGTAAGAAGATTGAAGAGGTTGACATGGTTGACAAAGTACCACTAAGAATCACTTCAAAGGGTCCCATTAAAATCACTCATCAGGGCCCAATCAAGATTACTGTTGAAGGTCCTGTGAAAGTTGTTGCTGAAGCCAGAGTAGCTCCTCTGATCATTACCACTCCTGGTCCTATTCCTTATACATCTGACAAAGCTGTGCCTTGGCACTATGGGTCTGATGTTTACATCCATGGTGTCAAGCAGGAGCCTTTACCTGATATGCCTGTTGACATTGATAATATTGCTGGATCTAGCAAGATCACTCGTAGTGGAAGAGTCTTCTCTCCTCCAGTTGCTTCTAAGAGTGCAGTTACTCCTGCTGTTACTTCCACCACTGATGCTCGGGGCAAGGGTCCTGTTATTGAGCCTGTATCTACTGATGTGCCAGCTGCTGATGACCTCTCTAAGCAGATGGAAGAAGTATTGAAAATCATTCGCAAGAGTGATTATGATATTGTTGATCAGCTAGGGCATACTCCCTCAAAGATTTCTATGCTCTCCCTGTTATTATGTTCTGAGGCTCATGCCAAGTCATTGATCAAGTTTCTAAAGATGGCTCATGTACCCAGTGCAATTTCTGTGGACCAGTTTGAGAATTGTGTTGCTCACCTGACCTATGACAACGGGTTAGGATTTTCTGATGCTGACTTGACCCCTGCCAAGAGGGATCATAACAGGGCCTTGCATATTTCAATTGAATGCAGGGGCACTACCCTGTCTCATGTGCTGATAGACAATGGTTCCTCTCTGAATGTGTTGCCTAAGGAAGTCCTGAACAAGCTGAATCCTGAAGATACGGTATTGAAGCCCAGTAATATTGTGGTAAAGGCTTTTGATGGTTCTAGAAGAGTAGTGCATGGGGAAATTGATCTTCCAATCAAGGTTGGCTCTCAGGTGTTCACTGCTACATTCTATGTGATGGATATTCGTCCTTCGTACTCATGTCTGCTTGGTCGTCCCTGGATCCATGGGGCAGGTGCTGTGACCTCCACATTACATCAAAAGTTGAGATATCCGGTGAATGGAAAAGTTGTTACTGTCTTTGGAGAGGAAGAATACTTTGTCAGCCATGTAAACACTTTCAAGTATCTGGAAGTAGAAGGTGAATACATTGAAACTCCATGTCAGTTGTAACACCCATTTTAATTATTTAGTCACTTTATTATTATTTTAAAAATTATATGTTGGTGTGCCCTTTGGTGGGGGTGTATTTGATGATGTTTGGTGGGTGTCCCTAATGTGGGAGGACTATTGGTGATATTTTGGTGTGAAATATAGTAATATAAAAATAATAGTAACATTGGTGGGGGTGTTATTATTATTATTATATTTATTATATTTGTTACTATTATTAATATTATTATTATTTTGGTGAAATAATAATATTAGTATTATTATATTATTATTATATTATTTTTATTAATATTATTATTATTATTGGTGTGATAATATTATTATTATTATAATTATAATTATTGTTGGGTGTATCACTATTATTATTATTATGTTGAATATTACTATAATATTATAATAGTATTATATTATATTATATTATTATTATTATAATAATTATTATAATTATTATTATTAGAATTATTATTGGGAATATTAGTGGTTGGAATAAGTAAAATAAGAGGTGAAAGGGTTATTGGGAAGTTAGAATGGAAATATGAAAAGTCACGATAGAAACCGTGAGGAAGGAAATATGAAGGGGTAGCAAGGAGATATTAGAAAAGTTGGAATGGAGAGGAAAGGGATTACCATAGGCGTGGGATATTGGTGTGATAATAATAATAGTATTATTATTATTATTATTATTATTACTATTATTATTATTAGTGTTATTATTATTATTATTATTAAAAGTATTATTATGATTATTGGAGAGATAATAATATTATTATTATTGTTATTATTAATAGTATTATTATTATTAAGATTATTATTATTATTATCATTATTATTATTATTAGAATTATTAATATTATTATTATTATTATTATTATTATTATTATTATTATTATTATTATTATTATTAATATGTGGTATTATTAATATTAGTAAGATTATATTAGTATTATTATTATTATTAAGATTATTAATATTATATTATTTTATTAGTTATTATTATTGGGATTAGAATAATTAAAAAGGGAAATAGAATATGAGGGGTTAGGAGAGTTACGATACATTTTAGAAAATTGAGAAAAAAGAGCGATAGAAAGAGAGAAGAGGAAAGAACGAGGAAAGTGAAAAAGAACGAAGGAAAAAGGGAACGAAGAACGGAAGAGGAAGGAGAAGGCCAAGAGACCAATTCTAGGAGGAATTCTATCGATCGACCAATTGTCAAGGTAAGGGGGGAGAAATTTGATTGGGAATGGTTTATACATGTATAGGGTAGAGGGGATTCCTTAACCCCGTAGGAATTTATCGTTATATAAAGTTTTATATTGGCATGCTATGATTATTGTTGATGTTGGGGGATTGATGAATGCTGATGATGCATTTTGGGGTATATATATATATGGTGATGATGTTACTGTAGTATTGATCCATTTTGTTGGATTGTTGATGTTACTGTAGTGTTGATAGTAACTAGGAATATAAAGCTGATGAGATTATGTGTTGTTACCGTAGTGTTGGCAATGACCGTGATTATAGCTTTGGGAAAAGTTATGTGTTGTTTCCCTATAGCGTCGTTAATGACTATGGTTAGGACCTTGGTGAGATTCAGAGTGACTCTGAAATGTCGGTAATGTACCGTAATGTCGGTTCTAGAGTAGAAATTATAGGATAATTGGTAAGTATAATATCTATTGGCATGTTTGTGATTGTGGATTGATGTTGATGAATTATTGATTTTGGTGTATAGGCTGAGGTGTTGGTTTAGGGAGGTTCTGAGTAACCTCAGAGACTTTTGGTGAGATGTCTGAATTGGTCTCGTGTGATCCTTCTAGCCTTGCTGTAGTGTGAAAATGATGAGTATGGGATATAACTTGTGTACTTGGGGATAGTACGCGTTTCCCTTAATATTGTTGGTGAGCAATTAGTAATGTATATGTGTGTAGTGATCAGTAGGATCGTGTATCCCCGAGTGGGGGGGGGGGACGTAGTTATATCCGGTGTGATAGTATGAATTCGTTTACTATCTGATTGATTTATATGGTGTTGGTGTAATATATCTATACATATGCATTGTTGTATGATGATATGATCAGGAGGATCGTGTGCACTTAGCGTGCCAGAATATAATAATTATGCATTGGTGTCTTGCATATCATGGTGTTTTGGTGGGATGAATCATGTCTCAGGAGGAGCGTAAGTGATTCATCCGTACTCCTTTGTGGAGAATGGTGGGGGATAGATCATGTCTCAGGAGGAGCGTAAGTGATCTATCCAGGTTCGATTGAATGAACCAATGAGTCGGTACCGCATGCATGGTGTTGAGTTGCATAATTGCATTATAATATGTTATATTGTAATTTGAACAGTAGGTTCGTTATATGGTGTTGTTGGGGTGAATAATTGATGTGTTGGTGTGTTTTACTGCCTTATTACATGTATTACATTACCATTATATTTTTGATCATGATTTCTCACCCCTTGTTGTTGTTGTGGTCTGTGCTTCTTCGGAAGTACAGATAATCCAGGTGCTTAGCTAGCTTGGATATTGGTGTGACTGTCGAGTCTAGGATGCTCTGATACGTAGCACGGGACTTGGGCATTTTTATTGTTTCATGTTGAACTCCTATTTTTTTCCTGCGAACGTATCAAAATTTTTATTTAATTGTATTATTTAAATATTCCGCTGTATTTGGAGAAAAACCTTTTTTTATAAGGAAACGTGATTTTTATGTGATATCCCACTTGGGAAGGAAACTCTGATTTTTATTATGTTATTCATATTTTATTTGTTTTGGGAAGTGGGGTGTTACAACTGGTATCAGAGCAGGTCGGTCCGTCCGGCCAGTGTTGTTGAGTCGAGTTGAGTCTGTCCGTTATGATGTAGTTGAATATCTTTTAACCTGGTGTTGTTATGTTTTGAGCAGTATGGCAGGAAGGAACGATGTTGCATTAGCTGCTGCTATGCAAGCAATGGCGCAAGCTGTTGCTAATCAGAATCAAACTGCAGATGCCCAATTCAGGAGTTTGGCGCAGTTTCGGAGCAACAAGCCGCCAACGTTTGAAGGAGGAATTCTGGACCCAGAAGCTGCTCAGAAGTGGCTGAAGGCAATTGAGAAAATCTTCAGAACTATGGATTGTACTGATGAGCAGAAGGTGAGGTTTGGTACTCACATGCTGGAGGGTGAGGCTGAAGCTTGGTGGGACAATAGTCGCCAAAGATTGGAAGCTGCTGGAACTGCCATTACTTGGGAGGTAGTTCGGAAGGGTTTTCTGGAGAAGTATTTTCCGGAAGATATTCGGAGTGCTAAGGAAATTGAATTCTTAGAGCTGAAGCAGGGTAGTATGACTGTAGCAGAGTATGCTGCTAAGTTTGAGGAGCTGGTGCAGTATTGTCCTCACTATAATGTGGAAGGGGCAATGACTTCTAAGTGCTTAAAGTTTGAGAATGGACTGCGTCCAGAGATTAAGCTGGGGATTGCTTGTCAGAAGATCAGGAGCTATCCTGAGCTGGTAAGCAGGAGCAGGATCTATGATAACGATAACCGGGCAAGGATTGCACACTACAAAGCTGTTAATGACCGTAAGGGTAAGCAGAGGTTTAGTGGTACTCCTTATGGTGTTGCTGCTGATAAGGGAAAACGTAAAGCTGTTGTTGATAAGAAGCCTAGAGATGGGAGAGCATCTGCTGAAGGGAAATGTTTTCGGTGCGGTGGTATGGAACACCGTGCTAATGATTGTCCTAATGAAGCCAAAAAGTGTTTTAAGTGTGGAAAACCAGGTCATGTGATAGTTGACTGCAGAGCAACTATGCCGACCTGTTATAACTGTGGTGAGAAGGGTCACATCAGTACCCATTGTGAGAAGCCGAAGAAGCCTCAGACGTCTCCGGCTGGTGGAAAAGTGTTTGCTTTGGCAGGAACTCAAGCTGCCAGTGATGAGCGTGTTATCAAAGGTACTTGTATTATCAATAATATTCCTTTAACTGCTATTATTGATACGGGTGCAACACACTCGTTTATTTCTGTGGATTGTGTGGAGAGGATAGGATTGGTGCCGTCTACTCTGGAGAGACGAATGACTATTGAGACACCCTCTATAGGTTCAGTGACTACTTCTTTGGTATGCCTGAAGTGTCCGCTGACTATTTTCGGTAGAGAATTTGAAGTGGATTTGATTTGTCTACCACTTGGTAAATTGGATGTTATTCTGGGTATGAACTGGTTAGAGTTCAACCGAGTCTACATCGACTGTTTTCGGAAGGAATTGTTGTTCTTGACCCCTGAAGAGGAAGCTTTAGCAAGTTCTTTGTCTAATAAAGAATTGAGGGCCTTGTTGGAAGATGAAACTAGAGTGTTTGCTTTATTTGCAACTTTATCGGTAGATAGCAAAGTGTCAATGGAGGAATTGACAGTGGTGAATGAATTTCCGGAAGTGTTTCCTGACGACATTACGGAATTGCCTCCGACGCGAGAAGTGGAATTTGGTATTGATCTTGTTCCTGGTACGAGGCCTATTTCTATGGCGCCGTACAGGATGTCTGCAGTGGAATTGGCTGAGTTGAAGTCTCAGATTGGAGAATTGTTGGATAGAAAGTTTATTAGGCCAAGTGTATCGCCGTGGGGAGCTCCAGTGTTGTTGGTGAAGAAGAAGGATGGTAGTATGCGTTTGTGCATCGATTACCGTCAGTTGAATAAAGTGACGATTAAGAATAAGTATCCTCTCCCGAGGATTGATGATTTGATGGACCAGCTGGTGGGAGCTCGTGTGTTTAGTAAGATTGACTTAAGGTCGGGTTATCATCAAATAAGAGTAAAAGAAGGTGATATTCAGAAGACTGCTTTTAGAACTCGATATGGACATTATGAATATGCTGTAATGCCGTTTGGAGTGACTAATGCGCCGGGAGTATTTATGGAGTATATGAACAGAATTTTCCATTCTTATTTGGATCAATTCATTGTAGTGTTTATTGATGATATATTAATTTATTCTAAATCTGATGAAGAACATGCAGGACATTTGAGAATTGCCTTGCAAGTGTTGAAAGAAAATAAATTATTTGCTAAACTGTCAAAGTGTGACTTCTGGTTGAAGAGAGTGAGTTTCTTGGGGCATGTAATATCTGAAGATGGAATAGCGGTGGATCCGTCAAAAGTAAGTGCAGTATTGCAGTGGGAACCGCCGAAGACAGTGACAGAAATTAGGAGCTTTCTGGGTTTAGCTGGTTATTACCGCAGGTTTATTGAAGGGTTCTCTAATTTGGCGTTGCCATTAACTCAGTTGACGAGAAAGAACCAAGTTTTCGTATGGGACGCTGCTTGTGAAGAAAGTTTTGAAGAGTTGAAAAAGAGATTGACTACGGCACCGGTGTTAGTGTTACCGACTCCGAGTGAACCGTTTGTGGTGTACTGTGATGCGTCTAAGATGGGATTAGGAGGAGTTCTTATGCAGAATGGTAAGGTAGTAGCATATGCTTCGCGGCAACTGAGAGTGCATGAGCGAAATTATCCTACTCATGATCTTGAGTTAGCTGCGGTTGTTTTTATGTTGAAAATTTGGAGGCATTACCTGTATGGTTCAAGATTTGAAGTGTTTAGTGATCATAAGAGTCTGAGATACCTGTTTGATCAGAAAGAGCTGAATATGAGGCAGAGAAGATGGTTAGAATTTTTGAAGGATTATGACTTCAGTTTGAGTTATCATCCGGGAAAGGCCAATGTAGTGGCAGACGCTTTGAGTAGAAAGACAATTCATATGGCAGCTCTGATGGTGAAAGAAATTGAGTTAATTGAACAATTCAGAGATTTGAGCATGGTTTGTGAAACTACTGCAGAGAGTGTAATGTTGGGTATGTTGCAGGTAAATAATGACTTCTTGGATATGATTAGAGAGAATCAGAAGTTGGATGTGAAATTGGTAGATTTGATGCCTGGAGTAGGAAGTGACTCCGATAGTGACTTTAAATTGGATAGTACAGGTGTGTTGAGATTTAGAGGCAGGATTTGTGTACCAGATGATGAGGAACTGAAAAAGCTGATTTTGAGTGAAGGACACCGTAGTAATCTGAGTATTCATCCCGGAGCTACGAAGATGTATCATGATTTAAAGAAATTATTTTGGTGGTCTGGTATGAAAAGAGACATTGCTCAATTTGTTTATGCCTGTTTGACGTGTCAGAAATCGAAGGTAGAACACCAGAGACCTTCTGGATTTATGCAACCGTTGGAAATTCCGGTTTGGAAATGGGATTGCATTTCTATGGACTTTGTTACAGGATTGCCAAATACGGCGAGAGGTTTTGATGCTATATGGGTGATTGTGGATCGGTTAACGAAGTCTGCACACTTTGTGCCAATTAATATTAGTTTTCCGTTGACGAAGCTGGCGGAGATTTATATTCGGGTAATTGTGAAGTTACATGGTGTTCCGTCCAGTATTGTGTCGGATAGAGATCCGAGGTTTACTTCAGAATTTTGGAAGAGCTTGCAAGAAGCTTTGGGTACTAAGTTGAAATTAAGTTCAGCTTATCATCCACAAACTGATGGTCAATCGGAAAGGACTATTCAGTCGCTTGAGGATTTATTAAGAGCTTGTGTATTGGAAAAGGGTGGTGCGTGGGACACTCATTTATCATTGATTGAATTCACGTACAATAATAGTTACCATTCGAGTATTGGAATGGCACCCTTTGAAGCTTTGTATGGGAGGAGGTGTAGGACTCCTCTGTGTTGGTATGAGACCGGTGAGAGTGTGGTGCTTGGACCAGAAATTGTTCAGCAGACTACTGAGACGATTCAGATGATTCGTGAGAAAATGAAAGTGTCTCAGAGTAGGCAGAAGAGTTATCATGATAATCGGAGGAAAGAGTTGGAATTCTGTGTAGGTGATCACGTATTCCTAAGAGTTAACCCGATGACTGGTGTGGGTCGGGCGTTGAAGTCCAAGAAGCTGGATCCTAAGTTTATTGGACCTTATGAAATTTTGCAAAGAGTTGGTGCTGTGGCCTATAGGGTGGCGTTGCCGCTGGAGTTGTCGAATCTACATGATGTGTTTCATGTGTCGCAATTGCGAAAATATGTTTCTGATCCATCTCATGTGATTCAGAGAGATGATGTTCAGGTTCGGGAGAATCTTACTATTGAGACGATGCCGTTGAGGATCGAGGACCGTAAGATGAAACAGCTCCGAGGGAAAGAGATACCTTTGGTGAAGGTAGCTTGGGGAGGTGCTGCAGGAGGCAGTGTGACCTGGGAGTTGGAAAGCAGGATGCGAGAAGCGTATCCGGAGCTATTTCCATCAGGTAATTTTCGAGGACGAAAATAATTAAAGTGGGGGAGAGTTGTAACACCCATTTTAATTATTTAGTCACTTTATTATTATTTTAAAAATTATATGTTGGTGTGCCCTTTGGTGGGGGTGTATTTGATGATGTTTGGTGGGTGTCCCTAATGTGGGAGGACTATTGGTGATATTTTGGTGTGAAATATAGTAATATAAAAATAATAGTAACATTGGTGGGGGTGTTATTATTATTATTATATTTATTATATTTGTTACTATTATTAATATTATTATTATTTTGGTGAAATAATAATATTAGTATTATTATATTATTATTATATTATTTTTATTAATATTATTATTATTATTGGTGTGATAATATTATTATTATTATTATAATTATAATTATTGTTGGGTGTATCACTATTATTATTATTATGTTGAATATTACTATAATATTATAATAGTATTATATTATATTATATTATTATTATTATTATAATAATTATTATAATTATTATTATTAGAATTATTATTGGGAATATTAGTGGTTGGAATAAGTAAAATAAGAGGTGAAAGGGTTATTGGGAAGTTAGAATGGAAATATGAAAAGTCACGATAGAAACCGTGAGGAAGGAAATATGAAGGGGTAGCAAGGAGATATTAGAAAAGTTGGAATGGAGAGGAAAGGGATTACCATAGGCGTGGGATATTGGTGTGATAATAATAATAGTATTATTATTATTATTATTATTATTACTATTATTATTATTAGTGTTATTATTATTATTATTATTAAAAGTATTATTATGATTATTGGAGAGATAATAATATTATTATTATTGTTATTATTAATAGTATTATTATTATTAAGATTATTATTATTATTATCATTATTATTATTATTAGAATTATTAATATTATTATTATTATTATTATTATTATTATTATTATTATTATTATTATTATTAATATGTGGTATTATTAATATTAGTAAGATTATATTAGTATTATTATTATTATTAAGATTATTAATATTATATTATTTTATTAGTTATTATTATTGGGATTAGAATAATTAAAAAGGGAAATAGAATATGAGGGGTTAGGAGAGTTACGATACATTTTAGAAAATTGAGAAAAAAGAGCGATAGAAAGAGAGAAGAGGAAAGAACGAGGAAAGTGAAAAAGAACGAAGGAAAAAGGGAACGAAGAACGGAAGAGGAAGGAGAAGGCCAAGAGACCAATTCTAGGAGGAATTCTATCGATCGACCAATTGTCAAGGTAAGGGGGGAGAAATTTGATTGGGAATGGTTTATACATGTATAGGGTAGAGGGGATTCCTTAACCCCGTAGGAATTTATCGTTATATAAAGTTTTATATTGGCATGCTATGATTATTGTTGATGTTGGGGGATTGATGAATGCTGATGATGCATTTTGGGGTATATATATATATGGTGATGATGTTACTGTAGTATTGATCCATTTTGTTGGATTGTTGATGTTACTGTAGTGTTGATAGTAACTAGGAATATAAAGCTGATGAGATTATGTGTTGTTACCGTAGTGTTGGCAATGACCGTGATTATAGCTTTGGGAAAAGTTATGTGTTGTTTCCCTATAGCGTCGTTAATGACTATGGTTAGGACCTTGGTGAGATTCAGAGTGACTCTGAAATGTCGGTAATGTACCGTAATGTCGGTTCTAGAGTAGAAATTATAGGATAATTGGTAAGTATAATATCTATTGGCATGTTTGTGATTGTGGATTGATGTTGATGAATTATTGATTTTGGTGTATAGGCTGAGGTGTTGGTTTAGGGAGGTTCTGAGTAACCTCAGAGACTTTTGGTGAGATGTCTGAATTGGTCTCGTGTGATCCTTCTAGCCTTGCTGTAGTGTGAAAATGATGAGTATGGGATATAACTTGTGTACTTGGGGATAGTACGCGTTTCCCTTAATATTGTTGGTGAGCAATTAGTAATGTATATGTGTGTAGTGATCAGTAGGATCGTGTATCCCCGAGTGGGGGGGGGGGACGTAGTTATATCCGGTGTGATAGTATGAATTCGTTTACTATCTGATTGATTTATATGGTGTTGGTGTAATATATCTATACATATGCATTGTTGTATGATGATATGATCAGGAGGATCGTGTGCACTTAGCGTGCCAGAATATAATAATTATGCATTGGTGTCTTGCATATCATGGTGTTTTGGTGGGATGAATCATGTCTCAGGAGGAGCGTAAGTGATTCATCCGTACTCCTTTGTGGAGAATGGTGGGGGATAGATCATGTCTCAGGAGGAGCGTAAGTGATCTATCCAGGTTCGATTGAATGAACCAATGAGTCGGTACCGCATGCATGGTGTTGAGTTGCATAATTGCATTATAATATGTTATATTGTAATTTGAACAGTAGGTTCGTTATATGGTGTTGTTGGGGTGAATAATTGATGTGTTGGTGTGTTTTACTGCCTTATTACATGTATTACATTACCATTATATTTTTGATCATGATTTCTCACCCCTTGTTGTTGTTGTGGTCTGTGCTTCTTCGGAAGTACAGATAATCCAGGTGCTTAGCTAGCTTGGATATTGGTGTGACTGTCGAGTCTAGGATGCTCTGATACGTAGCACGGGACTTGGGCATTTTTATTGTTTCATGTTGAACTCCTATTTTTTTCCTGCGAACGTATCAAAATTTTTATTTAATTGTATTATTTAAATATTCCGCTGTATTTGGAGAAAAACCTTTTTTTATAAGGAAACGTGATTTTTATGTGATATCCCACTTGGGAAGGAAACTCTGATTTTTATTATGTTATTCATATTTTATTTGTTTTGGGAAGTGGGGTGTTACATCAGTCATTTGAAGTGGTTCCCTGGGCTGTTAAGGATTGTGTGACTCCTCCTGCTGTGAAGAAGGTTCCTGTGGTCATCAGAAACCCTCCAACAATGGCAATGGCCTCCCTCAATGATGCAAAAGCTGTGGTGGAAGAAGGTGGTTGTACTATTTGGGGTCAGCTTCCTGATATTCCATACAAGTCTGACAAGTTTGGTTTGGGTTTCACTGCAGAGTCCCAGAAGGCTGTCCGTCGTGCCCGTGCTGTTCGTATCGCCAATCAAGGGGTTATCAATGCTGTGGGAGATCAAGATGAAGACTACAACTTGGAGGCATGGATTTTTCCTACTGTGGGTGCTGGACTCAATAATTGGACAGCTGAAGATGTTATCCCTATCTCCTTTAGTCGGGAGTAAATACTATTACTGTGTTATGTTTTTAAATTTGTGATTTCTGGAACAATTAAAACTTTCAAGCCATGTGCCTTACCCGGGGCACAATGGTGTGCTTGTTACGGGCTGTCATTTCATTTGCATACTTCATTCATTAAAATCAGTGGACGTTTCGTTTTCGTAAATATTGTGTTCCTTGTCTTTCTTTTTCTTTTATTTTTGCTTTATCAGCTATGTGTTCTTACACACACCCATGTCACTAAAATGCAGATCCTCATCCACTCTGGATCCAGTTGATAACAGTTCTACTATTGCCAATTACAATTTCGAGAATCCGATCTATCAAACTGAAGACGGAAACGAGGACGATTGTGAAATACCTGTAGAGCTTGCTAGGTTGTTACAACAAGAAGAGAAAGCTATACAGCCACATGAAGAGCCAGTCGAAGTTGTGAATCTGGGAACTGAAGAAAACAGAAAAGAGGTCAAAATAGGGGCTGATTTAGAGGACAGTGTCAAGAGCAGGTTGATTCAGATGCTACGTGACTATGTGGAGATCTTTGCTTGGTCTTATGAAGATATGCCAGGGTTGGATACAGACATTGTGGTTCACCGTTTGCCAGTGAAAGAAGATTGTCGTCCAAAGAAGCAGAAGGTTCGTCGTATGCGTCCTGAAATGTCAGAAAAGATCAAAGCAGAGGTAATGAAACAGTTCAATGCAGGGTTCTTGGCCGTAACTTCTTATCCTCAGTGGGTTGCAAATGTGGTACCAGTTCCTAAGAAAGATGGTAAGGTACGTATGTGTGTAGACTACAGAGATCTGAACAAGGCTAGCCCTAAAGATGACTTTCCACTTCCTCATATTGATATTCTGGTAGACAACACTGCTCAGCATAAGGTATTCTCTTTTATGGATGGTTTCTCTGGTTACAATCAAATCAAGATGGCACCTGAAGATATGGAGAAGACTACATTTGTGACACAGTGGGGCACCTTTTGCTATAAGGTAATGCCATTTGGTTTGAAGAATGCAGGGGCAACATATCAGCGTGCTATGGTGGCTTTGTTTCATGATATGATTCATCATGAGATAGAGGTATATGTGGATGATATGATAGCCATGTCTCAGAATGAAGAACAACATCTTGATCATCTGCACAAGTTGTTTGAGAGGTTGAAGAAATACAGGTTGAGATTAAATCCAAACAAGTGTACTTTTGGAGTTAGAGCTGGAAAGCTCCTGGGTTTCATTGTCAGTGGAAAAGGTATTGAAGTGGATCCTGCAAAAGTGAAAGCTATACGAGAGATGCCAACTCCCCGTACTGAGAAGGAGGTTAGAGGTTTCTTGGGACGATTGAACTACATTGCAAGATTTATTTCCCAATTAACTACCATCTGTGAGCCAATCTTCAAGTTGTTGAAGAAAGATCAGGTGATGGGATGGAATGATGAGTGCCAGACTGCCTTTGATGAAATCAAGAGATATTTGCTAGAACCTCCAATTTTAATGCCACCAGTTGATGGAAGACCCTTGATTATGTATTTAACAGTATTAGACAACTCAATGGGGTGTGCGTTGGGGCAACATGACGAGTCTGGTCGAAAAGAGCAGGCAATATACTACCTTAGCAAAAAGTTTACCGACTGTGAAACAAGATACTCACTGCTCGAGAAAACTTGCTGCGCTTTGGCATGGGCTGCTCGCCGACTAAGACAGTATATGTTGACCCATACTACCCTGTTGATTTCGAAGATGGATCCAATCAAGTACATATTTGAGAAACCTGCTCTTTCCGGAAGAATTGCAAGATGGCAAATGATCTTGACGGAATATGATATACAGTATACTACTCAGAAGGCCATTAAGGGGAGTGTTGTTGCTGATCATTTGGCTCATCAAGCAGTAGATGATTACCAGTCAATGAATTTTGAGTTCCCTGATGAAGACATTATGTCTGTTACCAAAGAACCTGGACAATATGACGGACCTGAACAAGGATCCCGATGGACTATGGTTTTTGATGGTGCCTCCAATGCACATGGTAATGGTGTTGGTGTTGTGATTAGTTCCCCTGAAGGTTGTCATACCCCGATTACTGCCAGACTTTGTTTCTATTGTACCAATAACATGGCTGAGTATGAGGCATGTATCATGGGTATGCAAGTTGCTATTGATATGAAGATTCAGTTCCTTGAGGTATATGGAGATTCAGCTCTGGTAGTAAGTCAGATTAAAGGAGATTGGGATACAAAGCATGATAATCTCATTCCTTACAGAGAACATGTGTTGTCTTTGATCCCACATTTCAAAGAGATTACTTTTGGACATATTCCACGAAGAGAGAATCAGTTGGCAGACGCATTGGCCACCATGGCATCTATGTGTGAGATCAGCTGGGATGGTGAAGACTTCCCACAACCTGTAAACGCAGACATAGTTAAAAAATACTACGCATAAAAAGAGACCCGCTAGGTTGACAGGCCTAGGCAAAAATAAGGGCACCCCGGCAAATCAAAAGGGTTTGGGCAAAAATTAGGGATATATATATAAAAAGATGTACACCCGGCAAGTCGAAAACCTGAAAAGGCGGCTTGGGCAAAAAAGGGTATCCTGGTGGATTGAAAACCTGAAAGGGCAATCCAGGCAAAAGTTAGGGATTAAAGCGTATGACTATGTCTCGTTTGGATCACTCATGAAACTGCAACCAGTTGTACTACTTACTCAAGCTCAAACAGATAAAGCTCAATCCAATCGTTTCCGTCTCAACAGCAAGAAGATGAGATACTTGAGTGGCAATAGTAGAATTGAAACTCAATAAGATTATTTCCCACATAGCTGATTCTTTTTGTAAAACTTCATGACAAAATTCTCTTACTAGGGTTTATGTCTCCTTGTATAAACTTACCCGTGTATGGGTCACTTTTGATATAAATAAATTCCATCTTTTGAATCCAGATTTACTTTTACCCTATTTACATAAGCGAAACGTCCATTGGTTGTGTTTGAATGTATGTATGCCTTTGAATATGATTGATGTTTACCAGAAATGCATGTATGCTTTTAATATGATTGATGTTTACCAGAAATGCATGAAAATGCAGTAATAGTATTTACTAAGGACGAACGAGGGAAGGATTTCAACGAAGCTTCGCCGGTTCATCTTTACAAGACAGTAGGACTAATCCATTCTCCCCTGGAATTTATATCCATCTCTTTTATCCTCATACGGATATACGGGAAATTACTTTCCAATAAGGGCACGATGAACGAAGACGGGATGTTATACTTATCCTACTATCAAACGAAAGCGAAGGTTATCTATACCCTACTATCCCCAACAACGGGAGGTTATCTATACCTTGTTATCCCCAGCAGACGGAGGGTTATGTATTCTTCAACAACGAATCGGGATTTATTTTCCTTGGCCAGCAGTTGTTATACAAGGATATCCAGACACTTCCAGCAGTGTCATAGCATACATACATCATTTACATCATACCATAACATATATGTCTATAGTACATTACCTAAGCGCATCATGTCATACATGCATACATAAAGCATAAACTAATGTTGTTATACAGAATGCTACCTTGTTTTCAGGTTAATTATCCAACAAACAAGCTTATGATCTTTGGGACTGCTTTATTGTAACCTCAGGGTTACTTTATCCTCCTGATGAGCTTCTTATTACTTTGGGACTGCTTTATTGTAACCTCAGGGTTATTTTATCCTCCTGATAGCCTCTCATGACTTCAAGACTGCTTTAGAGTTACTGATTGCTCTATCCTCCTGAAATCATCCTATTACTTCAAGACTGCTTTAGAGCTATTCATTACTCTATCCTCATGAGGTCATATTACTACTTCAAGACTGCTTTAGAGCTATTCATTGCTCTATCCTCCTGAAGCCATCTAATTATTTCAAGACTGCTTTAGAGTTATCCATTGCTCTATCCTCCTGAAATTACATTATTATTTCAAGACTGCTTTAGAGCTATCCATTGCTCTATCCTCCTGAAATCATTACTTCAAGACTGCTTTAGAGCTATTGATTGCTCTATCCTCCTGAAGACATATCACATTATTACTTCAAGACTGCTTTAGAGCTATTGATTGCTCTATCCTTCTGAAGACATATCACATTATTACTTCAAGACTGCTTTAGAGCTATTGATTGCTCTATCCTTCTGAAGACATATCACATTATTATTTCAAGACTGCTTTAGAGCCATTCATTGTTCTATCCTCCTGAAATCATATCATTGCTTCAAGACTGCTTTAGGGTTATCACTATTGATTGCTCTATCCTCATGAAGACATGCTGCTACATCATTATTATTCCAGACTCCTGACAGCTTTCACCATACACCCATATTTTGAACTGCTCCCCCCCTAGTGGCATCTTTAAGCCCACTCAATCATATTCAACTAGCCATCTGTACCACTCTAGTGCACTGGTGAGTGCAAATTTTTGGGCTTTTGTGTTCAATCCCCTTCAACCTTCCAGGTTACGACTGGCAAATATACCAATCTAACCCCTCAGGTTTCAGAAAATTGAACAGGGGCAGCTGTTGCACCCCAAAATTTGCCCTCACAATACAAGACTTTGTGTTCTAAGGAGGTTCACAAGGTTCACAAGTTCTCCAACAACTTGCATAACCTTTCATGAAGTTCATAAAGTCCACAAGCTACTTTATGAAGGTTCACAAGGTTCACAAGTCCCACAGTGCTTTCAATACCTTTCATGAGGTTCATGAAGTCCATAGGTTGCTTCTTGAAGGTTCACAAGGTTCACAAACTTCTCAACATCTACAAGACCTTTCATGAGGTTCATGAAGTCCATAGGTTGCTTCTTGAAGGTTCACAAGGTTCACAAGATTCACAATGTTTACAAAGCTTTCCTAAGGGTCATGAGGTCTACAAAGCCACTTCATGATGTTCACAAGGTTCACAAGCTTCACAATACCTCCCATGAGTATCACAAGATATCTTATGAAGATTCACAAGGTTCACAAAGTTCACAATTGGTCAGAAGAGTTGACAATTCCCTCAGACAATGCACCTCCTAAGCAGTGCATCCAAAACTAGGGTTTTGACTTTAATCAGGCTAAATGGACTTCCAAGACTTCAAGTGAGCTTCATAACATCTTATATGTGTATAAGAACCCCCATGTCAAGTTTCAAGACTTTTCTCAAAAGTTTGCTCAGTCAGATGATCAGATAAGTCAAAAGCAGTCAATGCAGTTAAAAGGTCAAACTGAGGTCAACTGTGGTCAAACCAAAGTCAAACTTCATGATTTCTTTTTGCCAACATCAAAGAGAGGTTGGGTGAGAAATATTATCATAATAACTGTAATACCCCAAATTTTGCCCTAAGATTTGTCGTCGCATTTCATTGCATTTAATCAATTACTAACAAATTTGTGTAGTCGTTTGACTTTTTGCAGGTAAATATCATATGGCATGCATTTTTTTTCTAAAAAGTAAAAATGGCACAATTGGCAGGAGGACATGTGTAAGGAGTTATGAGTGTGAGAGGTTGAGAGTTCGAATCTCACCTTTGTCACTTTTTTTGTTTTTTATTATTTTTACTCTAAATTTTTCTATCTTTCATTAAAAAAATAACAAAAATAGTTTTTTATTATTATTTAATTATTATTTTCGTATTTTAATTAAATCATTTTTTAAAATATTATTTTTTTCACTTTTTTCTAAATTATTCATAAAAATATCCAAAAAATCATAAAATAAAAAATATTGAAAAAAATCTTGTTCTTTTTATAATATTTTTTATTTTAGGAATCAATAGGATTATTAGTTTTTATTTTAAGTTTATTTTAATTATTTTAAATTATTTAAATTTTATTTTTTCTTAACTAATTATTTAGTTTGGGCTTTAAAATGGGCTTTAGGGACATTATTGACAATTTGGTGTTAACCCTAATTTGTTCCCTATATATACATGTGTTGCCTTGTTGGAAAAAAGGAGAGAATGAAAAAAACCTAAGAGGAGTGAGTGCCGTTTGCCGTTATTTAGTTTTCTTCTTCATCCATTACTATTGTTTCTTTTTCTTCATCGTTTACCGTTATTTCTTTTCCTTCATCTATTACTGTTGTTTCTTTTTCTTCATCTTTTACCGTTATTTCTTTTTCTTCATCTATTACTGTTATTTCTTTTTCTTTATCTATTACTGTTACGTTTATATATATATAATTTTTAAATTGTTAGAGTTTATATATATAAGATTTTTGATCGAATTATGTCGATACGATGTTTGCACATTTGTGTGCATGACGCGTGACATTTGTGTTAGTTCGATCTGGTTGCGATGATCGCATTTTTGTGTGAGCAATAATACTATTTTTTGCTTAATTTCTTTTTCTTTGCGATAAATTTTGTTTCGTCCGATTTAGATCTGGTTGCGATGAGCGCATTTCTGCGTTAGCAACATTGTTGGGTTATTTGGCACATTTAAAATTCATTATTGCTTTATTATTATTATTATTATTATTATTATTATTATTATTATTATTATTATTATTATTATTATCATTATTTATTATTATTATCATTATTATCATTATTATTACCATTATTATTATTATTGTTATCATTAATTTATTAAAATTTGTTATAATATAAAAATCTGTTTTTTAAAATAAATAACATTAACATCTTTTCCAAATTAATATGAAAACCTATTATTTTTAAGAAAAACTTTTTTTAGATAAATTTAAAATAATAACTAAAATCTTTTTTTTAAAATAATAACTAGAACCGTTATTTATTTTATTTTATTATTGTTCAATTCAAATTTCATTATCATATTGTATCTGCTCCTCTCATGTAACCTCACGAACTTAACAATCGCTCTTTAAATTCTGCCTTTAAATTTCTGCTTGCATGGTTTAAATTATGACATTATCTCTCTGTTTGCATGATTCAATTATCTCACGCGTTTACTATTATTTCTGTCACATTGCACACATCCGAAGGTTAGGTCTAACTGTTTGGCCGCCGCGCCAATAGTCCGTAAAACTTCACACATTCAATTTCAAATCCTCAAAACTACAAACTACAAACCCTAATTTTCACAAATGCCTCGCCGCAGGCAAAAATTACAATTTTACCCTTAGCATTAGGTCAAAGAGCCGCCGCGCTCATTTTAGGGTTTCCCGCCGTGGAATCCCTAATTTAACCCTAATTACAACTTAACATTTCAACGTAGAGATTTGGAGTTTCTACACTCCACGTAAGCGTGTCCTTAAGATGCGTTTATTCCCCTTGAGACCTTGACCACAGTCAAGAAGTTTCTAACCTCCCTATTGAGGGGAACTACGATTACTCTGATTCCATTCCCGTAAGGATACGTAGGCACAAGATGCGATGTCTTGCCGAGTAAACTTAGAATTAACCCCCTTTATTATTTATTATTGCTTATTTATATTTTATTTATCTTTGCTATTTAATTATTTTGCTTATTATTTTGTAATTGTTTCTTGGATGTAAAGTTGTTTAATTATTTAATTATTATTATGGTTAGTAATTAGGGAGTGTAACAACATGTATGTAATATTAAAATAAATTTAGATCACTTTTAAATAAAGATAATTAAAATAAACACGTCACACACGTAAGTCGATTTTAATCGCCGTCTCACTTCCTAAGGATATCCCTCAAGTTGCCTACGAATAATGGTTAAGTGGGGTGTATAAAGCAAGTCTCTCAAAAAGAAAATCATCAAAGTCCCTTATGGTTGCCTTTACGAATCGAGTCCCTTTCGAAAAATGATGATAGTCCCTCCAGTTTGCTTATTACACCCCACAATGGCCTTCAAAGTCAAATTGTCTCTCACATGTCCCTTAACATCCAAAGTAAGGACTACCTACTCCATTATAGTAGGGATAGTCTTACTAAGGAAAGGATAAAGAATAAGAAAGACCTTAAAACATTAGGGTAGGCTACTCCTAGGTGCTTGCTCACTTCAAAACTGTTTCACACTTAAACAAATTTCCAACAAAATTTTCAAACAAGTTTTTTTCACATCCATACACGGATTATTATTAAACTATTCTGAAATTTTTTGCTATTCACACACTACACTTTCAAAACAATTCAAAAGTGAGCTTAAGTACCTAAGAGCCCATGGATAACCATGGATGAAAAGGGTGCTAACACCTTCCCTTTTCATAACCTACCCCTCGGACCCAAAATATTCTCTAAGGTCTTTCCTGTTCTTTTATAACCTTTCCTTATGGATAAAATAAAAGTCGGTGGCGACTCTTGCTATCCGCAACATTGTTTAAAGTCAGTTCTCCCACCGTGTTACAGACACGAGTTGATCTGATCTTAAGGCTATAACATGATTTGGATAGATCAGGATGAACTAGGAAGCATGAGGAACATTTCTATAGCCTTAGATTTGCAATTGATGATGATTGATTTGGATGTGTGTTTTGAACATTGCTTCGAATTTTGAAATCTATGGAGAGTTAGAACATATGGATAGGAGATTTGAATTCCTGATGAAATTCTGATTGAGATTGGTATAAGGATTGTTGTTTCTGGACACCTGCAACCACATGCTCATCAGAGAAGATGACCGGAGTCTTCTCCGGCCACCGTCCCTGATCTCCACCTGGCCAGCCTGAGAAATGAGGAAGATGACTCCTAAGCCATCAGATCTGCCTTTGACCAAAGACCAACCACCAAATCTAATGGACGTGTTTTAATCTGAGAAGTGGAGTTTTGAGTCCAAAACGCAGGCGTTTCATTTAATGCATTGGCACGCTCCTGGCTCTTGGATTGCTTGACCAGTCTTCTCATCCAAGCGTTGTGTTTTATTCTGAGTTTTATTATTTCTTTTATTCATTTAGTTTATTTTAAATGCTTTATTGATTCAAAAAATCACAATAAATTCAATTTTGATCCAAAAATTATTTCAAAAATATCTCCATGATCTTGAGAGGATTTGTGATTTTCTGAAATCAATAAAATGCATTTCCATGCATTTTTCAATTTAATTTGATTTTTCTTATTTTGTTTAATTCTTTAATATTTGCATATTTGGTCATCTGTTTTGCTGAATTTTGTTCTTCCAATTGGTGATGAATTTGGCTTTGATTTTTTAGTGTGTTTTAGGGTAGACATGTATGCTCCCTTAGGATTTTTGTTGGAATTTTAGAACAACTTTAGGTTCTGTTTTAGGTGTTGAGATTAGAGCCTTCCCAAACTTGTGGATCACCTTGACACCCTTCAATCTAGAAATTACTTAGGTGACTTAGATGTTGAATCAGGCTTTAATACTTTAACCCTAGGTTGTTCAAACATTTATGTTCCCCTAGGAATTTTATTAGAATTTTACAACTTTGTTTTCTATTTTAGTTGTATTTTGCAAATTGCTTGTGTTTGTGGTGTTCTATCTTGTGCGCCTTTGCTTGCTTGGCCTTGTTGGTGACTTTGGAGCTGGATTTGCTTGGATTCCTTCTTGGGAGGTCTTTTTGACTTGGTGTATCTGCTGTGTCTTGAAGATTGGATCTTGGAGTTGAAGTTTCCTTTTCTTTTAGGAGTTGTTTTAGGAGCTTAGGAAATTAGGGTTTTAGGAAGAGCCATTAGGACTAGTTTTGATTATTTCATCAAACATAGAATGCATTGTGTGCTTCTATTCTATCTAATGATGTAAAGTCCTCCTAGGGAAACTCCATCTCTCCTTTGGAGGGATGTGTGGTATGCCCATAGTTGAGTAGAACTTTGAGGATACCTTTCCATTTCAATGTTGGTACTTGATGATTTCCTTTGGTTTTCATTTGGTTTTCAACATTGCAACCTTGATCTTAGTGATTAATCCTTTGCTTGGAGGGTGCTTTCTAGAGCTTGAAGATGGAGCTGATGAATCTTGAAGATAGAAGCTAGCTTGGAGATGAAGTCATTTTGCTGTCAACTTTGTTGTCAAGAGGATTTGCTGTTTAGAGCTACTGTTGAAGTTGATGTCTGTTGAAGACTGTTGCTGCTGCTTGGGCTGCTTTCTCTGTTTCTTTTCTTTTGTTGTTTTGTATGTTTGCTTGTGTTGCCTACCTTTAGGATTGAGGTGGAGCTTGTCTCCCCTTGCCTGTTGTTTTCTTGGGTTTGAGGTTGAGCCGGACTCCCTTGCCTCGCTTGTACTGTTGCATAGCATGCATTTTACTGTTTACTGTTTACTGCTTGCTTTCTTTTGCTGTTTCCCCTAGGATCTCTGATTTCCTCTGTGCAAGAGGGAATTATGACAGACATTAGGTTTTGACCCATGCATGATAACTGTAGGTAGATTCCCTTTCAACCATAATTTTAGGGCGTCTTTCTCTTCTCATCTCAAAACAATTCAAAAATACAGTAATAAGGTTAATTGAAGTCGTGCGTTACGAGCCTTAAGCTATCTGGGAAAAGGTTGGTGGAGGGTTTCTCTCCAGTAATCTGGATGTTAGTGTGGTACCCTTTGGGTGACATACGAAGCGTTCACTCCTGGGTCATAGTCTCTAGTGCGACAGAGATTGCAAACATCCTAAAAAAACAGTTCTTTTGTAAAAGATTCAAACAAACATTCAAACTCTGTTTTTGTACGCTTGGACCTTTAATCAGGAAAACCCTTTCTTAAGGAGATAAAAAACTGTCAGACAAGCTTGTGTCTTCCGTAGCCCGAACTACGTTTGCTCTGATCTTTCATGCCGTATGAAAGTACGTAGGCACGAGATGCGATATCTCGGCGAGCAACCTTCCCCCATAACCCGTAGTTAGGAGAACTACGTTGACTCTGATTTCTCGTTCCAGACGGGAATACGTAGGCATAAAGTGTGATACTTTGTCGAGTCATTTTCTTTTCTTTTTAGACCAGACCTTTAGAGTAGATAGATAAACACACCCTTAGATAGAAAACAAGCGTGGATCCCGTCGAGTACGACGGACGTGAGGGGTGCTAATACCTTCCCCTTGCGTAATCGACTCCCGAATCCAGGATTTGGTTGCGATGACCATTCCTTTCCCTCTTTGCGTTAGGTTTTCTCTAAGCGTTTCCTTTCCCTCTTTTGGGATAAATAACGCACGGTGGCGACTCTTCTGTCATAGCCGGCGCCGATTTTTCGCAGTAGCGACAAGGTGCATGCCCGACAGAGGGGAATTGGGCAAGTTGCATGATTATGGTGATTGGGACCAAAGTTTGCAAACCTACATAAGCATTTGTGCATCTTCACCAAGGATTCTCTAATGTATCTGATTTCATAGACTGCGTACTGCCCTAGACAACCATGAACCATGTTGACTTGATTGTAATATCTTATTATGTATTCTTGGATATAACTCTTATCCATTTGATCTTGAAGAGCTGCTTGCACAAAGTAACATCCTTGATTATTCTTGGAACAGATTCTGCAATGGTGATGATTATGCGGCGGTATCAAACCATACCCACTTAATCTACAATTCATTTTTACCAAGTTTGTATTCATCAAACAGACATCATAGATTTTGTAGGTGTCTGGGCATCCATATACCATGTTCGCAGTAGCTGCCCCGTGCTGAGGTAGCGGGTTCGCTTGAACATTTGGATTAGTGTCTTTGAAAGATAAAATCCCATTCTTGATGAGCCTCTAAAGATCATCTTTAAAGCTAAACCATTTTCTGATACCATGACCAGGCGCTACTTGATGATAGGCACAAAATTGTTCATCTTTAAACCAATAGGGTGGATCTTTGAGATAACTGGAGGAGATCTGGTTTGAATATAAAACTTTACTAACAATGCTGGGAATATCTCTGCATATGTCATTGGTATGGGATTAAAGTTGGGTGTCCTTTGAATACGATTATTTTTGTTGTATTGCGGGTGAGCCTGTTGTGAAGGCTGTTGCAGCTGTTGCTGGTATTATGGTTGTTTTTGCTGATGTTGATGTTGATAATGTGGATTAGACTGTTGATTATGAGAGAATGGTGGTTGGTAGGCCGGAGTTGGCACCGAGTTGATAACAAGAGACATTATTGTTGCTTGTCATTGTCGGTACCTTCTTATTTGCTAGCTTTGTAAGACAGTGCTGACGTCTTGTTCTTTCTTATTTTGGAACCCACTTCCATGCTTTTTGATGATACTGGATGGTTCTGTATCCTTAGTTAAACGTCCCTCTCAGACTGATTCTTCAAATCGTACCCCCATATTCACCATCTCAGTGAAGTCATAGGGTGCGCTTGCGACCCTGCGGTCATAATAGAATGGACTCAGCGTTTTCAGGCATATTTTTGTCATTTCTTTCTCCTCGAGGGGAGGGCAAATCTGGGCGGCAACTTCGCGCCATCTCTGAGCATACTCTTTGAAACTTTCCTTTTCCTTCTAATACATATCCATGAGTTGCTCTATGTCAGGAGCCATGTCTTGGTTGTATTTGTATTGTCTTATGAAGGCTTCACCAAGATCATTGAAAAAATATATCTCCGTACTATCCAATCCCATGTACCATTTGAGTGCTGCCCCAGTCAGGTTGTCTTGAAAGTAATAAAATATATCTTCGTACTACCCATCTCTGTATTTGTATTGTCTTACGAAGGCTTCAGCTGATGATTTTTCGTCTAAGTAGACATTTTACGGGAATACATAACCAAATGACTCTGAGGGTAAGAGATACCCTTTTATTTTTCAAAGTCAGACACCTTGAATTTGTGCCGGATTTTAACATTTAGAAACAAACAGAGGTCTGCAGCATTTTTCCCAAACAAATCTTGTCCGCGAAGAGCCTTAAGTTCTTTTTGCATTTCCAAAAACTGATCTTAGAAATTGTCCATCCTTTCATCTGTTTCCATATCTTCACTGGGAGTAGCATGGAAGATCTGCTCTTCATTGTATGGAGTATTGTGTACCAGAGGAGGTGCCATAAATATGATTGCAGTTACTTTTGGAGCTTCAGGAACCGGAGGTCTATAACCCTCTGGAATAAAGTTGAGAAGCATACCTCAAGGAAAGCCGGGAGGCATGGAATATTATGGAGCACTAACGGATGCACCAGAAATAGGTGCAAAAATAATCTCTGAGATCACAGTCCTTTGTATAGCTTCTTGAAAACTAGGTGGCGGCTGATTTTGAGCAACCGCCATTGCTTCCATCATGGTGTTGAGTCTTTCCATACTGTCTTTTAGTGTAATAATGTCTTCTCTAAGCTCCCTATTTTCCTGCTCAAGTTGGTCCATCCTTTTCTGACAACTTGCCCGAGTAACGTATTGATGAAACAGTTTGAATTTTTGGAGTAAAAGATACATGTGAGTTTTCTGAAAATGCAAAAATGTTTGAATAATGTATGATATGCAAACAATGAAAAAGACTTTGTTTTCAAGGAACTTTAGCAATTATGTTGAAACATCATAAGATGGATAACATTTTGAATAATTGAAAAAATCTTGTTTCATTAATGAACAGGAAGGATTACAAATTTGGAATTACAACTTCAAAAGATCTTAAAATACAAGAGAAAAGTTAAGTCCTTATGAGTCCTAAGGAATTCTCTTTGATGAAGGTCCAACTCCTTGATGATGCTTCCTCTTTTGTCTTTTCAATTTAGAATTTTCAATTGTAACCTGGTCGACGATCCTCTTCCAAGCACCAAAAGTAGGAGGGATACTACCAGAGAAAAATAAATTCTTTTGCTCTTCTTGTCTTTCCATGGCATGTTGCCCAAGTATCTCAATCAAGTCGACCTTTTCTTTTAGTTGTTCCTTCAACTCTCTCTTATCGGCTCTTAAAGCATGATACTTGTCTTCCCAAATGTCTCTTTCCAACTTCATCCTATTTAGGAGTTCTTGACACTCCTCTTTATTCTCAATAGGAATGGTAGATGATGATGCTATAGCAAAAGGTAATGAAGGTTTCTCAAGAGAATAAGGCATTTTGAGTTCACTAGCTCTGGTGTATACCCACTGAGTGTAGGGCTCAAAAGCAACACAATTCTTCCTTTCCAGCTGATATTTGCTTTTCCTATGAATGGTGTTCCAAGCATGTATAACTCTTTTTTTCAAATCTGGATCTCCTACTTCATTAAGGTAAAAGAAACCTGATATCGAAAGGTTGCTAGGTTTGTTTTTCATGGGGTACCCAAACTGACGCCTTGCGAGCGTAGGGTTGTAGTTAATCCCCTATGTATACCAATAAGAGGCACATTAGAGAATTCTCCACAACTACCAATAATAACTCTTGTGTCATAAGTTGGGTCATACCAGTTCAAATTTGTATGAGAGATAGACATAAGCCTCTAAGACCAGCTGAGTTTGTCTGGATTCTCTGTGAAGAGTCTAGTTCGAGGCAAGTGTGACTGAAACCATTTGTACAACAAGGGTGCACAACATATGATCATTCCACCACCTTTCTTGGTTATGTGATGAATAGAATGGTAAACGTCTCGAAGAAGAGTAGGCACTTGGTTACCACTTAAAAATATCCAGATAGCATTAATATTAACATAGTGATGGATGTTTGGGAATAGCACAAGACCATAGATGAGTAATACAAATATAGCTTCAAAGGCACCCATACTATTTGCTTTAGCCAACTCTATAGCTTTCTCTATCAAGAACTTGGAAGTTAACCCCTAAATTCCTCCTTTGGAGGTAAAGTTGTCTTTTATATCTGAAGTCTCCAAATGAAGAGCTTTTGCAATGACTGAGTACTTAGGAATTTCCTCTGGGCCATTGAAAGGAATCTTGTCTAATACTGGCAAACCAACCCAATATTAATACTCTTTCAAAGTTGGTGCAAACTGATAATCTAGGAATGAGAAATAGTGGTAAAGTGGGTCTTAGAATTGCAGAAGAGTGTCAAGAATCCCATTATCATTATTATTCTTCATAATACCCAAGAGGCTTCCATTGCTTCTTCTGAAATCCTCTAGGCAAGAGATCATACGTCCTAATTTTCTCAATTCTGTCATATCAGGATCCTTGAAGTTGTACTTCCTAGTGTTTCTATTCTCAAAATTCATGGTAAAACCTATGATATTTTCCATAAATGTTTTAAGTTCCTTGAATTATTATTTTTTTGAAAAAATTATGTTTAATGAATGCATGAATGTATGCATACACACACATACAAGGTTACAAACATGTGGGTTTAAAGGTTTGACGTCACAAGCATGGAGTTATGGGTCTAACCATCCCAAGAGATATGTAATATGGGTTTATTGTACCTGTACAATGGGTCCTATCAAGGTTTCCAGAGTCATATATCCATCTATCGGATATTACTAGTCTGTACAACTCCTCATGCGGGCTAATAATATTCTCAAGAGATACTCGTCTGAGTGTAGTATTGCGTGACAACTACCTGAGGTCTTCACCTGGATAATTACCGCATTACATCTTATAAAAAGGCTAAGTGAGGTAAAGGGATACTAAGGTCCCCAGCTTCTCAGGCTCCCAGGTCGGAAAAGGTAACGACATTACGACTACTCGTAATGACATCAGTAATTCCAAAGGGGCCTCCACCGAGTGTGATTGTATCATATGTTACTCATGCATAGGATTACTCCAGACATGTAAATTTTGATTATACCAACTTCCTATCTTATTTATGTACACTCAAATTCAGGGTAGGATTTGTCTCACTCATAAGGATCAACCAAGAACCCAAACAAATGCAAGAAAATAATATATTAACAATTACACAAATATGATAAGATAGGCTTAACCCTCTTTTGGGGAGTAAGTCCCTAGTGAAGTCTCCATTTTTCTATGGTGCGCTTTTTTGGTGAATCGGGAGACCAAGCTATTGGATTAACTTGACTCGCAAATCAAAACATTGCCACCAGACTATAATTTATCCAAGGTGAAATTCTAGTAACAGACAGTCGATGTTATAACGGATGTTATGACATCTACCACTGAACAGACTATAGAACTTAACAGTAAACACTTAAGGAAAGCAGTAAATAACACAGGGAAATGTTGACCCAATTTGGTGCAAATCACACCTACTCTGAGGGCTACCAAGCTAGGGAGGAAATCCACTATAGTAGTGTTAATTCAGAGCCAAACAACCAGTTTGCACTCTTCACTTAAGACCTACCCAATGCAACTTCAGCCTAGAACTAGACCTGAGTACCAACTCACTCCCCCTCAATCACAGCAGTGATATCAGCCAATTAAGGTTACAGATAAAAAGAAGACACACTTCAAACAAATCTTGATCTTGCTTCACAGCTTCAATCAAGAGACACAACACTCGTGCTTAAAAGCTTAGAGTGACACAATTAACATACAGCTGAAACACACTAGTCCAATGCAATCATACAATAGATAATTGATTGGCTCACAAGTAATCCTAAGACACAAAACACACGTGAAGAACAACCAGAATTCTTCACTCACAACTCTCTAAAATCTCTAAGTCTTCGTGCTTGAATCAGGATTTCCACTTCTGTATTTATAGGTAGTGTCAGTTCCTTGGGCCTCAGTGCAGCAATTAGGTTTAACCAAGTCAAACCTCTTTTCATAAAGTTGCACACTTACAATTAGGTCATAGGCATTTTATGTTATCCTCAGCACTGCCTAGTGTAACACGGTGGGAGAACTGACTTTAAACAATGTTGCGGATAGCAAGAGTCGCCACCGACTTTTATTTTATCCATAAGGAAAGGTTATAAAAGAACAGGAAAGACCTTAGAGAATATTTTGGGTCCGGGGGGTAAGTTATGAAAAGGGAAGGTGTTAGCACCCTTTTCATCCATGGTTATCCATGGGCTCTTAGGTACTTAAGCTCACTTTTGAATTGTTTTGAAAGTGTAGTGCGTGAATAGCAAAAAATTTCAGAATAGTTTAATAATAATCCGTGTATGGATGTGAAAAAAACTTGTTTGAAAATTTTGTTGGAAATTTGTTTAAGTGTGAAAAAGTTTTGAAGTGAGCAAGTACCTAGGAGTAGCCTACCCTAATGTTTTAAGGTCTTTCTTATTCTTTATCCTTTCCTTAGTAAGACTATCCCTACTAAAATGGAGTAGGTAGTCCTTACTTTGGATGTTAAGGGACATGTGAGGGACAATTTGACTTTGAAGGCCATTGTGGGATGTAATAAGCACATATAAGGGACCATCATCATTTTTCGAAAGGGACTCGATTCGTAAAGGCAACCATAAGGGACTTTGATGATTTTTCTATTTGAGGGACTTGCTTTATACACTCCACTTAACCATTATTCGTAGGCAACTTGAGGGATATCCTTAGGAAGTGAGACGGCGATTAAGATCGACTTACGTGTGTGACGTGTTTATTTTAATTATCTTTATTTAAAAGTGATCTAAATTTATTTTAATATTACATACATGTTGTTACACTCCCTAATTACTAACCATAATAATAATTAAATAATTAAACAACTTTACATCCAAGAAACAATTACAAAATAATAAGCAAAATAATTAAATAGAAAAGATAAATAAAATATAAATAAGCAATAATAAATAATAAAGGGGGTTAATTCTAAGTTTACTCGGCAAGACATCGCATCTTGTGCCTACGTATCCTTACGGGAGTGGAATCAGAGTAATCGTAGTTCCCCTCAAAAGGGAGGTTAGAGACTTCTTGGCTGTGGTCAAGGTCTCAAGGGGAATAAACGCATCTTAAGGACACGCTTACGTGGAGTGTAGAAACTCTAAATCTCTACGTTGAATTGTTAAGTTGTGATTAGGGTTAAATTAGGTTAGGGATTCCACGGCGGGAAACCCTAAAATGAACGCGGCGGCTCTTTGACCTAATGCTAGGGGTAAAAGTTGTAATTTTGCCTGCGGCGAGGCATTTGTGAAAAATTTAGGGTTTGTAGTTTGTAGTTTTGAGGTTGAGGACTATTGACGCGGCGGTCATATGCTAGACCTAATTCCTTCGGATGTGTGCAATGTGGCAGAAGTATGGTAAACGCGTGAGATAATTGAATCATGCAAACATAGAGATAATGTCCTAATTTAACCATGCAAGCAGAAATTTAAAGGCAGAAATTAAAGCGCGATTGTTAGGATTCGCGAGGTTACATGAGAGGAGCAGTTACAATATGATGATGAAATTTGAATAAAATAAAACGTAATAAGCTGCAAAAATGAACACACGCGTTAGTGGGCAAAGTCAGACGGCCATCGGGTGAATTACGAAGACAGTGAAGAAAAAGATGCAAATTTTGGGACTTCGTTATTTTGAAAAAGATCTTAATTTAATCTATAGGAAAAAGAGAAATAATGTTAGTTTTTTTAAAAAAAAGGAACTTAATTTTTATTTTGAAAATTGTTTTAGTTTTAATCTAAAAAGATCAATTTGTATTAAAAAGAGTTTTTTTTATTTAAATAAAAAAAAGCTTTACTTAATTATCAAAAAAAAAAGGTTTAATTTAATTAAAAAAGTTTTATTTTATTATTTTTTATTTAAAACAAATTAACTTTTCATTATATAATATTAAAAAACGAAAAAAAGAAAAAAAAGAAATAACAGTTGGGCCGGTAGCTACATCCGGCCCCAACCCGGTTGTGCAATCAATAAACAAAAGAAACACAGGAACTAGGGTTTCAAAACCCTATTGCGTCTCGCGGCGCCGTTTCTCTCGTTTCTCTTCGTCTTTCCTTCATGTTTCGCCCTGTTCCTCGCCTCTTTTCCTTCGTATCATCTTCTCCACGCTAAAAGAACAGAAAAAACATGTCAATATGCTGATAATGGAATGATGACTTACGGTTGGTTCTCGCTGGTGACTATCGATGAACAAGGGCGATGATGATGTTGCAAATCTGAGCCTCAACGGATGTTTGCCCGTCGTTGAATGAAACGGCGCCGGCGAACTATGTTGGTTCGCTTGTGTTTTTTTATGATGAACTTCGAACCGTCTTCGTCGTTCCTTTTCTCCCTTTCGATCTCGCGGCCGCTTTCCACTCTCTCCCGCTTCGTCTCTAGGGTTTGATCAGGTGCTATGGTTCTTTATATATCTTTTTCGATTTCTCTTTTGGGCTTGGACCGTTGAGTTTACGTTACTGATATGATTTGAAGAGATTTGGGGATTTTATCTGATATGATTTGATTGGATTTTTTTCATGTGAATTGATTCGGTTGTGGATTTATCTCTGAATTGGATTTTGAATCAATTTTGTTCTTTCCTTTTCCAGATTCACTTGGATATGGTTCCGGATTTACTCTTTGATATCTGGTTTGGTTCAATCTTTCTGATATTGACATGTTTCTGATGTGGATACCTGGTTTATTAACTGATAGTTTCGGCTCCTTTGATATTTGCTTTTTCTGATATAGATCCAACTGAGGTTTGATCCTCCATTTTAATGTCAGGTTCGCTGCTTGTATCCAACTGTGAAGTTTGAACTCTATTTCTTGATTCTTCCAATTTCTGATGCGGAACTGAATTGGACATCGTTCAGTATCCTTGGTACCGGGCTGTGATGTTCTGAACTGAGCCCTCATGCTCATAGCAATTTGAGGTAGTTAGGCCGTGGGATTTTACTGATATGACCCGAGCTTTGGTTCCTTATTTTTCTGGATTGAACTGGTCTTACAGCTTGTGAGTTGAGCATGATTTCCTTTTACTTCTACAGCTTGTGAATTGAGCATGATTTCCTTTTACTTGTGGCGTATGAATTCAGTTTTGGGGTGTTCTCATTCCAAGGCATGAATCTTAGTTTCTTTTGGTCCTAACATCTCCTTCTATGATTTTCAGGGCTGGATTACTTGTGCTGTTTGTTGTGCGATAAGAGGCTATGATGTTGTCCTCAACTGAGCCTCTGTGTTGGATAATTTTTCTTGCTAACTTCGTGCACTTCCAGCCTCCAATTGGCCTTACAGATTTGCTTGATAGTTGCTACAATATTTACTTGATGAATGGCATTTTGTTTTGGCTTTGAGATAGAGATCATTTATCGGTTAATCATTTATCGGCCCGAACTTCTTTTACCTCTTCATCTTTCTCGGTTGTCCCGCATTGATAAGAAACAGTAGCCACTTGATCTGACGCCAATGGCGCGGATCGGTAACGGGGTAGGTCGCAGCTTCGGTTGTGCCACTCCCGGCACTCGATGATGACGATGTTCTGAGAGTGTCAAACAATTTCTAACATCTTTTTTTTTCTATTCTGTTTGTTTTGTTTTGATGTGCAGGTGAATCGGAGACTTTGCGGAGAAGCTCAAAGGACATCAAGAAGGATACTTAGAAATTTTAGGGCTTAGGACTTTTTAGGATATACACCTCTTTTGTAACTTGTAATAAAAAAAGCATTATGAAATAATTCAATAATACATTTTTTTATCCAAATTATTTCCCTTTTGTAAATCGTGATGAAATATTATGAATAAAATTCAACTTTCTATCCAAATTCTCTTTACAAATTGTAATAATAATAAAATATTATGAATGAACTTCACATATTTATCAAAATCATCTTCCATTTCTTCTCCATGATTTAATTCACAAATATCTCAACATACGATTCATCAGTCGAATATCCTTGAATTAATCCGATCCAATCTTAATACTTTTGACATGAATAAACTCCAATAATCAGTAGAAGTTTTCACTGTTGTCCCTCTAAAGATGAACTGGAAGATAGAAGAATGATCTCTTGTTAAACCCTGTTCCACAGATCAGACTTTCCAAACCAAATTGATATCAAACCCACGTAAATAAACGCCTCAGAACTTAATAACAACCCGTCTTCAAGGAATTAGCTGAATTTGCGTAAAATGACCAAAATACCCCTGGAACCAACTCCAACCTCTCTTTGATGTTGGCAAAAAATCATGAAGTTTGACTTTGGTTTGACCACAGTTGACCTCAGTTTGACTTTTTAACTGCATTGACTGCTTTTGACTTATCTGATCATCTGACTGAGCAAACTTTTGAGAAAAGTCTTGAAACTTGACATGGGGGTTCTTATACACATATAAGATGTTATGAAGCTCACTTGAAGTTTTGGAAGTCCATTTAGCCTGATTAAAGTCAAAACCCTAGTTTTGGATGCACTGCTTAGGAGGTGCATTGTCTGAGGGAATTGTCAACTCTTCTGACCAATTGTGAACTTTGTGAACCTTGTGAACCTTCAAGAAGCAACCTATGGACTTCATGAACCTCATGAAAGGTCTTGAAAGCACTGTGGGACTTGTGAACCTTGTGAACCTTCATAAAGTAGCTTGTGGACTTTATGAACTTCATGAAAGGTTATGC
Source organism: Lathyrus sativus (assembly GCA_963859935.3). Classification (NCBI taxonomy): domain Eukaryota; kingdom Viridiplantae; phylum Streptophyta; class Magnoliopsida; order Fabales; family Fabaceae; genus Lathyrus; species Lathyrus sativus. The sequence continues at coordinate 667,831,948 of OZ012738.1, forward strand.
AAGTTGTTGGAGAACTTGTGAACCTTGTGAACCTTCTTAGAACACAAAGTCTTGTATTGTGAGGGCAAATTTTGGGGTGCAACAGCTGCCCCTGTTCAATTTTCTGAAACCTGAGGGGTTAGATTGGTATATTTGCCAGTCGTAACCTGGAAGGTTGAAGGGGATTGAACACAAAAGCCCAAAAATTTGCACTCACCAGTGCACTAGAGTGGTACAGATGGCTAGTTGAATATGATTGAGTGGGCTTAAAGATGCCACTAGGGGGGGAGCAGTTCAAAATATGGGTGTATGATGAAAGCTGTCAGGAGTCTGGAATAATAATGATGTAGCAGCAAGTCTTCATGAGGATAGAGCAATCAATAGTGATAACCCTAAAGCAGTCTTGAAGCAATGATATGATTTCAGGAGGATAGAACAATGAATGGCTCTAAAGCAGTCTTGAAATAATAATGTGATATGTCTTCAGGAGGATAGAACAATCAATAGCTCTAAAGCAGTCTTGAAATAATAATGTGATATGTCTTCAGGAGGATAGAGCAATCAATAGCTCTAAAGCAGTCTTGAAGTAATGATTTCAGGAGGATAGAGCGATGGATAGCTCTAAAGCAGTCTTGAAATAATAATGTAATTTCAGGAGGATAGAGCAATGAATGGCTCTAAAGCAGTCTTGAAATAATTAGATGGCTTCAGGAGGATAGAGCAATGAATAGCTCTAAAGCAGTCTTGAAGTAGTAATATGACCTCATGAGGATAGAGCAATGAATAGCTCTAAAGCAGTCTTGAAGTAATAGGATGATTTCAGGAGGATAGAGCAATCAGTAGCTCTAAAGCAGTCTTGAAGTCATGAGAGGCTATCAGGAGGATAAAATAACCCTGAGGTTACAATAAAGCAGTCCCAAAGTAATAAGAAGCTCATCAGGAGGATAAAGTAACCCTGAGGTTACAATAAAGCAGTCCCAAAGTAATAAGAAGCTCATCAGGAGGATAAAGTAACCCTGAGGTTACAATAAAGCAGTCCCAAAGATCATAAGCTTGTTTGTTGGATAATTAACCTGAAAACAAGGTAGCACTCTGTATAACAACATTAGTTTATGCTTTATGTATGCATGTATGACATGATGCACTTAGGTAATGTACTATAGACATATATGTTATGGTATGATGTAAATGATGTATGTATGATATGACACTGCTGGAAGTGTCTGGATATCCTTGTATAACAACTGCTGGCCAAGGAAAATAAATCCCGATTCGTTGTTGAAGAATATATAACCCTCCGTCTGCTGGGGATAACAAGGTATAGATAACCTCCCGTTGTTGGGGATAACAAGGTATAGATAACCTCCCGTTGTTGGGGATAGTAGGATATAGATAACCTTCGTTTTCGTTTGATAGTAGTATAAGTATAACATCCCGTCTTCGTTCATCGTGCCCTTATTGGAAAGTAATTTCCCGTATATCCGTATGAGGATAAAAGAGATGGATATAAATTCCAGGGGAGATTAGACTTTGTGAAAATGGATTAGTCCTACTGATGGTTTGTAACTGTCTTGTAAAGATGAACCGGCGAAGCTTCGTTGAAATCCTTCCCTCGTTCGTCCTTAGTAAATACTATTACTGCATTTTCATGCATTTCTGGTAAACATCAATCATATTAAAAGCATACATGCATTTCTGGTAAACATCAATCATATTCAAAGGCATACATACATTCAAACACAACCAATGGACGTTTCGCTTATGTAAATAGGGTAAAAGTAAATCTGGATTCAAAAGATGGAATTTATTTATATCAAAAGTGACCCATACACGGGTAAGTTTGTACAAGGAGACATAAACCCTAGTAAGAGAATTTTGTCATGAAGTTTTACAAAAAGAATCAGCTATGTGGGAAATAATCCTATTGAGTTTCAATTCTACTATTGCCACTCAAGTATCTCATCTTCTTGCTGTTGAGACGGAAACGATTGGATTGAGCTTTATCTGTTTGAGCTTGAGTAAGTAGCACAATTGGTTGCAGTTTCATGATTGATCCAAACGAGACATAGTCATACGCTTTAATCCCTAACTTTTGCCTGGATTGCCCTTTCAGGTTTTCAATCCACCGGGATACCCTTTTTTGCCCAAGCCGCCTTTTCAGGTTTTCGACTTGCCGGGTGTACACCTTTTTATATATATATCCCTAATTTTTGCCCAAACCCTTTTGGTTTGCCGGGATGCCCTTATTTTTGCCTAGGCCTGTCAACCTAGCGGGTCTCTTTTTATGCGTAGTATTTTTTAACTATGTCTGCGTTTACAGGTTGTGGGAAGTCTTCACCATCCATTGTAGTCAGTATCATGGCACCTCCTGAGAACACTGTCTTGACTACAAATGGTCCCTCATATGTTGGAGTCCACTTGCCCCTAGGATCACCCTGTGGTAATATGATACGCTTGATTACCAAGTCACCAGCCTGATATACCTTTGGCTTAACCTTCTTGTTAAAAGCTTTGATCATCCGTTTCTGGTACATCTGGCCATGACAAACTGCTGCTAACCTTTTCTCATCAATCAAATTTATCTGGTCAAGTCGAGTCTGAATCCACTCATCTTCATCCAAGCCTGCATCCTTCATAATTCTCAAGGAGGGGATCTGAACTTCAATAGGCAGAACTGCTTCCATACCATAGACTAAGGAGAATGGGGTTGCCCCTGTTGAAGTACGTATTGTAGTACGATAACCATGCAGAGCAAATGGTAACATCTCGTGCCAATCCTTGTAAGTAACAGTCATCTTCTGTACAATCTTCTTAATTTTCTTATTAGCAGCTTCAACTGCCCCATTCATCTTTGGACGATACGGAGAAGAGTTGTGATGCTTAATCTTGAACTGCGTACAGAGATCAGTAATCATAGTGTTGTTCAGATTAGAGCCATTGTCAGTGATAATCCTTTCAGGGATACCATACCTACATATGAGATTATTCTTAATGAACCGAGCCACAACATTCTTAGTCACGGATGCAAATGAAGCCGCCTCTACCCACTTCGTGAAGTAATCAATAGCAACCAGGATGAAACGATGCCCATTAGAAGCAGTAGGCCTGATCTCACCAATCATATCAATGCCCCACATGGCAAAGGGCCAAGGAGCAGTCAACACATTCAATGGAGATGGAGGTACATGTACTTTATCAGCATAGATTTGACATTTGTGACATGTTCTGGAGTGTTGATAGCAATCAGCTTCCATGGTAGACCAATAGTAACCTGCTCTCAAAATCTTCTTTGCCATGGTATGACCACTAGAATGAGTGCCAAAGGTCCCATCATGCATCTCTTCCATAATTTCTGTAGCTTCCTTCTTATCCACACAACGAAGCATAGTTGAATCATGATTACGCTTATACAGAATGCCATTACTCAGAAAGAACTTAGCAGAAAACCTTCTCAGGAACTTCCTATCTTTGACAGATGCCCCTTCAGGGAACTCCTGAGCTTCAAGATAGTTTTTCACTTCATAGAACCAAGGCTTCTCCTCTGCCCCTTCAGTGTCAATCTCATTGCAGTATGCAGGCTTCTCAAATCTATCAATGGTAATCTTGGGAGCTTCATCATCCCAGCTGATCTCAAACATAGATGCCATGGTGGCCAATGCGTCTGCCAACTGATTCTCTCTTCGTGGAATATGTCCAAAAGTAATCTCTTTGAAATGTGGGATCAAGGACAACACATGTTCTCTGTAAGGAATGAGATTATCATGCTTTGTATCCCAATCTCCTTTAATCTGACTTACTACCAGAGCTGAATCTCCATACACCTCAAGGAACTGAATCTTCATATCAATAGCAACTTGCATACCCATGATACATGCCTCATACTCAGCCATGTTATTGGTACAATAGAAACAAAGTCTGGCAGTAATCGGGGTATGACAACCTTCAGGGGAACTAATCAAAACACCAACACCATTACCATGTGCATTGGAGGCACCATCAAAAACCATAGTCCATCGGGATCCTTGTTCAGGTCCGTCATACTGTCCAGGTGTTGCACCCCAAAATTTGCCCTCACAATACAAGACTTTGTGTTCTAAGAAGATTCACAAGGTTCACATATGTTGCACCCTAATTTTTGACCTGAAGACCCCACCTCCGTGTGCATCTTTTCTTACAGGTTTTCATTATGCTCTAGTATACGTGTTTATCAGGACTAACGAGTGTGCGCAGCTTTCTAGTGCAAGATGGCGTGGACCCGAGAATTAAGGATCGCTCATATGTGCTTTCAATCCAACATTTGCAATGATCAAATGATGTTATTTGGTTTATGGCGGGAAATTCTTTTGGTGCATCTCAAAAGGTTCAAATTGGTTCATCACTTGTGAAATATCGAAAGTTAAGAGATTCTAAGATTGACCATAAGCCATTAAAGAAGTGTTGATAAGAATAAATTATGGAGAATTAACAATAAGAGGTTTATATGAGCACCCTTGTGTTCATAATTAATCCTTATGATCTTCGAGTTGAGTACGAGTTAAAGACGCATCTGATATGCTGCTAAATTCAAGAGAGGTCTTAATTATATGGAAGGTTCATGCTACGTTTTAAGGATTCGAGCCAAAAGGGCATACACCACCTTCAGACTTTGCTCTCAACCATGCAAGCGCCTAAGTACACACATCACAACACAACATTTAACATTCCTTCCTCCCAGCATAAGAAGTCAATTCTTTTAATATACAAAACGCAAGTCTCCTTGAGATTTTCAAATTTCATTATAATCCAACTCAATGTACAAGTTCAGATTGTTATTACAATACAAAGTTGAATTACATATTTGGGAATCAAGTTTTGGCTACCAAGCTAATACACAAGTTTTAAAAAAAGGAAACAACACAAGGATCCCGTTCATCCGTTCATCTCGCCAACAAAAGAAACTTCCTGTACAAGGCCACCATTTTAGGCTTTGGTTTTCTCTCGCAACACTTTATTCTGTCCACTTGAAGAAATTAGGAGCTTCATGCTTCGGAACAGCAGTGTCACGCACTTTCGCCAATAGTTTCTTCAACGAGTCTTGGTCGTCACCTGCATCAAGCATACATGAGACGAAATGCAGACAACAGCAGTTTGTTTTTGACAACACCAACATTACTTTGGAAAGGTCGGAACTTCCGTAACTGCAAATAGATACAACCTATTCAACATTAGTTGAAGACGAAGATGAGGTCATATTGCATTAAATAATGAATGTGGGAATGGTAAATTCAGTCGGAGAATTTATAAAGAAGAAGTTTATATGAGAATTGAAGATGCACTTACTAAATTGATCGATGAACCTGCTAAGAAACTGCATACTTCACGGAGCAGGAGTGATTAAGCTGCTTTTGATCTCAGACTTCGGTGTCGCGATGCTATTGATGAGATTGTTGCAAGTTTGAGACGGTTTCAGGTTTCTTCCCTTGGGCTGGTTTTGAGTAATTAGGATGCTTTTGTTTCTGGTTACACTCGGCAGCAACGATACCAGCATTCTCAGCGCAGTCACGACGAAGGCATTACCAGCCACTGCAAGAATCTCCTCGCCATCTGCAACAGCACGTCAGCAACAAGCATTTGTCAGCAGCAGCAGGGTGTCGGCTGCGATCATTCCCACAGCATCCGCAAGCTCTTCAATATCCGCCAGCTCTTCAACATCAGTCGTCAACCAATCACGGCGACACGGCGAAACCTGTCAATATAGCAGCAATGTTTCAGAAGAATTAATTCAAGAAGTTCTTCGCGCCATAGGAAACCAGTTGCAGAAAATGAGAAACTATAGTTAAGCAACAAGAAGCGACTCTTTAATCCAGACTAGTTATGACAGTAAGAATCGCAAACAACCTGAAGTGTTGCCCGTCTTCGAAGAACCAATAGCCACCAGGACAGTTAACCAGCTCTACCTCCTCAGTCTCCAATTAAGGCCACTTACGGTAAAGTTTCTAAGAGCTGGAAACGCGAGCTAACATGGGGCATTGCTTGCGTGTCAATGCTACCTGAAATAAGAGACAGTATGATCAGTTAACACAAGAACGGAGCCTTCACCAATCCGTACCATGTTCATGCTACAAACTATAAATTCACCACAACCTACAGAGAGCACCACAGAAAATCAAGGCATTTTATTAACAAATGAACTACAGGACTGATAATCTAAAGGAGAGTGAAATTTAACTTCGGCCCTCAGCTCAACTCATCATCGGGCACGAGACTCGAGCAGCCAGGAGGACTATGGCCGTGGCCATTATCAAACTCCCTACCGAGCATCGAAAATCGAAATAAGGCAACTGTTTCGAACAACTCAATGTAATTCGCAAGGCAACTACATCCGACAACCCAATATGGCTCAGACTATTAAGTCGTCATCACCATATTGTCCTTTCTCGCCAATGGCACAAGACCGGCAGCCTCCGAACTTATTTGCACCTGAAAGCAGAAGAGAGAAAATCAGTGTACTTCCCAAACAACGCGAAACTCATCACAAGTCAAACTGGATTATATCAGTAAAACCAGATTTATCAGAACAGATCAATCCATATCAACAGGCGAATCACAAAAGTCCATATCTGAGAAGATCCGAAAATCCCTCATTGATCAAATTATATCAGAAGCGGATATCCAAATCTATCAGTTCCCAAATGCAATCAAATCTGTAACAAACCAAATCGTATCAGAAAAATCCAATCAATATCAAGTGAAATCTCAATCAAATCCAAAGAAATCAAATCTCAGGTCATCACAATAATAACGAGAATCAAACTCAAGTCCAAGCCCACGAAATCACACAATCAGAAAGTATATAAAAAGAACAGTCTCACCGCGTCACAAACCCTGGAGGGAGAAGAGAGAGCGAAGAAACCCTAGAGCGAAGAACAACGCGAACGGCGGCCGCGAGGAGAGAAGACCGAAAATTGTCACCAAGAGGAACTCGCGAACTAACCCACAGAGGGTGGTTCACCGGCGCCGCCTCAACGACGAGCAAACCCCCCTCGAGCTCAGACTATACCATCATCATCGCCACTCAATCATATCACGTCACACGAACGGGGCCTCGCAAAGAAGTTCACCGGTGCCGATTAGCTCACAGAGGCAAACCTCTTCTCGAGCTCAGATCAAATCTCATCACCGCCCAGTTTCCGTTCACCGCTGATCGCAACATAAAACGTAAGCGTCGCATGCATAACACTTCATATTTGATGGTTTGATGTTTTGACATTTTAGGGGTTTCAATATCGGAACGAAAAGAGGCAACGACGATGGAACGAGACAGAGCGAACCAGAGGAAACAAGAAACGAACGGCGCCGCGGGGAGAATGGGGTTTTGAAACCCTAGATCTTGTTTTTGATGCATTTACCGGCCCAACTCCCCTTTTTCTTTTTTTATTTTAGTTTTTGTTTATTTTTATTATTATAATTACTTTTGATTTGTTAAAATATTTTCTAAAATAATATTAAAATCCATTTTTTAAAATAAAAAATTAGGTTAAAATAGTTTTTGAGAATTTAAGTAAATAAATTTATCAATATTAAAAATCCTATTTAAATTCAAATTGAAGTTTACATCATAAAATAAAACCACAAAAAGATGCATAATTTCACTTCCTGACGTGTCTGATAATTCATGTAATTCTGCCCACTAACCTTGTCTGTTCGTTTTGCAGTTTGTCATGTGACCCTTTATTTAGTTATTCATGCTTTATTCAAATTTTCATTACTGTTGTATCTGCTTCCCATATGTAACCTCACAAACCCTAATTTTCACAAATGTCTCGCTGCAGGAAAAATTACAATTTTACCCCTAGCATTAGGTCAAAGAGCCGCCGCGCTCATTTTAGGGTTTCCCGCCGTGGAATCCCTAATTTAACCCTAATTACAACTTAACATTTCAACGTAGAGATTTGGAGTTTCTACACTCCACGTAAGCGTGTCCTTAAGATGCGTTTATTCCCCTTGAGACCTTGACCACAGTCAAGAAGTTTCTAACCTCCCTATTGAGGGGAACTACGATTACTCTGATTCCACTCCCGTAAGGATACGTAGGCACAAGATGCGATGTCTTGCCGAGTAAACTTAGAATTAACCCCCTTTATTATTTATTATTGCTTATTTATATTTCATTTATCTTTGCTATTTAATTATTTTGCTTATTATTTTGTAATTGTTTCTTGGATGTAAAGTTGTTTAATTATTTAATTATTATTATGGTTAGTAATTAGGGAGTGTAACAACCTGTATGTAATATTAAAATAAATTTAGATCACTTTTAAATAAATATAATTAAAACAAACACGTCACACACGTAAGTCGATTTTAATCGCCGTCTCACTTCCTAAGGATATCCCTCAAGTTGCCTACGAATAATGGTTAAGTGGGGTGTATAAAGCAAGTCCCTCAAATAGAAAAATCATCAAAGTCCCTTATGGTTGCCTTTACGAATCGAGTCCCTTTCGAAAAATGATGATGGTCCCTTATATGTGCTTATTACATCCCGCAATGGCCTTCAAAGTCAAATTGTCCCTCACATGTCCCTTAACATCCAAAGTAAGGACTACCTACTCCATTATAGTAGGGATAGTCTTACTAAAGGAAAGAATGAAGAATAAGAAAGACCTTTAAACATTAGGGTAGGTTACTCCTAGGTGCTTGCTCACTTCAAAACTTTTTCACACTTAAACAAATTTTCAACAAGTTTTCAAACAAGTTCTTAACACATCCTTACATGGATTATTTATTAACTATTCTGAAAATTTTCTATTCACACACTACACTTTCAAAACAATTCAAAAGTGAGCTTAAGTACCTAAGAGCCCATGGATAACCATGGATGAAAAGGGTGCTAACACCTTCCCTTTTCATAACCTACCCCCCGGACCCAAAATATTCTCTAAGGTCTTTCCTGTTCTTTTATAACCTTTCCTTATGGATAAAATAAAAGTCGGTGGCGACTCTTGCTATCCGCAACATTGTTTAAAGTCAGTTCTCCCACCGTGTTACACCAGGTTCTTTGGTAACAGACATAATGTCTTCATCAGGGAACTCAAAATTCATTGACTGGTAATCATCTACTGCTTGATGAGCCAAATGATCAGCAACAACACTCCCCTTAATGGCCTTCTGAGTAGTATACTGTATATCATATTCCGTCAAGATCATTTGCCATCTTGCAATTCTTCCGGAGAGAGCAGGTTTCTCAAATATGTACTTGATTGGATCCATCTTCGAAATCAACAAGGTAGTATGGGTCAACATATACTGTCTTAGTCGGCGAGCAGCCCATGCCAAAGCGCAGCAAGTTTTCTCGAGCAGTGAGTATCTTGTTTCACAGTCGGTAAACTTTTTGCTAAGGTAGTATATTGCCTGCTCTTTTCGACCAGACTCGTCATGTTGCCCCAACACACACCCCATTGATTTGTCTAATACTGTTAAATACATAATCAAGGGTCTTCCATCAACTGGTGGCATTAAAATTGGAGGTTCTAGCAAATATCTCTTGATTTCATCAAAGGCAGTCTGGCATTCATCATTCCATTCCATCACCTGATCTTTCTTCAACAACTTGAAGATTGGCTCACAGATGGTAGTTAATTGGGAAATAAATCTTGCAATGTAGTTCAATCGTCCCAAGAAACCTCTAACCTCCTTCTCAGTACGGGGAGCTGGCATCTCTCGTATAGCTTTCACTTTTGCAGGATCCACTTCAATACCTTTTCCACTGACAATGAAACCCAGGAGCTTTCCAGATCTAACTCCAAAAGTACACTTGTTTGGATTTAATCTCAACCTGTATTTCTTCAACCTCTCAAACAACTTGTGCAAATGATCAAGATGTTGTTCTTCATTCTGAGACCTGGCTATCATATCATCCACATATACTTCTATCTCATGATGAATCATATCATGAAACAAAGCCACCATGGCACGCTGATAGGTTGCCCCTGCATTCTTCAAACCAAATGGCATTACCTTATAGCAAAAGGTGCCCCACTGTGTCACAAATGTAGTCTTCTCCATATCTTCAGGTGCCATCTTGATTTGATTGTAACCAGAGAAACCATCCATAAAAGAGAATACCTTATGCTGAGCAGTGTTGTCTACCAGAATATCAATATGAGGAAGTGGAAAGTCATCTTTAGGGCTAGCCTTGTTCAGATCTCTGTAGTCTACACACATACGTACCTTACCATCTTTCTTAGGAACTGGTACCACATTTGCAACCCACTGAGGATAAGAAGTTACGGCCAAGAACCCTGCATTGAACTGTTTCATTACCTCTGCTTTGATCTTTTCTGACATTTCAGGACGCATACGACGAACCTTCTGCTTCTTTGGACGACAATCTTCTTTCACTGGCAAACGGTGAACCACAATGTCTGTATCCAACCCTGGCATATCTTCATAAGACCAAGCAAAGATCTCCACATAGTCACGTAGCATCCGAATCAACCTGCTCTTGACACTGTCTTCTAAATCAGCCCCTATCTGGACCTCTTTTCTGTTTTCTTCAGTTCCCAGATTCACAACTTCGACTGGCTCTTCATGTGGCTGTATAGCTTTCTCTTCTTGTTGTAACAACCTAGCAAGCCCTACAGGTATTTCACAATCGTCCTCGTTTCCGTCTTCAGTTTGATAGATCGGATTCTCGAAATTGTAATTGGCAATAGTAGAACTGTTATCAACTGGATCCAGAGTGGATGAGGGTCTGCATTTTAGTGACGTGGGTGTGTGTAAGAACACATAGCTGATAAAGCAAAAATAAAAGAAAAAGAAAGACAAGGAACACAATATTTACGAAAACGAAACGTCCACTGATTTTATTGAATGAAGTATGCAAATGAAATGACAACCCGTAACAAGCACACCATTGTGCCCCGGGTAAGGCACATGGCTTGAAAGTTTTAATTGTTCCAGAAATTATAAATTTAAAAACATAACACAGTAATAGTATTTACTCCTGACTAAAGGAGATAGGGATAACATCTTCAGCTGTCCAATTATTGAGTCCAGCACCCACAGTAGGAAAAATCCATGCCTCCAAGTTGTAGTCTTCATCTTGATCTCCCACAGCATTGATAACCCCTTGATTGGTGATACGAACAGCACGAGCACGACGAACAGCCTTCTGGGACTCTGCAGTGAAACCCAAACCAAACTTGTCAGACTTGTATGGAATATCAGGAAGCTGACCCCAAATAGTACAACCACCTTCTTCCACCACAGCTTTTGCATCATTGAGGGAGGCCATTGCCATTGTTGGAGGGTTTCTGATGACCACAGGAACCTTCTTCACAGCAGGAGGAGTCACACAATCCTTAACAGCCCAGGGAACCACTTCAACTGACTGACATGGAGTTTCAATGTATTCACCTTCTACTTCCAGATACTTGAAAGTGTTTACATGGCTGACAAAGTATTCTTCCTCTCCAAAGACAGTAACAACTTTTCCATTCACCGGATATCTCAACTTTTGATGTAATGTGGAGGTCACAGCACCTGCCCCATGGATCCAGGGACGACCAAGCAGACATGAGTACGAAGGACGAATATCCATCACATAGAATGTAGCAGTAAACACCTGAGAGCCAACCTTGATTGGAAGATCAATTTCCCCATGCACTACTCTTCTAGAACCATCAAAAGCCTTTACCACAATATTACTGGGCTTCAATACCGTATCTTCAGGACTCAGCTTGTTCAGGACTTCCTTAGGCAACACATTCAGAGAGGAACCATTGTCTATCAGCACATGAGACAGGGTAGTGCCCCTGCATTCAATTGAAATATGCAAGGCCCTGTTATGATCCCTCTTGGCAGGGGTCAAGTCAGCATCAGAAAATCCTAACCCGTTGTCATAGGTCAGGTGCGCAACACAATTCTCAAACTGGTCCACAGAAATTGCACTGGGTACATGAGCCATCTTTAGAAACTTGATCAATGACTTGGCATGAGCCTCAGAACATAATAACAGGGAGAGCATAGAAATCTTTGAGGGAGTATGCCCCAGCTGATCAACAATATCATAATCACTCTTGCGAATGATTTTCAATACTTCTTCCATCTGCTTAGAGAGGTCATCAGCAGCTGGCACATCAGTAGATACAGGCTCAATAACAGGACCCTTGCCCCGAGCATCAGTGGTGGAAGTAACAGCAGGAGTAACTGCACTCTTAGAAGCAACTGGAGGAGAGAAGACTCTTCCAGTACGAGTGATCTTGCTAGATCCAGCAATATTATCAATGTCAACAGGCATATCAGGTAAAGGCTCCTGCTTGACACCATGGATGTAAACATCAGACCCATAGTGCCAAGGCACAGCTTTGTCAGATGTATAAGGAATAGGACCGGGAGTGGTAATGATCAGAGGAGCTACTTTGGCTTCAGCAACAACTTTCACAGGCCCTTCAGCAGTAATCTTGATTGGGCCCTGATGAGTGATTTTAATGGGACCCTTTGAAGTGATTCTTAGTGGTACTTTGTCAACCATGTCAACCTCTTCAATCTTCTTACCCTGAGTCAGATGATCCACCATACTTTCTACAGATGCTGGTCTTCTTTCAAACACTATAGTATATTTATCCATGAGACGTTGAATCCCATCTCTCAAAATGAAGCAACTATCCGACTTATAGGTACAATATAGACAATCTTCATGACAACCTGGAAAGATCCCAGCTTGTACTAACCTCTTTTTGATAACAGACAATGGTGTGCTCAACTCCATAACTGAATAGACATGCAGATCTTCATCAATATCTTCATCAATGGCGTTGACAGTCTTCTCGTGATTTGGCATTGGAGCTGTAATCACATTTGGAGTACCTGGTGGATCAAACTCAATTTCTCCAGCATCAATCATATCCTGAATTTTGTTCTTCAAGACCCAGCAGTTATTAGTATCATGTCCTGGACAGTTTGAATGATATGCACATCGTGCATTGGGATTGTACTTGGGAGAGGTAACATTGGGATTCTGAGGGGCCTCCCTCAGGGTAATAAGTTCAGCTTTCAACAAGTGTTGCAATGCCTGAGCCATTGACATGTTGATCTTCGTGAACTGTCTTCTAGCCCTCTGTTGGTTGCCTTGAGGCTGCTCTGTTGTTGCAGGAGTTGGATTTGAAATATGAACTGCACTAACAGACTGATGCCTTCTGTTACGATCAGGCTGACCATACACAGCATTAGATTCTTTCTTCCCAGTGGGAGGCTTCTTTGCAGCACCTGATGAAGAAGTGCCCACTTGGATCTTACCACTCTTGATACCATTCTCTACTCGCTCTCCTGTCATGATCAACTCAGTGAAGCCAGATGGTATCAAGAGTGGTAAGATCCAAGTGGGCACTTCTTCATCAGGTGCTGCAAAGAAGCCTCCCACTGGGAAGAAAGAATCTAATGCTGTGTATGGTCAGCCTGATCGTAACAGAAGGCATCAGTCTGTTAGTGCAGTTCATATTTCAAATCCAACTCCTGCAACAACAGAGCAGCCTCAAGGCAACCAACAGAGGGCTAGAAGACAGTTCACGAAGATCAACATGTCAATGGCTCAGGCATTGCAACACTTGTTGAAAGCTGAACTTATTACCCTGAGGGAGGCTCCTCAGAATCCCAATGTTACCTCTCCCAAGTACAATCCCAATGCACGATGTGCATATCATTCAAACTGTCCAGGACATGATACTAATAACTGCTGGGTCTTGAAGAACAAAATTCAGGATATGATTGATGCTGGAGAAATTGAGTTTGATCCACCAGGTACTCCAAATGTGATTACAGCTCCAATGCCAAATCACGAGAAGACTGTCAACGCCATTGATGAAGATATTGATGAAGATCCGCATGTCTATTCAGTTATGGAGTTGAGCACACCATTGTCTGTTATCAAAAAGAGGTTAGTACAAGCTGGGATCTTTCCAGGTTGTCATGAAGATTGTCTATATTGTACCTATAAGCCGGATAGTTGCTTCATTTTGAGAGATGGGATTCAACGTCTCATGGATAAATATACTATAGTGTTTGAAAGAAGACCAGCATCTGTAGAAAGTATGGTAGATCATCTGACTCAGGGTAAGAAGATTGAAGAGGTTGATATGGTTGACAAAGTACCACTAAGAATCACTTCAAAGGGTCCCATTAAAATCACTCATCAGGGCCCAATCAAGATTACTGCTGAAGGTCCTGTGAAAGTTGTCACTGAAGCCAGAGTAGCTCCTCTGATCATTACCACTCCTGGTCCTATTCCTTATACATCTGACAAAGCTGTGCCTTGGCACTATGGGTCTGATGTTTACATCCATGGTGTCAAGCAGGAGCCTTTACCTGATATGCCTGTTGACATTGATAATATTGCTGGATCTAGCAAGATCACTCGTAGTGGAAGAGTCTTCTCTCCTCCAGTTGCTTCTAAGAGTGCAGTTACTCCTGCTGTTACTTCCACCACTGATGCTCGGGGCAAGGGTCCTGTTATTGAGCCTGTATCTACTGATGTGCCAGCTGCTGATGACCTCTCTAAGCAGATGGAAGAAGTATTGAAAATCATTCGCAAGAGTGATTATGATATTGTTGATCAGCTAGGGCATACTCCCTCAAAGATTTCTATGCTCTCCCTGTTATTATGTTCTGAGGCTCATGCCAAGTCATTGATCAAGTTTCTAAAGATGGCTCATGTACCCAGTGCAATTTCTGTGGACCAGTTTGAGAATTGTGTTGCGCACCTGACTTATGACAACGGGTTAGGATTTTCTGATGCTGACTTGACCCCTGCCAAGAGGGATCATAACAGGGCCTTGCATATTTCAATTGAATGCAGGGGCACTACCCTGTCTCATGTGCTGATAGACAATGGTTCCTCTCTGAATGTGTTGCCTAAGGAAGTCCTGAACAAGCTGAGTCCTGAAGATACGGTATTGAAGCCCAGTAATATTGTGGTAAAGGCTTTTGATGGTTCTAGAAGAGTAGTGCATGGGGAAATTGATCTTCCAATCAGGGTTGGCTCTCAGGTGTTTACTGCTACATTCTATGTGATGGATATTCGTCCTTCGTACTCATGTCTGCTTGGTCGTCCCTGGATCCATGAGGCAGGTGCTGTGACCTCCACATTACA
Organism: Lathyrus sativus; assembly: GCA_963859935.3. Lineage (NCBI taxonomy): Eukaryota > Viridiplantae > Streptophyta > Magnoliopsida > Fabales > Fabaceae > Lathyrus > Lathyrus sativus. The sequence continues at coordinate 667,847,054 of OZ012738.1, forward strand.
TCAAAAGTTGAGATATCCAGTGAATGGAAAAGTTGTTACTGTCTTTGGAGAGGAAGAATACTTTGTCAGCCATGTAAACACTTTCAAGTATCTGGAAGTAGAAGGTGAATACATTGAAACTCCATGTCAGTCATTTGAAGTGGTTCCCTGGGCTGTTAAGGATTGTGTGATTCCTCCTGCTGTGAAGAAGGTTCCTGTGGTCATCAGAAACCCTCCAACAATGGCAATGGCCTCCCTCAATGATGCAAAAGCTGTGGTGGAAGAAGGTGGTTGTACTATTTGGGGTCAGCTTCCTGATATTCCATACAAGTCTGACAAGTTTGGTTTGGGTTTCACTGCAGAGTCCCAGAAGGCTGTCCGTCGTTCCCGTGCTGTTCGTATCACCAATCAAGGGGTTATCAATGCTGTGGGAGATCAAGATGAAGACTACAACTTGGAGGCATGGATTTTTCCTACTGTGGGTGCTGGACTCAATAATTGGACAGCTGAAGATGTTATCCCTATCTCCTTTAGTCAGGAGTAAATACTATTACTGTGTTATGTTTTTAAATTTATAATTTCTGGAACAATTAAAACTTTCAAGCCATGTGCCTTACCCGGGGCACAATGGTGTGCTTGTTACGGGTTGTCATTTCATTTGCATACTTCATTCAACAAAATCAGTGGACGTTTCGTTTTCGTAAATATTGTGTTCCTTGTCTTTCTTTTATTTTTGCTTTATCAGCTATGTGTTCCTACACACACCCACGTCACTAAAATGCAGATCCTCATCCACTCTGGATCCAGTTGATAACAGTTCTACTATTGCCAATTACAATTTCGAGAATCCGATCTATCAAACTGAAGACGGAAACGAGGACGATTGTGAAATACCTGTAGGGCTTGCTAGGTTGTTACAACAAGAAGAGAAAGCTATACAGCCACATGAAGAGCCAGTCGAAGTTGTGAATCTGGGAACTGAAGAAAACAGAAAAGAGGTCCAGATAGGGGCTGATTCAGAGGACAGTGTCAAGAGCAGGTTGATTCAGATGCTACGTGACTATGTGGAGATCTTTGCTTGGTCTTATGAAGATATGCCAGGGTTGGATACAGACATTGTGGTTCACCGTTTGCCAGTGAAAGAAGATTGTCGTCCAAAGAAGCAGAAGGTTCGTCGTATGCGTCCTGAAATGTCAGAAAAGATCAAAGCAGAGGTAATGAAACAGTTCAATGCAGGGTTCTTGGCCGTAACTTCTTATCCTCAGTGGGTTGCAAATGTGGTACCAGTTCCTAAGAAAGATGGTAAGGTACGTATGTGTGTAGACTACAGAGATCTGAACAAGGCTAGCCCTAAAGATGACTTTCCACTTCCTCATATTGATATTCTGGTAGACAACACTGCTCAGCATAAGGTATTCTCTTTTATGGATGGTTTCTCTGGTTACAATCAAATCAAGATGGCACCTGAAGATATGGAGAAGACTACATTTGTGACACAGTGGGGCACCTTTTGCTATAAGGTAATGCCATTTGGTTTGAAGAATGCAGGGGCAACATATCAGCGTGCTATGGTGGCTTTGTTTCATGATATGATTCATCATGAGATAGAGGTATATGTGGATGATATGATAGCCAGGTCTCAGAATGAAGAACAACATCTTGATCATCTGCACAAGTTGTTTGAGAGGTTGAAGAAATACAGGTTGAGATTAAATCCAAACAAGTGTACTTTTGGAGTTAGATCTGGAAAGCTCCTGGGTTTCATTGTCAGTGGAAAAGGTATTGAAGTGGATCCTGCAAAAGTGAAAGCTATACGAGAGATGCCAGCTCCCCGTACTGAGAAGGAGGTTAGAGGTTTCTTGGGACGATTGAACTACATTGCAAGATTTATTTCCCAATTAACTACCATCTGTGAGCCAATCTTCAAGTTGTTGAAGAAAGATCAGGTGATGGAATGGAATGATGAGTGCCAGACTGCCTTTGATGAAATCAAGAGATATTTGCTAGAACCTCCAATTTTAATGCCACCAGTTGATGGAAGACCCTTGATTATGTATTTAACAGTATTAGACAACTCAATGGGGTGTGTATTGGGGCAACATGACGAGTCTGGTCGAAAAGAGCAGGCAATATACTACCTTAGCAAAAAGTTTACCGACTGTGAAACAAGATACTCACTGCTCGAGAAAACTTGCTGCGCTTTGGCATGGGCTGCTCGCCGACTAAGACAGTATATGTTGACCCATACTACCTTGTTGATTTCGAAGATGGATCCAATCAAGTACATATTTGAGAAACCTGCTCTCTCCGGAAGAATTGCAAGATGGCAAATGATCTTGACGGAATATGATATACAGTATACTACTCAGAAAGCCATTAAGGGGAGTGTTGTTGCTGAACATTTGGCTCATCAAGCAGTAGATGATTACCATTCAATGAATTTTGAGTTCCCTGATGAAGACATTATGTCTGTTACCAAAGAACCTGGACAATATGACGGACCTGAACAAGGATCCCGATGGACTATGGTTTTTGATGGTGCCTCCAATGCACATGGTAATGGTGTTGGTGTTGTGATTAGTTCCCCTGAAGGTTGTCATACCCCGATTACTGCCAGACTTTGTTTCTATTGTACCAATAACATGGCTGAGTATGAGGCATGTATCATGGGTATGCAAGTTGCTATTGATATGAAGATTCAGTTCCTTGAGGTGTATGGAGATTCAGCTCTGGTAGTAAGTCAGATTAAAGGAGATTGGGATACAAAGCATGATAATCTCATTCCTTACAGAGAACATGTGTTGTCTTGGATCCCACATTTCAAAGAGATTACTTTTGGACATATTCCACGAAGAGAGAATCAGTTGGCAGACGCATTGGCCACCATGGCATCTATGTTTGAGATAAACTGGGATGATGAAGCTCCCAAGATTACCATTGATAGATTTGAGAAGCCTGCATACTGCAATGAGATTGACACTGAAGGGGCAAGTGGACTCCAACATATGAGGGACCATTTGTAGTCAAGACAGTGTTCTCAGGAGGTGCCATGATACTGACTACAATGGATGGTGAAGACTTCCCACAACCTGTAAACGCAGACATAGTTAAAAAATACTACGCATAAAAAGAGACCTGCTAGGTTGACAGGCCTAGGCAAAAATAAGGGCATCCCGGCAAACCAAAAGGGTTTGGGCAAAAATTAGGGATATATATATAAAAAGATGTACACCCGGCAAGTCGAAAACCTGAAAAGGCGGCTTGGGCAAAAAAAGGGTATCCCGGTGGATTGAAAACCTGAAAGGGCAATCCAGGCAAAAGTTAGGGATTAAAGCGTATGACTATGTCTCGTTGGGATCACTCATGAAATTGCAACCAGTTGTACTACTTACTCAAGCTCAAACAGATAAAGCTCAATCCAATCGTTTCCGTCTCAACAGCAAGAAGATGAGATACTTGAGTGGCAATAGTAGAATTGAAACTCAATAGGATTATTTCCCACATAGCTGATTCTTTTCGTAAAACTTCATGACAAAATTCTCTTACTAGGGTTTATGTCTCCTTGTACAAACTTACCCGTGTATGGGTCACTTTTGATATAAATAAATTCCATCTTTTGAATCCAGATTTACTTTTACCCTATTTACATAAGCGAAACGTCCATTGGTTGTGTTTGAATGTATGTATGCCTTTGAATATGATTGATGTTTACCAGAAATGCATGTATGCTTTTAATATGATTGATGTTTACCAGAAATGCATGAAAATGCAGTAATAGTATTTACTAAGGACGAACGAGGGAAGGATTTCAACGAAGCTTCGCCGGTTCATCTTTACAAGACAGTTACAAACCATCAGTAGGACTAATCCATTTTCACAAAGCCTAATCTCCCCTGGAATTTATATCCATCTCTTTTATCCTCATACGGATATACGGGAAATTACTTTCCAATAAGGGCACGATGAACGAAGACGGGATGTTATACTTATCCTACTATCAAACGAAAACGAAGGTTATCTATACCCTACTATCCCCAACAACGGGAGGTTATCTATACCTTGTTATCCCCAACAACGGGAGGTTATCTATACCTTGTTATCCCCAGCAGACGGAGGGTTATATATTCTTCAACAACGAATCGGGATTTATTTTCCTTGGCCAGCAGTTGTTATACAAGGATATCCAGACACTTCCAGCAGTGTCATATCATACATACATCATTTACATCATACCATAACATATATGTCTATAGTACATTACCTAAGTGTATCATGTCATACATGCATACATAAAGCATAAACTAATGTTGTTATACAGAATGCTACCTTGTTTTCAGGTTAATTATCCAACAAACAAGCTTATGATCTTTGGGACTGCTTTATTGTAACCTCAGGGTTACTTTATCCTCCTGATGAGCTTCTTATTACTTTGGGACTGCTTTATTGTAACCTCAGGGTTATTTTATCCTCCTGATAGCCTCTCATGACTTCAAGACTGCTTTAGAGCTACTGATTGCTCTATCCTCCTGAAATCATCCTATTACTTCAAGACTGCTTTAGAGCTATTCATTGCTCTATCCTCATGAGGTCATATTACTACTTCAAGACTGCTTTAGAGCTATTGATTGCTCTATCCTCCTGAAGCCATCTAATTATTTCAAGACTGCTTTAGAGTTATCCATTGCTCTATCCTCCTGAAATTACATTATTATTTCAAGACTGCTTTAGAGCTATCCATTGCTCTATCCTCCTGAAATCATTACTTCAAGACTGCTTTAGAGCTATTGATTGCTCTATCCTCCTGAAGACATATCACATTATTATTTCAAGACTGCTTTAGAGCTATCCATTGCTCTATCCTCCTGAAATCATTACTTCAAGACTGCTTTAGAGCTATTGATTGCTCTATCTTCCTGAAGACATATCACATTTTTATTTCAAGACTGCTTTAGAGCTGTTGATTGCTCTATCCTACTGAAGCCATTCTATTACTTCAAGACTGCTTTAGAGCTATTGATTGCTCTATCCTCCTGAAGCCATTATTACTTCAAGACTGCTTTAGAGCTATTGATTGCTCTATCCTCCTGAGGTCAGATTTATCACTTCAAGACTGCTTTAGGGTTATCATTATTGATTGCTCTATCCTCATGAAGACATGCTGTTACATCAGTATTACTCCAGACTCCTGACAGTTCTCATTATACTACTGAAGAACTTTCCCCTAGTGGCATCTTTAAGCCCACTCAATCATGTTCAACCAACCATCAATATCACTCCATGCACTGGTGAGTGCAAATTTTTGGGCTTTTGTGTTCAATCCCCTTCAACCTTCCAGGTTACGACTGGCAAATATACCAATCTAACCCCTCAGGTTTCAGAAAATTGAACAGGGGCAGCTGTTGCACCCCAAAATTTGCCCTCACAATACAAGACTTTGTGTTCTAAGAAGATTCACAAGGTTCACATATGTTGCACCCTAATTTTTGACCTGAAGACCCCACCTCCGTGTGCATCTTTTCTTACAGGTTTTCATTATGCTCTAGTATACGTGTTTATCAGGACTAACGAGTGTGCGCAGCTTTCTAGTGCAAGATGGCGTGGACCCGAGAATTAAGGATCGCTCATATGTGCTTTCAATCCAACATTTGCAATGATCAAATGATGTTATTTGGTTTATGGCGGGAAATTCTTTTGGTGCATCTCAAAAGGTTCAAATTGGTTCATCACTTGTGAAATATCGAAAGTTAAGAGATTCTAAGATTGACCATAAGCCATTAAAGAAGTGTTGATAAGAATAAATTATGGAGAATTAACAATAAGAGGTTTATATGAGCACCCTTGTGTTCATAATTAATCCTTATGATCTTCGAGTTGAGTACGAGTTAAAGACGCATCTGATATGCTGCTAAATTCAAGAGAGGTCTTAATTATATGGAAGGTTCATGCTACGTTTTAAGGATTCGAGCCAAAAGGGCATACACCACCTTCAGACTTTGCTCTCAACCATGCAAGCGCCTAAGTACACACATCACAACACAACATTTAACATTCCTTCCTCCCAGCATAAGAAGTCAATTCTTTTAATATACAAAACGCAAGTCTCCTTGAGATTTTCAAATTTCATTATAATCCAACTCAATGTACAAGTTCAGATTGTTATTACAATACAAAGTTGAATTACATATTTGGGAATCAAGTTTTGGCTACCAAGCTAATACACAAGTTTTAAAAAAAGGAAACAACACAAGGATCCCGTTCATCCGTTCATCTCGCCAACAAAAGAAACTTCCTGTACAAGGCCACCATTTTAGGCTTTGGTTTTCTCTCGCAACACTTTATTCTGTCCACTTGAAGAAATTAGGAGCTTCATGCTTCGGAACAGCAGTGTCACGCACTTTCGCCAATAGTTTCTTCAACGAGTCTTGGTCGTCACCTGCATCAAGCATACATGAGACGAAATGCAGACAACAGCAGTTTGTTTTTGACAACACCAACATTACTTTGGAAAGGTCGGAACTTCCGTAACTGCAAATAGATACAACCTATTCAACATTAGTTGAAGACGAAGATGAGGTCATATTGCATTAAATAATGAATGTGGGAATGGTAAATTCAGTCGGAGAATTTATAAAGAAGAAGTTTATATGAGAATTGAAGATGCACTTACTAAATTGATCGATGAACCTGCTAAGAAACTGCATACTTCACGGAGCAGGAGTGATTAAGCTGCTTTTGATCTCAGACTTCGGTGTCGCGATGCTATTGATGAGATTGTTGCAAGTTTGAGACGGTTTCAGGTTTCTTCCCTTGGGCTGGTTTTGAGTAATTAGGATGCTTTTGTTTCTGGTTACACTCGGCAGCAACGATACCAGCATTCTCAGCGCAGTCACGACGAAGGCATTACCAGCCACTGCAAGAATCTCCTCGCCATCTGCAACAGCACGTCAGCAACAAGCATTTGTCAGCAGCAGCAGGGTGTCGGCTGCGATCATTCCCACAGCATCCGCAAGCTCTTCAATATCCGCCAGCTCTTCAACATCAGTCGTCAACCAATCACGGCGACACGGCGAAACCTGTCAATATAGCAGCAATGTTTCAGAAGAATTAATTCAAGAAGTTCTTCGCGCCATAGGAAACCAGTTGCAGAAAATGAGAAACTATAGTTAAGCAACAAGAAGCGACTCTTTAATCCAGACTAGTTATGACAGTAAGAATCGCAAACAACCTGAAGTGTTGCCCGTCTTCGAAGAACCAATAGCCACCAGGACAGTTAACCAGCTCTACCTCCTCAGTCTCCAATTAAGGCCACTTACGGTAAAGTTTCTAAGAGCTGGAAACGCGAGCTAACATGGGGCATTGCTTGCGTGTCAATGCTACCTGAAATAAGAGACAGTATGATCAGTTAACACAAGAACGGAGCCTTCACCAATCCGTACCATGTTCATGCTACAAACTATAAATTCACCACAACCTACAGAGAGCACCACAGAAAATCAAGGCATTTTATTAACAAATGAACTACAGGACTGATAATCTAAAGGAGAGTGAAATTTAACTTCGGCCCTCAGCTCAACTCATCATCGGGCACGAGACTCGAGCAGCCAGGAGGACTATGGCCGTGGCCATTATCAAACTCCCTACCGAGCATCGAAAATCGAAATAAGGCAACTGTTTCGAACAACTCAATGTAATTCGCAAGGCAACTACATCCGACAACCCAATATGGCTCAGACTATTAAGTCGTCATCACCATTATGTCCTTTCTCGCCAATGGCACAAGACCGGCAGCCTCCGAACTTATTTGCACCTGAAAGCAGAAGAGAGAAAATCAGTGTACTTCCCAAACAACGCGAAACTCATCACAAGTCAAACTGGATTATATCAGTAAAACCAGATTTATCAGAACAGATCAATCCATATCAACAGGCGAATCACAAAAGTCCATATCTGAGAAGATCCGAAAATCCCTCATTGATCAAATTATATCAGAAGCGGATATCCAAATCTATCAGTTCCCAAATGCAATCAAATCTGTAACAAACCAAATCGTATCATAAAAATCCAATCAATATCAAGTGAAATCTCAATCAAATCCAAAGAAATCAAATCTCAGGTCATCACAATAATAACGAGAATCAAACTCAAGTCCAAGCCCACGAAATCACACAATCAGAAAGTATATAAAAAGAACAGTCTCACCGCGTCACAAACCCTGGAGGGAGAAGAGAGAGCGAAGAAACCCTAGAGCGAAGAACAACGCGAACGGCGGCCGCGAGGAGAGAAGACCGAAAATTGTCACCAAGAGGAACTCGCGAACTAACCCACAGAGGGTGGTTCACCGGCGCCGCCTCAACGACGAGCAAACCCCCCTCGAGCTCAGACTATACCATCATCATCGCCACTCAATCATATCACGTCACACGAACGGGGCCTCGCAAAGAAGTTCACCGGTGCCGATTAGCTCACAGAGGCAAACCTCTTCTCGAGCTCAGATCAAATCTCATCACCGCCCAGTTTCCGTTCACCGCTGATCGCAACATAAAACGTAAGCGTCGCATGCATAACACTTCATATTTGATGGTTTGATGTTTTGACATTTTAGGGGTTTCAATATCGGAACGAAAAGAGGCAACGACGATGGAACGAGACAGAGCGAACCAGAGGAAACAAGAAACGAACGGCGCCGCGGGGAGAATGGGGTTTTGAAACCCTAGATCTTGTTTTTGATGCATTTACCGGCCCAACTCCCCTTTTTCTTTTTTTATTTTAGTTTTTGTTTATTTTTATTATTATAATTACTTTTGATTTGTTAAAATATTTTCTAAAATAATATTAAAATCCATTTTTTAAAATAAAAAATTAGGTTAAAATAGTTTTTGAGAATTTAAGTAAATAAATTTATCAATATTAAAAATCCTATTTAAATTCAAATTGAAGTTTACATCATAAAATAAAACCACAAAAAGATGCATAATTTCACTTCCTGACGTGTCTGATAATTCATGTAATTCTGCCCACTAACCTTGTCTGTTCGTTTTGCAGTTTGTCATGTGACCCTTTATTTAGTTATTCATGCTTTATTCAAATTTTCATTACTGTTGTATCTGCTTCCCATATGTAACCTCACAAACCCTAATTTTCACAAATGTCTCGCTGCAGGAAAAATTACAATTTTACCCCTAGCATTAGGTCAAAGAGCCGCCGCGCTCATTTTAGGGTTTCCCGCCGTGGAATCCCTAATTTAACCCTAATTACAACTTAACATTTCAACGTAGAGATTTGGAGTTTCTACACTCCACGTAAGCGTGTCCTTAAGATGCGTTTATTCCCCTTGAGACCTTGACCACAGTCAAGAAGTTTCTAACCTCCCTATTGAGGGGAACTACGATTACTCTGATTCCACTCCCGTAAGGATACGTAGGCACAAGATGCGATGTCTTGCCGAGTAAACTTAGAATTAACCCCCTTTATTATTTATTATTGCTTATTTATATTTCATTTATCTTTGCTATTTAATTATTTTGCTTATTATTTTGTAATTGTTTCTTGGATGTAAAGTTGTTTAATTATTTAATTATTATTATGGTTAGTAATTAGGGAGTGTAACAACCTGTATGTAATATTAAAATAAATTTAGATCACTTTTAAATAAAGATAATTAAAACAAACACGTCACACACGTAAGTCGATTTTAATCGCCGTCTCACTTCCTAAGGATATCCCTCAAGTTGCCTACGAATAATGGTTAAGTGGGGTGTATAAAGCAAGTCCCTCAAATAGAAAAATCATCAAAGTCCCTTATGGTTGCCTTTACGAATCGAGTCCCTTTCGAAAAATGATGATGGTCCCTTATATGTGCTTATTACATCCCGCAATGGCCTTCAAAGTCAAATTGTCCCTCACATGTCCCTTAACATCCAAAGTAAGGACTACCTACTCCATTATAGTAGGGATAGTCTTACTAAAGGAAAGAATGAAGAATAAGAAAGACCTTTAAACATTAGGGTAGGTTACTCCTAGGTGCTTGCTCACTTCAAAACTTTTTCACACTTAAACAAATTTTCAACAAGTTTTCAAACAAGTTCTTAACACATCCTTACATGGATTATTTATTAACTATTCTGAAAATTTTCTATTCACACACTACACTTTCAAAACAATTCAAAAGTGAGCTTAAGTACCTAAGAGCCCATGGATAACCATGGATGAAAAGGGTGCTAACACCTTCCCTTTTCATAACCTACCCCCCGGACCCAAAATATTCTCTAAGGTCTTTCCTGTTCTTTTATAACCTTTCCTTATGGATAAAATAAAAGTCGGTGGCGACTCTTGCTATCCGCAACATTGTTTAAAGTCAGTTCTCCCACCGTGTTACACCAGGTTCTTTGGTAACAGACATAATGTCTTCATCAGGGAACTCAAAATTCATTGACTGGTAATCATCTACTGCTTGATGAGCCAAATGATCAGCAACAACACTCCCCTTAATGGCCTTCTGAGTAGTATACTGTATATCATATTCCGTCAAGATCATTTGCCATCTTGCAATTCTTCCGGAGAGAGCAGGTTTCTCAAATATGTACTTGATTGGATCCATCTTCGAAATCAACAAGGTAGTATGGGTCAACATATACTGTCTTAGTCGGTGAGCAGCCCATGCCAAAGCGCAGCAAGTTTTCTCGAGCAGTGAGTATCTTGTTTCACAGTCGGTAAACTTTTTGCTAAGGTAGTATATTGCCTGCTCTTTTCGACCAGACTCGTCATGTTGCCCCAACACACACCCCATTGATTTGTCTAATACTGTTAAATACATAATCAAGGGTCTTCCATCAACTGGTGGCATTAAAATTGGAGGTTCTAGCAAATATCTCTTGATTTCATCAAAGGCAGTCTGGCATTCATCATTCCATTCCATCACCTGATCTTTCTTCAACAACTTGAAGATTGGCTCACAGATGGTAGTTAATTGGGAAATAAATCTTGCAATGTAGTTCAATCGTCCCAAGAAACCTCTAACCTCCTTCTCAGTACGGGGAGCTGGCATCTCTCGTATAGCTTTCACTTTTGCAGGATCCACTTCAATACCTTTTCCACTGACAATGAAACCCAGGAGCTTTCCAGATCTAACTCCAAAAGTACACTTGTTTGGATTTAATCTCAACCTGTATTTCTTCAACCTCTCAAACAACTTGTGCAAATGATCAAGATGTTGTTCTTCATTCTGAGACCTGGCTATCATATCATCCACATATACTTCTATCTCATGATGAATCATATCATGAAACAAAGCCACCATGGCACGCTGATAGGTTGCCCCTGCATTCTTCAAACCAAATGGCATTACCTTATAGCAAAAGGTGCCCCACTGTGTCACAAATGTAGTCTTCTCCATATCTTCAGGTGCCATCTTGATTTGATTGTAACCAGAGAAACCATCCATAAAAGAGAATACCTTATGCTGAGCAGTGTTGTCTACCAGAATATCAATATGAGGAAGTGGAAAGTCATCTTTAGGGCTAGCCTTGTTCAGATCTCTGTAGTCTACACACATACGTACCTTACCATCTTTCTTAGGAACTGGTACCACATTTGCAACCCACTGAGGATAAGAAGTTACGGCCAAGAACCCTGCATTGAACTGTTTCATTACCTCTGCTTTGATCTTTTCTGACATTTCAGGACGCATACGACGAACCTTCTGCTTCTTTGGACGACAATCTTCTTTCACTGGCAAACGGTGAACCACAATGTCTGTATCCAACCCTGGCATATCTTCATAAGACCAAGCAAAGATATCCACATAGTCACGTAGCATCCGAATCAACCTGCTCTTGACACTGTCCTCTAAATCAGCCCCTATCTGGACCTCTTTTCTGTTTTCTTCAGTTCCCAGATTCACAACTTCGACTGGCTCTTCATGTGGCTGTATAGCTTTCTCTTCTTGTTGTAACAACCTAGCAAGCCCTACAGGTATTTCACAATCGTCCTCGTTTCCGTCTTCAGTTTGATAGATCGGATTCTCGAAATTGTAATTGGCAATAGTAGAACTGTTATCAACTGGATCCAGAGTGGATGAGGGTCTGCATTTTAGTGACGTGGGTGTGTGTAAGAACACATAGCTGATAAAGCAAAAATAAAAGAAAAAGAAAGACAAGGAACACAATATTTACGAAAACGAAACGTCCACTGATTTTATTGAATGAAGTATGCAAATGAAATGACAACCCGTAACAAGCACACCATTGTGCCCCGGGTAAGGCACATGGCTTGAAAGTTTTAATTGTTCCAGAAATTATAAATTTAAAAACATAACACAGTAATAGTATTTACTCCTGACTAAAGGAGATAGGGATAACATCTTCAGCTGTCCAATTATTGAGTCCAGCACCCACAGTAGGAAAAATCCATGCCTCCAAGTTGTAGTCTTCATCTTGATCTCCCACAGCATTGATAACCCCTTGATTGGTGATACGAACAGCACGAGCACGACGAACAGCCTTCTGGGACTCTGCAGTGAAACCCAAACCAAACTTGTCAGACTTGTATGGAATATCAGGAAGCTGACCCCAAATAGTACAACCACCTTCTTCCACCACAGCTTTTGCATCATTGAGGGAGGCCATTGCCATTGTTGGAGGGTTTCTGATGACCACAGGAACCTTCTTCACAGCAGGAGGAGTCACACAATCCTTAACAGCCCAGGGAACCACTTCAACTGACTGACATGGAGTTTCAATGTATTCACCTTCTACTTCCAGATACTTGAAAGTGTTTACATGGCTGACAAAGTATTCTTCCTCTCCAAAGACAGTAACAACTTTTCCATTCACCGGATATCTCAACTTTTGATGTAATGTGGAGGTCACAGCACCTGCCCCATGGATCCAGGGACGACCAAGCAGACATGAGTACGAAGGACGAATATCCATCACATAGAATGTAGCAGTAAACACCTGAGAGCCAACCTTGATTGGAAGATCAATTTCCCCATGCACTACTCTTCTAGAACCATCAAAAGCCTTTACCACAATATTACTGGGCTTCAATACCGTATCTTCAGGACTCAGCTTGTTCAGGACTTCCTTAGGCAACACATTCAGAGAGGAACCATTGTCTATCAGCACATGAGACAGGGTAGTGCCCCTGCATTCAATTGAAATATGCAAGGCCCTGTTATGATCCCTCTTGGCAGGGGTCAAGTCAGCATCAGAAAATCCTAACCCGTTGTCATAGGTCAGGTGCGCAACACAATTCTCAAACTGGTCCACAGAAATTGCACTGGGTACATGAGCCATCTTTAGAAACTTGATCAATGACTTGGCATGAGCCTCAGAACATAATAACAGGGAGAGCATAGAAATCTTTGAGGGAGTATGCCCCAGCTGATCAACAATATCATAATCACTCTTGCGAATGATTTTCAATACTTCTTCCATCTGCTTAGAGAGGTCATCAGCAGCTGGCACATCAGTAGATACAGGCTCAATAACAGGACCCTTGCCCCGAGCATCAGTGGTGGAAGTAACAGCAGGAGTAACTGCACTCTTAGAAGCAACTGGAGGAGAGAAGACTCTTCCACTACGAGTGATCTTGCTAGATCCAGCAATATTATCAATGTCAACAGGCATATCAGGTAAAGGCTCCTGCTTGACACCATGGATGTAAACATCAGACCCATAGTGCCAAGGCACAGCTTTGTCAGATGTATAAGGAATAGGACCGGGAGTGGTAATGATCAGAGGAGCTACTTTGGCTTCAGCAACAACTTTCACAGGCCCTTCAGCAGTAATCTTGATTGGGCCCTGATGAGTGATTTTAATGGGACCCTTTGAAGTGATTCTTAGTGGTACTTTGTCAACCATGTCAACCTCTTCAATCTTCTTACCCTGAGTCAGATGATCCACCATACTTTCTACAGATGCTGGTCTTCTTTCAAACACTATAGTATATTTATCCATGAGACGTTGAATCCCATCTCTCAAAATGAAGCAACTATCCGGCTTATAGGTACAATATAGACAATCTTCATGACAACCTGGAAAGATCCCAGCTTGTACTAACCTCTTTTTGATAACAGACAATGGTGTGCTCAACTCCATAACTGAATAGACATGCAGATCTTCATCAATATCTTCATCAATGGCGTTGACAGTCTTCTCGTGATTTGGCATTGGAGCTGTAATCACATTTGGAGTACCTGGTGGATCAAACTCAATTTCTCCAGCATCAATCATATCCTGAATTTTGTTCTTCAAGACCCAGCAGTTATTAGTATCATGTCCTGGACAGTTTGAATGATATGCACATCGTGCATTGGGATTGTACTTGGGAGAGGTAACATTGGGATTCTGAGGGGCCTCCCTCAGGGTAATAAGTTCAGCTTTCAACAAGTGTTGCAATGCCTGAGCCATTGACATGTTGATCTTCGTGAACTGTCTTCTAGCCCTCTGTTGGTTGCCTTGAGGCTGCTCTGTTGTTGCAGGAGTTGGATTTGAAATATGAACTGCACTAACAGACTGATGCCTTCTGTTACGATCAGGCTGACCATACACAGCATTAGATTCTTTCTTCCCAGTGGGAGGCTTCTTTGCAGCACCTGATGAAGAAGTGCCCACTTGGATCTTACCACTCTTGATACCATTCTCTACTCGCTCTCCTGTCATGATCAACTCAGTGAAGCCAGATGATGAGCTTCCAATGAGATGACTGTAAAACGGACCATTCAGCGTACACATGAACATATCAACCAACTCCCTATCAGTCAAAGGGGGTTGAACTCTTCCAGCTAAGTCTCTCCACTTCTGAGCATACTCCTTAAAGCTTTCTTTGGCACCCATAGACATGCTTTGAAGCTGCATGCGAGTGGGGGCTAAGTCAGCATTGTATTGATACTGCTTGTAGAAAGCTTCAGCAAGGTCATTCCAATCTCTGATGTTGACACTCTCCAACTGATAATACCACTCTAGCTGAGCTCCAGATAAACTCTCTTGAAAGAAATGGATCCACAACTTTTTATCAGCAGTGTGGGGTTGCATTCTTCTGACATAAGACCTCAGATGCAATTTGGGACAAGAGACCCCATCATAGACAACAAATGTAGGAACTTTGAACCCAATGGGTATGACCACCCCAGATATCAAGCTCAAATCCTCAAAATCCAGCCCAGATGATTTCTGTAATTCCATAGCATCCATTCTATCCACCAGCATCTTGAATTTGTCTTCGTTAGGCTCATGGTAGTAGTTAGCCTCAGAATCAGAGTCCCCCATAGTGTTGTGGAGACTGCCTCTCTCCTGCTCAGATTCTTCAGATTCATAGTCTTCAACATGTTCCTTGGTCTTGACAGGACCTTTGAACCTTCTTCCCATGTTGAGCAACCCAGCAGACCTTCTAGCCTTCTTAGTCTTCTTGGCCAGCAGTGTCTTCAATTCATCCTGCCCCTTGGATAGGTTCAGGATCAGCTCTTGGAACTGTGCATTCTGTGCCTGGAGATCCTTAACTGATTGTTCAAGAGCCATTGCTGAAATAAACAGCGAGAAGATGAGAAACCTGTGCACAATTATAAACCTGTGATGCAATGATATGGGAATGCATATGCAATGTTTTCAAGGACCGCAGGATTTAAATTTGCTTAAACAAACAAGAAAGTAACTTTTTATTAGTAATAACTTGTTTTGCCTTTTAGGCTTACAAAAAATGAAAACGAAATAAGTACAAAAGATGGGGTTTTAAGTCTCCCATGGACGTTTCCTCTTTGTGTTGAGGTATGAGTTGAGGTTTCGTTCCTCATGAAGTAGCTTTGTTAGCTCTAGGATCTTTGCTTGGCTTGCTTTGTAATGAGCCTCGAAAGTATCCCTTTGCTCTTTCAGTTGGATCCATGATCTCTGCAAGTCTTCCATATCAGTAGGCATGTCTGGGTGAAGGATGGTATAAGCTGTGTCTCCTTCAGCAACAGGTTCCATGGTAACTGGTAGGACGGCAGGATATGGCATCATGAGTGTCTGAGCACGAGATCGTACCCATCTGAGATAAGCCTCCATAGGAATAGCGTACTTAGGCTCCAGTGTCTTGCTGTCAATCCTGTTTACCTTTCCCCAAGCTCGGATGAATCTCTGACGGTAACCCTGAAGATCGTTGTCGTAATCAAACACAATGCCCTGAATCAACATGTCATGTGGACCATCGCTCCGGGCGTAACCAAACTGTCGTAAAGCTAGAGATGGGTCTTAGGTGATGCCTCCTCTTATGCCTAGAAGTGGCACATTAGGAAACTCCCCACAATGGTCAATGATGGTGACATTCTCCATAGATCTGGAGCACCAATGGATGTCTGAGTGAGAAAGTGACATGATCCTCTTGGACCATCTGAACCCTTGCTCATTCTTCATTACTGAGCGAGGAAGGTGAGAAATAAACCACCTAGAAAGTAAAGGTATGCAGCACATCAAAGTTCCTCTCGCCCTTGTAGTACGGGTGTGAAGAGAATGTAGGATGTCTCCAAGTAAGGTAGGCACTGGATTGTGACTCAGGAATATGTTGATGGCATGAACGTCTATGAACTGATCAGGATTGGGGAACAACACTAAGCCATAAATCAATAAGGCTAAGATCTCCTCAACAGCACCGTAGCTCATAGCCTTCAAGAACATTTGAGCTTTATCCACTAATACCTTGGCAAGAATACCTTTAACTCCACTTCTCGTCTCTAGAACAATGTCAGACTTCTTCAGATGTAGAGCTGCAGCAATAACTTCTGGTTTAAGCTCCTTCTCTAAGCCTGTGAATGGCTTCTGATCAAGAACAGGTATACCCAGAAGTTTAGAGAACTCCTCCATGGTTGGAACCAGCTGATAATCAGGAAATGTAAAGCAATGGTGCTTAGGGTCAAAGAACTGAAACAGCACACTCATCATGTCTTCACTGAACCCTGAAGTAACTAGATCCAATAAGTGACCATGTCTCTTGTTGAACTGGGAATGATCAGGCACTAGGGAAACCAACTCCTTGAGCTTAGCAGGTATCCCTACAAAGTTGATCCTGATGGTGTTTCTACGAGCAGAAGCCATGACCTGCAACAAAGAACAAAGATAAATCCTTTGGTCCTTGAAATGGTTAGGGAAAATGATATGCTTATGATGCATGATGATGTCATGATGTCATGCTCAATCACAAACATGTGGCACACACAAACAAGTCACACCATAGCCCCAGGTTTAAAGGCTTGCATGAGGTTCAAAGGCAAGTACCCTCCCCTGAAGTTAGATGGTTCATCCTGTCCTACAAAAGTAACCAGGTTCTAAGGGATCTCAATATCATTGATCCTTCACAAGGGTGGTTGTTCAGAAGGCAACTTACTTGCCAACCAAAACCCTCCAAGTTTAAGATCTCAATGAGCGTAGTATCGAGTGTCAACCAACTTCAGTCTGCACCAAAGCCGGTTACCTCACTACTTTCTAAAGGCCAAGATGAGTTAACTAGGGTTCTAAAAGTCAGTTAGTGCATTGACAACATATGGCAGCCTCAATATTATCCTCAACTTGACTTAAGGAATATAAGCACCAACCAAGAAGTCGCACTAACTATGGCCACCAGATCAACCGTATCGATATACGTCGTACAGTTTCCTTGGTCTATTGCCATTTACCTAAGGTACACTAGATCCGGGTTAGGACCTTTCACACATAAGAGCACCCCAACAATATAATAATAAAGCAAACAAGGCAAACAATTTAAAGTGATCTTAATTCCTAAGGGTACCCCTCTTAAATAGGTCCCCAGCAGAGTCGCCAGTTCTGTAACACGGTGGGAGAACTGACTTTAAACAATGTTGCGGATAGCAAGAGTCGCCACCGACTTTTATTTTATCCATAAGGAAAGGTTATAAAAGAACAGGAAAGACCTTAGAGAATATTTTGGGTCCGGGGGGTAAGTTATGAAAAGGGAAGGTGTTAGCACCCTTTTCATCCATGGTTATCCATGGGCTCTTAGGTACTTAAGCTCACTTTTGAATTGTTTTGAAAGTGTAGTGTGTGAATAGCAAAAAATTTCAGAATAGTTTAATAATAATCCGTGTATGGATGTGAAAAAAACTTGTTTGAAAATTTTGTTGGAAATTTGTTTAAGTGTGAAAAAGTTTTGAAGTGAGCAAGTATCTAGGAGTAGCCTACCCTAATGTTTTAAGGTCTTTCTTATTCTTTATCCTTTCCTTAGTAAGACTATCCCTACTAAAATGGAGTAGGTAGTCCTTACTTTGGATGTTAAGGGACATGTGAGGGACAATTTGACTTTGAAGGCCATTGTGGGATGTAATAAGCACATATAAGGGACCATCATCATTTTTCGAAAGGGACTCGATTCGTAAAGGCAACCATAAGGGACTTTGATGATTTTTCTATTTGAGGGACTTGCTTTATACACTCCACTTAACCATTATTCGTAGGCAACTTGAGGGATATCCTTAGGAAGTGAGACGGCGATTAAGATCGACTTACGTGTGTGACGTGTTTATTTTAATTATCTTTATTTAAAAGTGATCTAAATTTATTTTAATATTACATACATGTTGTTACACTCCCTAATTACTAACCATAATAATAATTAAATAATTAAACAACTTTACATCCAAGAAACAATTACAAAATAATAAGCAAAATAATTAAATAGCAAAGATAAATAAAATATAAATAAGCAATAATAAATAATAAAGGGGGTTAATTCTAAGTTTACTCGGCAAGACATCGCATCTTGTGCCTACGTATCCTTACGGGAGTGGAATCAGAGTAATCGTAGTTCCCCTCAAAAGGGAGGTTAGAGACTTCTTGGCTGTGGTCAAGGTCTCAAGGGGAATAAACGCATCTTAAGGACACGCTTACGTGGAGTGTAGAAACTCTAAATCTCTACGTTGAATTGTTAAGTTGTAATTAGGGTTAAATTAGGTTAGGGATTCCACGGCGGGAAACCCTAAAATGAACGCGGCGGCTCTTTGACCTAATGCTAGGGGTAAAAGTTGTAATTTTGCCTGCGGCGAGGCATTTGTGAAAAATTTAGGGTTTGTAGTTTGTAGTTTTGAGGTTGAGGACTATTGACGCGGCGGTCATATGCTAGACCTAATTCCTTCGGATGTGTGCAATGTGGCAGAAGTATGGTAAACGCGTGAGATAATTGAATCATGCAAACATAGAGATAATGTCCTAATTTAACCATGCAAGCAGAAATTTAAAGGCAGAAATTAAAGCGCGATTGTTAGGATTCGCGAGGTTACATGAGAGGAGCAGTTACAATATGATGATGAAATTTGAATAAAATAAAACGTAATAAGCTGCAAAAATGAACACACGCGTTAGTGGGCAAAGTCAGACGGCCATCGGGTGAATTACGAAGACAGTGAAGAAAAAGATGCAAATTTTGGGACTTCGTTATTTTGAAAAAGATCTTAATTTAATCTATAGGAAAAAGAGAAATAATGTTAGTTTTTTTAAAAAAAAGGAACTTAATTTTTATTTTGAAAATTGTTTTAGTTTTAATCTAAAAAGATCAATTTGTATTAAAAAGAGTTTTTTTTATTTAAATAAAAAAAAGCTTTACTTAATTATCAAAAAAAAAAAGGTTTAATTTAATTAAAAAAGTTTTATTTTATTATTTTTTATTTAAAACAAATTAACTTTTCATTATATAATATTAAAAAACGAAAAAAAGAAAAAAAGGAAATAACAGTTGGGCCGGTAGCTACATCCGGCCCCAACCCGGTTGTGCAATCAATAAACAAAAGAAACACAGGAACTAGGGTTTCAAAACCCTATTGCGTCTCGCGGCGCCGTTTCTCTCGTTTCTCTTCGTCTTTCCTTCATGTTTCGCCCTGTTCCTCGCCTCTTTTCCTTCGTATCATCTTCTCCACGCTAAAAGAACAGAAAAAACATGTCAATATGCTGATAATGGAATGATGACTTACGGTTGGTTCTCGCTGGTGACTATCGATGAACAAGGGCGATGATGATGTTGCAAATCTGAGCCTCAACGGATGTTTGCCCGTCGTTGAATGAAACGGCGCCGGCGAACTATGTTGGTTCGCTTGTGTTTTTTTATGATGAACTTCGAACCGTCTTCGTCGTTCCTTTTCTCCCTTTCGATCTCGCGGCCGCTTTCCACTCTCTCCCGCTTCGTCTCTAGGGTTTGATCAGGTGCTATGGTTCTTTATATATCTTTTTCGATTTCTCTTTTGGGCTTGGACCGTTGAGTTTACGTTACTGATATGATTTGAAGAGATTTGGGGATTTTATCTGATATGATTTGATTGGATTTTTTTCATGTGAATTGATTCGGTTGTGGATTTATCTCTGAATTGGATTTTGAATCAATTTTGTTCTTTCCTTTTCCAGATTCACTTGGATATGGTTCCGGATTTACTCTTTGATATCTGGTTTGGTTCAATCTTTCTGATATTGACATGTTTCTGATGTGGATACCTGGTTTATTAACTGATAGTTTCGGCTCCTTTGATATTTGCTTTTTCTGATATAGATCCAACTGAGGTTTGATCCTCCATTTTAATGTCAGGTTCGCTGCTTGTATCCAACTGTGAAGTTTGAACTCTATTTCTTGATTCTTCCAATTTCTGATGCGGAACTGAATTGGACATCGTTCAGTATCCTTGGTACCGGGCTGTGATGTTCTGAACTGAGCCCTCATGCTCATAGCAATTTGAGGTAGTTTGGCCGTGGGATTTTACTGATATGACCTGAGCTTTGGTTCCTTATTTTTCTGGATTGAACTGGTCTTACAGCTTGTGAGTTGAGCATGATTTCCTTTTACTTCTACAGCTTGTGAATTGAGCATGATTTCCTTTTACTTGTGGCGTATGAATTCAGTTTTGGGGTGTTCTCATTCCAAGGCATGAATCTTAGTTTCTTTTGGTCCTAACATCTCCTTCTATGATTTTCAGGGCTGGATTACTTGTGTTGTTTGTTGTGCGATAAGAGGCTATGATGTTGTCCTCAACTGAGCCTCTGTGTTGGATAATTTTTCTTGCTAACTTCGTGCACTTCCAGCCTCCAATTGGCCTTACAGATTTGCTTGATAGTTGCTACAATATTTACTTGATGAATGGCATTTTGTTTTGGCTTTGAGATAGAGATCATTTATCGGTTAATCATTTATCGGCCCGAACTTCTTTTACCTCTTCATCTTTCTCGGTTGTCCCGCATTGATAAGAAACAGTAGCCACTTGATCTGACGCCAATGGCGCGGATCGGTAACGGGGTAGGTCGCAGCTTCGGTTGTGCCACTCCCGGCACTCGATGATGACGATGTTCTGAGAGTGTCAAACAATTTCTAACATCTTTTTTTTTCTATTCTGTTTGTTTTGTTTTGATGTGCAGGTGAATCGGAGACTTTGCGGAGAAGCTCAAAGGACATCAAGAAGGATACTTAGAAATTTTAGGGCTTAGGACTTTTTAGGATATACACCTCTTTTGTAACTTGTAATAAAAAAAGCATTATGAAATAATTCAATAATACATTTTTTTATCCAAATTATTTCCCTTTTGTAAATCGTGATGAAATATTATGAATAAAATTCAACTTTCTATCCAAATTCTCTTTACAAATTGTAATAATAATAAAATATTATGAATGAACTTCACATATTTATCAAAATCATCTTCCATTTCTTCTCCATGATTTAATTCACAAATATCTCAACATACGATTCATCAGTCGAATATCCTTGAATTAATCCGATCCAATCTTAATACTTTTGACATGAATAAACTCCAATAATCAGTAGAAGTTTTCACTGTTGTCCCTCTAAAGATGAACTGGAAGATAGAAGAATGATCTCTTGTTAAACCCTGTTCCACATATCAGACTTTCCAAACCAAATTGATATCAAACCCACGTAAATAAACGCCTCAGAACTTAATAACAACCCGTCTTCAAGGAATTAGCTGAATTTGCGTAAAATGACCAAAATACCCCTGGAACCAACTCCAACCTCTCTTTGATGTTGGCAAAAAATCATGAAGTTTGACTTTGGTTTGACCACAGTTGACCTCAGTTTGACTTTTTAACTGCATTGACTGCTTTTGACTTATCTGATCATCTGACTGAGCAAACTTTTGAGAAAAGTCTTGAAACTTGACATGGGGGTTCTTATACACATATAAGATGTTATGAAGCTCACTTGAAGTTTTGGAAGTCCATTTAGCCTGATTAAAGTCAAAACCCTAGTTTTGGATGCACTGCTTAGGAGGTGCATTGTCTGAGGGAATTGTCAACTCTTCTGACCAATTGTGAACTTTGTGAACCTTGTGAACCTTCAAGAAGCAACCTATGGACTTCATGAACCTCATGAAAGGTCTTGAAAGCACTGTGGGACTTGTGAACCTTGTGAACCTTCATAAAGTAGCTTATGGACTTTATGAACTTCATGAAAGGTTATGCAAGTTGTTGGAGAACTTGTGAACCTTGTGAACCTTCTTAGAACACAAAGTCTTGTATTGTGAGGGCAAATTTTGGGGTGCAACACCTAGCATTTCGCCTGAGATAACCAAGCGCCCTAAAATGTTTCCTGGAATCTAGCCTGAGGTAACTCAATCAATATACCAGAAAGAAAAACACGCGCCCTTGATGTCAGCTACCTAATGTCATGACACTCAGTATGACATCCAATACACTTTGTTCTAGCCAACCGAACTTATCCTACAGAACACTACACAAGCATGTCATGACATCAATCATGACATCTACACTTACATCAATGTTTTTACCATAAAATGCAGCCAATTAAAAACATCTACAAACTCCCCCTTTGGCAAATTTTTGGCTAAAACAATCTGTCACCAAATCAGAGAACATATGCAGCAGAAAAGCTCACAACACACATCTTAAGCATGCAGGATATCTACTAGCTAATACACCCACTCAACATACATGTTGTACTACCAAAACAGATTCAACTACACAACCAATCACACACACACACACACATACAGGCTGTTCTGGACTATGAATGTCCAGACATATACTATGACATCCTGAAATACACCTGTTCCACAACATAAAACACCACCTGCTAGTTCAGACTACAGATGTCACAACATCTGGTACAACATCCTATGATTCTCCCCCTTAAGGGATGCATAACAATCATGGCACACCTGCCAACCACAACATACCAGCAACTTGCAGAAACACACAATTCTACTAACACACACTCCTACCAATATCAGGAATACACACATTATGCACAAACCACACACAAACATATAACAACAATAGCCAAACACACACAGGATCATCATCCTGCTCACAACAAGGAGATCAACTCCAACACAGCTGTAGCACAACTCAGAGCAGCAGCAACATAACCTCAGTACACCTGCAAACTTGCTCAGTGCAAACATGCATAACAATAAATCTCATCTTCCACCTGTGAGGGACAGCAACTAAACACAACTAAGCCTGTAGCAACAAATCATCAAGCACACCTGCTGATGCACAAACATCAAACCCTGTTGTTTCTACTACTACTTCTCCCCCTTTTTAGCCATAAAATTAGATCATAACTAATGAATTAGCATTGATCACACATAGTTGGAAACACAAATTTAAAGGGTTATTACAATACAGCAACACAAAAACTGTTCACAAAAAAACATTCGTTCTGGAGCAATCAAACAAAGATCTCTAGTCATCAGACTCAGAGTCAGCATCATCATTATCTCCTTCTCCATCAGAGTCTTCCTCAGAACTGGCAGCAGCTTCTTTTGAGTCAGCTTCCTGGCCATCATCCTCCCCCAAACCATCATCATGCTTACCTCATTATTTTCAGTAAATTCAGTATCTCTATCTTGCTCAAGAGACCTGATCAACTTTTCCAGATTTTGCTTCCTTGTCTCCAACTCCTTGCATGTTTCTTTGAGCATGGCAATAAGCTTAGCTTTCCATATCTTTGAACTCTCCTTGGATGTTTCTGCATATGTCATGACAATGTCAGGAACATGAGTTCCTTGAAACAGCTTGTGGTGGAAAGACAAGGGACTTTCTCTTTTGCATGCAGAGTCATTCTCTTTAAGGATATTGGGATACTGATTCAAGATGATCCCACAGAGAAGTGATGGAAATGCAATGGGGCCTCTGACACTATAACTGTCTGCATGCTTCATGGTCTGATCAAAGATGTAGGTCCCATAATCAAATTTTGTTTTGGTCCCAACAACATAAATGAAATTTCCTAGGATAGTTGCAACAGTTGACTTATGATTTGTGGGCACCCAGTTGGCAGCACCAATCTTATGTAGCATGGCATACTTCACACTTAGTTTACTGGCAACCAGTTTCCCTTTTGAAGTCCAGCTTTTGACCTGGTTGGCAGTTATAACTTGATATACCTTGTTGTCAAAAGCATCTAGCTCAGGTTGAGCTTCATCAGATCTCCCCAGATAGTTATTGATGACAGTTGAGGAAAAAGTGACACATTTTCCTCTTACATACACTTTGCCAAACTCGTTTGATTTTCTATCAGCACATTCTTCTGATAGGTTCACTATGAACTCCTTAACAAATGTCTCATAGCATTGAGAAAACTGAGTGACAGTCCTCATTAAACCAGCATCATGGATAAGATTCATGACCTCCTTACTTTCAAGGGCATTCTGAGCCAGCTCTCTCTCCAATGCCAACCTCTTCTGATACACATATTTCCACCTGTTGACACTTGAGGGATAATGAAATGAGATATTGTCAATAGGAACATCAGGAACACTAGCAACAAGTTTGCTAGTGGTGAGTTTCTTCTTTGGTGGGATGTCAGTGACATCACATGCAACATCCAAGTCAAAGTCAGATTCAGTACTAGTTTGAGCCTTTCTCTTCTTTGGAACCACCTTGCTCCAAGCTTTGGTAGGGCCAACAAGAGTACTCTTTGTTACAACTTTCTTCTTAGGAGGACTCCGCACAGCTGCCTTCTTCCCTTTCCTAGTCATAAGCCTTTTGGCTATGCTAGGGTTGATCGTGGCTATCAGATCATTGTCTAAATAATCATCAAGGTTCACTATATCATCCTGATCCTTCTGGACATCATTATCATTATTGTTATCACCTTGCATATTAACATCATTACTTTCAGAAGTTTGACCCTTATCATCATCCTTTTGTGAGGTCGTTCCCAAGGTTTCAACATCTTGAGTAACATCAGCTTGTTGATCCAGATGAGGAATGGGTATCTCTGGCACATCATGTGGCTCATTCAATATCCTAGATACCAAATTAGCAATGGTGTTGTGGACATCCCTATAGCCTTCCTTATTGGTATCCTCAGAAGGGTGGAGGTTGAAGTGTGAGGGACCTAACCTATGACTAGTTCTTTAGGTCTTCTTGCATGCGAAGTCCGTGGTTTCTTCACACTCAGACCTTCAGGGATCACCATACGCAGGGGTGCCACCTCAAGAACCTGGTTAGGGTTGCAAGCACCAGAATCTAGATCAACGATGGTGGTCATTTTCTTGGTAGGGATAGATTTTGGTTGTTGAGACATTTTAAGATATTTTGTGTTGCGGTGAGAATCGTGATACCAAGCTATTGATTAACTTGAATCTTAATTCTTAAATTCACAATCGGACTTTAATTTATCCAAAAAGGAAAGCAAGGCTTAAAGCTAAGCAAAGAGAGATCTAAAGATTCGAGGGTTGGTTATGCCTATGGTAGGTATTTCACATCCTAAACATCTGTAGTACTCTACAGGAACCTCTTGTTAATATTTGTGTTTGCTAAAGTTTTCTTGCTAAAGGAAAAGTGCTAAGGGTAAAGATATAAAATATAAAGTATGTACAAAGTTTGCTCGCGAAGACATCGCATCTCGTGCCTACGTATCCTGACGGGAATGAAATCAGAGCAACCGTAGTTCCCCTAGTGGGGTAAGGAACTCTTGACTGTGGTCAAGGTTCCAAAGGGAAAGTAAATTTCTGCGGCGAGACACCTACATAGAGTGCGGCGACTCTAAACTAAGGTTAAGTTAGAAAAGAAGGGAATGTCCACGGCGGGATGACTAAATAGAGCACGGCGACTCTAAACCTAAGTTGAAAAGGTAAACAAGGGAAATGTCCACGACGAGACGACTAAATAGAGCACGGCGACTCTAAATCTAAGTTGTAAATGTTAACAGGAAGTTAGTTGTTAGTGAGGGAGAAAGAAAAGGTTGGCTCGCTAAGAAATCGCATCTTATGCCTACGTATTCTCAACGAGAAATCAGAGCGTTCGTAGTTCCCCTATCTAGGGGGGAGGAACTCTTGAATGTGGTCAAGGTTCCAAGGGGATGTAAGCATTCATAAGGAAGTACTTACATGGAGTGCGGCGACTCCTGAATCTAAGTTGAGATTATTATGGTAAAGAATGTCCATGGCGGGACGCTAAACATGAGTACGACGACTCAAATCCTAAAGTTAGGATAACGGGGAAAAGATGTCCACGGCGGGGCGCTAAATAGAGCACGGCGAATCAAATCCTAAGGTTAGGATAAAGGGATAAAGGGTGTCCACGGTGGGACGCTAAATAGGGCACGGCGACTCCAATTCTAAGGTTAGGATAAAAGGGTAAAGAATGTCCACGGCGGGACGCTAAATAGAGCACGACGACTCCAATCCTAAGGTTAGGATAAAAGGGTAAAGAATGTCCACGGAGGGATGCTAAATATAAAATGGTGACTCCAATCCTAAGGTTAGGATAAAGGGGTAAAGGTAAAGGATATCATATGTAAACCATCAATGTCACAACAATGTAAACAAAAGGTTCAAAACCTCATGGGGATAATCAAAAGTTTTTAAAGGTGAACCACCTAAATGTGTACAAGCAAAGTTGAAATTAAAACTTAAATGCCCAAGGAATCTAACAATCCATGTTCATAATCTCAAATTAAAAACTCAAAGAGAATGAAATCCAAATGTTTGAAATAAAGAAGGAAAGATAGGAAGGTGAAAACTCTAAAATGGGTTATAACTTCCTCATAATGCAAAGTGTTTCTAAAATAGGATTTTTATAATTCTTTAAATATTATATAGAAATATGTTACAACACAATAATTTTGCAAAAAGAACCACTTAAAAATGATTTAAAATGGAGAAGTTATGTGGTTTTTAAGTTTGTGAACAAAACATAAATATCTAAATGATAAAAAGAATAAAATGCACATGGTAAGACAATGAATCAAACAAATTTGATTATTTAAACATGTTAACAAACATGTATAAATAATACAAGATCAATATCACAAGAAAAATCAAGTTACAAGTTGAAAAAGTTTAAGAACATCATGGTAAAAACCCTAAAAACAGTCATGGTAGCATGTGAAATGCAAATGGAAAATTCACATTTATGAGTTTTAGGTTTACCTCTTGAAGAAAGATTAAACAATAAGAAAACCAGAGATCTTGAAAGCTCTTCCAAGATCTTCAAATGTTCCTAGGATGATGAATAGATGCTCCAAACAAACTCCAAGCAAGCTAGTGGACGAAATGCCTTGTAAATGAAGGAAAATCTCCAAAATCCAAAGATTTCAAAGACCAACTCACCAGAACCTTGTTACATGAATATGTAAGTGAT
The DNA here is from genome assembly GCA_963859935.3 of Lathyrus sativus. NCBI lineage: Eukaryota > Viridiplantae > Streptophyta > Magnoliopsida > Fabales > Fabaceae > Lathyrus > Lathyrus sativus. Next base: position 667,874,624 of record OZ012738.1, read on the forward strand.
TTGTATAGCTTCAATACATCATGTTTGATGTGTTTGAAGTGTTTCTTGAGTTGGAAGAAGTTTGGAAATGGTTTTGAAAGGTGTTTTGCAAAAGTAGATTTTGAGGGATTTTGGAAACTTAATGAAATTTTGCAAGAACTTGTGATTGTGTAAGGAATGAAGTTCTAGCTGGTTTCTAGCATGAAACTTGTGTGTTTATGATGTAGGAAATGATTTCTATTTATATCCAAAAGCCTTGGATCAAGGTATTGGTAAAAGTGAAGCAAATTGCCAATTTTAACCTTCCATCATGAAAATCTTTGAGTTTTCCAATGCAATCTTCATCTTTGTCTTTAAGCCACTCTACTAAGATATTCTACATGCCCCATAGATTTTTTTCATCATTATTGATAGGATAGGAGGTGACTTTTTGAATTAAAGTTGATGATTTGACAAGGGTAGCCACCTTTTTTCTCTTTCTTCACTATTCACTTTTGCAATTTGCATTAAATAATGATTTTCTTTGATCTTTGTGCCATTTTCGTGGGAATTGATGTACAAATGTTCATTATTAATATAAACATCATAAATGAGGCTTAATCTTTGATTAGCATCGATTTGGAGAGGTTTTGGAATCAAAAAACTCATGCTGACCTGGTTTTGCCTATGCGAGTTTTTGCCAACTTGTGGACCTCGGTTCTCTCTAACCAGGAAGAGTTATGGAACACACTTGTACTTTTTAGAAAGCCCCAATTAGGTAATACAATATTTATGTTTGTTTTATGAACTCATTCCTCTTGAAACTAGGTCAAAAACCCTTGTGTGGTTAAGGAGTCATGGCTTTGCCCTTTTCAAAACCTTAATTCCCCAACTTTCCGATTACTTCTCAATTCTTGATCAATTGGTCACAAAACTTCATGATTAGAAATTAAATGATGTTGGGAACATATTTGGCTTCAATTTTGGGTTAAAACCCTGTTGGTCAATGGGTTGACTTTTCAGTCAGACGAACCGAACGATCAAAAACCTCTGAATCGACTGTTGGTGTCGTGGGTCTTCTGAGACCTTGAAACTTATTTAGTGGACTTCCCTAATCCATATGAGCTTCATGGACCATAACTCCATCATTGGAACACCTTTAAATCAAAAGTCAAACCACAGTTGACTTTTTGTGATCAGAAACCCTAATCGGGGGTCCTGAACTGCACTGTTTTTAATCTTCGGGTGACAATCTCAAATTGGATTCATACTTGACCCAATGGAATATTACTGATAGTGTAGAGAATTTATTCATGGATAATCAATCCAAGGAATTGACTGATTAAACCGTCAAAACTTCTATTTCCGATTGTACGGAGCCCTGGTTCACTTGTATCTTAACAAAGAAAAACTTGAAATAGGTTATGGTTAGATAAACAAATGAATATGATCCTAAACTGATGATGAAGATCTAAGAGGTCAAAATTTGGGGTGCAACAATTTGGTCGTGAGAAAGCAGGTTTTTTGTGGTTGTTGAAGAAGGTATGGAAGATGAAGAATTGGTATGGGCACCAGATGAAGCAAGCGTATAGTGTGTAGGGGCTAGTGGGGTATGATTTCGAAAGAGGAGGGAACTCAATATTTTGACCAATCAGTAAATGATTAATTTTCAAAATACAATTCCCAATTATCATTAATTGCTATAATTCCTTATAAAGACACATTCCCAACTTGCTTCTTAAATTTTCAATTTGAGTAGTCTCGAGATCTCTTGTAAAAATGTTATCACTTTGTAGGTCAGAGTTCTCAAACTCCACACGATCTTCTCTAGAGTGATGTCTGTTATCACTATATATGGCTCTATTAAGCTGAATTGGGTTCATATTGATGGCACTAAGATTGTCACAATACAATGTCATGACATCCCGAGTGACATTGCTCCCTTTATGTTGGTTATCTTTCATGGACTCCATCAACTTCCAGTATAACAGATCTAGATTTTTATGATGTCCATTCTTTGGATGTGCTATCTTGGCTTGCCTACCAACCTGACATTTACCACAAGTTGTTCTTTCATTTGGGGTTGACTTTGGAGTTCTTCTTACTGCTTCCTTGGATATGGTCCTTTTTACCCCTTGAATATGTCTCCCCCTTTTTTGCCACAGTTGATCCTCCTTTTCTTCTTTGGTTATGGTACAGACATTGAAGTTACTTTTAGGCTCCCATAAATAACAATTATTCTTAGCTCTAGATCCCCTCATGACTTCCTCATCTTCTCTATTGGTGACAACACATTCACCCTTTGTGAATTTGACAATGAGTCCTTGGTCACAGAGCTGACTGATACTAATAAGATTTACAGTCAGTCCTTTAACCAACATGACATTATCCAGTTCTGGAACACCAGGACATCCTAGTTTTCCAATACCTTTGATTTCTCCTCTAGCCCCATCACCAAAGGTTACATGACTCGTGGAATGAGGTTTAATGTCCACAAAGAGGTTCTTTATTCCAGTCATATGTTCAGAACATCCACTATTAAAATACCATTCTTCTTTGGTTGGCACCTTTAGAGAGGTATGAGCTACTAGAGCAACCTCCTTGGCAACCCATTGTTGTTTCTTGATAGGAGCATCCTTTTTGGGTTTGACTTGATAAGGGTGGCTATGAAATCCATGTAACCTGAAGCAGAAAGGTTTTATGTGTCCAAATCTTCCACAATAGTGACACCTCCACCTTTGAAACTTTCTCTTGGTTTGGTTCATGCTTCTGTTCCTCTGATGTTGAGACATTGGTCGTGACATCCGATTTGACCTATGATTTTCAGGCTTTGTCCTCCTGAATCCCAAGATGGTTCCTTGTTCACCAATAAATCCTAGTCCATACATGTCTCCTGCTTTCTGACCACTTTGTAGAATTTCTTCTAGAGTGTCAGTCCCCTTGTTTAACATCCTGATTGATTTTGACATATGCTCAAGTTTAGAATTCAACAAACTACCTCACTGTTGAGTGAGTCTATTGTTGCCAGATGCTCCTTCTTCTCAGCCTCCAACTCCTTTATAATTTTCTTTTGCTTCTCCCCTTGTTGACACACTTCTACACTTCTGATACACAGCTATTTATATGAAGCTGCAAGCTCATCAAAAGTCAGGTCATCTTCACTAGAATCATCATCAGATACACATACACTAGTTAGTACAGTGACATGTTTTGCAGATTCTTCTTCTGATCCACTCTCAGAATCTCCATCTGACCAAGTGACATTTAGACCTTTCTTTTGCTTCTTGAGGTAAGTTGGACATTAAGCTCTAATGTGACCATATCCTTCACATTCATGGCACTGAATTCCTTTGCCTGGGTTAGCCTTCTCTTTATATTTACCTCTTCTGCTGATGTCAGAGGGAACGTTCTTGACATTAGGTCTAGTCTTCTGATCTATTCTTTTAACCAATTTGTTAAATTGTCTTCCAAGCATAGCTATAGCTTCTGATAGATTCTCCTCACTTCCACCATTGTCTTCATCTGAGTCCTCTGCAGTATTTGATATAAAAGCTATGTTTTTGGTCTTCTTCTCAACATGATCACACATTCCAATCTCAAAGGTTTGGAGAGAACCAATTAGTTCATCCACCTTCATGTTGCTTATATCTTGAGCCTCTTCAATAGCAGTAACCTTCATGGGAAATCTCTTGGGCAGTGATCTGAGTATCTTCCTTGCAAGCTTCTCTTCAGACATTTTTTCTCCTAATGCTCCTGAAGTATTGGCAATCTCCAGAATATTCATGTAGAATTCATGAATAGTCTCATCCTCATTCATTCTCAGATTTTTAAACTTAGTGGTCAGCATCTGTAATCTTGACATCTTGACCTTAGAGGTACCTTCATGAGTTGTTTTGAGAGTATCCCAAACCTCTTTGGCCAGTTCACAGTGATACACAAGTCTGGAAATATTCTTATCTATTCCATTGAATAAAGCATTCAAGGCCTTAGAATTACCAAGAGCCAAGGCTTCTTGCTCTTTGCTCCATTCTTCTTCAGGGATTAACACAGTTGATCCATCTTTATCAGTCTTCACTGGATGTTCCCATCCTGAGTTAGCTGCTCTCCAGGCCTTCCTATCCATATACTTCAAGAAAGATATCATACGAGGTTTCCAGTAGTCATAGTTAGAACCATCTAGAATAGGTGGTCTATTTGTGAATCCTATATCCTTGTCCATAGTACCAGAATTTATCTTCCCTAGATCTCACCCAGAAAATAACAGGCAGGGTGCCTGCTCTGATGCCAATTGAAATTCTAGTAATAGACAGTCGATGTTATAACGGATGTTATGACATCTACCACTGAACAGACTATAGAACTTAACAGTAAACACTTAAGGAAAGCAATAAATAACACAGGGAATTGTTGACCCAGTTCGGTGCAAATCTCACCTACTCTGGGGGCTACCAAGCCAGGGAGGAAATCCACTATAAGCAGTGTTAATTCAGAGCCAAACAACCAGTTTGCACTATTCACTTAAGACCTACCCAATGCAACTTCAGCCTAGCACTAGACCTGAGTACAAACTCACTCCCCCTCAGTCACAGCAGTGATATCAGCCAATTAAGGTTACAGATAAAAAGAAGACACACTTCAAACAAATCTTGATCTTGCTTCACAGCTTCAATCAAGAGACACAACACTCGTGCTTAAAAGCTTAGAGTGACACAATTAACATACAGCTCAAACACACTAGTCCAATGCAATCATACAACAGATAATTGCTTGGCTCACAAGTAATCGTAAGACACAAAACACACGTGAAGAACAACCAGAATTCTTCACTCCCAAACAGCTCACAAAACACTCTGTAAAATCTCTAAGTCTTCGTGCTTGAATCAGGATTGCCACTTTTGTATTTATAGGTGTAGCACCCCAAAATTTTCCCTTTTGTTTTAACCTTAACTGACTTTTGTTTCTCTGGATTTTGCATTTATGCATATCATAGCATTTGTTCTCGAGGCATAGGATCAAGGCATTTCTGTGGCTCAGGGTTCTCTTTCGGTGCAAGAATTTGAACAGCGAGCATCAGAGGCTCTAGCATTTATTTTTCCCGGCGATCGAGCGGTCGATTTTATTTTTACTTTGCAGGATAATTTATAGCTCAGGAGGAAACAATCAAGATATCTCAAGCATTCTCACGGTTATAATATTCAAAAGCAAGTTTCAAAGGTTTAATAGAGCTCAGAACGGAAAAAAACGGACAAATGTGCACTTTACCCTCCAAAAGGCGCCAAAATTCAAAATTTTAAGGTGTTAACCGATTAACCAGGGCAAAATCAGGACAGATTTGAATTTTCAAAGGTGTTAACCGATTAACCAAATGGTTAACCGATTAACCAAGGCAATTTTTGCCTCTGCACGTGAATTTTCAAAGGCAGGCACTTTGGGGTCCATTTTGATCACTTGTGAAGTTGATTTTACACCAGAGGAAGGATCTAGAACCACTTTGAATTTGGATTAGTTTTCAAATTAACTCAAATTCCCTCCAATTTCCCATTCCTAATCCCATTCCAATTTTCACAAACCACACTCCAAACCACCATTCTACTCCTAACCAAGAGCATATTTAAATGATTTGCTCCAAACCTCACACACACAATCCTCATAATTCCATTTCATTTTCAGAATTCACTCTCATTCTCTCAATTTTTCTCTCAACTTTTCCATCTCTCAAACTCCACTAAAGCTCTTCTCACATTGAATTCTTTGATTCTACATTGGAATCATTGAATTCTAGAGATAAAACCTTCATCCTTATCATCTCCAATTCTCCATTCAAATTTTGTGCTATTGTGGATCCGAATTTTGAAGTTGATCTAGAGGAGCTTATTTGGATAATTCTTGCTTAATTTTGGTGGATCTTCAATTCTACTACAAGTAATCACTTGGATCTTGAAGGATTTTCGGATTTCTTGCTTGGATCTGCTCAATTGAAGTTGAATCAACAATTACCAAAGCAAATCTCCGCTTTGTAGATTGGAATTCTAGATTCGTTGCTATTTTGAGCTTATTTTGCATATTCAATGTGGATCTTCATTTTTTATTGACTTTTGGTTGATATGATCCATGTGATTTGAGATCTTGATGTTTGAACATGTTTACATGTTGATTGGATCGCTGTTTTCTGGTTTAAATTCGTGCATAAGTGATTATACAATCATCTGGATTATTGAAGAAGTGATTAATTGCTAAAAAATGCTTTTGAGCTGCTGTTTTCTGCTTCTGGTATAGTGTTAATCGGTTAACCAGTTGCAGTGCAAACTGGTTAATCGATTAACCAGTGCGAATTTTCAAATTTTCAAACATTTTCAACTGGTTAATCAGTTAACCATATGTGTTAACCGATTAACACTGTACCAGAATGTCATATTTGCTGTTTTTCAAGCTTGTTTTGGTGCTATCTCATTTTGAATCTTCATGGATTGATATGATGCATTTGGAGTGAGATGTTTTGGATATGTGTTGTTGTCCTTGATTGTTTAATCATGATTTCTTCGACACGTGTGTTCGGTTTCCACTTGAATGCATGCTTATGGATGTGGTTCAAAGTGATGATCATTTGCATTGTTTCCTTTGCTTGCATTGCTTGGTTGAGATATGCTTGTAGTGGATGCTGCCCCACACTTTTTCCTCCAACTTTTCTTTTGCGTTTGCATTTCATGTTTGCATATCTTTCATTTCTTTATACTCATGATTGAATTGCTTTGCATTTTCTTGGTCCTTTGCCATGATCCCTAGTCCCTTTGGGAGTAGGGGATACATTAGGTGTTCAATCTAAGCATGCTAACATTAGGGTAGATTCTCCTTTCAATTCCAACTTTAGGTCCATTTTGCATGACAACGTTAGGGTCGAGTTTCCCTTAGACCTTCTGTGCGTCTCTCTTCTCATCTCAAAATGCATTCTAACTCATTTAATAAATACGATGAACGTTGTACGCTACGAGCCTTAAGCACATGGGAAATGATAAGTGAGGGGTCTCCTCTCACTTGTCTAGAGTGTTTAGTGTACGTCCCATTTGGGGGCGATATGTGACACATTCGTTCCTATGTCATAGTCTTTAGTGCAACGTGAATCACAAATCAATCAATTTACTTCACTAAAAAACACAAACAAAAACATCAAACTTTTTATCCTTCGGGATTAATTGGAAACTATTTTCAGCAAGAGTGTTGTTAAGCTTTGGTTCTACCGCAAACAGACATCGTCTCTAACTGTTGGAACAAAGGTTTAACCCTACTCAATTAAAACACTTAATTAACCTGTGGTTTCGTGTTAGCCCGAACTATGTTTTCTCTGATTTCTCGTACCAGGCGAGGATACGTAGGCACAAGACGGCGATGTCTTGGCGAGCAACCTTCCCCCACCTTCACCCTTAGTTTTCCGAACTACATTGACTCTGACTTTCCCATTGCATGAGGGAATACGTAGGCATAGAGCGGTGATGCTCTATCGAGTCTTTTTTCTTTTCTTTTGTCCTGTGAGCCTATAGCTTAGATAGATTAACACACCCTTTGATTAGACAACAAGCATGGATCCCGTTGAGTACAACGGACGTGAGGGGTGCTAATACCTTCCCCTTGCATAACCGACTCCCAAACCCAAGATTTGGTTGCGATGACCTTGTCTTTTCCCTTTTCGTCAGGTTTTCTTCGATCGTTTCCTTTCCCAATCTTTGGGATAAATAACGACCGGTGGCAACTCTTCTGTTTTTCCGCCGGGTGTTTTCGCACTTGCAACAATAGGTAGTGTCAGTTCCTTGGGCCTCAGTGCAGCAATTAGGTTTAAACAAGTCAAACCTCTTTTCATAAAGCTGCGCACTTACAATTAGGTCATAGGCATTTTATGTTATCCTCAACACTGCCTAGCATTTTGCCTGAGATAACCAAGCGCCCTAAAATGTTTCCTGGAATCTAGCATGAGCTAACTCAATCAATATACCAGAAAGACAAACACACGCCCTTGATGTCATGACATTCAGTATGACATCCAATACACTTTGTTCTAGCCAACCAAACTTACCCTGCAGAACACTATACAAGCATGTCATGACATTAATCATGACATCTACACTCACAACAATGTTTTACCATAAAAAGCAGCCAATCAAAAACATCTACACAAGGGAAGGGGTAAAGAAAGAATAACCTATAAATATGCAATGTGAAAAATGCAATAAGAGATCTAAGGTTTGAGGGTTGGTTATACAAAGGGAAAGTACTAGCACCATAAGTATCTATAGTATCCTATAAGAACCTCTTAAAATATTTGTGTTATTTGCTTAAGTTATTTTCTATTGATTGAGAGAGTTGATGGTTTTGAGTGAATGATGGGAGTGGGAAATATTTTGTTGTTTTTGTAAAGTATATGAATAAAAGGGAGTGAAAATAAAAAGGTTTGCTCGCTAGGATCTCACAATCCTATGCCTACATATCCTTAGAGGAAGTCAGAGCATTTTGTAGTTCGGGGAACTATGGGTAAAATCAATATTTGTTGGGTTTTTAGGAGAAAAATAAGTTGTCATCTTAAGAGGGACTGCTCAACTATACCACCACAAACATAGAAATATAAGAGGATCTTTGCATAATAAATGAAGGACTTCAACTTGGATATAGAATCAACAACTATACCACTTATATCACTTAAATAGTACCATAATAAGAGAGAGATATCAACTTGGATATATAATTGACAAGTAGTCCACTTACATCACTTAAATGAGAGAGTGTTTCAAAAGATTGATTTATATTGTGGTGATATAAGAGATATCTCTTCTATAGAAATGACTCATGTCTAATATTTTGCGGAAAAGTTTTAAGTTTGAAGCCAAATATGGCTAGGGTTTGATTGAAGTTAAATTTTGAGGGAAATCCTAATTTTTGAACTAAGTCTAAACAAAGGGTGAGGGGAATGCAATAACTTATATGTATACTTATGACATGAAGTCAACAAATATCCTTTCTCTTGGATCTGCTACAATTGAAGTGTAATAGTCTAAGATTAATCAGTTTAAATGCTAAGAGAAAAATCACATAGCAACATGATTCTATTATATTCGGGTTTTGGGTATGATGAACCTAAACACTAATGTCAAGAGGAACTTAACAGATAAAATTTATCAAGTGTACAACAAGTATAACATTAAGAATGAAATGAATATACAAGTATGATTAAGCATGGTATCAAGACATGTATAACATGCAAAGCATAAGACAAATAGACATGTTTGACATTGTGTAAGTTTATGAATGAAATACTTGAATATGTGAGCAAAGATTTAATCAATTTGAAACATCACAAACAAGTTTAAGCAAGTACATGAATCATGGATCAGATGAACATGGTAAGGAAAAAGCAAAACCCTAAAGAGAGTTTATGAAGGAAATACTTGATCATGTAAAGAAAATTCACATATTAATCAAGGTAAGCACATGAAAAAGATAATTTAACATGGTTGAATCAAGGTTTAAAGGAACCAAACTCAAGTGAAAGTCCTAGTCATTGTTGCACCCTAAAATTTTCCCACCAGTTTTCCGACTTTGACTGGTTTTTGCTTCGTTTTCATCTGCATATCATTTAGGTTGCATTTTGCCCGTGTTATCAGTCGGATTGAGTTTATCAGGATTTTAGCCGCTTTGCTCGCGTTTCAGGCGATTCAAATCAATTCAAACGATAAGTTCAGTGTTGAAGTCGAGCGAAAGTCGCTCCCCTCATGATGATTCAATTCGTGCTGATAATTTGGCGCATTTCGGTGCTCACCCATTTTTCCATGGCATTTTGTATTTTCATTGTTATTTTTGTTTTATTTTTAGTTATTTAGAAAGTTTTTAAATAGGTTTTTAATTTTTATTAGAAATAGGTCTTATTAATTTTAGGATAGAAATTAGTTTTTATTATCAGCATAGAACTTTCTTATTTAAATAGATTTTAATATTTATAGTTTTTTAAAAATAGATTATTATTTGGCTTTATTTAGAATTTGGAATAGTTTAATAGTTTTTTTAGAAATCAGATTTATTTTTATTATTTAATTAATTTAGGATTAATTTGAGTTTATTATTAATAGTTAGATTTTTGTTTAGTTTATATTAACTGAGTGATTAGATTAGATGTTAATTAGTTATAAGTTTAGAATTTATTTCTTTAGTTAAGTCAATTTTAATTAATCATCAGCTTTTGTTCATTAGCATTGATCATTTAATCAGCAAAACAAAGTCAAGTGCCACATGTCCATTTTCTACTATTTAATGCACTATTCAAACCCGGTTCAAACATCAACACCTTCCTCAAAATCAACTTCAATCACCCACTAAAACTCAACTCAAACCTCTATTAAACCTTCAAACAACCCTCACTTCCACCATTTAAACCTACCTCGCGCGACCCATTTCAAACGAACCACCAACCTTCAAATTGAAACCCATTAACATAAACCCAAATTCCCTTCGACAAAAATACTCCTTCAATCTTCTCCTTACCCACTCGAAACCCATAACTCAGAAACATGCTTCACAAACTTCACATAAATCACAACCTCCATCAAAACCCGGAATCAACCATAAAACTCCATAAATCAGAGCCAGACGAGTTATAGAGAAATGAAAGCAAGAAATGAGCATGGAGAGTTTGAGTTAAGCAGACGGAGAGTGCTTTAGAGAAGAAGGCGAATTTGAGACTGAGAGGAAGAGGAGTTTGAACGGAATCGAGGAAGAAGGGGTTTTTCTTTTTTATTTTTGCTTTTTACTTGTTGGTTTGGGCTTTCAGCCCAATCGTGTTATCTTGGTGGCACCCCCCCAGATTTCATACCCTCCGTTTGTTTTTGTTTCTGGACTGTTGGGCTTCATGCCCATAATCCGTGATTCCCCCATCTGTTCTATCCGCACCCCCTGTTTGGCTGTACAAACCCCCCTTCCTGTTTTTATATTATTATTATTGTTTTATTTGAGATTTTGTAAATATTTTTTAAAAACAGTTTTTCAGATTGTAAATAAGTTATATATTTTATATATTAGTTTTATATTTCATATTTCTAACTTTTTCTTTAGAGTTATATATATATATATATATATATATATATATATATATATATATATATATATATATATATATATATATATATATATATATATATATATATATATATATATATATATATATATATATATATATATATATATATATATATATATATATATATATATATATATATATATATATATATATATATATATATATATATATATATATATATATATATATATATATATATATATATATATATATATATATATATATATATATATATATATATATATATATATATATATATATATAATATTTTTCTTAGATAGTTTTTATTTTATATTATGATTTTAGAATTTCAATTTATATTAACTTTTTAGAAGTTAAGTTCCATTTCTCTTTTGTTATTGGGCTTTTTATCCCATTCTCATATGTTTTGGTCGATGACGAGACCTCCGTAATCCATTACCAGTTAAATTATTGATGAATAATGTTGGATCCGAGACCACCTCCTTTCTCTCCTCATTTTCTTCTTCTTTTCGATTTTATTTTGACTTTCTTGGATCGATGAAGTCTTGTATCCGTAAGACGAGATCCCACTATTTTTGGTCCGTGCGACACGATTCAATTGGAGAATGATCCTCAATATCATTTCTCTATCTTGTCCATAGCACGAATATTAATACGTGACCTCCTATAGTTTTACTTCCCTTATAAGTCGAGCTATGACGGTTTAGCCTCACATTGGTCCCGATTCGGTTCATCGTAATCAAGGATCAAAGAGGAGAAGCTTGGAAAGGAAGCTTGCACGCAATGTAAAGGGTCAACGGAACCACTCCGTTCGGTAACATTGTTTTAATTCCATCTTTTAATTAATCGCCGAGTGTTGTGAGCCGTTGGCGATAGATACATGGGAAATGATGAGTGAGAGGCCTCCTCTCACTTCGTCTAGAGTGTTTAGCGTATGTCTTTTGGACGATATGCGACGCATTCGCTCCTACGTCTTAGGTTTTAGCGTGTGTGTCCCGATCCGTTTCCCTTCTCTCGCATCCTTGCGATTGAGACCCCTTTTCTCTTGCCCCCGTGCAATCGAGATGAACTTGTTATCCAGAACCTCTTCTCTCGCCCCCGTGTGATCAAGAATCCCTTTTCTCTCGCCCCTGTGTGATCGAGATCGTTTTCATGTAGTTAGCTGAACTACAGTTGCTCTGATTTCTCATACCAGATGAGAATATGTAGGCACAAGACGCGATGTCTTGGTGAGCACACTAACAAGTAACTTCTCTTTTCTCTCGCACTCGTGCAATAGAGACCTTCCCGTTAGCCACTAATCACCCCTTCTCTTACCCCCGTGCAATCGAGACCAGCCTGTTATCCAGAACCTTTTCTCTCGCACCCGTGCGATCGAGATCTTGTCCCGTAGTTAGCCTGAACTACGTTTTGCTCTGATTTCTCATATCATATGAGAATACATAGGCACAAGACGTGATATCTTGGCGAGCAATCCCCCCATAGTTTCCCGAACTACGTTGACTCTGGCTTTCCCATTGCACGAGGGAATACGTAGGCATAGGGCGGCGATGTCCTATCGAGTCATTTCTTTCCATTTAGCAGCAGCCATAGATAGTTTGTTTTTCACCCATAGACTAGACAACAAGTGTGGATCCCATTGAGTACAACGTACGTGAGGGGTGTTTATATCTTCCCCTTGCGTAACTGACTCTCAAACCTAAGATTTGGTTGCGATGACCTGTCTTCTCCCTTTTTCGTAGGTTTTCTCTGATCGTTTATTTTCCCTTCTTTGGAATAAATAACGAACGGCGGCGACTCTTCCGTCCTTGTCGGCCCCTCTTTCGCAGTGATGCGACAGCTGGCGACTCTGCTGGAGACTTTTCCCATCCCCTATGTGAGTCAATCCTAGCGCTTGTTTGCTTGTCTTTGGGTGTGTATATTTGTGTGTTGTATTTTGCATATTGTTGTATTTACATTTTCCGCACTTTATTATTATACTATTGTTGTTGTACTGTTGGGTGGTTGTTCCTTTGAGAGATAAGCCAAAACCCATGCTTAAGGATACACATAGCATTAGAGTGAAGAGTAGTGAGGACCTGTATGCTAGGCATGCACTAGTCCTTATTAAATTTGCGTTCAGACGAGGTTTCCTTTTGAAGACATCTTATCCCGTATATTGGTCGGGAGGGGGTGTTGGATCAGGAAACTGTCGACTCTGGAGACCGATCATTTGGAAGTCAGCTAAGTGAGGCCGCTTCATTAGACTATGATGCCAAACCAGAAATGATGAACATATCATCGTTTCTTGAAAGTCTATGACACTGAAGACCGGATAGGATGTCGAACCTTATCAGAGATTAGGTCCATACCTATGAGAGGGATTGGGTTATGCAGGAAATTTGACCTCCAACCTACTCGGTATTTTGGTTTTCTCTTCAGAGCAAACTTTTGATCTTATCCAGTCAGCAGTACGACAGTTGTTCAAAGCTTTGTAGGATCTTTGATCCCTTGTTTGTTGCATTCGCATCTTGCATTCCATTTGCATAGCAAGTGCTCGGGGCTGGGTTTGGTGGTCCTGATCAAGTTTTTCATCTTCTCAGACTTTAGCTTTTCAAGGAAGGACAGAAGTGACTATGGAGCAGATTCAAGCTGAGTTGAAGGAAGTCCGAAGCCAGATGGGATAGTTCATGGTGGACATGCAAGCTTTGTGGCAGGATTAGATAATGCTTAGGGAGGAAGTTCATCAATTAAAGACTCAGATGGGCCTGATCACAAAAGTCTTAAGAAATGTGTTGAGAAAAGAAGGCGATTATGTGCCTGAAGTTATTCCACCCTTACCTGTGGAGTCTCTCCCAAAGTGTGATGTGCCTCAAGGATCTTCTGCACAACCTGAGGTTCCGGAATCTCCCCGTCAGCAGCTACCTCCTGTTCCCCAAGGCAATCCTAGGATTAGGAGGTATGGTCAAAGGACGAAATAGCTCGACAGAATCTTCGATCAGATCCCTATGACTTATGCTCAGTTGTTGCAACTCTTCCTTCAACTTCGATTGGTTGAACTTCAGAATCTGTCTCCATTGACTGGTAAGCCACCACCAGACTATGATGAGAGTGCTCACTGTGATTTCCATTCTGGGGCACCGGGGCATAACGTGGAGAGCTGCAAAGCTTTTAAGCATAACGTTTATGACTTAATCGATTCAAAAGCATTTGAGTTCGCGCCGAGCGGTGGTCTTATTCCAATTACTGCAAAAGAGATGGATATTCTTGAAGCTGCATCGGGTCAGGAGTGTATCTTACAATCTATGACTTCAGAATCTCCATGCCCACAGCTATTGCCTGTTCCTGGGCCAAGTCTGAGAACAAAAGTGCTTGAGTGTAAGGAACGTCCTAATCAGCGCCAACAACCTCCTGTTGCTCGACAACGACACAATCAGCGCCAAAATAAAAAGATGTTTCACAACAATGCTTCTCGTCACTTGGTTCCTATGACGTACAGTCGGCTTCTGCCACATTTGATTCAACACTCATTGGTGGAGCCCAAGACTCTCAAGCCGGTGCCAGAGCCATACCCTCTTGGGTATGATCCCAATGCGCAATATGGATATCATGGAGGATCTGTAGGACATTCAACTAAAGATTGCAGACCCCTTCGAGCAAAAGTGCAACAATTGATTGACGAAAAGTGCATATCCTTTTCGGAAGGAAAGTTGGTGGTGCACGTCAACCCCTCAGCTATTTAAGTTTGAAGACTTCAAGAATTGTCTCCTCAGTCATGACATTTTTAATTTCTGCACTGCATTATCGTTTGTGTTTTTCATTGTTTGTTAATGCTTTGTTTGCATGTAAGACTTGTTAGTCTTTGAATGATGATCATAATGCAATGAGTATGTTTCTCTTGAAGTAATCCATTCGTGTTCACTCATATATATTTCTTTGCAGTGCAATACCAACTTTCTTGCTTGAACTCCTTGAGGGAGGATGATGAAGCGAAAACGCAAACTTTCTGGTTGTATGCTTTTGGATAAAACCCTGCTGATGATATACAGGCATTGCTTCAAATCCCTAAACACCGGAGATATAAGGATGATATTCCCTTGTCAACCCCTTTGAGCCTAGTAGTAGGAGTTTCTTTCTGAAAATGAAAAAACCTTAACCTTAACCTGGGGCAGGGTAGGTGTTAGTTAAGTTGACCGAGCGTCCAATTTACAAGGAGTGTTCCCGTTCGAGGATCAATCACACCTGTAGAGGTCGTACCTGTAGGATCCTTTCAACAAGTCAGACAAGCCGGTGTCACACGATTTATTCCAAAAAAAGAGAGAGAAAAGAAGAAGAAAAAGAGCCTGTTAAGTCGATAACTTGAAAACAAGTGACTTAGGTAAAAATTAGGGCATCCCGCTGGACTTCGAAATCAAAAGATATACTCAAAAGAGTCAGTCCAGGCAAAAATAGGGAATTGAAAAAAATGATGATGAAAAGCAAGTCGTGTGACTCCAGGCATCAAAGATGAAAAGCGAGTGACTGCCACTCCGAAAACTTGTGGTTTCCTGGATCATCATTCCTGTCATCCAACCTTTGAGAGGTGAGCATTGGTGTCGAATTAGCTGAACATAGGATTGAAGAACATCAAGGAGAGTGGGTGGGTTAAAACAAACTTTGAGCCTTGTATCCTTTCTTTCAAACCGTGAACCTAACCACGTTACAACCTTCAAAGTCCTAATTGATGCAGGGTTTATTTTGAGGGCGTACTTCAACTAGATAGCATTCCTAACTCCCACGAGTTATGCTAAAAGACTTTGTTGGTATTGCACGTGCATGGTTTCATTCCAAAAATCAGTATTGCATTATAACTAGTGACTTGCTCACCAAGTGTGGCGATTGTCGCACCCTAATTTTTGACCTTAAGATTCTGCCTCATTGTTTTTCTTACATTTTATCTCTACGCTTTTGTGTGTGTTCATCACCAATAACCAGTTTGTGCAGGTGCAGTAATTCCAAATATGGACTCTCACATTCAAGCATTTCAGGACGTGAGTAATAGATCCTGACTTAAAAGAGGGCCTCGAGACTTTCAACCGATCCTTTTTCTTCAAAATTTCTTAAAAGCTTCAGGGTATTATGGGGCTTCTCAAAGCTTGTTTCTCGGAAGAGATTCATGATTATCTTGTTAGTTAGTTCGAGAGTACCATGCGTGAAAATGATAAGGTTCGGACAAAATTTGGAATCAAGGAGTCCTTAAAATAGGATTCGAGGATCATGTCCTTTACAAACAAATTGATTCACTATTTTCTCCCACGAATGTTTGAAGTCGAGGCCTGGTTCATTTGGGTTACAATATAAACGTAAAATCCATTGCAGACTTCAGGTGGTATTTGAAATCTAATCAAGCGCCATGTTTCTCATCTCTAAGTTCGTACAAGGATACATGAATTATTCAAATTCCAAAATGGGGAATTCATTGTTTCAAACTAGAGAGATTAAGGTTGCTCAGATTGCGGGTTAAAACACCAATAACACTAGTTAAGATTTATTCAAAACCAAAAGAGTTTGGATTATTCAAAACTGAAGTGAAAGAGTCGGCATGGAAGTTACAAAAAACTCACTTGACATTTTACACTAAGGCATTTTGATACAAAGTTTAAGTGATTACATGTAAACTACCAGCAGGGGTTCAAATTACAAGCCAAGATTAATTTAGAAATGCAAGCGTACAAGGCTAATACAATAAACAATTTAACTCAAGAAAGTCAAAAGTCACAGCTTGAGCTACAAACACTTTCCCACCTCACGAATTAATTCTCTTCTCCTTGTTCTCAATATTACACCATTAGATTAAATAATTCCTAAGACATGGCAATATCACTGTTCGCCGCTTCACACTAAAATAGGGCAACATTTCAGATCTCTTTGACTTAACAATTTAGAGCTGCATAAGGTTACTACGTCGTGTTACTCAACTACAGGTGACAATCAGATAACCATCGTTGACGAAATCCGCAATAGCTTTAAAACTCCTCTGCAACTTGGCATGTTCAATCAGGAAGATAAGTTCACACAACAACCAACATCATTAGAGACAGTTGTTACCCACAGTTGTTGCTTCAAACATCCCGGTTACCCTATCGTCGCGACATGTTCCAGCTTCCGAAAACTGTGTGGGTCAAGGTTCCATCAAGAGAACAACCTGTCAAGCAAGCAGAAATCCAAGTTAGCAGCACCTACAAAACGCATCAGAATGCCGTAAGAAAATTAATTCAAGGAGAAACCCATGGTAATCTCTCGGCTATACCATGATACACCAAGCCCAGAGGCATTCGGAGAGCCCATCACTTGACCGCACAAACGCTGCCATGAGGTTGTCAGCCGCTAGTATTATTCACCTGCAATATGACATAACAATAATCTGGAACAACTAGCATCATTAGATGGAAAGCTAAGACACGTTACACCCTGTTCTAAAGAGCTTAAACAAATATTTATATAAATCTTCAAGACATCATACATATTGGATGGTTGCTTATTTCATGATTCATTGGTTAGGACCGGCTTGGTTTGCATCGCCTAAGCCTGCAGCAGAAACACCCATTAAGCCTCAACAAGATAACCTTGTATAAATCATGAGGAAAATAACAGATTTCTGTTTAAGAGATATCAAGGTTCATACCATGACATACCGAGACGGAAGTAGAAATATTTGAAAGCGCAAACAAGAATCGGCAAAAGATTTGATGACAGTGTCCAAGTGAGCTTCCAAAGGTGAGTTGAACCACATATTTACAAAGATAACAAACCAGGATTCATCTAACCAATTATGGAGCATCAACCTCCTCTTGCAATATTCAATCTGAAATGATTGATTCAACAAAGGTTGCATAGATGAATTCAAACCGCCATTAGAAGCAAAAATTACTTGAAGTGCAACCAATTGCATCTCAACCGAATCCATAAGCAACATCTCAGCTGAGCTTTACTGGCGTATACTCAGTGTGGCATGTTACTTCATGACTTCCCAGATATCCCTGCTGCGTGAGGTGCTTACATCCTGCAGCAATTGCCGGCACCTGAACAAATGAAAATCTACATTAACATACAACATTTAGGTAGTCCAAGCCATAGCATTTACACTTAGACCACATTTTGACGAAGAATATACCATCCTCTAAGGAAATACCGTAAAACGATGACCAACGTGCTCAAACATTGTCATCATCATCATCCGAGACAACCCAGCACAACATTGTTTTGGCATATCACGACATCAAGGGTATTACGAACATAAATAAACCATCACGAGTTATTTCCCTGCAAAATTTTGAGTGGAATATTAAATAGGTGAATGTGTTTGTTACCCAGAATACTTCAACGTATTCAGCAAATCAATGCAGCCTCTTTTATACTCTACGGGATGCCAGTTTCGCCGTGAAAAGAAGTTCATACCTCATGAGGGCTTCTCCCGTTTGGCAATCCATTGAAGGACTCTTTCTGCGGTAACTACACTCCAGTGACAGTTTTTCCCTGAAAAAAATCAAAGTGCCAAATGAAAGGCTCAGTCTGCGATACAATATCAGAATTGTTTGAATTTTGAGACGATCGAAGGTGGCCCCTGCATTCAATTCACCACTCGCATTTTGTTCCTACAGAATCAATCGATTCAATTAGTTTCCAAACAGGATAAAAATGTTCGACTGAAATGGAAAGGTCTTCATCACACAATCATGGAAATCGTATTCAAGACAGCCACAATTTTATTTCTAAAACAACATTTGACATCAATATTGCACATTCAATCACGGTTTTAATCTCATCAAACCAATTTAACATGTCCATAATTGAATTGGAAACCTCATCAATAACCCATCAATCCATAGTAATCACTTGGTGCCTATAAAAGGGATTCATGACATCAAGAAAAAACACACAAATCCATTCACAAAAAACTCACAAAAGTT
Source organism: Lathyrus sativus (assembly GCA_963859935.3). Classification (NCBI taxonomy): domain Eukaryota; kingdom Viridiplantae; phylum Streptophyta; class Magnoliopsida; order Fabales; family Fabaceae; genus Lathyrus; species Lathyrus sativus. The sequence goes on from OZ012738.1 coordinate 667,893,605, forward strand.
CCACAGAGGAAATCCCCAAACTCACAAAAAATCCGCACACGAAATTTCTACACAAAGATTCACACAAAAATTGCAACCAGAATCCACCATACACACAGAAAAATCCCAAAATCGTAAACCCTAGAGCTCGTAAAGCACAAAAGGAAGGAAGAAACTTATCCTTTCAGAAGCCGTCGCCGGAATCCTTCCCCTCAACCACCGCCGGCGAAACCCACCAAGCCCCGCGAATCTCCGAACCCGCAAACCACCATCGCCTGGCCGTCTCGAACCTCCGTTGTCCACGGTAATCCATCCGTTCGCGTCGAGTTTATTGAATTTTTTGATTTGTTTGGTTGTGTTTCAGGTTTACAAAAGGAAGAAGAAGAAGTGATGAAAAAAATAGAAAAGAAGAAGTTCGGAGAAGATCGAACAAGAGAGAGGAGAGGAGAGATTAAGAAGATGTGAACGACGGAACGGAGGATCGATTTGGGAACGAGGGCTTTCTCTTTCTCTTTTGTTTTATTTTTAATCAGTATTTTGTTGTAATCACTTGATAACACACACGCTAACCGCAGTGCACCACACACACACCACGTACATCCTCCGCTAATTAACCTCATAAATCTCCTAATTAACTTTTTTTTAATAATTAAAAACCTAATTAATCCTAAGCCAGTAATATAATCTTTTATTAAAATAATTAAACACTTTTAATTAAGATATTTCCTGTCTGATTAATTTTAATTTTAAAAACAAATAAACCAATTAAATCTATTTTTATTAATTTAAACTTAGTAAACTTTTTTGGGTTATTATAATCAACTTTTAATTTAAACTAATTAATAAATTTTTTTCTAAATTAACCTCTATCTCTTATGATAATATCTAAAAAACTATCTTTATTTAATAAATCCTATTTTATTTAAAATCAATTCACATCCAAAAAATCCTTTTTGCTATTAAAATTAAATTAACCTTTTTTCCTAAAATCAACTCATCAATCTAACTTTTTATTAAAACCAATAGACAATTTTCTTTTTTTAATAATCATAACCTCGCCAAAACACAATTCAACTAAAGACAATTTAATAAACTAAAAAATCAACATCGTAAAACTTAATCTAATCGTGCATGCCTACACTTACACATTCACAATTCACACACTTAGCGCTTTCATGCGTATGCACGTTTTACTTTATCTACTTTCATTTATCCACATCTCACACACTCACTCAGCGCTTTCATGCGTCCGTGTATGATTTATTTATCCGCTTTTATTTTAGCCCCAATTCACATTATTGCAATTATCATATTTACATTATCGCATCGCATCCCGTCTAAAGGAAAAACCTACACATAATTCAACGTTGTGTGTAGTTGCACATCATTTGCATCATACTCCCCTATGATCCTTGATCTCATTCAAGTCGATCTTCCTAAGTTTAGATCCTACCCCATAGGAAGGACCTTTATCATACAACTTAGAACAAACAAAACAATACAAACTCACACAATACTACAACAATATTCAAACAATCAACTCAATATTCAAACAATAGAGAAAGATGCCAAATCATCTTAAGCGAGATAGAATCTCCACCCCCACAACAATACAATCAAGCCGTAGGGACTTTGCCTTAAGAGAAATAAAGGCATACTCGTCAAACAATCCGAGTACTTAAGCTCTTTTCTTAAGACGATGCAAAGACTATTTTCCTACAATTTGTGGCGATTATATCTCCCTTAAAATGAAGACACATTTCTTCTCCTAACATCAATCAAAACAACTACCTTAAACCCGTAGGAACTTTGACCACAGTCAAAGAACTCCTCTAACCCTTTAGGGGAACTACAAGTACTCTGATTCCACTTCCGTAAGTATATGTAGGCATAAGATGCGATATCTTATCGAGTATACTTAGAAATAAACCACTAGGGTCTTTTACCATTAAGCAGATAAACACATAGCAATAAACATAAAACAAGAGGTTCCTGTAGAGTACTACAGAAACTTAGGATGCTAGTACCTTCCCTAAGTTTAACCAACCCCCGAACCTATAACTCTCTAAACTTTGCATTTGCATTGCATTGTGGAAATTTCGATCTTTATCCCTTCCTTTGGACGAATCAAAGTTCGGTTGCAAATTGAATTAAAGATTCAAACTAATCAATAGTTTGGTATCCAAATTTCACCGCGACAGAAATGGCGACTTCACTGGGGATCCCTCAGTGGGTTTCCCTATCTTGTTTAATTTTTGCTTTGTTTATTGTTTATGTGATTGCTTATTTGTTTATTTGTATGAATGTTTATTTCTTTTGGGTTGATACCTTTGAGTGGTGAGACAAAGTTCTACACCCGAACTTGAGAGAAATTAAGATAGGATGGTGATATATTCGATGAGGCTTATAGGGAGTGAGTCTCGACTAAGTTGATTCGAAAATCCCGCTTAGTTGAGACCCTTTTGAAAATAGTTTGGTTGAACGAGTTTAGTCGTGAAAACTTTTACTATTCTCAATTGGAGTCCATGATACTAAGTACCATAGCTACCTTTAACCCCACTTTGGCCTTTATTAGAGCGTAGTGCGAGGCTATAAGGGAGTAAGTCCCGAAATAGTGCTACGCGATGCTACACTTAAAAGAAGTTCTCTTGAGAATATTATTAACCCCCGAGTTAGTTGGGAAGTTGACAATATCCGAAAGATGGGCTAATGACTTTGGGAACCTTTTTAGAACCTTGTTCTGCAGGTACCATCAACCTTTAGTCCACAACCTTTGGGAATGGGTATACCTTTGCTCCATGCTCGTTGCAAACCTAGGGTCCCCTTGTTTGTTTATCCTTGTTTATCTACGTGCCTAGTTGTGTTTGTTGCATTCATATAGCATCATATTACATTGATTTCATGGAATTCCTAGTTTATTTATAAACATTATAGAACCAATAGGGATTACAAAAGAAAATATTTTGAAATGTTCTTTTAAGAGTCCTAACTTGGGTGACCTAAGGAAATTAAAGGCGCTGAATCAAGAAACTCAGAAGGACAAATGCCAAAGACTTCCCTTATTATCAAAGAACAGATTAAGTTCAAAAGACTCTCACTAATATTAAAGGTCCGAGAACACAAGGGATTCATTCCTCACTTTCTAACAAGAACAAAAGAAGAGATGGAGGATTTATTTTCCTCTATCAATTTAATCTTTAGACGATCCAAGTGGAGGAACAAATCAACAGACACGATGAAGGATTTCCTTAGGACTTTATTTAGCTTTTATTTAGCTATTATGTTGGGACTCTTATAAGAATATTCACTTGTAATCCAATATCGGAAAATAATAATTTTACTTGGTATTCTGTAACATTTATAAGAACTTGAGTTCCATGAAACCTTTCATTTCTGCATTTTTGCATAACATCCCGCATTTAGCATCTTGCATATGCACGTGTCTCTCCTCTTCTGTGGCTCATCCGGTCTTCTGTCTTTGTCTGTCAGCTGACATCTCGACCATCTGACTAAACTCGAAGTATTATCGAAAGATCGCAACAAGAACGTAAGATATGGATCCCATGACTAGTTTCAGAGTGAGGACTAATCTGTTATTTGATCTTCCCTCTGACAATGTTCAACAAGTGGATGTTCCTACACAACTTCAACCTATGCAAGGAGGTTCCCAATTTCCACAGCGTATACCGAATCCTCCGAATGTTCATTCTAAGATGAAGGTGGATGACCCTAGATTCATAGCAATGGAAAAGGAATTATGCGATTTTAAAGAACAATTGAAAATGGTGAAAGAAGCTAATGCATCTGATCTAGATGCTCATGACTTGTGTTTAGTTCCAGGCGTAATTATTCCTCCGAAATTCAAGATGCCTGTCTTTGAAGTTTACAAGGGTGTTAGTTGTCCAAGATACCATTTGACGATGTTTTGTCGAAAGATGTCTGCTCATGTTGACAATGATGAACTGATGATTCACTACTTTCAAGAAAGCTTATCAGGGGCATCCTTTATATGGTATATGAAGCTACAAAGGAATTACATTCAGTCTTGGAGAGATTTAGCTGATGCTTTTGTGAAGCAATACAATTATAATTTGGACGTGGCTCCAGACAGTGATCAACTAGAAGGAATGAGTAAGAATGATAATGAATCTTTCAGGGAATATGTGCAACGATGGAAAGAGTTGGCAGCCCAAGTTCTTCCACCACTTCCGGAGAAAGATTTAAGCAACATGTTTCTAAGAACACTGCCAGACTCTTATTATGTTAGGATGGTAGGCGCTGTACCATCAGATTTCTCCAAAATTATAGAAGTCGGAGTAAACATCGAGAATGCACTCAAGAGTGGAAGAATTCAGGATAACTTGAATGACCAAGCTAATGAAGAAGTTTCAGTTGATGATTCCCTAGAGGAAAGAAGCGTTGATGTTAATGCAGTTTGGGATCCCTCTCAAATCCTGTCAGATCCGTTTCAAATATCTTATCCTCAACATGAAGCGCCTGCTCAGCGCAAGCAGCCATTACCTCATAAACGAAGGTTGGCTTCTCCAGATCAACATCAAGATCGACAGGTTCGAAGAAGATTTCAGAATCATAAGGCACCTCTGAATATTTCGAAAGAAGAAACTCGCTGGTTCGATCTTATCCCAATGACCTACGGTCAACTATGGTCTTATTTTACTAGAAACTCAGTGATGACACCCAGGAAGACTAGAATCATGAAGTCGCATCCACCGTGGTTCAACTCGAACACCAGCTGTGAATTTCATGATGGAGTGTTGGGGCATTTGATTGAAGAGTGCAGAGTTTTTCAAGAGAAAGTCCAAGAAATGATAGATGACGAGGTGCTAACTTTCAGAGGAGAAAGCCCGGTCATAAATGGAATATCGTTACGCTGATATGAGTGAAAACTCTAAGAAGGGCTCATCAACTGTTTATTTTGTTTATGCGTACTTCCTTTTTTATTTCTTTGATTAAAATCATAATTGGCATATAAGAACATGTTACTTTGAATAAGTAATGCAATAAGTGTTTGTCTTGAAGAAACCCATTCGTTTCACTCTTAAAATGTTTTTCATAATTTTATAATGCCAACTTTACCCAATTTTTCCCACTTTGGTGAAGAATTGGAAGGAGGATGACGAAGTAAAACGCAAGGTCTCCTGATGTATGCTTTTGAATAAAACCCTACTGATGATGTAAGGCATTGTTTCAAACCTCCTAAACACCCAAAACATAAAGCGGTTATTTCCTCTTTAACCATCTTTCAACCTCATTTTTAGACCTGGGGCAAATTTTTTAATCAACTTCATCGAACATTTAAACCTTTCAAAAATAGTGAACCTTCAGAAATGGGTGGGTACAACTAAGCTTTGACCCCTTTTCATTTGTTTCACAAACCGTAAACTAAACCTGTATATAACCTTCAAAAGTCCTTATTGAAGTAAGGTTACCTCGAAAGCATACTCAGTGAGATGACGTTTCCTGACTCCTATGAGCTATGCTCATTTTAATGATTTGCTTTATAAAATAATTTCATATCCTAACTAGTGATTTCGGTCACCAGTTATTGTAATACCCATTTTCAAAGCTTAAAGACAAACATGTGTTGCATTAACAGTTTCAAAATTAACATTCCTGACTTGCTAACTTTGCTTGATATCCTAGAAAGATTACACACAGACATCATGGTTGAAGTTTGAAAACACGGGTAGCCTGGGGCAAGTTATTTCCAAGTGGTTATTCTGTGCAAATTCGACCTCGTCTAAAGAGCTATCTTTGAAGACTCAGTGATAGTACCATCAATCAGAGCCGGTTACGTCAAGATTCGGCGAATCTCTCGAAGAGTTGGAAAACAATGGGGCACCATGTTTTCTGTAAAATCCTCTTAGAAAGACTTCTCCTCATGACCATATTACTTGGGGCATCTGAGAAACAAAGGCTATCTTACCCATGTGCAACAACTATTATTCAAATGGCGACTATTACGCAGTTCATCAAGACAGAATTACCTTGTTCTTGCAACATTCTTCATGCCTCCGATAAATTTTATTTTTGGTGGTCATGACGTTTCTCCGATGAAGCTTTTTGATGCAGAATTCTCAGTGATCTGTTTGACTTCATTTCCTCAATAAAGTGGATGATGTTTAATCCTCGGTGATTCGCTTCTCCAACTTCACATTCCCAGTGAAGTGGACGTGTTTCTACCCCTTAGTGCACCTCCTACAACGTCGATCTTCTCCAGCATGAGTCTCTCCAGCGAGACGGATATTTATTTTATCCATGGTGTCGCTACTGCGAAAATCGGCGCCGGCTGACAGAAGAGTCGCCACCGTGCGTTATTTATCCCAACGGAGGGAAAGGAAACGCTCGAAGTAAACCTCGCAAAAAATGGGAAAAGGTATGGTTGTCGCAACCAAAAACCTGGGTTCGGGAGTCGGTTACGCAAGGGGAAGGTATTAGCACCCCTCACGTCTGTCGTACTCGACGGGATCCACGCTTGCTTGGGTTGTCTAAAGGATGCAAAACAATCTATCTACGGCTGCTAAATCTAAACGGAAAGGAATTGACTCGATAGAGCGTCGCACTCTATGCCTACGTATTCTCAAGAGAGAAAGTCAGAGTCAACGTAGTTCGGGACTACAGGGAAATTGGCTCGCCAAGACTTCGCGTTTTATGCCTACGTACTTCCACACTGCATGGAAGATCAGAGCTTTACGTAGTTCAGGCTAACTACGGCTAGGCTGGGTATTCTCACACAGCAGTGAGAAATCAAACTGGTTTCAAAGGTACGGGAACCTATGGGAAAAACTACGGTCTGGTCTCAAATGCACTCGGGCAAGAGAGAAAAAGGGTAACATCAGTCGTCAGCGGGAAAGTCTCGATCGCACAGCAGCGAGAGAACAAAAGGTTAGTTGTTAGTGTGCTCGCTAGGATATCGCATCCTATGCCTACATATTCTCGTCTGGTACGAGAAATCAGAGCAGCTGTAGTTCGGCTACTTCGGGACCACAGCTCAAATCTCGTTTTATTAATCTTCTGAAAATGATTACAATGATTGAATACTGAAAAATAAACTCCTAGGAAATACTATCCTATCCTATCCTGGAGAATCAAATGGAAAATAGTCCCCTAACAAGTGGACTCCTAAAATTATCTCTGAAATAAACTCCCTGAAAATATATCCTAAAAGAAAATGTACTCTAAAAAAATATTAAATCTACACTAATATTTTTTCTCAATATTTCTTTTCCCTTTTTTTCAAAATATTTTTCCTCTTTTTCTATATTTTTCACTATCTTTTTTAATATTCTTTCTTTATTCTTTTTCTTCTTTCTCTTTTTCAAAATACTTTTTCAATATTTTTCAAATATTCCTTTTTTATATTTCTTTCCTTTTGCAATTTTCTTTTTCTATTTCTTTTTCTATATTTTTTTTATTTCTTTTCCCATTTCCTTTTTTCATAAAGAAAAAGAAAAAATACAAGAGAGGGGAGGGGGTACAGCAGATTACAGGGGGTATGCTAGCTGCAAAAAAATAAAATACAAAACAAAGGCCCAGCCCAGTCCCACACTGCACACACGCAGGAGGGGGGTATGAGGAGAAAAAACGCAGGTGAAGTCCAGGAAAAACATTGGGCTCAGGCCCACTTCAACAAAGAGCACACGGAGGGGGGGGGGGAAGAGAGAAACGCAGGTGTAGCAAGAAACTCGTTGGGCCTCGTGGCTCCCCAAACCCAAACCCGGCCCAACTTCTCCATTCTCTCCTTTCACTCTCATCCTCTTCCTCTTCTGAACCCTAACTCCACCCCTTCCAAATCGCCGCCGCCTGGTTCTCCGACACAGATTCATCATCGCCGGTAAAAACAAAACTCCCCTTCACAACTACTGTCCACTTCAAATCGAACTTTTCTCTGATCTCATGCACCTCTTTTTCTTCTTGTTAAGGAAATCAAGACCGGATAGCAAACGAATAAAACTTCGCGAAAACCAAGTTACTACGCTTCAGATGTTGTTTGGATCTAGAGACTGAAGACGAATCATTGAAGAACTTCAGTTGAGTCTCTGAAAAACATTGAAGGAGTTTGGATTTTGAATCGCACATGAAGATCTATAAGATCTGATGAAGACGTTTGGAAGTTTCTGGAAACGGACGAAGATTTGTACGAAACTCTTGAAGATTGATCTTGGATCTGGACCGAGTTCGTGATGTTGCTTGATGAAGAACACAATGGATTTCTGTTGAACATGCAAGATGAGGACCTTGATGAGGTTTCTGAAGATTTTCTGGAAGTGCTTGAAGGTTTCTGGAAGCATACTGATGAAGATCTTCAAAGATCTTTGAAGATCTTGAAGATGAATGATGAGCCATGATGATCTTCTTCGAAAGTTGCTGACGGATCTGAAGAAAAAAGAGCAACAATCTGGAAAATGTTGGAGTTCATTGATGGTTGATGATGCTTTGAAGATTCTGGGAAATCTTGGGTGAAGACTGATGAACTCGTGATGGTGAGATGAACACCGGTGATGATGATGATGATCGGAAACTGGAAAACGTTGTTGGTGAGGTTGATCGGAAGAGATGGAATCCTGGCGATTTCTGGATGTTTTTGGTGTCTCCGGCGAGATTGATGGTGGTTGGATGGAGATGATGATCGGTTGAAGGTGAAGATTGAAGGAAATCTGGGGATTTTGGTAATTTGAGGGTTTTCCGGTGACGGGTAGGGCGGCCGGAGTAGGTTAGGGTGGCCGGCGATGTTCTGTTGCGGTGGTTGCATGGCTGCCGGCCATGCAACCGGTGGGGGCTCAGGTGCAGACACGTGGTGTGGCTGGTGGAGGGGTCTGATGCATGGATGCCACGTGTGTGTGGCGTGGCACTGAAGGTGAAGGGAAGTGTGAGGTGTGGCAGTGTGGAAATGGAGAACGTGGCTTCCTCCTCTGTAATACACGTGGGACTCTGCATTTATAGACACCTGGCGCAGACAAACCAAACTGAGATGAGATGGGCCTTGGCTAGTTGGGCCCAACGAAAATGATTAAAAAAAAACCAAAATCTGAATGAAATGGATTAAAATGAATTGATTAATGAAAATAAAATGGATTAGTGATTAATGAAAATGAATTAGCATGAATGAGGATGATTAATGGACTAATATGAATGGATGAGATTAATGGCTAATTGAATTGCAAACTAAAGAATTAAAATTCTGATTAACCTAAAGCTAATTAAATTCTAAACTATTCAATTAACCTAATATAACATCTAATTAAATCTAATAAAGCTGAATCTAACACTATTTAAATCTAGAAAATCCTATAAAAAATAAAATCTACTAAATTCTAGAAATAACATCTATAATATCTAATATCTAAAACTCTATTAAAACCTAATTAAAAACTATTTAACTATTTAATATTTATAAAAAATCTATTAATTCTATTAAAAAAAAGAAAATCAATTAAAATTCTATTTATTAGAAGAAAGTCTATTAAATGCTAAAAGAAACCTATTTATTTAATAAGAGAAAATCTATATTATAAAAAAGATGAAAAAGCTATTTAATATCTAATAATAAAAAAAGATTAAAACTATTAAAAATATTAAAAAAACCTATTAATATTCTATATTATCCTAAAATGATAAAAAAAAATCTAATAAAACCCTAATAATGGCCAATAAAATTCAGAAAAATCACAATAATTCCCGAAGGAACAAAAATAGCACCGAACGACAAATAACACCACGAGAGCGTACCGGAGTAACCGGTAAAAATAAACGGACACTGAAATACCCCTAAAAACAACAGCGCGAGCTGCAAACACCGGGAATAGCACGACTGCTCAAAAAAAATACGATTCTACCTATCTGAACTGATTAAAAACCACATGAGACGCGAGACGAGGGCTGTGATCCCGATAAAATCAAAACAAACTGAAAAATGCACCGCATGCGATATGCAGATGCGAATGCGGTCATGCATCGAAACATCGAGCCAGAGGCGGGACCCGGTTGGTCAAATTTTAGGGTGCAATAGCTGCCCTTATTCAAGCGGCTTGGACCTGAATGGTTGAAGAGCGCTCAGCCTTCAAACATTCAAAGGTAGATGACGGTTGAATACAAATGAAACCCTGAAATTTGCCAACCGCGGGAATATACTGCAAAACTGCTTGAGGAATAGCCTCCACTGAACTGAAGTCTGGTTGTCACGGCAACAACTGGTAAAATTTTCTGCTGTTTTTTTTTTTCAACATCAATCACCTGTGTGATGCCACAAGTATCGGAATAATGCTTCGAAAAGCAAACGACTTGATTCCCATCTCTCTTATGGGATCTTTTCTTGTCATCTCACAGTTCACTGCGAACTTGAGGACAATTCTCCTGGGTAACTTCTGAATCGACTGCTCGGCACCCATTTTGTCAACAGGAGGCGGCTTCAGAAATCTGATATATGTCAATCTTTTTCAGTGCCGACGTAACAACCAAATGAAGAATCACTCCGCTGGGGGAGAAGAGAAGCTTAACCCAATAACTCTGCGGGGGAACAATTCGAAATCCAATGAGGTAACCAACCTGGTCCATGTTTCGAAATGCGTCTGTTTGAGATGATGCAATGCCCTATATGACATGTAAATGCTATGCGTTCTGTTTGAAAATGCAATGCCCAGACGGCATGGAAATGTTATATGTTTGTATAAATGCTATGACGATATATGCGAATGCTAATGCAAGCTCGAGCTGCCAGAGAACACTAGGTCTGCAACCACTTGGCAAAATAAATGCCACAGGTAGACGTCAACTCCACTGAAGGTAACTTAATATCATAGAATCATCTCAGCAAAATAAATGCTGGAAAAGGGAAACCAAATCCGCTGGGGATAACTGTCCTGCTGGAGAAATGGAAAAGCAACCCTGCTTGGGGAGAAAGAAAAATAACTCTGCTTGGGGATGCTCTCTTCAAACCATTGACAACTGATTGTGCTCTGCGGGGATTGACCCAAACTGGGGATGATTGCGCGCAGCACACTGCTGGAAATGCCCCTACTATCAAGGATATCAATCTTAATCTGCTGAGGATACTCCTGATCCTACTCTGATACGGGGTAAAATGCAATCTCGACTCTTCCGGGGATAATAAGCAACTTTCATCTGCTGAAGAGTAGCAATTCTGATTTAACGGCATCCACAAGGAATTCAAACATTACTCGGAGCACTGGTATCCGTCGAGCTTCGTATCGGGGAACATGACAACATGCGAGTCATTGGGAATTACTGTGTCAGATACCTTTAGGTTTTTGCTTTTTCTGGTTTAGGATAAACATGGACTATGTACACAGTGGAAGATATGGAAAATACTAGACGAGAACTAGCATTCAAAGGTAGACTACCAGACGAGAACTGATAGGAAAATAGGTTATCGGACGAGAATTGATTTAGCAACGACATGTACCAGACGAGAACTGATACAACACTTGAAGAAACGGTGACCAGACGAGAACTGGTTACAATAAACTACCAGACGAGAACTGGTTACAATAAACTACACCAGACGGGAACTGATGCTTACAATAAACTACATCAGACGGGAACTGATGCTTACAATAAACTACATCAGACGGGAACTGATGCTTACGGAGAGGTGGGCCAGACGAGAACTGGTTACCGGTTTGCCAGGCGAGAACTGGACTTTGGAAATAACTGGTTACTGACACGCAACAGGTTTAAACTGTAGGATAATGATCCAACGACAGCGCGACTCTTTTTCGGAATGTTAAGGTTTTTATGAGGGTAATGACACAATTCCCCGATACTCAACTCTGGATGGGGATAAACAGACTGGCTCGAATAACTTGCCCCGGTACACTCAGCTGGGGATAAAAAGACTGGCTTGAACAACTTGCCCCAGTCTGACTCCTGAGAGTACCGCTCTGAACAGCTTGCTACGAGACGACCTCGAGATTACTTGCCCCGGTATCTGTACGACAAAAGAATTCAATCTCCATTAAACCCCTATCAACCCGGTTGGTTTCAACATTCTCTGCGGTGACTTGCCCCTGATTGAGCGTACTGGCAACTCAACCTGATCTGATTATCCACCTGAAGTATCTGCTTTCAAATCTCCACATTCTGCATAATTGCCCCTGATTGGCTCTTTGAGAAGACTCGCTTCTGATCAACTGCTTCTCAAATAAACTGCCCCTGATCAACTGCTGCTTCGGGACTGGTCCTCAGACTAACTGATTCCGAACTCACTGGAAAATAATGCCCCGGATTCACAGGTCTTCACAACATACACTATCCTGGTTCAGACTGTTGAATTATTCAGTCCTGAACTTCTCTCTCTCACAATCTCCATCTCTCGTTCAATCTTTCTCTCGTAAACCTCTCTGTTCTCCTCTCAAAAATTCTCTCGTTCAATCTGCTTCTATCATCTCGCCTCACAATCTGGAAATTATTGATGGACGGTTGAAGGTCCTGAGGAATATCTGGAAAGTTCTATGAAGAACTGAAGGATGATGAAGCTCTGGAGCCGGAGTGAACCTTGTACGAAGATTTGAAGACTCGTATGATGAAGGATCTTGAAGTTCGTTTGAAGGTTATTGGCGGCGGATGAACGATGGCAAAATGAAGATTCTTGAAACCTGATGATCTTGATGAATTGGAGATAGTCGAAGATTGTTGAAAACTGATGACTAAATGAAGATTACTGATGAAATTGAAGAACCTTGCACGAATCTTGACGGATGATGACGAAAAAAGGTGAATGGAGTTTCTTGTTGAATGTTCTTGAGATATTGATGCATGCGGTTCTTGAATGGAGGATTTCTGGAGATCGATTGATGAACTGCTTTGATAGTTGAAGTTCTTGACGAACTGTACAAAAATCTGGAAAATGTTTTGTGATTCTGTTGAATTTGTTCTTGATGATGAACAACAGGATGAATCTGAGAAAGATATGAAGATCTGGAAAAAATGTTACGAAGGTGGATGTTGGTTACTGAAGATCTTGTGAAGATTTCTGGAAATTTGACGAGTTCGGTTATGGCTTTCTGAACGAAGTTGATGGAGACGATGAATACTCCGGTGGACTTTTGATGAATATATGAAGTTTCCGGCGAAATCTGAATGATCAATGAATGATGTTGATGAAGATTGATCGTTGAGGATGATGAAGTTTGGGAGCTTTTGGATGAGTTTCTGATGAATTGCAGTTTCCGGCGACGGTTGCGGCGGTTGTTGCGGCGGCTGCATGGCTGGCGGCGGGGTACTGTGGTGGAGGGCTACGTGGAAAGCATGCGGTGAGGGAGAGAGAGAGAGAAGGGGACGCGTGGCTTGGAGAGAAAGTGAGGAGAAGTCAAGTGGCTTTGGGGGAGAGATAGTGGGGTTACGTGGTGGAGGGCTACGTGGAAAGCATGCGGTGAGTTGTCCAAGAGATGGGATGAAAACGTGGCAGAGAGACTGAGTGGAAAAAAATGAGGTGGAACAGAGAGAAAAAGAACGTGTGGCACTCTTAAATACGGACAAGTGGCATTTTGGACTTGTGAACTGGGGCCTACGAATTGGACATCTGGCTCATTATGATTAATACTCTGATTAATTGACTTAATTAAAACGAAATGCAACTAATTAATGTTGGACTAATTAATTAAACTGAAATGAAATGAAGACCTGATTAAAACTCTATTAATTGAAATAGAGATTAAACTCAGACTTGATTAATGAAACTAAACGAAAATTAAATGATTAACTCACAATTAATGAACTAAACAAATAAAACTGACCCTAACTAAACTCAATTAATAGATTCTAATAAATCCTAATAAAGAAAAATCTATTAAAGCTAAACTATTCCAAAAAAAAACTAATCTCTATTTAAAAAAGGAAATTACTATCTAATATTAAAATCTAATAAACTCTATATTCTAAAATTCTATAAAATCTATTAAAACTATTAATATCCTAAAAGAAATAAATTCTATTAATTTCTAGAACAAAATCTATTAAAACTCTTTAAAAAAGAATTATCTATTCTAAAAAAACTATTAAATTCTATAAGAAAATAATAAAAAACCTATTAAAAATCTAGAAAAAAACTATAAAGGCAATTAAATCAATTCAAAGAGAACGCGAGACCAAATCGAAATGAGCGGCAAAAACCGGACACCGGGATATCCTCAAAAATAACAGCGAGAGCTGAAAACCCCGAGACGGGCGCAAAATCTCAAAATACACTCATTCAAACTGGCCTGAACTGCCTGAAACGCCAGGGGAGGCTGTAATCCCGATAAAATCAAAAGTGGCTGAAAAAATGCAATGTATGCAGTATGCGAGTGTGAATGCAAAATGCGTCGAAACATAAACCAGATGTGGGAACCGGTTGGTCAAATTTTGGGGTGCAACAGGGTGCTGATGTGAGTTCTTCTACAATTTTAAGTATCTGAAGACTCTTTGCATTCAGAGATTTTCCAAGAATGAATTCAAGTTCATCTGTGACTCCAGCAGCATATAGAGCAGTCACCAGTCCATTTTCTGTCAGAAAATCTGAAATTAACCTTCCAAAAGGAATCCATGTTCTGATCTTCTGACCATTTTCTTTCACAGATTCTCTGGAGGCATTTATATGATTCCATAAGTGCATGAATAGAATGTAGGGAAGATCTACCTTAGTGCTCTGACTTAAGCAGTACATAAAGTAGAGTTGTTCATTGTTCACGTAATCTGGAGAGTTTGTAGATTTTCTGTGGTGAATGCATCCCATGAAAATCTTTGCCCAGATCTTGTAGTCAGGCTTCAGATCTTTGAACTTATTAGAGGCCTGTCCAGCAGTCATAACTTCCTCATACACTTCTTCCATATCTGCACGCCTAGCTGGCAGATGAGATACTCCATCAGTCTCCTCATATCCAATTAGTTTCCTGATCAGATCTTCTGTGATGATTATCTCTTTACCCATAACAGAAGATAAGATAAACTTAAGGTATACAGCAGCATGGATCCAGAACTCTTTCACCAGATGGGGGTAAACTGGTCCAAAAAGTCTGCCAAAGTATTTTACCCATCCTTGAGCATCAATTATGGAACGAAATTCAAATCCATTTTCAGCCAGTGAATCAAATTCCACCATTGATTCACAGAGAACTTCCAGTTTATCAACAGGTGTCAACAAAGTTCTTTTTGGTGTCGTATATGGAGTCACAGCCATATTTGCAGAAGTAACTGCAGCCATGGTTGATTGAAACTGTGCAGCAGTGGATGATGAAGTTGCCATTGAAGATGAGTTTGTCAAACGTTTAGGGTTTTTGTGAAGAGAGAAAAGAAGACAGAAATGCATAAAATTTCTTGAGATGTAAAAAGTGTGAAAGTGATGAGAGATGTGGTATTTAGTAAACATCTAGGCATACAAACAGACACACAATGCACGTTCACACATAGCAATTAATGAAAAAGAATAAAAATCATTTCAAGCATTAATTGATTCTGACAAATTGGGGGGGGGGGGGGGGAAATCATGATTTTCACTATTCAAACTTCACCTCAAACGTCTCTTCAGTAGTGTACACGTTATCTTTCCAGATTTAGAGTGACACGTGTTTGCTTGCATGTGCTTCTGAATTCTCTTGAGAAATGAAACGTTAACCAACGTTTAGATCCTCTGAGTATTGTTAGTTCAGATTTTCACAAATAAAGTAATTTAATGAAATGAATAGATAATCAGAAGAAATACTTCAGAGCATTAAACATTTTTGCATCTGTAAAATTTGCTTCTGACAAATATTATTCTGGACACAAATCCATACCAATATTTTTCAGAATAAATTTGAATCTATCTTCAACAAGGGGTTTTGTGAAAATATCTGCCCATTGATGATCTGTATCAACAAAGGCTAAATTTATAATTCCCTTCTGAACATAGTCTCTGATGAAATGATGCTTAATTTCTATATGTTTTGCCTTAGAGTGTAAAATGGGGTTTTTAGACAAACATATAGCAGAAGTATTATCACAGAATATAGAAATGTTACTTTCAAATATCTGATAGTCTTCTAGCTAACTTTTCATCCAGAGCATCTACGTGCTACATCCAGCAGCAGCAATATATTCTGCTTCTATGGTTGATAGTGCAATTGTGGGTTGCTTCTTGCTGTACCAAGAGATTAGATTTCTTCCTAGAAATTGACAACTTCCAGAAGTACTTTTTCTTTCCACTCTGTCTCCAGCGTAGTCAGCATCACAGAATCCAACTAATTTGAAATCATCAGATTTTCTGTAACACAAACCCACATTAGAAGTACCTTTCAGATACCTTAGAATCCTCTTGACAACTGTCAAGTGTGATTCTCTAGGATCTGATTGGAATCTAGCACACAAGCATACACTGAACAATATGTCAGGTCTAGAAGCAGTTAAGTAAAGAAGAGATCCTATCATACCTCTGTAGAGTTTCTGATCTACTTTCTTACTTACCTCTTCCTTGCCTAGTGAACTAGTTGGATGCATGGGAGTCTTTGCCAGCTTACTATCAGTCATGTTAAATTTCTTTAGAAGTTCTTTAACATATTTGGTCTGATGTATGTAAGTGCACTCTAGAGTTTGGTTGACTTGAATTCCCAGAAAGAATCTCAATTCTCCCATCATGCTCATTTCAAATTCTGCCTGCATACAATGAGCAAACTCCTTTCCCAGCATAGTATTGGTAGATCCAAATATGATATCATCAACATATATTTGACAGATTAGAAGATCTTTCTTAAATGATTTACAAAAGAGTGTTGTGTCCACTTTGCCTCTAATGAAATTTTTCTTCAGAAGAAAATTGCTCAATCTCTCATACCAAGCTCTGGGAGCTTGTTTTAAACCATACAGAGATTTCTTTAGTTTGAAAACATGATCTGGAAAATTTTCACTCTCAAAACCAGGAGGTTGGTGGACATAAACTTCTTCTTCTATAATACCATTTAGAAAGGCACTTTTAACATCCATCTGATATAGAGTGATGTTATTTTGTGCAGCAAATGAAATAAGAAGGCGTATAGATTCTAACCTTGCCACTGGAGTATAAGTTTCAGTGTAATCAATACCTTCTTGTTGACTGTACCCTTGAGCAACAAGCCTTGCCTTATTTCTTTCAACTTCTCCTTTCTCATTAAGCTTATTTTTGAATGTCGCTACTGCGAAAATCGGCGCCGGCAAAACAGAAGAGTCGCCACCGTGCGTTATTTATCCCACAAGAGGGAAAGGAAAAGCTCAGAGTAAACCTAACGCAAAGAGGGAAAGGAATGGTCATCGCAACCAAATCCTGGATTCGGGAGTCGGTTACGCAAGGGGAAGGTATTAGCACCCCTCACGTCCGTCGTACTCGTCGGGATCCATGCTTGTATTCTAGTACAGATTGTGTTATTCTATCTACTCTATAGGTCTGGGTTAAAAAGAAAAGAAAATGACTCGGCAAAGTATCGCACTTTATGCCTACGTATTCCTGTCTGGAACGAGAAATCAGAGTCAACGTAGTTTGCCTACTTACTGGAAAGGAGGGGAAGGTTGCTCGCTAGGATACGGCATCCTATGCCTATGTACTTTCATACAGCATGAAAGATCAGAGCAAACGTAGTTAGGGCTACGGAAGACACAAGCTTGTCTGACTGTTTTTTTATATTCTTCTGAAAAGAGGTTTCTTCTGATTAAGAGTCTGACGGACAAAAATGACACTTTGATGTTTGTTTTGAATCTTTTACGAAAGAAGGTTTTTTTGTTTGTTTGCAATCTCTGAAGCACTAGAGACTATGATTTGAGAGTGACTACGTCGTATGTCACCCTAGGGGTAACACACTAAGCAGTCAGATTATTGAAGAGTGACCCTCCAACAACCCTCTCACAAATAGCTTAAGGCTCGTAGCGTACGACATCGATTATCCTTATTATTGTGTTTTGAATTGTGTTGAGAGGGAAGAGAAAGAAGCTCTAACAACCTAGGGTTTGAAAAAGGAATAAAACTAACCTAATGTTGTCATTGCATGGGTTACAACCCAATGTCTGTCATAATTCCCTCCTGCACAGAGGAAATTAGAGATCCTAGGGGATGAACGGCAAAAGAAACAGATATACAGTAAACATGCATGAGATGCAGCAGTACAAGCGAGGCAAGGGAGTCCCACTCAACCTCGAACCAGGGAAGACAATAGGCAAAGTGAAACAGCTTCACTTCAAACCTAAGAGGCAAGCTACACAAGCCAACAATCAATACAGAAAAAGGAATACAACCCAACACCAGCTCTGACAGCAACACCAACTCCTACAGTAAGCAACACAAACGGCAACAGCTCTGACAGCTACAGTTGATTAACAGCAAAAAGGTTGACAGTAACACCTTCTAGTAAGACCCCATCTTCACTCCTCAATGATCCCCAAGCTTTAGATAAGCTCTCGTCTCCAAAGAATCTCCAAGCTCTGGCAAGCACTGAACCCCAACAAATAAACAGCTTCAAATAGAAGCAGGACCCTAACTTCAACAGATAACTCTCTCTGACAGGTACAGGCTTTATCTTCACCAATATTCCATGAACTCAATTCTTCATAGGTTCCCATCTTCAATGCCACCAATCCAGAAGAGAAGCAATTAATAGATGAAGTTGAAATGTTAAAAGGCTTAATGATAACCCAAGGAAATCAATAAGATGTTAACACAACAAGTAAAAAGTATCCTCAAGGTTCTACTCAACCAAAGCTTTCTCTACATCCCTCCTAAGGAGAGATGGAACTTCTTTGGGGGACCTTGTGTCATGGAATAGAATAGAGGCACAAGAAGCTCTCTATGTTTGAAAGAAAAAATCAGTCTAATCTAAAGCTCTCCCTATATCTCTTATCTCCTAAGTCTTCAAAAGCAACCATCAAGGATAAGAATCTTCATACTCCAAGCTCCATCCTTTGTCTCCAATCATCTCCCACGTCTTCATGAGCTCCAACAAGCAAAACTCAAGCCCCAAGCCCAATTAGAATAGCCAAACCCAAGCAAACAAGCCAAATGCCCAAGGGGGAAACACACAAACATCATACAAGTTGCAAAAAATCAAATAAAATAGCAATACTCATCCTAAAATCCTAGATTAATTTCTAAGGGGACCTAACTATATACCCTATACCCCACATAAACCCCAAGGCCTAAATCAAACCCTAAGTCTCCAAACTATGCCCTAAACTACACCTAAGTGTTGTAAAACCCTAATCCTAGCACCCTAAAGCTCATTATTCAAAACTAACCTAAATTTCATCATAAAAATATGAGAAAAATCACTAAGGGAGCATGTGTCTCTACTCTAACTAGAGCAAAAAGAATCACCTTAAAACTCAAAATGAAATGCTCATACAAAAATCAGAAAGTGGGAGTATCAAATAAATGCAAAATAAAAGCAATTAAAAATGTAAAATATGCCAGAAAATAAAAAATGCATGAATTAATGTTTTTGTTATTTCACAATTTTCTAGAGGTCCTAATGAAAATAGGAAAAAAATTCCCATCCAAAAATGATTATTTTTCAATTAGTTATGAATTTTCTAATTAACCTAAATGAAATGTGAAAATAAAAGGAAAATAAAAGAAAGTGGAAAAGAGGCGTGTGGAATAGCAATTACATGCAGTACAATTCACCAATTGGGCTCAGGATGGGTGCTAGTAGCGAAGCGCTTCTTAATCCCAATCAACTCAGAAAATAAAAATGAAAAAAACAAATGAAAAATGGAAAATGTTCGTGCCAAATAGCAACTACCTCAAGTGTTATTCTCAAATGGGACTCAGAGAGGGGTGTTAGTAGCAAGATCTCACTAAGCCCATGCCAACATTTAAGTGAAACGGAGCATTTAAGCTCTTCCTCAGACTCCTTCACAACATGACATGCGATCTGGGCCATTGGATGCTTAGTCTGGTCAAAAGTCTTACTAGATCCTAGGGTTAAAAGATCATCTTCCCCATTTTGAAAGTTGGAGGGAAGGATCAACAGACGGTGGCCGGAGGTGGCGCCACCGTCGTCCCCAAACACCATTATCCTTAATCCTCACCAAAACCTAAACCTGAATACATCATCCTGCTCGTTTTCTCCCCAAGAATCTAACCATACCATCCATTTGTGTTGAAACCTTCTCCTTCTCAAAACACGAATGCATGTTCAGAAATTGCTCAAACAAAAAATTATCACCAAACTCAAAATTGAATAGCCTAGATTCATCACCACTTCACCCTGAGTAAAATCCACTATCAAACTAGGTTTAATCCTCGAGAATCATCAAGATGCATCCCTGAACAGGAATGGTGTCATCTACAAAATTGTCTCTAATCCTTGAATTTCTTTACCAGAAAGCTCCTAGCAATGATCTACATCACATCTAACCATCTAAACCCTAACAATTATACCTATATCAAGCCATAGGATGAGATTTACATACCTGCAAAAATCGAGTGAACAGACCAAGCAACCCTTCAAATTATGCTTCAAGAATCTCCAGATTGCTTCAGTGATGTATGATCAAGCTTCTGTATGCATTAAATTGGACTGAATCTTCTTGAATCACCAGATGCGATTATGATTTGCAAGCTATGAACTCCAAATTCTATCTCACGATTCTTCACCAATCTTGATCAATAATCTATCTGGAATCACTCACACACTCAAGAGGAAACTTCTGAATGCAAGAAAATGGATTGAAATCGATCAAATTGTTGTAACCGTTTTTGATTTGCAAACTGAAAATTCAGAAATAAATCTCTCCAATATCTCTCAATTTCCACCAACCAATGCCTTGAATCAATCACAAATCTTATATAGAACTTGTAGGAAGGCTCTAGAAACTTCAGGATTGATCTATGGGAGAAATTCAATATCTCTTGCATTTGAAAATGTCATGAGAAGTTCATACATGGCAGCTAAGTTTTAGCTTGCTTCATCCCTTGATTCTGATCCAAATTCTCTCCTAATGACAAATTGAATGGATTGGCAAGGGTTAAGGCCTTGGTTAAGCTTCAAAGAGTGGTTTTGCATATGTTACTTATGATGTAAGAAACCACTTTGCAAAGGAAGTCATGAAATTAACCCTCAACTCAAAAATGTGGAAATGTCATTGTTTCCAAAATGTGTTTTCCAATCAATTTGGTATGTCATATGGACTGGTTTGGACCTATAGCTCAAAAATCTCAATTTTCCTCTTTGGTTCATTTAAAATCCATCCTTATTTTAGGCCATTTTTGCAATTTTGTGATACAAGCCCTTCCAAGCTCTCATGACTTCTTACCTAGCCTAAAAACATCATTTTAAGCACATATCACGTTGAAAAATTTTTCATTTGAGGAGTGGAAGATAGATATTTTGACCTATGTTGGAAAATGACCTATAATTCAACTTTCCCAAAATACCCCTGGATTGCCAAGATCATAACTTGAGTTCCACAAATCTTCTTGAGGACTTCTAGTACTAAAATTAAAGCTAAGGTCAAGCCCTACAATTCTTATGTTGGCCAAGAATCCATTTGAGAACTCCTTGATAGGAAAAAGTTGCTTGGAAGTCAAGTGACTTTCACAGATAAATTTCAATGTCCTCTGGTGACCCATAACTTGCAAGAACCATAACTTGGGTTCCACAAATCTTCTTGAAGACTTATAGTACTCAAATTAAAGATATTGAGAAGCTATACAAGTTTCATGTTTGCCAAGAATCCATTTGAAACTTGTATTTGGACTTGTGTAGCTTGGAAGCCCAGTGCTATACAGGGGATTTTACCCTAGGAACCCTGTCTCAAACCCTCCAACCACTCTTGATTATCTTGTACTTGATCTTGACTCATCCATAACCATGCTTTAACATCTCAATACATGACTTCCATGACTTAGAGATAGGTCTTGGTGCACTTTCCTTGCTCTCCTTGACCTAGGGTTACCCATATGAAACCCTACTTGTACACCTCTCAACTGTGATTCTTGAACTTGATACCATGACTTGTCTAAGCTTCCACAGAGATCTCTAGGCCTCCCATAAGATCCATACACACCTCAAATTCATAATTCCATGCTTCATACCCCATTGATGACCCTCAATACACTTCAAGTTAGGAGAGAAATCCACTTGTTGACATTCAAATCTCCTCAAAGCTTCAACCCATTTCTTGATGACTTGGATATTCTTCAGCTTGAATAAGACCCCTTGATGTGCTTCTTTAGATAAGGATGGCACTTATTCCCCTGTTAGATGACTTGCTATGTTATGGTATGCAAATGATGGGACTATGTACCTGATGTATCTATGCAAATGATAATGCACTTAAAACATAAACCAGGTGAAATAGGTTGAGCAAATTTTAGGGTGCAACAGCTGCCCCTATTCAAACGGCTTGGACCCTACTGGGTGAAGAATGAACGGCCTTCAAACAATCGAGGTACGAGACGGTTGAATACCAAGAACCCGGAAATTTGCCAACCGCAGAAATAAACTGCACAAACTGCTTGGGAACAATAACCAGAGGACCGGATCGGGTTGTTACAGCAACAACCGATCAGTCATCCACTATCAAAATCTGATTCACCGGCAACCGTCTGTGTATCGCCACAGGCATTGAACTCCCTCTTGTCAAAATACCCCGCTTTTTATCCATGTTAAAGCTCCGCCGTCTGTTGATACGGAGAAAACCAATTAGCGACAGTGCTGGGGATCATTTTCATCAACCCGAAAAAAAGATTCTATCACCGCGGGGATAAGACTTTGTCCTCGTTAGGATGCTATGTTCCGTTGACACAAAAAAGTCCCGACGACTTCGCTGGGGAAACATTTCCGTCACAAGAAACCCCATCCGTCTACTTCATACGGGAGAAGTCATATGCCTGACTATAGGAAAGTTCATCCGCCTGTTCCATACGGGAAAAGTCATCTGCCTGATTCATACAGGAAAGTTCATCTGAATATTGTTTCTCTTCCTACCTCTGCAGTAGCTACCTCCGTTGGTCCCAAACCTACAAACGACTTTGATGAGGACTCTACTAGGGATAGTAACACGAGGAAATCACGGCGACTTCCTTGGGGAAAATACTTTTGTCGAATATCGGAACACAACTCACATACTCTGTCAATCATGGGAGGATCATCTATCTGGATACCGGAAAGTTCATCCGCCTGTTTCATACGGGAAAACACATATGCCTGATTCATACAGGAAAGTTCATCCGCCTGATTCTTACGGGAAAACATAACACATCTGCCTGGTTCATACAGGAAAGTTCATCCGCCTGCTTCATACGGGAAAACATAACACATCTGCCTGGTTCATACAGGAAAGTTCATCCGCCTGCTTCATACGGGAAAACATAACACATCTGCCTGGTTCATACAAGAAAGCTCATCCGCCTGCTTCATACAGGAAAACATAACACATCTTCCTGGTTCATACAGGAAAGTTCATCCGCCTGCTTCATACAGGAAAACATAACACATCTGCCTGGTTCATACAGGAAAGTTCATCCGCCTGATTCTTACGGGAAAACATAACACATCTGCCTGGTTCATACAGGAAAGTTCATCCGCCTGATTCTTACGGGAAAACATAACACATCTGCCTGGTTCATACAAGAAAGCTCATCCGCCTGCTTCATACAGGAAAACATAACACATCTTCCTGGTTCATACAGGAAAGTTCATCTGCATGCTTCATACGGGAAAACATAACACCTCTGCCTGGTTCATACAGGAAAGTTCATCCGCCTGATTCTTACGGGAAAACATAACACATCTGCCTGGTTCAGACAGGAAAGTTCATTCGCCTGCATCATACGGGAAAACATAACACATCTGCCTGGTTCATACAGGAAAGTTCATCCGCCTGTTTCTTACGGGAAAACATCTTGGATATAGCTTCCTTGCCTATTCTTGGTAGTAGCTTACTCCACTGGGGATATTCTGAAAATAACTGCCCGACACCCGTTTTGACAACAAGTGACCACTTCTGAAATTTTGATTCAGCAAACCTGAAGAAAAACACTCCACTGGTCGGATAAGAGAGACTTCAACCAGTAACTCTGTGGGGAATAATAACAAGAACTGTGTCATCATATGTCTCACGGCGAGACCTCGATCGTCTGGTAATAAATCTGAGTTGTAACTTCATACTCCTGCTGAGAAACACACCTGAAAACAAAAGGTTAACCAACCTGATTTATGTTTCAAAATGCATATGTTTGGCAATAGCGTAATGCTCCATACGGCATGGAAATGCTACGCGTTTTTCTTTTTTTTTTGGGTAGATGCAAACATGATAATGTATGCAAATGCAAATGCTGGTCCAAGCTGCTGGGGAGCTCTGATAAGCTTGCTTCATCCACACGGCTGTTGAGGACAAATACCATCCCGTTGGGGATGAACGGGTATCACACCAAGTATTCTGGCAAAATAAATGCCGAAAATACAACTAACTCTGTCGGGGAGAGATTACACATCGATTTCCACTGGGAGGAAAGAACAACACCCTGCTGATGAACAGACTTAGCTGGGGGAGAAGCAACCCTTCTGGGGGACAAATGTCTGAGTACAGTTTACAGCTCGAAACTACCACTCCGCTGGGGATAACCATCCTGACGAAAGCATGACAACCTGCGGGGAGAAAGAAAACCATCCTCGATGGGGATAATCCTTCTGAATCTATTATGACTTGGTTATGCGCCATGGAAATCCTCCCAGCTGGGGATTGAACGTGCACATACTCGGCTCTCTGGGGAGTATAAACCTCTACATAGGACACTGATCTGGTCTTGTTGGGGATGTCCTATGGACAACTTCCCTAAGGATACTCTTCTGGGGAAACTAATCCTTCCTTCGGTAAGGGGTAATAATCGTCTCAACCTCTGGGGGCGAGGTACGACCTGCGGGGAAATAAGGTCAAGTCCTTCTTCCAGGGCCTCCGGCTGGGGCCATCATTTTCTGATTGTCCGTTTCAAGGGCGAGAACCCTGCAAACACCAACGAGACAAAACAAATATATACAACCGAATCTATTCGGGTTAGCATCCGCGACATTACTTCAGTCAATTTGAAGTTTTAGCAATTATTGGCAAGGGCCAACGAGATTATGCAAGTGCAAGTTTATCAAAAACATTGGCATTTTTCACATACAAAACAGTAAAGAACAAGCATCAAATATTGAATAACATGTTTTATTGATTGAGCCTATAAATAGGCAAAGCTTGGTACATCAGATGCAACTCCTGAAAAGAGGAAGTTACGCACACACATACATACATATATGCACCAAAAGCATAAAAAAAATACAAAACAATATTTGTATACATGTCGGCAACGTGATGCAGACAAACATCATGAGTTGATCCTCCTATGACTCGCCTGACTCTGGCGCTTTCCCGGTATTCACTTTTCGGAAGAGATTGTGTTGGATAAACGAACCCTCAGGTACTCCCAAACTACTAAGCAATGTTGTATCAGATCCGGACCGCAGTCATTTGCTTTTTCAATCCCTAACTTTTGCGTGAATCGCCCTTTTCGGGTTTTCAATTCACCGGGATACCCTTTTTTGCCGAAGTCGCCCTTTGCAGGTTTTCGACTTCGCGGGTGTACATCTTTTCAATTTTATCCCTAACTTTTGCCCGAACCTTTTATTCATTTTTTACGATTCGCCAGGATGCCCCATTTTTGCCTGGACCCTCTTTTTACTGTCCAGCGGGTCACTTTCAAGCAAAGTATTTTTTAACTGCGTCCGAATTCACAGGAGACGTAAAGTCTTCACCATCCATGGTAGATAGTAGCAAGGCTCCTCCAGAGAAGACTTTTCTGACAACGTAGGGACCTTCATAGTTAGGGGTCCACTTGCCCCTGTAATCTGTTTGCGGTGGGAGAATCCTCTTCAGCACAAGGTCGCCCGTCTGAAAGCTTCGTGGACATATCTTCTTATCGTACGCTTTCTTCATCCGGCTCTGATACAACCGACCATATGCGAGAGAAGCTAGCCTCTTCTCATCCATTAAGCTGAGCTGATTCAGTCTATCTTTAACCCATTCTGCCTCGTCAAGTTGGACGTCTCGTAAAACCCTCAAGGAAGGAATCTCAACCTCCAACGGTAACACTGCCTCCATTCCGTATACTAATAAAAAAGGGGTTGCCCCGGTTGATGTGCGTACCATCGTACGATAACCGTGCAAAGCGAAAGGTAGCATTTCGTGCCAGTCCTTATACGTCACAACCGTCTTCTGGACAATCTTCTTTATGTTCTTATTGGCCGCTTCAACAGCGCCATTCATCTTGGGTCGGTAAGGGGAAGAGTTGTGCTGCTCGATCTTAAAATTCTGGCACAGCTCTTTCATCATCTTGTTATTCAAATTCGAACCGTTGTCGGTGATAATCCGCTCAGGGATTCCATATCTGCAGATAATATCTCGTTTGATAAATCTGGCGACCACTTGTTTGGTGACATTGGCATATGATGCTGCTTCCACCCATTTGGTGAAGTAATCAATTGCCACCAAGATGAACCGGTGTCCGTTGGATGTCGTAGGCTCAATCTTCTCGATCATATCAGTTCCCCACATCAAAAACGGCCACGGTGATGACATCACATTCAGAGGACTTGGGGGTATATGGACCTTGTCCGCATAAATTTGGCATTTATGACACCTCTTTGCAAACTTGAAACAGTCTGTTTCCATAGTTAGCCAGTAATAACCTGCCCGCAGCAGTTTTCTCGTCATAGCATGCCCACCAGCATGTGTACCAAACGTACCCTCATGTATCTCTTCCATGAGCAACTTTGCTTCTTTCTCATCTACACAGCGTAGCAACACCAAGTCGTGGTTTCTTTTGTATAGGACACCGTCAGGATCCAAATAGAAATTGCCAGCCAATCTCCTGAGAGTCTTCTGATCTCGACTGGATGCCCCAGCCGGATACTCCTTGTTCTTCAGGAAATTCTGGATGTCAAAGTACCAGGGTTGACCATCAGGAGCCTCGTCGATGGCAAATATGAATGCATGCCTATCAAGCCGAGAGATAACAATCCGGGGAGCCTCGTTCCAGAAGTTAACTTTATACATCAAAGACAATGTCGCCAGGGCGTCAGCCATTTGATTTTCCGCTCGCGGCACATGATGTAATTCCACCTTGTCAAAGAAAGGCAACAATCTTCTTGCATAATTCATATATAGTATCAAATTGGGCTGACGTGTCTCTCATTCTCCTTTAATTTGATTCACCACTAGAGTCGAGTCTCCGTATACATCCAGATGTTTGATTCGCAAATCAATAGCTTCTTCCAGACCCATGATGCAAGCCTCATATTCAGCCTCATTATTGGTAACGGGAAAAGTCAATCGGGCAGTAAAGGGGATGTGCGACCCCTGAGGAGTAGTAATAATTGCCCCTATTCCGCTACCAGAGGAATTTACAGCTCCGTCAAATATTAACTGCCACTTGGAACCCAACTCTGGTCCTTCGTCCGGCAACGGTTCTTCACAATCTTTCATCTTCAGGTACATTATATCCTCGTCAGGAAAATCAAACCTCATCGATTGGTATTCCTCAACAGGCTGCTCCGCAAGGAACTCCGACAGAACGCTACCTTTAATAGCCTTTTGCGAGGCATATCGAATATCATATTCGGTTAACACCATCTGCCATCGGGCGATTCTTCCGGAGAGTGCCTGCTTCTCAAACACGTATTTGATTGGATCCATCTTTGAAATTAGCAGGGTTGTATGATTTAGCATGTATTGCCTCAAACGTTTGGCGGCCCAGGCTAGCGCGCAACACGTCTTCTCGAGCATTGAGTATCTGGACTCACAGTCAGTAAACTTCTTACTCAAATAGTAGATCGCATGCTCTTTACGTCCCGTCTCGTCGTGTTGACCGAGAACACAACCCATACTTTCCTCAAGAACCGTCAAATACATAATCAAAGGTCTATCGGCCACTTGGGGTATCAAAACAGGAGGTTCCTGCAAGTATTCTTTTATCTTGTCGAACGCCTTTTGACAATTTTCATTCCAGGTCACAACCTGGTCCTTTTTCAACAACTTGAATAACGGCTCGCACGTCGCAGTTAAGTGAGATATGAACCGGGCGATATAGTTCAACCTCCCTAAAAATCCACGCACTTCTTTTTCTGTTTTAGGCGTCGGCATTTCTTGTATTACTTTTATTTTCGTAGGATCAACCTCTATTCCTTTTTCGCTCACGATAAACCCCAACAGCTTACCTGATCTCACCCCGAAGGTGCACTTGTTAGGGTTCAGTCTCAACCTGAACTTCCTAAGTCTTTTGAACAGTTTCAGCAGATTAACCAAATGCTCGTCCTCCGTCTGGGATTTGGCAATCATATCATCAACATAAACCTCGATCTCTTTATGCATCATATCGTGAAAGAGAGTTGTCATAGCACGTTGATATGTTGTCTCAGCGTTCTTCAATCCGAAGGGCATCACTTTGTAACAAAATATTCCCCAGGGAGTAATGAAAGTAGTCTTCTCCATGTCTTCTGGGGCCATCTTGATTTGATTATAGCCTGAGAAGCCATCCATGAAGGAGAATACGGAGAACTGAGCAGTGTTATCAACCAGCACATCGATGTGAGGAAGTGGAAAGTCATCTTTCGGGCTCGCCCTATTCAAATCACGGTAGTCTACACATATTCGCACTTTACCGTCTTTCTTCGGCACTGGCACAATATTAGCGACCCATGAGGGATATTTTGTAACAGCTAGGAAACCAGCATCCCACTGCTTCTGAACTTCCTCCTTGATCTTTACTGCCATGTTCGGTCTGGTCCTTCTGAGTTTCTGCTTAACAGGCGGACATTCATCTCGCAGCGGCAGACGATGAACAACCATATCCGTATCCAACACAGGCATATCCTCGTACGACCAAGCAAATATATCACTGTACTCTTTGAGCATCTCAACCAACTTTCGCTTGATGTCGCTCTGCAGCGCAGCCCCTATACGGATGTTTCTCACAACCTCTTCCGACCCCAAATTGATAATCTCAATGACTTCCTCATGAGGCAGAATGATTCTTTCTTCTTGTTTCAATAACCAGGTCAACTCTTCTGGTACGTCGCCATCTTCCACAATCTCTTCCTCAGCCTGAAATACCGGGTGCTCAAAGTCGAAGTGAGTCATAGGCGGTTCATAGATATCATCTGAAATAGTAATCCTGCAAAGGAAATGGTTAAATGCTTCAAAACACAGACAAAGCAAATAACCATATTGCCATTTTATTGTAAAACACAAAAACCGAAAAACAGGGATCGCAATATTTGTATATGAAAAACGCCTTTATTTCATGATTAAACAATGTAATATACATAACCAAATGGCCTTAAGCAAAATCCCTATGCCCCGGGTAGGACATATGATTATTCAACAATTAAGAAAACAAATCATTACTGTTTAGTTGTCACAGGAACAGTTTCCCGGATAGACCAATTGCAGAGAGTTTGTCCTGGCACGCTTGGCTTGATCCACGCGTCCATATCACAAACGCTATCTCCGTCTTCAGCATCGGAAATAGCATTGATGGTCTCGAAGCTCACCCCGCTTGGCGTGATCGTGACTGGTCCTTTGAACCTGGGCGCTCGTGAAGAGGATGTTGATGATGAAGGATGATATCCAAGCCCGAACTTGTCATTCTTCACGGGAATCTCCAATACCTGCCCCTAGCCCTTGATTTTGCCTGCCTGCACTAGAGCCTAAGCCTCTTTGTAGGACGACACGGCCACATCTGATGCTTTACTGGGCACTGAAGCTTTGTCTTTAGTTTGCAACCCCTCGAGGCTTGACACGGTGTCTCATGTATTTCGCCGTCGACCTCGACGTATTTGAATGAAGACAAATGGCTAACTAGAATATCTTCTTCTCCACAAACAGTGACGACACTATCCCCAACCATATACTTCAGCTTTTGGTGTAACATGGATGTGACTGCCCCGGCAGCATGGATCCATGGGCGCCCAAGAAGACAACTATACGCTGGCTGAATGTCCATTATGTAGAATTCAGTTTCAAATATTTCAGGCCCCACCTGCAACGATAATGTTATTGATCCGAAAATTGACCTCCTCGTTCCATCGAACGCCCTCACCATTAAATCACTGGGCGTGCAGATAATCCCCCTGATATCTAACTTCATCATGGATTTCTTCGGTAGCACATTCAGGGAAGATCCAGTGTCTACTAAAACATGGGACATGACCGTGCCCCTGCATTCGACTGACACATGCAATGCCATATTATGCTCTCGCCCTCTCGGAGTCAAATCAAAGTCTGCGAAGCCCAAACTGTGCCCCGCATTGACATACCCCATCACCCCTTCTAACTGATTAACCGAAACCTCTTGAGGAACGAGCGACGTGTCTAGAATCTTCAGCAGAGCATTCCGATGGGCCTTGGAACATAACAGCAATGATAGGATGGAAATTTTTGACGGCGTTTGCTGGAGGTGCTCAACGATTTTGTAATCACTTTTACAAATGAGCCTCATAAACTCCTCCACATCTTTAAGTGACGTTTCCTTTTCATTCGACTGAGAAGGACCACCCTCAGCTACCTTGGATTTACCTTTGGCTAATCTTTCCGCCTCTACCTCGGGTGACGTGAAGATTCTTCCGCTTCTGGTCATACCCCCTGTTCCGACAACATTATCTACAACCCCAGCTGGTTGTCCATTGACTTTAATTCTCTCACCATCGCAATATACCTCCAACCCGTAAGTCCATGGCACTGCTTTAGTACTCTCAAAAGGAACTGGTCCTGCTTTAGTAATTGTGATCGTCGGCCACCTGGCAGGTGCCGTTATCGTTATTGTTTTCCTCGGAATCGTCACTGTCGCAACATCGTTCCGCTCATCACACAATGCCTCTACAGGCTTTTCAACCTCGGTTCTACCAAATTGCAAGGTACCTTCATCCATCATAGCCTGAATACCCTGCTTCAACTTATTACAACCCTCTGGCTGGGTCCAACAATCCAAGCAAAATTCATCACACCCCGAGAATACACCCCCCTTTTAGCAACGTGCTTTTAATCTCACCCAATGGTGTCTTCAGCTCATTGACATCCATCACTAGATTCAGATTCTCCTCCGTCAAGATGGCGTTTGCCCCGTGATTGGGCATAGGTTGTTGTACGATATTTGGACCCACCTGTCCAAAGTTAATAGCTTTGCTATCCAATAAATCCTGAACTTTGTGTTTAAATGCCTGACAAGCTTCTATATCATGCCCGGGTGCCCTGGAATGGAATTCGCAATGCTTGTTGGATCATATCCGTAAGGAAGTACTGCCCCCGTAGGTGGTGCCAAAGCCCTCTTTTCAACCAAGTTCAACCCTAGCAGGGTCTAGAGGAGTTCTGCATACGTGGAAGGAGGTGCGTCGAACACTCTTTTCGGTCTCGCATTTTGTACCCTTCTCTGACCAGGATTTTGTCCTTGTTGTTGCTGTGGTTGTTGTTGTTGTGGCTGTCTTTGTTGAGGAAGCGGGATAGTGACACTAGCTATCTGTTGCGGCTGAACATACTGATTTCTTCCTCTGCCCCTGCCCCTGCCACCAAACACGACACTAGTATCACCTTGTCGTCTACCACCAAATGCTTTTCTGGTACCTCCTGTTGAAGTAGACTCACCTACTTGGAACCTTCCAACTTTAATCCAATTCTCGATCATCTCCCCCATAAGGATCAAATCTGAGAAACTGCTCAATGACACACTAAACAATTTTTTGTAGAACACCCCCGTAAATGTCCCAATGAACATATCATTCATCTCCCTTTCAATTAAAGGAGGATGCACCCTCGCTGCCATATTGCGCCACCTTTGCACATACTCTTTAAAGCTTTCACCGTTCTTCTGTGACAAACCCCTGCAATTGGACCCGGTTTGGCACCAGATCGCTGTTGTATTTGTAATGCGTCACGAAAGCATCAGCCAACTGCTTCCAGGTTTTGATCTGCGTGGGCTCCAGCCCCATATACCATTCAAGTGAAGGTCCTGACAAGCTGTCCTAGAAGAAATGCATGAGCATCCTTTCGTCATCTGAATACGCGGACATCCTTCTGTAATAAGAGTGGACATGGACTTTAGGGCAGGTATCCCCTTTGTACTTGTCAAACGTGGGAGCCTTGAATTTCAACGGCACCCTCAGCCCTGGTACCAAGCCAATTGTAGTCATATCCAAACCGGTGGAGTTCTGATTCACTACCCCCTTCATCTGTTCTTCAAGCATTCTAATCCTTTGCACAGGATCAACTGGTCCTTCAAACCCCACACCTCTTCCAGAAAAGGCGTCCTCCTGGCTGTCTTCACCCCAATTCATATTTTCATTTCCACATCCGTCGTAACCAGTGTTGCGACCAAACCCTTGCTGATTGATCATGGGACCTCGTCCCCTGTTACCGAAACCCTGGTTGACCCTAACAGGTACAAACCCAGTGTTGACAGGAATCACCGCAGCACCATTCATATTACCAAATCCCCCATACCCCTGGTTAGCGTTACCAAAACCATCGTAACCGAAACCCTGAGCGTTGAAGCCGAACTTCCCATCCTGATTGACGTAATCAAATCCTTGATCGTTGTAGCCGAAACCATTGTTGTCGAACCCATTACCGCCATTGTTGTTGCCACCGCCTTGGTTGGCATCCCCAAACCCAACATTGTTAATGACAGTCTCATTTCCATTCCCTGCGTTGCCATTGCCAGCGCCAGCGCCATCGTTTACAACCACAACAGGTAGGGTCACTACAGGTGGAACCACAGGCGTAGGGGGGCCATCCTCCGGAATAGTTTCAACGTGTGCAGAATTATGGTCATTGTTGCCATTCCCATTAGTCCGCGTCAGCAGCAGCTGTACCAAAGTCTGGAGGCTCTCCTGGCCCTTAGCAATGTTCTCCATTGCTTGCATGAACAGATTCAGCTTCTCGCGGATTTCCTGCATCTCCACTTGGACTTGATCCATGACTCTCTTGCAGTTGTTTCGGGTTGAGTAGCGGTGGACTCTTTGTTCGTCAATCCTGGAAAACCTGAAGATGCAGGAAATAAGATACAGATTCGAGAATACCGGTCATCCAAGATGAATGCAGATGCAATTGTGTAAATATGCTACAAGTTATATTCCCCCCGATTCTAGTTTCGGAGAGAAGGCCATCATGACAATGGAGTCCCCATCAAGCAAGCAAGGAATCAGAAAAACCCTCATATATAAACACATGCCAAGAGGCGGAGTACAAGAGTACAACTGAATACAACTTAAGGGACCTCAGCCAACAAGCCTGGCGATGGTCAAAATACAAGTACAAATAACAAAAGTAAGGCAAAGATGAATCAGGCCAAATGGCGTGCTCTGACATCTTCCAATATCCTCAACGTCTCCGAATGCCCTAGTCGGGAGATCAGCTCCTGTATCAGTAAGGCATACCGCTCGGCAGTGGATCTCAGCGTTTTGGCGTCGTCCTTGCAGGTTCCTTCTCCAAAACATTCGTCGAGTCTGCATCTCTTGGAGCCGACCTTCACTTCAAAACCTCTCAGATTTTTGTCAAGGTCACTTACTCTAAGCTCAGCAGCGCTCCTAAGTGATGTCTCTTTGACAATCTTTGCGTCTTGGGCTCTAATTTGTGCCTCTAGCGTGACAATCTGCAGCTTCAGTTCATCTTCATGCTCCTTCCGCTTGGTAAGCGTGGCATTCCACAATGCTTCCCACTTGCTGAGGCGGGTATAAGCTTTGCTTAAAAGTTCCTTCTTGGAAGCAAGTACCTTGCTAACACCGTTCAAGGTTATTCCCACTTTTTCTTTCTTGTTGGTCTCCTCCGTCAACTCTGATCCCAACCTATTAACCAAGTCAGTTTGTTCCCTCACAGTGAAAGTAGCTTCATTCTTCTCATGACGCAACTGGAAGATCTCTTTCTCTAGCTCATCATTGGCTTTCTTCAACTCTTTGTTTTCAGCCAACAATTTGTTATACTTTTCAATCTCTATTGAAGCAGGTACCTCAATCATTGGAAGATACAGGGGTTCCACAGCAGGATAAGGCATCAAGGAAATACTAGCTCTCTCGCGGATCCAAGCCAAATAAGGATCATAAGCCTTGCTGTTGCTCTTACCAAGCAAAACTTTCCCTCTCCTATGGATGTTAGCCCATGCATGTCTCAATCTGATCAAAACAGCCGTGTCTAATAATCCTGTGAGATACAGAGATTCTTGTATCTCCTTCTCACTAGGAGCGTCCCTCAAAGCATAACCAAACTGTCTTACCAGTAGTGAAGGGTTATAGTTAATACAGCCTTTCCGTCCAATCAAAGGGACATTCGGAAAGCCACTGCAACTATATACAATATCAGTGCCAAGCATACTCCGATCAAACCAAATGATATTCTCAGCAGATAGCCCCATCAACCGGGAAGACCAATCCACAGTATCCACAACATCAACAAAAGGTTCTGTCTTCGGGAGATGCCCCTGGAACCACCTGTACAAGAGAGGAAGACAGCAGGAAACATTCTTGCCACGATGTTTCTCATTCTTGTAGTGAATAGAATGATAAACATCGCCCAAGAGAGTAGGAACTGGATTCTTCGAGGCAAGAATCAAGAAGGCATCTGAGTCGACAAAATCTGGCACATTAGGAAACAAGACAATCCCGTAGATGCAGACAGCTAGAATGGCACTGAAGGCAACCCAACATCCACTCTTCGCGCACTGTGTAGCCTTCTCAACCAGGACAGCCAGGTGAAAACCATAAGCTCCGTTCAGCTTGACTAAACCTCCGGGGAACTCAGAAGCGTCTAAACTGACAATCTCAGCGAGTGTAGCTAACTCAGGCTCAACATCAACATGTATAAAGGGCATCGGGTCTAACACAGGAACTCCCAACATAGCAGAATACTCCTCCAAAGTGGGTGCCAGAATATAGTCGGGAAATAAGAAATATCTCAGCTGAGGCTCATAAAACTGCATCAAAGTATACACCCAAGTCGTCTCAAATGCTGAAGGTCTGTAAAACAAACTAATCAATCTCCCATAAGATACTCTAAACTCAGCCCTCACTCTCTCATCTGCTAGAGCAACTAAACCCAGCAAGGAACTGATATCTGGCGAATGCAACCGGTAAGCAACTGTCCTCTTCAGGGACTTCATGTCTGGCTAGAAGATATACTAGAATCAGAGGGGAATGATCACACCTGCAACATAAATACATGTTAATGAAATGCAGTCATGAAAAATGTACAGGCATATGCAAACAGGAGATCAAGTGCAATGCTGGTGAACTGCGCTGCTTTATACTGAAGCCTGAGAACCATCAAATCTTCATCTCAAACCAACCACTCAAATGACCCTGTAACCACATCTCACTGACAGAGATAAACCAGGTATTCTGAGGTCAAAGGTTTCCTGCAAACAAACCTACCTACCCCTCACAGGTGTGAACTTAACTCACAGACGAGGTACGACATCCTATGCGGGTTCAACGTCACAGACTTTCAAGAGCGATGATACGATACCCAGGAGGTGTGGAATCATCATCCCTTGAAGCAGCCTCACTTAGCCGAATCCCCATTGATAGGTCCCCAGAGTCGACAATCCTCGGGTCAGACAACTTGTCGAGCCCTAAGGGCCAGGCAAGAAGCATCAAAGAGAATCTCGTCTGAGCACAGATTTCGCGGCTAGCTGGTGCGAGCTAAGCAAGCAGGCTAACCACTACTCTCTACTTCTAAGTCTATGTGTAACCTCAAGCCCAGGTCCGACTTATCTCTCAACAGATCACCCCCTCCCCATAACAGCAACAACGATATAAAGCCGATAATAAAATGCGGAAAGTAAAGACAGAAAAGTAAATCTATACAACACCCACGACGGGAAAACAAGCGCTAGGATTGACTCGCATAAGGGATATTCTTGTCCCCAGCAGAGTCGCCAGCTGTCACTACTGCGAAAATCGGCGCCGGCAAAACAGAAGAGTCGCCACCGTGCGTTATTTATCCCACAAGAGGGAAAGGAAACGCTCAGAGTAAACCTAACGCAAAGAGGGAAAGGAATGGTCATCGCAACCAAATCCTGGATTCGGGAGTCGGTTACGCAAGGGGAAGGTATTAGCACCCCTCACGTCCGTCGTACTCGACGGGATCCACGCTTGTTTTCTAGTACGAATTGTGTTATTCTATCTACTCTATAGGTCTGGGTTAAAAAGAAAAGAAAATGACTCGGCAAAGTATCACAATTTATGCCTACGTATTCCCGTCTGGAACGAGAAATCAGAGTCAATGTAGTTCGCCTACTTACTGGAAAGGAGGGGAAGGTTGCTCGCTAGGATACGGCATCCTATGCCTACGTACTTTCATACAGCATGAAAGATCAGAGCAAACGTAGTTCGGGCTACGGAAGACACAAGCTTGTCTGACTGTTTTTTTATATTCTTCTGAAAAGAGGTTTCTTCTGATTAAGAGTCCGAGCGGACAAAAATGACACTTTGATGTTTGTTTTGAATCTTTTACGAAAGAAGGGTTTTTTGTTTGTTTGCAATCTCTGACGCACTAGAGACTATGATTTGAGAGTGACTACGTCGTATGTCACCCTAGGGGTAACACACTAAGCAGTCAGATTACTGAAGAGTGACCCTCCAGCAACCCTCTCTCAAATAGCTTAAGGCTCATAGCGTACGACATTGATTATCCTTATTACTGTGTTTTGAATTGTGTTGAGAGGGAAGAGAAAGAAGCTCTAACAACCTAGGGTTTGAAAAAGGAATAAAACTAACCTAATGTTGTTATGCATGGGTTACAACCCAATGTCTGTCATAATTCCCTCCTACACAGAGGAAATCAGAGATCCTAGGGGATGAACAGCAAAAGAAACAGATATATAGTAAACAGTAAACATGCATGAGATGCAGCAGTACAAGCGAGGCAAGGGAGTCCCACTTAACCTCGAACCAGGGAAGACAATAGGCAAAGTGAAACAGCTTCACTTCAAACCTAAGGGGCAAGCTACATAAGCCAACAATCAATACAAAAAAAGGAATACAACCCAACACCAGCTCTGACAGCAACACCAGCTCCTACAGTAAGCAACACAAACGACAACAGCTCTGACAGCTACAGTTGATTAACATCAAAAAGGTTGACAGTAACACCTTCCAGTAAGACCCCATCTTCACTCCTCAATGATCCCCAAGCTTTAGATAAGCTCTCGTCTCCAAAGAATCTCCAAGCTCTGGCAAGCACTGAACCCCAACAAATAAACAGCTTCAAACAGCAGCAGGACCCTAACTTCAACAGATAACTCTCTCTGACAGGTACAGGCTTTATCTTCACCAATATTCCATGAACTCAATTCTTCATAGGTTCCCATCTTCAATGCCACCAATCCAGAAGAGAATCAACTAATAGATGAAGTTGAAATGTTAAAAGGCTTAATGATAACCCAAGGAAATCACTAAGATATTAACACAGCAAGTAAAAAGCATCCTCAAGGTTCTACTCAACCAAAGCTTGCTCTACATCCCTCCTAAGGAGAGATGGAACTTCTTTGTGGGACCTTGTGTCATGGGATAGAATAGAGGCACAAGAAGCTCTCTATGTTTGAAAGAAGAAATCAGTCTAATCTAAAGCTCTCCCTATATCTCCTATCTCCCAAGTCTTCAAAAGCAACCTTCAAGGATAAGAATCTTCATGCTCCAAGCTCCATCCTTTGTCTCCAATAATCTCCCACGTCTTCATGAGCTCCAACAAACAAAACTCAAGCCCCAAGCCCAATTAGAAT
This sequence comes from Lathyrus sativus, assembly GCA_963859935.3. Lineage (NCBI taxonomy): Eukaryota > Viridiplantae > Streptophyta > Magnoliopsida > Fabales > Fabaceae > Lathyrus > Lathyrus sativus. The sequence continues at coordinate 667,931,346 of OZ012738.1, forward strand.
AGCCCAACCCAAGCAAACAAGCCAAATGCCCAAGGGGGAAACACACAAACATCATACAAGTTGCAAAAAATCAAATAAAATAGCAATACTCATCCTAAAATCCTATATTAATTTCTAAGGGGACCTAACTATATACCCTATACCCCACATAAACCCCAAGGCCTAAATCAAACCCTAAGTCTCCAAACTATGCCCTAAACTACACCTAAGTGTTGTAAAACCCTAATCCTAGCACCCTAAAGCTCATTATTCAAAAGTAACCTAAATTTCATCATAAAAATATTAGAAAAATCACTAAGGGAGCATGTGTCTCTACTCTAACTAGAGCAAAAAGAATCACCTTAAAACTCAAAATGAAATGCTCATATAAAAATCAGAAAGTGGGAGTATCAAATAAATGCAAAATAAAAAATGCATGAATTAATGTTTTTTGTTATTTCAAAATTTTCTAGAGGTCCTAATGAAAATAAGAAAAAAATTCCCATCCAAAAATGATTATTTTTTAATTAGGTATGAATTTTCTAATTAACCTAAATGAAATGTGAAAATAAAAGGAAAATAAAAGATCATCTTCCCCGTTTTGAAAGTTGGAGGGAAGGATCAACAGACGGTGGCCGGAGGTGGCGCCACCGTCGCCCCCAAACACCATTATCCTTAATCCTCACTAAAACCTAAACCTGAATACAACATCCTGCTCGTTTTCTCCCTAGGAATCTAACCATACCATCCATTTGTGTTGAAATCTTCTCCTTCTCAAAACACGAATGCATGTTCAGAAATTGCTCAAACAAAAAATTATCACCAAACTCAAAATTGAATAGCCTAGATTCATCACCACTTCACCCTGAGTAAAATCCACTATCAAACTAGGTTTAATCCTCGAGAATCATCAAGATGCATCCCTGAACAGGAATGGTGTCATCTACAAAATTGTCTCTAATCCTTGAATTTCTTTACCAGAAAGCTCCTAACAATGATCTACATCACATCTAACCATCTAAACCCTAACAATTATACCTATATCAAGCCATAGGATGAGATTTAGATACCTACAAAAATCGAGTGAACAGACCAAGCAACCCTTCAAATTATGCTTCAAGAATCTCCAGATTGCTTCAGTGATGTATGATCAAGCTTTTGTATGCATTAAATTGGACTGAATCTTCTTGAATCACCAGATGCGATTCTGAGTTGCAAGCTATGAACTCCAAATGCTATCTCACGATTCTTCACCAATCTTGATCGATAATCTATCTGGAATCACTCACACACTCAAGAGGAAACTTCTGAATGCAAGAAAATGGATTGAAATTGATCAAATTGTTGTAACCGTTTGTGATTTGCAAACTGAAAATTCAGAAATCAATCTCTCCAATCTCTCTCAATTTCCACCAACCAATGCCTTTAATAAATCACAAATCTTATATAGAACTTGTAGGAAGGCTCTAGAAACTTCAGGATTGATCTATGGGAGAAATTCAATATCTCTTGCATTTGAAAATGTCATGAGAAGTTCATACATGGCAGCTGAGTTTTAGCTTGCTTCATCCCTTGATTCTGATCCAAATTCTCTCCTAATGACAAATTGAATGGATTGGCAAGGGTTAAGGCCTTGGTTAAGCTTCAAAGAGTGGTTTTGCATATGTTACTTATGATGTAAGAAACCACTTTGCAAAGGAAGTCATGAAATTAACCCTCAACTCAAAAATGTGAAAATGTCATTGTTTCCAAAATGTGTTTTCCAATCAATTTGGTATGTCATATGGACTGGTTTGGACCTATAGCTCAAAAATCTCAATTTTCCTCTTTGGTTCATTTAAAATCCATCCTTATTTTAGGCCATTTTTGCAATTTTGTGATACAAGCCCTTCCAAGCTCTCATGACTTTTTACCTAGCCTAAAAACATCATTTTAAGCACATCTCACGTTGAAAAGTTTTTCATTTGAGGAGTGGAAGATAGATATTTTGACCTATGTTGGAAAATGACCTATAATTCAACTTTCCCAAAATACCCCTGGATTGCCAAGATCATAACTTGAGTTCCACAAATCTTCTTGAGGACTTCTAGTACTAAAATTAAAGCTAAGGTCAATCCCTACAATTCTTATGTTGGCCAAGAATCCATTTGAAAACTCCTTGATGGGAAAAAGTTGCTTGGAAGTCAAGTGACTTTCACAGATAAATTTCAATGTCCTCTGGTGACCCATAACTTGCAAGAACCATAACATGGGTTCCACAAATATTCTTAAAGACTTCTAGTACTCAAATTAAAGCTATTGAGAAGCTCTACAAGTTTCATGTTGGCCAAGAATCCATTTGAAACTTTTATTTGGACTTGTGTAGCTTGGAAGTCCAGTGCTATACAGGGGATTTTACCCTAGGAACCCTGTCTCAAACCCTCCAACCACTCTTGATTCTATTGTACTTGATCTTGACTCATCCATACCCATGCTTTAACATCTTAATCCATGACTTCCATGACTTAGAGCTAGGTCTTGGTGCACTTTCCTTGCTCTCCTTGACCTAGGGTTACCCATATGAAACCCTACTTGTACACCTCTCAACTGTGATTCTTGAACTTGATACCATGACTTGTCTAAGCTTCCACAGAGATCTCTAGGCCTCCCATAAGATCCATACACACCTCAAATTCATAATTCCATGCTTCATACCCCATTGATGACCCTCAATACACTTCAAGTTAGGGGAGAAATCCACTTGTTGACATTCAAATCTCCTCAAAGCTTCAACCCATTTCTTGATGACTTGGATATTCTTCAGCTTGAATAAGACCCCTTGATGTGCTTCTTTAGATAAGGATGGAACTTATTCCCCTGTTAGATGACTTGCTATGTTATGGTATGCAAATGATGGGACTATGTACCTGATGTATTTATGCAAATGATAATGCACTTAAAACATAAACCAGGTGAAATAGGTTGAGCAAATTTTAGGGTGCAACACTGAAGACCCATTTAGTTCCAATTATATTGAATCCTTTTGGTCTTTGAACTAAATCCCACACATCATTTCTGGTGAATTGATTTAACTCTTCTTGCATGGCAATAATCCAATCATTGTCTTGCAGAGCTTCATCTACACAAGTTGGTTCAATTACTGACACCAATCCAAATAGTGATGCTTCAGATGATCTGAGAAAGGATCTTGTTCTGATAGGGTCATCCTTCTTTCCAATAATAACATTCTTTGGATGAGAAGCTTTGATTCTGGAAGATGATCCTCTAACAGTTGATTTTTCAGAAATATTTAAGTGGTTCATCTGAGAAGTTAAAGGAATTGCATCTGGCGTTGCTTCTGGTTCCTTTACTTGAGCTTTGTCTGCCTCTGAGCTTTCAGAGTCTGTGAAGACTACTTCTCTATCTGCAGAGTTTTCAGACTGCTTTGGCTTTTTAATGCCAAGCTTATCATCAAATCTAACATGAATAGATTCTTCCACAATTTGTGTCTCAGTGTTGTATACTCTGTAGCCTTTAGAGCATTCAGAATATCCAAGCATAAAACACTTTTGTGCTTTGGAATCAAACTTGTTCAGATTTTCTTTAGTATTTAACATATAGCAAATACATCCAAAAGGATGAAAATATGAAATGTTGGGCTTTATGTTCTTCCACAGTTCATATGGAGTCTTTTCCAGAAGAGGTCTTACAGACACTCTGTTCTGAATGTAACAGGTTGTGTTGATTGCTTTTGCCCAAAAGTGCTTTGCCAGATTAGTCTCATTGATCATGGTTCTGGCCATTTCTTGCAGAGTTCTATTTTTCCTCTCTACAACTCCATTTTGTTGTGGAGTTCTAGGACAGGAAAAATCATGAGCAATGCCATTTTCATTAAAATATTTTTCAAAAAATTTATTTTCAAATTCACCACCATGATCACTTCTGACTTTTATAATTTTGAAATCTTTTTCATTCTAGACTTGTTTGCAGAAGTCAAAGAACACAGAATGTGACTCATCCTTGTGTTTTAAGAACTTTACCCATGTCCATCTACTATAGTCATCAACAATGACTAATCCATACTTCTTGCCTCTGATGGATGCAGTTTTCACTGGTCCAAACAGATCAATATGAAGTAATTCTAGTGGTCTGGAAGTAGAAACAACATTTTTTGATTTAAAAGATGATTTTGAAAACTTCCCTTTTTGACATGCTTCACAAAGAGCATCTGAGGTGAACTTCATATTAGGAAGTCCTATGACAAGATTAAGTTTATTAATCTGAGATATACGTCTCATATTAATATGCCCCAATCTTCTGTGCCAGACCCATTGCTCCTCATTAACAGACAAGAGACATTTAACATTCTGAACCTTAAGTTCTGAAAGATTTATTTTATAAATGTTGTTTTTCCTCTTTCCACTAAATAGGATAGAGCCATCCTTTTGACTAATAGCTTTACAACATTTTTGATTAAAGGTTATATTATAACCATTGTCACTTAATTGACTTATGGACAATAAGTTATGCTTTAATCCTTCTACAAGTAAAACATTAGTAATAGAGGGAAGTTTACCATTTCCAATAGTGCCAGATCCAATGATCTTGCCCTTCTGATTCCCTCCAAACTTCACATCACCTCCAGATCTAAGCTCCAGACTTTGGAATATAGACCTTTCTCCTGTCATGTGTCGTGAGCATCCAGAGTCCAGGTACCATGATTGGCGTCCTGACCTTGCTGCTAAGAACATCTGCAACAGGAATTATTTTACTTTTAGGTACCCAGATCTTCTTGGGTCCTTTATGGTTAGTTGTTTTGAAGGTTTGTCTAAACTTCTGTTTTTCAACATAAGGCTTATTTTGACTAGCCTTAGATTTAAACACATGAATATTCTTTTCAGAACGTGTTTGTTCAATATCATTCAAGTGACCAAATTTAAAGTGGGAATATAAAGGAGTTTTCTTGATGATAATTTTATCAACAGGTTTTGGATTTAAATCCTTTCCAGAGGAAGATTTATATTCAATCCCTTTCCTGTTATTTCTGCTAACTCCATAGATCATAGAAGCCATTTTGCTTCTGTCTATGCTTTTATCAAGAAACTTCTAAAAGTTGTAATCATATTTTTCCAAAATATTTTTGCATTCAGATTCAGTTTCAGAATCAGAGTTTTGTTGAGCTAATTCAGAATCATTTTTCAATTTTAAGTTCTTTTCATTTAGCTCAGCTACTTCTGATTTGAGAATATTATTCTCAGATACAAGATTGCTTTGACGCTTCTTGTATTTGAGCTTAATATAATTATAGCTCTTTAGAACTTCCGATAACACTTTGATAAGTTCTTCTTTAGTGAGTTTAGCCATTACCTCTTCAGCGTCAGAGTCAGATTCAGAGTCAGATTCAGATCCTGAAGTTCCTTCCTCCTGATCTTCTATGTCTGCCATCAAAGCTACATTGGCACATTCCTCTTCTGACTCAGATTTAGATTCAGATGTATATGAATCATCCCAGGTGGCCATTAGAACCTTTTTCTTCTTATCAGATTTTCTTTTAGGCTTGTCTTTCAGCACCTTTGGACATTCATTTTTGTAATGTCCAGGTTCTTTACATTCATAACAGACAACCTTCTTTTTGCCAGATCTTCTGTGTCCAGAAGATTCTTTTCTTTGGTCAGGCTTCCTGAAGTTTCTGAACTTCTTTCCTTTATGCTTCCAGAGTTTATTTATTCTTCTAGACAGCATGGATAGTTCATCTTCATCTTCAAATGAGGATTCTTCAGAGCTTTCCTCTATTACCTGCAATGCTTTAGCAGATTTATTAGATTTTAAAGCAATTGATTTACCTTTCTTTTGAGGTTCATCTTCCTCAAGTTCAATTTCATGACTTCTTAGTGAACTGATTAGTTCCTCCAAGGAGATCTTGTTCAGATCTTTAGCCATTTTCAGCGCAGTCACCATAGGTCTCCATCTGGTAGGTAAGCTTCTGATGATCTTTTTCACATGATCAGCAGTAGAGTATCCTTTATCCAGAACTTTTAGTCCAGCTGTAAGTATTTGAAATCTGGAGAACATAGCTTCAACAGATTCAGAGTCTTCCATCTTGAAGGCTTCATACTTCTGGATTAGAGCCAGAGCCTTTGTTTCCTTGACTTGAGAGTTTCCCTCATGAGTCATTTTTAAGGACTCAAACATGTCAAATGCAGTTTCTCTATTTGTGATCTTTTCATACTCAGTGGGAGATATTGCATTTAACAATATTGTTCTGGCCTTGTGGTGATTTCTATATTCCTTCTTTTGGGCTTCTGTCATAGATTTTCTATCTACTTTCTTGCCACTCCCATCAATGGGATGAACATATCCATCTATGACCAAATCCCATAAATCAGCATCTTATCCAAGGAATAAACTTTCAATCCTGTCTTTCCAATAATCAAATTTCTCCCCATCAAACATAGGGGGTTTAGTGTTGATTTTGTCCCTTTCTTCATATTTGTTGTTAATGTTAGACATTGTATTATCAGCCATAGTAACAACCAAATATATATCAAAGTTTTTCTCACTGGATCTTTACTGTCACTGTGAAGTGGTAGCACACACAGAACCGGAGCTCTGATGCCAACTGAAGGTGAGAAAATACTTAGAAGGGGGGGTTGAATAAGTATGAAGATAAAAACTTAGAAATAAAACTCAAGTATTTTTATCCTGGTTCGTTGAACTCAACTACTCAAGTCCACCCTTCCTAGAGTGATTTGCCTTTCTCAAACAAGGACTTAATCCACTATTTAATCAACTGATTACAATAGTAAGCACTAAGAACAACTGTTCAAAGTCTTCTCAAGAACTATTGATCCTAACTGGATCTTCTTAAGGTTTCTTACAATCAAATGTAATAACAAATACAAGTGTTTAAATTGCTTCTAATAAAGCTTTATCACAACTGTGATTTTTCACTTAATATTAAGAAAAAAGAAATTAATTCTAGAAAGAATGTGAATTGCATGAGAGCTTTGGATAATGATTTCTTTTCAGGTGATACGTCAACTGAAGAAGATGAGTGATGACTTGCTTTTATAGGCACAATGATCCAAGAGAAAACTCACGTTGAGCAGTGTGCACCAAAAGGTCTGAGCCTTTTTGTCTTCACATCAAGTGACCTTTCCTAGAAGAAGAAAGCACAAAAAAATCCTTTTTGTCTGTGTTCTTGTGTCTAGCATAAATAAGGAAAGAGTCGTTTGGATATTCCAACAGACATAATCTTTGAATACTTCTTCAGCAGTTTTCAGCAAGAACCATCAGAGTCTAATTTGATCAGAGCCTTCTGATGTTGATCAGAGTTTTGCTGAATCAGAGTCTTTGCAGCAGGTGTGCTTTTAGCGTGTATAAGTTCAGAGCAGAGTTTTGGTCAGATCCTCAGTACTGGCAGCGTTAGTACTCTTAGAGTCTTTTGAAGTAACTATGCTTGAAAAACTCTTCATACAAAATTCTTCAAAGGTTCCAGATGCTTCTGACTTGCTTCAGATTCTTCTGGAGCTTCTGCTTCAGATCCTTCTGGAGACAACGCTCAGGATCTTCTGATGGCAGCTTTCAGAATCTTCTAATGGTAGCATCTGACGCTTCAGAGCCTTGCATATATCTTATGTTCAATTCTGATTTGCTTCTGGAGTGATGTTTACTTTGATATCTGCAACAAACATTCTTAAGCAAATTTTAAAGTATATAATTCTTCATTACAAAATTTCATAATAGTTATCATAAAAACATAGAGATATTTACTAAGAACCAATCTGTGTTCTAACAAGACTAACCCAAAGTAGATCCACCAAAACTTTCTTCAGATTTTAAAGACGAGAATAACATGGCTGTCCCATCATTCCCAACTATGGGAGATTACTATAAAAGGACTGACGATAGTCAGGTTTCTAGAGGGTTTATACCCGCAGACCCTACTAACTTTGATATTAAAAATTCTATGCTTTATGGTCTAAGAGATAATCCGTTTGACATGAACACTATTAGAGATCCATGCGCTCATCTTGCACGCTTCTACAAAACCGCTTCGATGTACAAGCCAGAAAATGTTACGGAGGACCAAGTGAAGTTACAGTTGTTTGGGTTCTTACTTATTTGAAAGGGAAAATATTGGTTACTATATCTTCCAAATGGAACCATTCGAACATGAAAGGAGCTAGAGGATAAGTTTCTAGAAAGGTTTTTTATAACCACCCAGTTTACTGAGAGAAGGGCTGAAAATTTAAATTTTGAGCAACAAGATGCAGAGACTGTCATATCCTAATTTTTACCCCTAAGATTCCACCTATCATATCATTTGTATCTCATTAAAATCACTAGTATGGTATACTCCTAACTCCATCTCTTTAGGTTTTCCTTTGGGGAGAGATCACCAAGCACCTTTGTGTTTTCTTTTCTTGCTTATACACTAACATTGCTAACCATGTACAAAATGCAAAATATGTTTTGTTTTTCTCTTTCTTATTGTGTAATGTAAGAACTTGCAATCAATGGATCAAGCTTGGTTTCTAAATTAAGGTTTTGGTGCCCAAAGTTATATTCTTGGTCAACAAATGGTCCATAAGAGCTTTCTCTTTAAGGCTTAACCTATAATCTTAGGCCATAATCATATCAAGCTTCAATCAACATCATTTGATCAAGAGAAGTTCAAGTTGGTACATTGATTTCAAAATTGATTCAAGTATGATTCATGTGTTTATTTCCATGTGATCATCATCCAATCTTCAAGCCATCGTCAAAATTACCCAAGGGATAGTCAATATTATTTAATTTGGTGTTCAGATGTTCATCATTGAGCCTTAAGATGCAAGAAAACTCAAGCGGCTCGTGCTTGGTGGGCCTAAAATTAAGTATGGCATGTCATTTGGTCCAAACACCATAACTTCTTCATTTCTAAACATTTTTGCAATCTTCTTTGAGGAAAATATCACATTTGGACTCCTCTACAACTTTAATTCAAAGGCCAAACATCAGTTCAACTTCTAAGTCCATCAATTTTGGGATTTGCTCAGCTTCCCATGTGTGCACAAAAGTAGGCCCAAGATTTGGTCGACCTAATGCCTATCCTAGAATTTCAGGTCACGACCCCAACTTTGAATCAATGCCATTTTCAATCCAAACATCCTTTTGATGTGTTTTTTTGCATTTGATTCTTTTCCATGAGGAGATCATTTGGCAAGAAGAAAATATCAAAATGCACGAGCCAATTTCATTTGGCCTAGCTTCAAACATGACATTTTGAACTCTGTTTTGCACGAAGCCCATATTTTGCAATTTCAAGTCATTTTTCATTATGGGACCACTTGCACATGTGCAACTTACTCATGAGACCAAAACACATGCAAACAAGCTTTAAATGACCAGATTCCATCAGCAAGTCATGTTTTCCTCACCTTTTCTCACACGAGCAGCATTTGACAAATTTTAAACCCTAGCTCACACGATTTGAGATCTGTTTGGCATGTGTGAGCTTCCCATTATCATTCCATATAAATAGAGGAGCTCTTTCCCTCATTTTCCAAGCTTATGAAGCCACAGAAACCTTGCCATTTTCTCTACAACTTCATTCAAAAATAGCAAACTGTTGCACTAAACCAAGCTTGTTTGATCTCATTTCTTCGCCCAGAAAACTTCATCGGCATCCTCTGAACCTTCTCCAACTGATATCAAGCCTTGAGACTAAGTGAATTGCTCTTACCGTTTTCACCATCTTCAACCTCTCTGATTCGGACAAGGTAGTTTGAATAAAATTACACTTCAAACAAGTTACCAGTAGCTTCGTCTTGCTTCATTGATCAATAGCCCTAACCTATTTTGAATTTATATTTAGTTTTTAGCATTTAATTTTACTTTGAACTTTTAGGGTTCTTGAGGTTGCTGAGCAAATATTCCATGCTCAGAGGAAAAACTGGCATATCCAGTTATCCAGGATTGTTTAGCCACCTTAGTAAGAGGTAAGAGATTTTTTTAATTATATTTATGTTTGTTTTTTAAAGGCCAAAGCCAAGAGCTAATAATGTATTAAAGAAAGAAGATCATACAAAAATAGGGAGTGAATAAAGGAAAAACCCCTAAAATGACTTATATCAAAACTAAGAAAGATTTTGCTTGCTTGTTTCTTAAGAATCCACTAGTCTGGAATCATGAACATGGTCAAACTAGGTGAAGTTCCTACAAGTAAATCCAAGATTATTCAGTTTGTCTACACAAACATTCCCTTCCTTATATATGCGAGATACCAAGAAGTATATTGAATGTGTGATCTTGATACAATCCAGCCATCTTGTTTTAATCCTCTAGGACTAAATTATGGTTAGAGAAGTTTGCACTATAAGCAATGAGCACGACTCGAGCCAAAATTGGGTCCAATTGTTCTTACACGTTATTTCCACCGTATACATCGCCCCAATTAATTCTAAATGAAGAGAATTTTGATTGCCAATGTGGCTGAAGAAACTTCTCAAATGCTCTTTATTATAATTTCTACAAATGTAACCACAAGTGTAATACCCCAAATTTTACCCTTATATTTAGTCAGTCATTTCGCATAGCATCTCATATGTACATTTGCTAACCACTAACAAGCTATGAAGGGGTTTTGTTTTGCAGATTTGGTCCCAGGGGTATTTTGGTCATTTTGCGCAAATTCTATCAATTCCTTGAAGACGGGCTGTTATTAAAATTCTGAGGCATTTGATACGTATTGGTTTTGAGGCATTTATCTATCACCAGTTTTGATCATATTGAGATTTTAGCGGTTTGGTCAGTTGGAATTTAATTACGAGTAGTGTTACTGTTGATGCTGAAAATGTTGTGATTACGGTGCCCATAGGTGTTTGGTATTGAAATGGTTGGTTAACATTTTTAATCAGATGATGAGATTAGGATTACAATTGAGACGAGTGCACCAATAAGAATACCACTTGGGAACATTTATGTTTTATGCCTATGTTAACGAATTTAAATACTTGTGGATTTATTCACAATTGTTTATATTTTTTAACTAAGAATAAAATATGAATAAATTCAAAACTTTGAGAATTTTATTTCATAAATAATGCTATCATACAAGAATGTGGATGTTGCTTCATATTTTACAAAGTACTGTTACAAGGAAGTACATTAAAATTCTCAATCCTAAGGCATCTATCCTAAATCCTAAGAGTATCTAAAGGTCTTCATGTTGTATTTGAACTTCTCCATGAATCCTCAGCTAACCTGCACATCAAAAGAAAACAAGCAGTACAGAAAAATGTTAGAAGTTTTTTCGACACTCTCAGAACAATGTCATCATCGAGTGCCGGGAGTGGCACAACCGAAGCTGCGTCCTACCCCCGTTACCGATCCGCGCCGTAGGCGTCAGATCAGGTAACACCTGTTCTTAATCGTTGCGGGACATCCGAGAGACAGAAGTAATAGAAGAAGCAGGATTGATTCGTTTTGCCGTGATTGGATTTCCAAACTGATACGAGAATAAGGCAACATAGGCAAATTTGGACTCAACCCGGATGCCGGCAGGTCTGAGTCGCTTTGGCCCCGAAATTTCCAACACCTGAAATTCCACAATTGCATCAGTATAAATTGATGACAGAAAGTCAAAAACAAGACAGTGCATAAGATGCCACAAGTAAGCGGAAATTCAAACTGAAATGCAAGCCAAAACTGCATCAAACTGCAGTAACTCTGAACCACATAGGCAAGTTCATGAAAAACCCAGTTCAAACAGAACAAGAAGAGTGAAATGAAGCCAAGGCTGCATCAAATCGCAGCAAGATGGTTCAGAACGAAAACCAAGCTGCCCCAAAACGAACTCATAAAGGAACTCCAAGCATCAATGAATAACCACAAACAATAGTGCTGTCAAAGGCATCATGGTAAGGCCAAGCTGCGAAAAAGTTCGAGCCCAGGGACAAAAGGCATCCAGCCTAACGTCTGCAGAAGGAGAATCAAAGCAACAGTTAGTATTTCCGATAACACGCCATAACAGTTTGCGGCATTTCCAAACCAAATAAGAAGGTCACATTGGAAAATTGGGAATGCAGGGCATAGGCTCAGTTATGAACATCATAGCCCAACAATATACACATCAGTCCAAATACCAGCCTACACCAAGTGAGAATCAACGGCAACTGCATCGATGAAAAGGGGACATACGCATCATAATCACAGTTCAGCACCTGAGAATTGGAGAATCAAATCAGAAGTAACGCAGAGGGTTCAGACCAGTGGTCATCATTACCATGTGACCATCCTCGGCAGCGTTTGACTCAGCAACATCAATATCTGCAAAGCAATATCAAGAGGTTTCAATATCAAGCATCACGAAAAACATAAGAACAGGACTGCTGCTAAAATGTCACAGAGAGATCCAATTGCTGGAAATCTAAACTAAGCCATCAAGACGGGTCACAAACATCATAGAAAAACAGACATTTGCAAGCTAAGAATCATCAGCAGCGGGACAGGAATGACTACACTAAACTGAACATCGAAATGAACCCACAAGTTAATCACAATACAAAAGCAGGGATTCACGCCACAATCACGCATGAGATACCAGGCCAGCCAATCGGTTCAAACTGCATAAAAACAATGGACAACGAAGAAATTCAAAGTTACATCAGCCCTCAGCTAATCATCATCGGGCATAAGCGTTTGAGTGGCTGGGAGAGCCACGGCCGGAGCCGCTACTACTTCCCTACCAAACATCGAACTACGGGACATACGGTAATTGTTGTTCACGCCGAAGGTCATTACCACTAAGGCATCCAAATCAACTGACTCAGACCCTAAGGTCATCATCGCCAATAACCTTCACTCGGCCGCTCTAACTTAAGTCGAAGCATCAGCATCCATTCTCTGAAAGAAGAAGAGGAAAAGCTAACTGCATCAAAAATTGCCAAATCGAAAACGCATCAGTACAGTCCAAATTGAATTCAAACAGGACAAAATAAATCCCGATATCAAACAGATCAAGTAAAGGCAACCCAATCAGAAAATGATCAAACACAATCGAGCTGGCAAGGGAAAGTTTCAAGTGCATCAGGAAACATCTCCATTGGAACCAATCTGAATCAATTTGAGTCAATCTGAACCAATCTGAATCAATTTGAGTCAATCTGAATCAATCAAACAAATCAATCAAACAAGTCAGTCAAAAACGAATCAGTTCGAAGTCAAACGAATCAGTATAGAGCAATCAAGCAAATTAAATCCAATCGAATCAGAAGATCATATCAGCACAAAACCCCAATCAGGTTCCAAAAGAAGAAACAAGATCCTAATCGTATCAGAAAGCATCATATTTGAATTCAATCTGGAAAAACCCAAACAAAACCGAATCAAATAATATCACTATAGAATCAAATCTCAGTTTAAGGCCCAGAAAGAGAGATAAAAAGAAACTATAAAAAGGGGAATACAACCTGATGCGAGGAGGAGTTGAAACCCTAACGAAGATCGCAAACCCTAGACGGCGCGGCTGAGACTCAGAGGAAACCCTCATCATCGTCTTCGTAAAAAAACGGCGGAGAACATCAAAGCGACGAAACGGACCAACCGCGAACAAACGCTAACGGGAAATCGCGAAAGGGAGAGATCACCAGCGCCGTCCGCGAAGAACGGCGGCAAATCAACTCTCAGCCTCAGAACATCTTCATCATCGGCTATTCTCATCATAAATGTGAGCCACGATGCATTTTCATCACGAGTTTCATGTTTTATTTCAGGTTAAGGAGAGGAAGAAGAAAAGGGCAATGAGAGTAACGAAGACAAAGCGAAGAAGACGAAGTGATAACGGCGCCGCGAAGAGGGCATTAGGGTTCTGAAACCCTAAAACTGCTTTTCGTTTCTTATGACTCACTAACCGGGTTGGGTCCGGGTGTGATGACCGGCCCAACCCCCTTTTATGTTTTATTTTTTTTGTATTTTGTTTTTTAAATTATTTGTTTTATTTGTTTTTAAATTGTATTATAATTAAAATTTTTTTAAAAAAAAAAAACCTTCCTTTTGTAAATAAAAAAAAACTGTTTTTAAAATAAATAAAAACTCTAAAACCTTTTTTTGTAATAAAATAAAAAACTTCTTTTCCTATAATAAATAACTTAAAAAATCTTTCTTAAAATATCTAAGTTAAAATTTTTTTTGTTAGATTAAATTTAAAATATTTTTCTAATTAACATTACTCCTTTTTATGTATAAAGTCATTTAACATCTTTTTTTCAAAACAACAAAAACTTCCAATATTGTACTTTTCCTCCTAATTCGTCCAATCATTGTCCAACCTTGTTTACTAACGGTGTTCATCATTTGTACCTCATGTTTACTACTATTACGTGGCGTTTTATTTAAGTTTTATTATTATTGTAATTGCTTCTCATATGTAACCCCGCGAACCAATAATCGCGCTTTAAATTTCTGCCTTTAAATTGCTGTTTGCATGACTTTCACTTCTGTTTACAATTCATTTATCTCACACATTTATCAATATTCCAGTCACACTACACCTCCGAAGGAATTAGGTCTAGCATTTGACCGCCACGCCAATAGTCCTCAAAACTACTCTTACAAACCCTAGTTTTCACAAATGCCTCGCCGTAGGCAAAATTACAATTTTACCCCTAGCATTAGGTCAAAGAGCCGCCGCGCTCATTTTAGGGTTTCCCGCCGCGGAATCCCTAACCTAATTTAACCCTAATTACAACTTAACAATTCAACGTAGAGATTTGGAGTTTCTACACTCCACGTAAGCGTGTCCTTAAGATGCGTTTATTCCCCTTGAGACCTTGACCACAGTCAAGAAGTCTCTAACCTCCCTTTTGAGGGGAACTACGATTACTCTGATTCCACTCCCGTAAGGATACGTAGGCACAAGATGCGATGTCTTGCCGAGTAAACTTAGAACTAACCCCTTAGGTCTCCTTTCTCACTTTTAATCCCTTTGTACATATACCTTAAGCAAATAAATAAAGCAAATAGTAAACATCTGAACAAAAGGTTCCTGTAGAGTACTACAGAAGTTTAGGGTGCTAATACCTTCCCTAAATTTAACCAACCCCCGAACCCTAGATCTTTCCCCGCATTGTGTTTACGATGCAAAATAGGTTTTCCCTCTTTTGACCTTTTCCTTCGGATAAATCAAAGAGCGGTTGTGAATTGAATTGCGATTCAAACTCATTAATAGTTTGTGATCCTATTTCCACCGCAACAGAAAATGGCGACTTCACTGGGGAATCTAATGCTTTTGAGGGTTACCCCTAATTTATTCATATTTATTACTATTTGTTTTACTATCCATTTGCATGTATATATTGTACTTTGATTTTGGGATTGTTCCTTGTGTTGTGAGATAAGTCCTACGCCCGGACTAGTGACATTATTATAGGATGGGGATATATTCGATGAGGCTTATAGGGAGTTGAATCCCGACCCAGCTGATTCGAGAATCTCCGCTCAGTTGAGACCCTTTCGAAAATGGTTCGGTTGAACGAGTAATCGCGAAAACTTTTTTCATGGTCGATTGGAGTCTGTGATACTGGGGACCGTAGTACCTTTACACCACCTCGGCCTTATTTAGGACGTAGTGCGGGAGCTATGTGGGAGTAATCTTACAATGGCTGCTACGCGATACTACACTCAAAAGAGGTTCTCTTGAGAATATTATTCACCCCCGAGTCAGTCGGAAGGTTGATAATATCCGAAAGATGGGCTGATGACTTTGGGCACTTTGTAGAACCTTGTTCGGCAGGTACAACTAACCTATAGTACACTCCTTTTGGGATGGGTAGACTTTGACTCCGCTCACGTTCCTTTAACCTAGGACTTTGTGTGTTTTCATGCATTGCATCCATAAAGCATCTCATTGCATTGTATTGCATGGAGTTCAAACATCATTTATGGATATCGCGGGATACCATAAATAAAAAAAAATAAAATGAAAAAAAACAAGAAAAAGATTTCCTTGGTACCCCACGACATTCGTAAATGTTTGAATTCCATGAAATCTTCATTTGCATTCACATTTTAGCATCATACTTTTGCATTGCATGTGTCTCCCGATTTCTCATACTCGGTTCTCTCACCCTCCAGTTTTGTCACCCTGAGTTCTCTGCATCAATACAACCCTTCAAAAGAATGGAAGATCAAAACCAAGAGATCAACCGTGTCAGCCATGAATTCGAAGATCTTCGAGGAAGTGTAGGGAAGATTTTGGAGATGTTACGAGCTCTTAGTGTGAAGGTGGATGCTCAGTCTACTGTTGTTTCTAAGACTAATACCGTTATGGAACCTCAACCAGCTGTTACTGTCAAGAATGTACCTCCTCACGGTCTTCAATCCGGTTTGGTGCCTCCCAGTGCTCAACCAGTTCGACGAGCTACCCCTCCAAAGTGCAAAACTCCTAACTCCGACCATGGTAAAGGACCTACACGTTCAAGGAACCGCAAAAAGGCTACTCCTCAACCTTTACAATATCAGCAGAGTTATGTTCAAGGTTATCCGTTTCTATATGTTCAACAACCCTATGTAGCTACTGTTGCACCTCCTTTCGATCAGCAGTTTTCTACATACCAGCCTGTGCAGTCAGCTCCGGTATATCAAGCACCGGTTTATCAACAGCCTTCCGGTTATCCGCCCATGTAAGTTCCTGTCAACGGTCAACGAGTTCCCAACGCTCCTGTTCACCAGCAATCACAGGATCAGGTTCCTTATCCCCGTAAGAGTCAGTATAAGCCTTGTCCTCCAATTCCGATGGCTTTCACTGAATTATACCCCCATTTGGTACAACAGGGTCTGATTACCACCCGTGCTTTGGGTCCTCCACCTAATCCATTACCTGCAAGTTACAACGCTACCGCTCATTGTTTATTTCATGAGGGTGCGCCCGGCCATGATCTAGAGAATTGCTATGCTCTTAAGAAAGTTGTCAGAAATTTGCTAGAAACGAAGAAGTTGTCTTTTGGCGATGCTCAGCTGAAGATCGAGACTCCTTTCGGGGTTCCTCACTCGTCAAGTGCGAATTCTGCAAAGCATGCTACGCCTATCAGCCGAATCCAGTAATTATTCAAAGGCCTAGCCCGCTTCATTTCAGTAACCCTCAAGGTGATATGACCGGGATCAACAAAGGATTTGGGAAATTTATTTTGAAGCAACGACCGAAAACTGTTGAAGATGTGACCAGCATAACTGGGGTAAGCCATGACGACTCACAGTGATCATGAACCAGACGTCCTTTCCATTGAGGCTCCGCCAAAGGAAACTGTTACTCTTGAATGCAAGATTTCATAAACATTTAGAAGGATTTTTCCGACAGTTCATTTGTTTATTTATATGTATTTCTCTTCGATTAATCATATTTAGCATGCACGAACTTGTTTATCTTTGATTAATTAATGCAACGCATATGTTTGTCTTGAATAAATCCATTCGTTTCACTCATTCAAAATATATTTTTCATAAATTATAATGCCAACTTTACCCGATCTCTTGTTCAGATGGAGAATTGGGAGGAGGATGACGAACCTAAAACGTCAGATTTCTTGTCGTATGCTTTCGATTGAAACCCGCTGATGATGTAAGGCATTGTTTCAAATCCCAAACACTGGAGATATAAGGATGTTAACCCCTAGTCAACCCTTTGAGCCTTGAAGTAGGAGTTTTTCTTTCTTTTTAAGAACCTTCATCCTAACCTGGGGCAGGGTAGGTTTCAGTTAAACCGATCGAGCGCTTAGACTCTTAAAAAGGAAGAGCAAACCTTCGAGAATTTATCCTTAGCATCTTAAGAAGTCCAATACAATGACTATCCTTCGGTTACCTAAGGAGTGGGGCAGTCACGAGCCTTTCAAAAGATTTACACGACTTGTGCATAAAAGAATATTCAAAAAATAAGAGCCCGCTAAGTCAAAAACCTATGAAGGAGACTTAGGCAAAACTGGGGCATCCCGCTGGACTCCAAAGTCAGATCAAAAGACGTTGTCCAGGCAAAAGTTAGGGAATAAAAGCAAAACAAGAGGGTACAATAAATAGTCCCTAGTAAAGAACAAGATCGTGTAATAGGTGAGCGACTGCCATGTCCAAAGCCTTGATAAGTTCTCGACCATAGCAAATCCGCTTGAGATATGAGCGTTCGTATCCGGTTAACTGAATTAGGATTGGAGAACATCACGAAGAATGGGTGGGTACAAATATAACTTTGAGCCTTTATCCTTTTGTTTCTTAAACCGTGAACTGAGCCACGATACAACCTTTAAAAGACCTAATTGAAGTAGGACTTCGGTTGAAAGCATACTTGACAAGATCACGTTTCCTGACTCCTACGAGCTATGCTCAGAAAAAAATTCATGATGGCATTATAATTAAAACTTATATCCTGACTAGTGATTTCGGTCACAAGTTATGGCGATATCTTTTTCAAAACAAAACATTCAAGACAAATATATGTGTACATTGACAAGCTCAGGATACGACTTTGCTTGATATCTTAGAGATTTACATATGAACATAACCCGTGGAACTTGAAGATCCTGCTGAACAGGGGCAGGCAGTTTCCCAATTCGCTTACCAACGCGAGTCTGACGTTCTTAAGAGCTATTTCCCAAAGATTTCGTCGTAACACGATTAATTTGTGCCAGTTACGTCGAGACCTGACAAATCTCTCAAAGAGTTTGAGAACAATGGGGCAACCGGACTCGGTGTTCTCTATAAAATCCTCTTGAGATGACCCTACCTCGCAACGCAAGTATCCTGGGGCACCATGTTTTTAAAGGAAACAAATGGCGACTACTATAAGGTCCTTCAAGATCAAGGCCAGGTGGTTTCACAACTTTTCTTCATGCACCCGATGGATTTTACTCACAGCGGCCTTCATACCCCAGTAAGCCTCAGTGTTGCAACAGGCTCCTGAACTATTGCCTCATCACAGTCCCCAGCGAGACTATAAGCTGACAACTTTTTCGGGTAACTCGAAAGTGTCCCTCAGGTTTTCTTCTCCCCATGCGAAGACGTGATACTGTGCACCCAAGCAGATCATTTTCTCCCTCAGAGAATTCAGAACATTTAAAACCAGATTTGGTTCCACCATTGATCCTTCTCACCTATGATTGACGTATTGGTTGCAGAGAACGCAGGGTATTTCCGTCGAGATGTTTATTTCATCTCTCGTCCCGTCTCTAGTCTGTTTCGTCAGCATACGCAAGGGCATAAGCATCACATGCCTATTTCATTACATATTCATTACATATTCATTACATATTCATTACATACTCATTACATACTCATTTCATAACATCTTGCATACATAAACATTAACATACATAGACATTAACATACATTCACATTAACATATGCATTAACATACGTTAGCATTCACAGGTTCATTGTGTTTCACCATCATTGGTTGTTACCGCCGAGTAACTAGGGTTTGTCCATTCTCTCCAAATAGATTGTCAGCCCTAAGCATAAAATACATATGTGTTTCCAGTTTCCCCACGGAGCTCGATCCTCGTGGATGACGGTTACTTCAGCTATCTTTCCTTACCAGGATAAGATATTTACCCTTCGAGATCATTCCCTCAATGGAGTCTTGATTACCAGTCTTCTTTCTAGCTCGATCTTAGATTGAATCTCAGTCATGTCGGTAGTCAAGCCCAACCGGACGTGCATTTATTTTGCACCATCTAAAGATTTTCACCATACCATGACAGATGTTCGACTGTTCTCGCCCGAGAAGTTTATCACTGTACCCGGACGTGCATTTATTTTGCACTATCTTTCAAGAAAATCAACTACAATCCTTTACAGATACACGCCAGTTCACGCCTGGAAAATATATCAGTACAGCACTTTACAATCCTACATGTTACAACAACCCTTTACACTTTACATCTTACAGCATCAATATACGACATTTCTCACCTAAGAAGTCGATCCTATCCTCGTTATGACTCGCAGCAAATGGCCATCTCCATGGAGCAGTTGGGCTTCCATTTACCTGCCATCTTGAGGTATGAACCAAATCGTATTCAGGAGAGCACGATCTTGAGATACGGGGAGGTTTGAGCGGAATCATATTCAGGAGAGCACGATTCTGAAGTTATGAAGAAGTTCATTTATCCTTTAATAAAAGAAGGAGCGGAATCATATTCAGGAGAGCACGATTCTGAGTTATGAGGAAGTTCAGTTGGCCGTTTTTCAGGAGTGCACGATTCTGAAAAATGAGGAAATTTCAAGAGCCGAATCATATTCAGGAGAGCACGATTCTGAGTTATGAGGAAGTTCGATTATCCATTTTCATATTCAGGAGAGCACGATTCTGAAGTATGAAAAAATTCATTTACAACCAAATCATATTCAGGAGAGCACGATTCTGAAGTATGAGTATATCCAGTCATCCAGTTTCATATTCAGGAGAGCACGATTCTGAAGTATGAGTATATTCAGTCATCCAGTTTCATATTCAGGAGAGCACGATTCTGACGTATGAGGAAGTTCAGTTTACCCTTTTCATGTTCAAGAGAGCACGATCTTGAAGCAGTTTATTTATCCTTCAGTAAGAGAAGAATCAGAATCGTATTCCAGGCGCCGACCTCAAATGCGAGAAGATTTATTCATCCGATAAGCAGCAGCCTCTTTATTTGAGTGCTTATCCATTTTGGCATATAAGTCCCTTCCAACGATGAGTGACAGTTCTCCCTCGAGAAGCTTATCCGGGCAGTTCCCATCAAAGTCCATTTATTTTGGCATACAGTCGGTCTTTACCCTGTATATTTGATACGGATTTCCGAAAAGTCCGTTTGATCCTGTCACGAGAGATAGTTTACAGAAGCTTGGATGTTATTCTTTGCTCAATGCTCCAGCATTCTGTAAGCGATCTTGCAATCGTACGCGATCCAGTTTTTTATCCTTTAGATTTCCCAATGGAGGCCGTCTCACAGATGTCATTTCCATTTGCGAATCTCGTCCCCAAAGTGACAATTGGTCATTCGCACCAGTTGACTATCATTTTTAGATTTCCCCAGTGTTGTACCGTGTCTCAACGCGTCATTTTCCCCAGTGAGTTCTTCTCGTGGCGTCTGTCCCGGTGTCGTCATGTTCGTCAGCATTTTCGCATTCATACGCATCATATCATATTCATGGCATCATCTGCATTAAGCTGTTCCCGTTTTGTCCACAGCATTGCATATCGTCGCATATAAGGGCAAAATTTTCGGTTATCTATATTTAAATCTCTCCACCACGATTCCTCGAGTCTCTGTCACTCAAATCGTCTGGTGTAGCTATTTAAATAGGGGCAACTGTAATACCCCAAATTTTACCCTTATATTTAGTCAGTCATTTCGCATAGCATCTCATATGTACATTTGCTAACCACTAACAAGCTATGAAGGGGTTTTGTTTTGCAGATTTGGTCCCAGGGGTATTTTGGTCATTTTGCGCAAATTCTATCAATTCCTTGAAGACGGGCTGTTATTAAAATTCTGAGGCATTTGATACGTATTGGTTTTGAGGCATTTATCTATCACCAGTTCTGATCATATTGAGATTTTAGCGGTTTGGTCAGTTGGAATTTAATTACGAGTAGTGTTACTGTTGATGCTGAAAATGTTGTGATTACGGTGCCCATAGGTGTTTGGTATTGAAATGGTTGGTTAACATTTTTAATCAGATGATGAGATTAGGATTACAATTGAGACGAGTGCACCAATAAGAATACCACTTGGGAACATTTATGTTTTATGCCTATGTTAACGAATTTAAATACTTGTGGATTTATTCACAATTGTTTATATTTTTTAACTAAGAATAAAATATGAATAAATTCAAAACTTTGAGAATTTTATTTCATAAATAATGCTATCATACAAGAATGTGGATGTTGCTTCATATTTTACAAAGTACTGTTACAAGGAAGTACATTAAAATTCTCAATCCTAAGGCATCTATCCTAAATCCTAAGAGTATCTAAAGGTCTTCATGTTGTATTTGAACTTCTCCATGAATCCTCAGCTAACCGGCACATCAAAAGAAAACAAGCAGTACAGAAAAATGTTAGAAGTTTTTTCGACACTCTCAGAACAATGTCATCATCGAGTGCCGGGAGTGGCACAACCGAAGCTGCGTCCTACCCCCGTTACCGATCCGCGCCGTAGGCGTCAGATCAGGTAACACCTGTTCTTAATCGTTGCGGGACATCCGAGAGACAGAAGTAATAGAAGAAGCAGGATTGATTCGTTTTGCCGTGATTGGATTTCCAAACTGATACGAGAATAAGGCAACATAGGCAAATTTGGACTCAACCCGGATGCCGGCAGGTCTGAGTCGCTTTGGCCCCGAAATTTCCAACACCTGAAATTCCACAATTGCATCAGTATAAATTGATGACAGAAAGTCAAAAACAAGACAGTGCATAAGATGCCACAAGTAAGCGGAAATTCAAACTGAAATGCAAGCCAAAACTGCATCAAACTGCAGTAACTCTGAACCACATAGGCAAGTTCATGAAAAACCCAGTTCAAACAGAACAAGAAGAGTGAAATGAAGCCAAGGCTGCATCAAATCGCAGCAAGATGGTTCAGAACGAAAACCAAGCTGCCCCAAAACGAACTCATAAAGGAACTCCAAGCATCAATGAATAACCACAAACAATAGTGCTGTCAAAGGCATCATGGTAAGGCCAAGCTGCGAAAAAGTTCGAGCCCAGGGACAAAAGGCATCCAGCCTAACGTCTGCAGAAGGAGAATCAAAGCAACAGTTAGTATTTCCGATAACACGCCATAACAGTTTGCGGCATTTCCAAACCAAATAAGAAGGTCACATTGGAAAATTGGGAATGCAGGGCATAGGCTCAGTTATGAACATCATAGCCCAACAATATACACATCAGTCCAAATACCAGCCTACACCAAGTGAGAATCAACGGCAACTGCATCGATGAAAAGGGGACATACGCATCATAATCACAGTTCAGCACCTGAGAATTGGAGAATCAAATCAGAAGTAACGCAGAGGGTTCAGACTAGTGGTCATCATTACCATGTGACCATCCTCGGCAGCGTTTGACTCAGCAACATCAATATCTGCAAAGCAATATCAAGAGGTTTCAATATCAAGCATCACGAAAAACATAAGAACAGGACTGCTGCTAAAATGTCACAGAGAGATCCAATTGCTGGAAATCTAAACTAAGCCATCAAGACGGGTCACAAACATCATAGAAAAACAGACATTTGCAAGCTAAGAATCATCAGCAGCGGGACAGGAATGACTACACTAAACTGAACATCAAAATGAACCCACAAGTTAATCACAATACAAAAGCAGGGATTCACGCCACAATCACGCATGAGATACCAGGCCAGCCAATCAGTTCAAACTGCATAAAAACAATGGACAACGAAGAAATTCAAAGTTACATCAGCCCTCAGCTAATCATCATCGGGCATAAGCGTTCGAGTGGCTGGGAGAGCCACGGCCGGAGCCGCTACTACTTCCCTACCAAACATCGAACTACGGGACATACGGTAATTGTTGTTCACGCCGAAGGTCATTACCACTAAGGCATCCAAATCAACTGACTCAGACCCTAAGGTCATCATCGCCAATAACCTTCACTCGGCCGCTCTAACTTAAGTCGAAGCATCAGCATCCATTCTCTGAAAGAAGAAGAGGAAAAGCTAACTGCATCAAAAATTGCCAAATCGAAAACGCATCAGTACAGTCCAAATTGAATTCAAACAGGACAAAATAAATCCCGATATCAAACAGATCAAGTAAAGGCAACCCAATCAGAAAATGATCAAACACAATCGAGCTGGCAAGGGAAAGTTTCAAGTGCATCAGGAAACATCTCCATTGGAACCAATCTGAATCAATTTGAGTCAATCTGAACCAATCTGAATCAATTTGAGTCAATCTGAATCAATCAAACAAATCAATCAAACAAGTCAGTCAAAAACGAATCAGTTCGAAGTCAAACGAATCAGTATAGAGCAATCAAGCAAATTAAATCCAATCGAATCAGAAGATCATATCAGCACAAAACCCCAATCAGGTTCCAAAAGAAGAAACAAGATCCTAATCGTATCAGAAAGCATCATATTTGAATTCAATCTGGAAAAACCCAAACAAAACCGAATCAAATAATATCACTATAGAATCAAATCTCAGTTTAAGGCCCAGAAAGAGAGATAAAAAGAAACTATAAAAAGGGGAATACAACCTGATGCGAGGAGGAGTTGAAACCCTAACGAAGATCGCAAACCCTAGACGGCGCGGCTGAGACTCAGAGGAAACCCTCATCATCGTCTTCGTAAACAAACGGCGGAGAACATCAAAGCGACGAAACGGACCAACCGCGAATAAACGCTAACGGGAAATCGCGAAAGGGAGAGATCACCAGCGTCGTCCGCGAAGAACGGCGGCAAATCAACTCTCAGCCTCAGAACATCTTCATCATCGGCTATTCTCATCATAAATGTGAGCCACGATGCATTTTCATCACGAGTTTCATGTTTTATTTCAGGTTAAGGAGAGGAAGAAGAAACGGGCAATGAGAGTAACGAAGACAAAGCGAAGAAGACGAAGTGATAACGGCGCCGCGAAGAGGGCATTAGGGTTCTGAAACCCTAAAACTGCTTTTCGTTTCTTATGACTCACTAACCGGGTTGGGTCCGGGTGTGATGACCGGCCCAACCCCCTTTTATGTTTTATTTTTTTTGTATTTTGTTTTTTAAATTATTTGTTTTATTTGTTTTTAAATTGTATTATAATTAAAATTTTTTAAAAAAAAAAAAACCTTCCTTTTGTAAATTAAAAAAAAAACTGTTTTTAAAATAAATAAAAACTCTAAAACCTTTTTTTGTAATAAAATAAAAAACTTCTTTTCCTATAATAAATAACTTAAAAAATCTTTCTTAAAATATCTAAGTTAAAATTTTTTTTGTTAGATTAAATTTAAAATATTTTTCTAATTAACATTACTCCTTTTTATGTATAAAGTCATTTAACATCTTTTTTTCAAAACAACAAAAACTTCCAATATTGTACTTTTCCTCCTAATTCGTCCAATCATTGTCCAACCTTGTTTACTAACGGTGTTCATCATTTGCAGCTCATGTTTACTACTATTACGTGGCGTTTTATTTAAGTTTTATTATTATTGTAATTGCTTCTCATATGTAACCCCGCGAACCAATAATCGCGCTTTAAATTTCTGCCTTTAAATTGCTGTTTGCATGACTTTCACTTCTGTTTACAATTCATTTATCTCACACATTTATCAATATTCCAGTCACACTACACCTCCGAAGGAATTAGGTCTAGCATTTGACCGCCACGCCAATAATCCTCAAAACTACTCTTACAAACCCTAGTTTTCACAAATGCCTCGCCGTAGGCAAAATTACAATTTTACCCCTAGCATTAGGTCAAAGAGCCGCCGCGCTCATTTTAGGGTTTCCCGCCGCGGAATCCCTAACCTAATTTAACCCTAATTACAACTTAACAATTCAACGTAGAGATTTGGAGTTTCTACACTCCACGTAAGCGTGTCCTTAAGATGCGTTTATTCCCCTTGAGACCTTGACCACAGTCAAGAAGTCTCTAACCTCCCTTTTGAGGGGAACTACGATTACTTTGATTCCACTCCCGTAAGGATACGTAGGCACAAGATGCGATGTCTTGCCGAGTAAACTTAGAACTAACCCCTTAGGTCTCCTTTCTCACTTTTAATCCCTTTGTACATATACCTTAAGCAAATAAATAAAGCAAATAGTAAACATCTGAACAAAAGGTTCCTGTAGAGTACTACAGAAGTTTAGGGTGCTAATACCTTCCCTAAATTTAACCAACCCCCGAACCCTAGATCTTTCCCCGCATTGTGTTTACGATGCAAAATAGGTTTTCCCTCTTTTGACCTTTTCCTTCGGATAAATCAAAGAGCGGTTGTGAATTGAATTGCGATTCAAACTCATTAATAGTTTGTGATCCTATTTCCACCGCAACAACAAGCATATGTGGAAAGGGTTCATATGGCCATTCCATATGAGTTTCCTCTTATCCACCTTAGATGTAGGTTCAAGTGTATGCATCTTTATGGACAAGGCTTTGATAATGAATTCTTGGGTTTCATTAGTTTGGTTCGATTTTTTCCCAAACTAAAAAAATGTCTCAACCAAACACCATGGTTTGATTTGGATTCCTATTTGGTTCGGATTTATTTGAAACAATGAACACCGCTAATCCCTTTCGCAAATGTATGACTATAAATGAAATTCTCTATTCTCTGAAACAATCATCTCTTCAACATTAACTTCATCACCACTACCAAATACTGTATACACCTTCAATACAAATCTACCATGACATTTGTTTATACTTCTTCAACCATCACATTCCTCCGATATTTATTGCTATTTGTTTCATTCATGTCAACATATGCAGCAGGAAACTTTTACCAAAACTTTGATATAACTTGTGGAGATGGTCGTGCCAACATACTTGACAATGGTCTACTTCTCACTCTTTCTTATGAAAAAGCTGTTGGTTCTAGATTTCAATCTAATAGTGAATATCTCTTATTCAACATTGATATGCAACTCAAGCTTGTACCTGGAAATTCTACAGGCAGCGTCACCGCTAATATGAAACAATAATACTTATATTAATCAAGTTTCAAATTTCTAATTATTTATTTTTTCTATGAAATATGTAGTTGTCATCAAAAGGATCAAATTGGGATGAGATTGATTTTGAATTCTTGGTTAATTGTCTACCACTAAAAGTGGCAAACAACCGCTAGTCCTCCAAAGTTGCTAAGTCTTTGGTCACTTACAGGATCGACTAGATTGATCCTAGGACATGTGTTGTTAATTTAGTTCTTGGTTTTACTTATCATGAACATTTTCACAACGTTCTTCAAGTATTCTCAAATGTTATCAAGAGAATGTGATATTGAGAAAATGTGATGATTTCTTTTAAATAAAGAAAGAATTGTATTGCAGAAAGATAAATTGAAAGATAAATGGCTTGAAGATAAATAACAAGAAAGAAAATTGCAAGTAAAGGTAATGACTGAAATTTAAATGGCTTTGATTATAAAAAGAAGGTATTTAAACGTACATTCTCTCAAAAGCACTCTTTTCTCACACACACAGGTATTGGGAGTATAATGTAGAGTTTGCATAATTTTTTAACACCATAATTTTGAATGCTAGGTCCTATTTATACTAAATCAAATATAACTATCATCTAACAGTTATTTCCTCAAAATGTGCCACGTTCTCCACTACTGACCTCAAAATGTTACCCACATTCAAGATCTCCATTTTTGAGTCGAAGTAGAGGAGAAAAGGCTTTAGTCTTTCCGCTCAAATTTAAAATAAATCTCCTTAAGAAATTAATCTTTCCAAGCAACGACTGCAATTCGTTCTTCGTTTATGGTGCCTTCGCCTCTAGAATTGCCTTTGTCTTATTTTGGTTTATTTTAATTCCCTTTTTATGAACTACAAAGTCCAAGAAGTCTCCAGCCTGTACACAAAACCACACTTTAGTGGATTCATCTTTAGACCATGCTTCCTCATTCTTTCAAATGCATGTCGAAGATGGTCCATGTGACTGACTCCTGAAATAGACTTAACAACAATATCATCAAAGATAAAATTGCTACGAGTATCTTTCTAGTTTCCTCTTCGACTGGCTATTCGGACCCTTTCAAGGTTTTCAGTTGCTTTCTTATCAAACACCGAACTGTACCTTAGGCACAGTATAACCTCAGATCTTTTCTTTTGACAATGTTGAAGAAATTCTAACAAGGTTTCATCATCTTTAGGGTAAGCCACCCCCATTTGTTGTTCAGTTCAACGAGCCCTTTCTTCGTCAGCATGTATTTCACCTCTTACTTCGACCGTATGAAGCTCCAAGTCGGGACCATCATTGATCTTCAACCCTTCTAACTTCACCCTAAGGCCTTCAGTGGCCTCAATCTCAAAACCCTTCGCAGTCTCGACTTTCTCAATTTTAAGGCCTTCAGCAGCCTCTAATTTCTCAATTTCAAGGCCTTCAGCAACCTCAATTGTTTCTTTGATCTCAAGGCCCTTAGTAGCCTCCATTTTCTCAATTTTAAGGCCTTCAGTAACCTCTATTTTAACTTCGACATTAAAACCTTCAACATATTCATTCACCTCTTCGACAAGGCCCTTAGTAGCCTTAGTCTCATTCATCTCTTTCTTGAAACCCTTAGCAGTTTCGACCTTGCAGGAATCTTCAAAAGCTTCTACCATATTAATGACGGCCAATCTTCATTTAAGACTTTGTCTTGTCTCAAAACTTCAGTCTTCCCTCCTTAATAGCGTTTTGCACAAAAACCCTAAAAAGGAAACATTGTGAAGTTTTATGGCCAAGAAAAGTATGATATTTACAAAATCCAAATTTCTTTCGCTGCTTTAACAGAGGAATTTTAGCACCAGGAGGCACTATCATTTGGCCATCCTTGCCTAATAGGTCAAAAATCTCGTCACATTTAGTGACGTTGATGGTATACGTTCTCTTAGGGTGTGTTTGGTTCGGGGTAGATGGAGGGGAGGGGAGGGGAAAATTTTAATTAAATATGTTTGGTTCAAATTTTAGGAGGGGAGGGGAGGGGAGCAAAATCCCTCCAAAACACACTTTTTGGTTCCCTCCGAATTGGGGGGATTTGGAGGGGAGGGGAGGGGAGAGAATATGAGTTTTGATATTTAAAAATTATTATATTTACTAAAATATCCTCAGTTTAATTTTATTATTTCAAAACTATTTGTTATCTTTTGTGTTACTGTTTTTTCTCGATTGTTTTCATCAACTTATTATAATTGTTCTCCACCTTCAAATTATTTTATAATTTTTATAATTAATATAAATCATAATCATTGTCTTTTTTTATAAAAAAAATTATGTTTCGTTATATTCGTTTTTTTTCTTTTAATTTTGTTATGTACTCTATCATATTTTCTTTTATATCAAATTGTAAACCATATCATTTTATTTATTTTTGTTTATTCATTTTATTAAATATTTTGAACCATTAATATTTAGTAATAAGTTATTTTATATATTTGTTTTTTTATATGATTCATCACAATTTAAACGATGTTATTAGCATATAGTTTAATTTATGTTGGAAAGTTATAAGTCGAATTGATTGTACTCAATTTTTTAACTTTATATGACAAATAAATATTTTTTTAATCACTCAATATTAGAAATTTTATTACCAACAAAAATACGCACGAATTTTTCACATTTTAATATCATATGACTTATATAAGATCATAAGGATAAAAATATAAATTATTAATAAAACCCCTCCCCTCCCCTTCTGAATCAAACACATTTTTAATTAAAATCCCTCTCCTCCCCTCCTCTCTTTTGAACCAAACACTTATTTGATTAAAAAATTCCTTCACCTCCCCTCCCCTCCCCTCCCCTTCATTAAAATCTCTCCTCTCCCCTCCCCTCATTTGAACCAAACAGACCCTTAAGGAACTTATCATTCTTCTCTGGTTCAAAGGAATTTTTCCCATTCGAAGGTGCAAGGATTCAAACAACCGCTAGTCCTCCAAAGTAGCTAAGTCTTTGGTCACTTACAGGATCGACTAGATTGATCATAGGACATGTGTTGTTAATTTAGTTCTTGGTTTTACTTATCATGAACATTTTCACAGCGTTCTTCAAGTATTCTCAAATGTTATCAAGAAAATGTGATATTGAGAAAATGTGATGATTTCTTTTAAGTAAATAAATAATTGTATTGCAGAAAGATAAATTGAAAGATAAATGGCTTGAAGATAAATAACAAGAAAGAAAATTGCAAGTAAAGGTAATGACTGAAATTTAAATGGCTTTGATTATAAAAAGGAGGTATTCAAACGTACATTCTCTCAAAAGCACTCTTTTATCACACACACAGGTACTAGGAGTATAATGTAGAGTTTGCACAATTTTTGAACACGAAAATTCTGAATCCTAAAGGTCCTATTTACACTAAATCAAAAATAACCGTCATCTAACAGTTATTTCGTCAGAATGCGCCATGTTCTCCATTACATGCACTTCGTTGCCTACAAATCCTCCATGTGTCCCACGCATTAGATAAAGCCAAAAGGTGGTTATCAGCCTCAATTGAACTCCATTCGTCGAACGCTTCCTCCAATAGACTTCATCGAACTCCAATTTATGCAAAAATCTTTCTAAGTCTTGGATCATAGAGCCTCCTATGCATAGACTCTTTCGACTAGATCTTCACTATTTCCCCATCAAAACGTACATTATTTCTCTCAAAATGATTCTTCAAATTTCAACAAGCCATTTCAACTTTTTACTTTCGTCGAAACACCCTTGTTATTGTTTGTCGAATCCA
Organism: Lathyrus sativus; assembly: GCA_963859935.3. Lineage (NCBI taxonomy): Eukaryota > Viridiplantae > Streptophyta > Magnoliopsida > Fabales > Fabaceae > Lathyrus > Lathyrus sativus. The sequence continues at coordinate 667,961,719 of OZ012738.1, forward strand.
TCATGTTCTTCTTTAGAATATGACCTTGAAAACCTATCCACTTAATTCCAACATTAATGAGGGTCGAAATCCTAGTCAACAAATTGCCCCCCAAAAATGTCGTTTTCGATTACAAAGAGAAAAATACATTTTTTGAAGCTTTTTCGACACTACTGTACTGTTGCTGCTATGACGTCATGGTCATCATGACCATGTTGTTTTAATGGTTTAATCAAGGCATACAGGAACCTAAAAGACCATCATCACTTTCCTACTTACTATGAAGTAGTGGGCTACTCTCTACAACCGTTTTATCAAACCATAACAGGTCAACACGTTCCCCATTACCCTAACCACTACTTATGATGATTAAAATGAAGCGTCTTCTTTCTCCCCTATAAATATGCTATCTCATCTCTTTTTCCACTTTTTTTTACCTTTATGAGCTTTGCCTTTCCTTTTCCCGGCACAAGAGTAACTATTCATCCTCTCACTAGTACACTCAACAAACTCAAGATACTTTCAACTTTAATCATCAATAGTGTCCCAAAAATCATCAGCTCCTGCTAAAGATGCTAAGAGGAAACGGGTTCTCTGTCCTACCCACACAATTGTCGGACCTCAAGTTGTAGGTAATCACCAATACGTCCCAAAACCTCCCCCTGAGGAAGAAAAAAGACGAATCTATCAATCTCATGTACTAATTCCAATCTTTGTTTCTTGAAAAGTATATGATCTTCCTAGTCCATTACCAGATGTTGGCACAGATCTTATAAAACTTAAGGAATTCTTCTCCACTTATCATAGGTATAGACCCATGGCAAGTAGAAAAAAACCCAAACCTGCAACTAGAACCAAAACCCCTGAACCACAAAATGAAACTGAAACCCGGGCCACATCTTCGACTGAGCTTGAGGAGAACACTATTAGTCTAGACTACATGAGCACAACTATTAGAGAATTTCGCTATTGCCCCTTATCAAAATACCCTGAGAACTATCTGACTTGGCTGGTGAAAATAGGAAAAAGAAGAAAGCTACATTCTGGAAAGAAATGGAGATTTTCGACATGATGCAGCTGTCGAAGTATAGACCCGGATACTTCCTCCCTATATTTATGGGACATCACTCATAATAACTTCCACTTCCCTTATGGAATTCTAACTCCCACTCTCTTTGACATAACTTTCATCACTGGTCTTCGACCCATAGAAGAGCCTTTTGATCCAACTTTAATGGCATAAGACACCATTGGCTTCAACGGGAATCGAGTCACCTTCACCAACTACATTTTTAACCACCACCAAAAAGATACTGAAGAAGTATCTGACGAAGATCACATTGCTTTTCTGGCACTCTGGTTATCTTGCTGCGTCTTTTGCTCGAGGTCTTTACAGGTAGCTATAAAATTTCTGTCCATGGCCAATCAACTTCATGCTGATTGAAAACTTTGCCTCATCCAGATGATCTTTAGCTGCCTGTATGAATCCTTGGGAGAAAGTGTGGCACTTCTCAAGAGTATTAAGAATGGCTCAAACTCAAACCTGAATCTAGTTGGCCCATTATGGTTACTTCGAATGTGGCTCAATTCAACTTTTGAACCTTCCTTGTCGACTCGCAACACCATTGGTGAAGAAAGCGAGGAGATCAAGAACAAACGAGTCGAAGGGGCCCGCCTTATCTATGTGACTCCAAGTGACGAAGGCTTAAATCTTCAGCAAGTCTATATTGAGTATTTGATGATGTATGCCAAGCGCTACAACTTTACTCCTTATATGGCTCCCTTCGCCAATAAAACTTGAGGCCCAAAATGGTTCACTCGAAAGTTTCCTCCTATGTCGAAAGACCAAGAAGCTGAATCCATAGCTATATAGGATGCCTTTCTCACACTCAAATTAATAGCCACCGGACTTCGACCTTTTAGAAACCAAATAGTTTTTCTCAGTTATCAGTCAAACCTTGTCTCTCGACAGTTTGGGATTAGTCAGATTTTGCCGAAACCCTTTTTTTAAGGAAGAGTAGAGTCATTCTTTACAACATGCATCACACAAAAGATGAATGCATTGAAGAGATAGCTTGCTACTCTGGCCTTACCCAGCTTACTCTTATCCCTTTCACACCATCTTATTATTGCTCCAAAGAATATGACACTTGGTGGAGACAATATTATCTTACCAAAATATTTGACGTCAATGTTTTTACTCAACATCTAACATACGTTTTTGCTCTTATACAGGATAAAATCAAGAAAGGTACTTCAAATCACATCAAGGAAATTCAAAGATTTCAAAAATACTTTGAAACTGCCTATTGACCTGATGATCTTAGTCGAACCATTCGTGAAGCAGCAGACACTTTAAAAGAAAAGTTTATACAAAAACTTCCGGATTTAAAACTACCTCCTTATGTTAAACCTGAACAAAGGTATGAGTTTGCTTTTAAATTATATCCTCCAAGTTTCCCTTGACTGTCAACAGTTGATTTCGGTGTGGCTTTTAGCCCTCTGTTTCTTGACTGGTTCGTCTATGGGGACTTTGTGAAGATCCTTCGACAAGAATCTCAAAAGCTGGAAAAATGGGTGGTTCTGACTAAGCACACATTGGACAGTTTCAAAGGTCATCTTCATATTGGCATAAAGGATGTTCAAATACTCTCTCCCATACTTGAAGGTGTTGAATAGAAGAATTTATTTTGGTTTACTTTCTTCTCTAATAGTTTTTCTTGACATTTCTTCTGTTTGTGGCAACTATTTTTACTCATACTTTCTAACTGTCGATCGAAAGAAACCAGTGAAAACTTCTAGTTTAGTCAAAGGCGAAGGCGATGATGACAACATTGTCAAGGCAACTGTAACGAAGGTACACTTCGCCTTCTGCTTAATTTTTTATTAACATGTGATCCTTATATGCTAACGCTTGTATCGTTCTCATCTCCAGGCTAGTCGAAAGCCACTTCCTAATCCAAAAAAGTGTAAAGCTAAAGAACCCCAAGTCCAAATCATTGACTTAGATGAAGATCTTTCTCTAAATACTTCTAAAATCCTAAAAAAGAAAAAGGCTAAAGCTTCTGATGTTGCCTCTCAACCAAAACCTACCTCTATAAGAATAAAAAATAAACCATTAACCACTCCCAAAGCAATTAATGTCAATCCCACTCCTCAGCAGGACGAGAGCGACAATTCTAGCCCAGGTGCTGAAGGTCTCAGGGTAACAATGTCTCCCTTTAAATTCCTTAACTAATTCTCAACTAATCTTCTCTTCAAATTATCATACTTCAAATTCTTTGGAAGTATGGTGCAGGCGGTACAACATAATCAAATGTCGAACATATAAATCCTGCAAAAACCAGTGCCCCTTCGAAACAGCCCACTTCTAACGAGGACCCAAACAAAGTTTCAGTAGATGAAGCAAATGGACCAGTCGAGGAACAACAAGAAACTTCTCCTCCTAAGGTACCACCCACCAAATTCAAACCACTAACCCCATCAATAAAGAAGATGAGGAAGAAGAAAATCCTGCTATAGAAATCCAAGATACCATGGACGTTGACGACCCAGAAAAGGAAGTAGATGACGCTTCGCCAAAAATTCATAATCAAAGTGAATATGAAGATGAGGAAGAAGAACAACAACAACAACATGATGAAGGAAATCCCATGTTTAACTACAAGGCTTACCCTCCGGAAGATGAAAACAAAGAAGAGAAAGAAGAAGACAAAGAAGAAGAAGTAGAGCATGAAGCAAGACCAAACGAGACAATCAAGACTACTCCACCTCCTAAAGCTGTCCAGGACCTCAAAGCTCCTCTAAATGGAACCACTACTGGCCTTTCCCAAGGATAATTCGCCAACTTGAAAAAGACCAATCCTGCAGAATATTTGAAAGCTATTCGCAGCATAAGAGGTAGTTCGACTGAAAAGTGTTCTAGTTCTTCGACAACTTCTAGAGGTCAATTTAGAAACAAATTCATTGACATTTAGCGTCAAAAAATAAAAGAATTTTTTTTTTTGAATTTGATCTGCTCCAGCTCTTAGAAGCTAATTCTTCTGTTGTCATCGAATTAAGGATCTCCTAAAGTGATTTGATGTCTTAACCATCCCTCCTGAAGTTGGAGGCGTCCTCATGGATCTTGGAATGTTGATTGATCAAATAACTGCAGATCTAAACCATTGAAGAGACGTTGCAAATAAGATCCAAAACAAGATAGATTCCCAAACAACTGGATGAGAGGCTACAGCTGAATCTAACAACAAAGTTTCAATCAAAATCGAGAGAGACTCACAACTTTCTTTAGCAACATCACTGCTTGGGAGAAGCAAATTAAATAATTGCAAGCAAAGATTAAAAAGGAAAAAGAGCTTGAAAAAGAACTTCAAGGTCTCGACCGGAATGAACTCGACAAAGAAATTCAAGTCGGAGTACACCATGTTGACAGAGCTCAAACTTTGGGAGAAGAGATTGACACTCTTACTTCAAACAAGTCTTTAATCGACCGCCGTCTATTTCTCTCAAAATTGAAGTATGAACAAATGAAGGTTTCTTTACCTTTTTGATAATCTTGCTTGTTTATTGATGATGTAATTTGCTGAACTTCATTTTGATTTTGGATGTTGTAATTTGTAATGACTTGGCCATTTTGGCGTTTAATCTAATTTACCATCTTGCCTATCAATTTTATATTTGAACTATTATGCTAATATCTTAACTTCCTATAGTATAAGCCTATATCTCTTTAAATATTTACCATTTACCTTAAGGAGTCTTCAATTCTCAGCTAATTCTTCAATTTTATATGCATTATTAGAAAATAACTGCATAACTTCGAATGGACCTTCCAATTTTGGAGACCACTTGCCCGAATTTCTATCTTTTTTATACATAGGCAAAATCACTTTCCAAACTCAGTATCTAATCAAAAAAGACTTGATTTTCATTTTCTTATTGTACGTCATCTCTACTCTCTTTTTATGTTTCTTCAGTAATTCAAAATCATTTAACCTTTCTTCATCCAAATCAATCAGTTCATCTAACATCATGCTCCAATAAGTTTTATATGGAAGCTCACTCTGCCTTTGGACCCTAGTTGATTGAATATAAATCTCGACTGGTAGCACTGCATCATGTCCAAGCGTTAGTCGAAAAGGTGTAGCATTCGTAGCCTCTTTAGGGGATGTCCTACATGCCCATAAAATTTGATCTAAAGTCTTATGCCAATTTCTTGGCTTTTTCCCCACATGCTTCTTTATAAGTCCAATAACCACCTTATTGGCTACCTCCACCTGACCATTTGCCTGAGCATAATAAGGTGTAGATGTCAATAGTTTTATCCATATATCTTTGGCAAAATCTTGGACCTTTCGACCAGTAAACACTGATCTTTGATCAGTGGTAATTGTATCTGGGATCCCAAACCTGTATATTATGTCTTTGGATAAATTTGATTACTGCATCCTAATCAACATTCACCAATGGAATATCATCAACCCACTTAATGAAGTAATCAATATCTACTAGGATGTATTTATGACTCTTCGAAGATGTTGGTCTAATCTCACCAACTAAACCTAATGCCCAACCCCTGCAAGGCCAAGGCTTCACAATGGATTGTAACTCACTTGCAGGAATATGTTGTACTCCAACATGCTTTTGACACTCTTGGCACCCTTTGGAGAACTCAATGCAGTCTTTCAACATGGTAGGCCAATAACCAATATATTCCTTTTCGAAACAAGAGCCATTTAATTTTGTGACCTACTTGGTGAGCTCCACATTCCCCACCATGGATATTCGACAGAGCTAGATAGGCTTCAGCCTCACTAAGGTACTTAAGTAAGATTCCCTCAGGAGTCTTCTTTAAAATTTAATTTCTCATCAAAGTATAACTCAATGACCTATACTTGAGTCTTCATTCCACATACGCAGTTGAATTTTTCAAATGATCCACAATAGGTTTCCTCCAATCTGAGTCTGTCAGGTTGTCGATTGCCAAGATTTCAAATTCTCATCATTTGCATATCTAAATTTTATTGTTTCCAAGTCTGTTGGAGACAACCTTGTTTCTATCACTCTTCCTCAAACTTCAATCTCATCTTCTAACTTCTCTTTTGAAACCTTATAACCAGAAGCAATCTGAGCCAAGTCATTGGCCTCTTGGTTCTTCAATAAAGGGAAGTACTTGATATCCACCATGTCGAACCTTCATAATAGTCTATTGGGTATTACAAAATACATTATCAAATTCTCTTTAACACATTTATACTCCCTCATTATCTGCTTCACAACCAATTCAGAGTCACCAACAATTTCGACTCTAGTTGACCCTAACCCCAACAAAATCTCAAGACCCACTATTAAAGCCTCATATTCAGCCTCATTATTCAATCAAGACCCTTTGATTTTGTATTTGAATCTAGTTGGAATTTTATCAGAAGAGATAATAAATATCCTAATTCTTGTTCCATCTCTATGACTTGAAGCGTCGAAATACAATTTTCAAGGTTCAAGTTCAAGATAATTTTGGGGACTTTCGACTATAGAGTGGTCGACTATAAAGTCTGCCACCACTTGTCCCTTCATGGCCTTGAAAGGCACATAAGTCAATGAGTACTATGTTAAATCGAGTGCCCACTTTCCAATTCGACTATGAAGAATTGGTTTAGAAAGCATGTGTTTAATAACATCAAAATAGGAAGAAACATAAACATCCACTGGTTTTATATAATACTTGAATTTCGTACATGAGAAATATAGACAAAGACATAATTTTTCAATCATGATATACCTAGTTTGTGCATCATTAAGAGCTCTATTGAGATAATACATGGCTCTTTAGATGCCATTTTCATCTTCTTGAGTCAACATGCTCCCTATGGTTACATCTGATGCAGAGATATACAATTTCATACTTCTACCCATACAAGGTGGCGACAAAATTGGAGGGCGAACAAGATACTCTTTGATTTTGTTGAAAGCTTCTTATTGCACTTGCCCACATTCAAAATCTCCATTTTTGAGTCGAAGTAGAGGAGAAAAGGCTTTAGTCTTTCCGTTTAAATTTAAAATAAATCTCCTTAAGAAATTAATCTTTCCAAGCAGTGACTGCAATTCGTTCTTCGTTGATGGTGCCTTCGCCTCCAGAATTGCCTTTGTCTTATTTTGGTTTATTTCAATTCCCTTTTTATGAACTACAAAGTCCAAGAAGTCTCCAGCCTGTGCATAAAACCACACTTTAGTGGATTCATCTTTAGACCATGCTTCCTCATTATTTCAAATGTCTGTTAAAGATGGTCCATGTGAATGACTCCTGAAATAGACTTAACAACAATATCATCAAAGATAAAATTGCTACGAGTATCTTTCTAGTTTCCTCTTCGACTGGCTATTCGAACCCTTTAAAGATTTTCAGTTGCTTTCTTATCAAACACCGAACTTTACCTTAGGCACAGTATAACCTCAGATCTCTTCTTTTGACAATGTTGAAGAAATTATAACAAGGTTTTATCATCTTTAGGGTAAGCCACCCCCATTTGTTGTTCAGTTCAACGAGCCCTTTCTTCGTCAGCATGTATTTCACCTCTTACTTCGACCATATGAAGCTCCAAGTTGGGACCATCATTGATCTTCAACCCTTCTAACTTCACCCTAAGGCCTTCAGTAGCCTCAATCTCAAAACCCTTCGCAACCTCGACTTTCTCAATTTTAAGGCCTTCAGCAGCCTCTAAATTCTCAATTTCAAGGCCTTCAGCAACCTCAACTGTTTCTTTGATCTCAAGGCCCTTAGTAGTGTGGAGGCAAGTCGCCACATATCACACAAAGCTGCAAGACATTGGTAAATGCAGGTTTCGATGATGACAAATTCCCAGGATAGACTGGAAAGTATGAGTTCCAGATTCACTAACCAGATGCAACATATCACTCAGCATATTATCCCTTTACTTGTCTTAATTTGTCTTAAAGAAATATACATTGAGTTGACAAACTGCAATCATGACTAAAGGCATGAGAAACTTCAAACTAACAATATTTTGCAGGATTACAGGACATGGGTCGACCAAAGGGTCGACGTATCCATCAAAAACAAGGGAAGTACTGTCAGCGTACAAAGCATGCGTCGACCATTGGGTCAGCGCATGAAAGGATGATTTTCCAGCGGGTCAACGCATGAAAGCTTTGGTCGACCATAGGGTCGGCGCACAAAGGAAAAGAAATCCAACGGGTCAGCGCACGCCGACTGTATGGTCGACGCATACTGATGAAATTTCCATAAATTCAAAACATCACAGGCCATGCGTCGACGCATAGACCTGTTATTGTCGACCGTTCGCGCGGAAAAACTGTTTTTAACTTTGTTCCCTCTCATATTTGAAATACTGTTGTGTTCTGAATTTTGTGGGCTCTATATATACTTGCTTAAACACTTGTGTCTAACAACATTTGATATTCTTTTGATTCATGTGTTCAAAAAAAGAAAGAGTGAAATAGGTGTCCAAGATTCATCATCTTCATCTTCAACATCTCACAACATTTCAATTACACACAATCATTTTTGAAATGCATTTGTGAGAGATTCAAGGTGATAAGGTTCGAGGCTTAGATTGGAGAATCAAGCTCGGGTTGAAGATTGCGACAGGTTCTTTCTTGAATAAAACCATTGGGGTTTTGCCCTCCAAGATTGGTTCTAATTTTGGGGGTTTTTGGACGAGATTCTTCATCAACGATCAATCGAGCGAAGGTGATTGTGAAGAGGTGGTCTTCACAAGTCTAGTAGCGGATTCGGTGACTTTGAAGGGAAGGTCTCGGGTTCGATTTGGTGCTGTTGAGATCAGTCGGAGCCAAAGGTTTGAACAACAACATGTTCTTCAATAAGGTGGCTGGAGTCGGAGGTCCATCAACATAAATCGAAGAACTTGATTCAGCTTGAATCAAGGGGCAATGAGTGAAGGCAACTTTCAACACATTGAGATTTTTGTTGTAATTTTGCTGCTCAATCCTTGTATAAACTGTTCATTCAAACAGGTAATATCTATACAATATTTCTCAATTCTAGTTTTAGAATTGAGGGCAGACGTACCCCGAAGCGAGGATGACGGGGGAACTGCCTCACCAAATTACTTGTCTTCTTTACTTTCAGCATTTTCGTTACCGCTCAAATAAGTAATTTTTGTGTAAGCTCTTGTGTCAAAACTGTGATATAAATTGAGTAAGAGATTAAAACATTATTTTTAACTCTAACGTACAACAAAACATTGTACTAGGCTGATTGAAATCACTTACTCAACATAAACATCACTTGGAGTGTCTTTGCACACCAAGTGTTTGACATATTGCTTGAACCAAAATTACCTTACTTGTGTATCTAGTTTTGGTTTAATTTTGGATCATTGGAACTAGGTAACCTTGCAATTGAAGTAAATAATTGATAAGCAGTGTTTGTGTTGCGATTCTATTTTTTCCGAATTGTCATAAATCCATAGGCTTACGTATATCCGGTTTTCCAATAACCATTCGTTTTAGACTATAATTTTCCTCGGCCGCTTCCGCACTTAAAACATTTTTAAAACCAATTTTAAATTGGTAGCGCCGACTCAAATTTTAATTGGGGATCTATTCAACCCCCCTTCTAGATCCGTGCCATAGTCTAACAAGTGGTATCCAGAGCTCCGGTTATTCGGTGCTTCAAATACAACGAGATAGAAAATGGCAAACGAACCTAAAGGGGCGTATAATAGGGCTCCTGTTTTCAACGGTGAAAATTATAGTTATTGGAAAGACTGTATGCGTGTGCATATAAACTCCATAGACAGAAAAATATGGAACGTTATCCTTAATGGTCCAATAGAAATTACTATGACCAATGCGGATAATGTAGTTGTGCCAAAGCCTAAAGCACAATGGACCGATGACGATGAGAAAAAATACAATTATGATTGGAAAGCTAAAAACATCTTAATCTCCTCATTAGGTGTAGATGAAAACTATCGTGTATCCCATTGTCCTACTGCTAAGGCCATGTGGGATTCACTAAAAATAGCCCATGAGGGGACAAATGATGTTAAGTTGGCTAGAATCAATACATTAACTCAAGAGTTCGATCTTTTTTTCATGGAGCAAGGGAAAACCATTGCTGACATGCAAAAGAGATTTACACATCTCATCAATCGTTTACATTCATTAGGCAGGCCTGTTTCCAATGATGTTGCTACTAATAAGATTTTAAGATGTTTAAACAGGGAATGGCAGCCTAAAGTGACCGCCATCAAAGAAGCACATGATCTTACCTTATTAGATTTAACAACATTGTTTGGAAAATTACAAGAGCATGAACAGGTACTTTTGAGCTTAGACCAACGCAAAAAGATGGAAAAGAAAGACAAAACGAAGGTGAGTGAAAATAAATCGATAGCTCTCAAGACTTCCTCCTCGAAGTCTCAAGCAAAAGAGCAAAATGATTATTCCTCGAGCAACGACGAAGAAGAAGACACAAGCAAAGATATGGGGTTGTTTGTTAAACGGTATAACCGTTACGTGAGAAAGAACGGCATACAACATTCCAAGAAGAACTTGGTAAACTTCCGGAAACAATCAAGACACTCCAAGGATGATGACTCGAAAGGTAAAAAGACTAGACGTGCTACAAGTGTGGAAAGCCCGGTCACTACAAACCGGACTGTCCAATGAATAAAAAGGGAAAGGACAGGGAATCATCAAAATCACACAAGAAATCATCAAAGCCTAGGAGAGAGTACATAGCATGGGAAAGTGACAGCGACTCTTCCTCCTCTGATGAAAGTTCTAGTGATGAAGAAGAGTCCGTGAATCTATGCCTCTCCGCCAATCAGAAAAATAAGAAAAAACAGGTACGTCACTCTAAATATGATAAGTCCTCAAATATGTCGCATTCAGAATTACTAGCCGCATTTCATGCCTTACATAATGAAGCAGTTGAAGCCTTCAAGAAACTTGCTTCTAATAAGAAAATCTTTACGTATTTAGAGCATAAGGTTAAAGAGTCCGAAAAGAAATTAGAGGACCTAAAGGCTTCCATTGTGAAAGGCAATGAATCGGATTGTAAAGACGATAGAAACCCTTTCAACTTCGGGTGTGGCACTTGTCATATTTGGCAAGGTGAGGTTAGACACCTCAAGGCCAAATTAAACAAGGCACTTGAGCCTAAAGTTACATTTGCTATTGATAAAAAGGATTTTAGAAAAAGTATGATTAACCCATACCAAAAATATGCATATGTAATTAGGGATCAAGCAAGTGAAAGTGTCTCTAAAGTTGATTTTGCTTGCTTATACTGTTGCAGGAAAGGCCACTCCATTGGTAAGTGTCGTTTTAGAAGATTTCTTGTTCCTAAAGGCATCTACCAATGGTTTCCCAAACGCAACCATTTTGTCGCTAACCTATTAGGACCCAATATGCCATTGGGTACCTCCTTGTGCTAATTATATTTTGACAGGTGAAATGTGTCGAGACCACCGAGAGAAGATGGGTTCTCGATAGTGGGTGCTCAAGACACATGTCTGGAGACATATCCTTATTCATAGACTTTGTGGCTAAGAAGAAAGGGTATGTAACTTATGGTGATAACAACCGCGGAGCAATACTAGGTAAAGGTAGTGTAGGTAATCCCGCCTCTACTATGATTTCCGATGTATTGCTTGTCGAAAACCTTAAACATAATCTGCTTAGCATTAGCCAACTGTGCGACAAAGGATACAATGTATCCTTTTAAAAATATTGTTGCAAAATTGTGCATGAAAATGATAAGAAGAATATGTTTAATGGTTTTAGAGTAAACAATGTATATATGCTTGACTTAAATGAAGTATCATTAACAAGCGACAAATGCCTCATAACTATGAGTGAAGACTCATGGCTATAGCATAGGCGTTTAGCGCATGTTAATTTTGACTTACTAAATAAGGTAGTCTCAAAAGACCTAGTCTTAGGACTTCCCAAAATAAAGTTCACCAAGGATCACCTTTGTGATGCTTGTCAAAAAGGGAAGCAAACGAGGATCTCATTTAAATCCAAAAAGATGATTTCAACAACGAGACCTCTTGAACTTCTGCACATGGACTTGTTTGGGCCGTCTAGGATCAAAAGTCTAGGAGGAAACTATTACGGGTTCGTAATAGTGGACGACTTTTCTAGGTTTTGTTGGACCATCTTCTTAGTAAGTAAAAGTGATACATTCGCCGCTTTTGAAAAGTTTGCTAAGCTTTCCCAAAACAAGTTAAATACAAACATAGTGTCCATAAGGAGCGACCATGGAGGTGAGTTTGAAAATCATTTGTTTGAAGAATATTGTGGTAACCATGGTATTGATCATAACTTCTCCGTTCCACGCACTCCTCAACAAAACGGGGTTGTGGAACGCAAAAACCGTATTTTAGAAGAATTGGGAAGAACAATGATTAATGAAAGTGATTTACCTAAATATTTTTGGGCCGACGCCATTAGTACGGCATGCTATGTTTTGAATAGGGTACTTATTCGCCCCATTCTAAACAAAACACCGTATGAACTCTTAAAAGGGCGAAAGCCAAATGTCTCTCACTTGCACGTGTTTGGATGTAAATGTTTTGTATTAAACAATGGAAAGGAAAACTTGGGCAAATTTGATTCCAAAGCCGATGAAGGTATCTTTCTCGGATACTCTCACTCGAGTAAAGCATATAGAATATATAATAAACGTTTACTTGCTGTAGAAGAGTCTGTGCATGTTACCTTTGATGAGTCCTACCCGAGAAATGTCGGAAAGGATAGTGTTGTTCATGGTGCAGGTACATCCACTGAAGACATACTCAAAAGTGGCGAGATAGGGATTGATCAACCTGACAAAGCCAAAGTTGAGGAGGATAAGGATGCACACCGTGATGCAATAGAGGAAGTTCATCCGCTTTCAAACGACGATCTTCCTCATGAATGGAAGTCATCTAAAGACCATCCTATTGAAAACATTATTGGAGACATCACAAAGGGTGTAACAACTCGTGCTAAGCTAAGTAACTTCTGTTATTACTTTGCTTTCGTGTCACAAATGGAACCTAAAAACCCTAAGGAAGCCCTACTCGATGAACATTGGTATTTGTCAATGCAGGAGGAACTGAATCAGTTTACTAGAAATGAGGTTTGGGACCTTGTCCCGCCTCCACGAGGTCATCGAGTAATCGGCACCCGATGGGTGTTTAGAAATAAACTGGACGAGAACGGAGTAATAACTCGTAACAAAGCGTGTTTAGTCGCGCAAGGGTATAACCAAGAGGAAGGCATCGACTATGAGGAAACTTATGCGCCGGTTGCCCGACTCGAGGCTATACGCCTTTTACTTGCTTTCGCTTGTGCGAAAGATTTTAAGTTATTTCAAATGGACGTCAAAATTTCTTTCCTTAACGGGTTTATAAATGAAGAAGTCTATGTTGCTCAACCACCTGGTTTTGAGTCTCATGAGTATCCTGATCATGTCTATAAACTGAAAAGAGCTTTGTACGGTCTTAAACAAGCTCCTAGAGCTTGGTATGAGAGACTAAGCAAATTCTTACTTGATCAAGGCTACTCAAGAGGAAAGGTTGATACTACTCTCTTTATTAAACGTCAAGGAAAACACTTGATTCTTGTTCAAATTTATGTTGACGATATCATATTTGGATCCACTAATATGAATCTCGTAAGAGAGTTTGCTAAGCTTATGCAGGGTGAATTCGAGATGAGTATGATGGGTGAACTCACATATTTTCTCGGGTTACAAATCAAGCAACTGAAGGAAGGAACATTCGTGAGCCAAACAAAATATTGTTTGGATCTTCTCAAGAGATTTGACATGGCAAATGCAAAAGCCATAGACACCCCTATGCCAACTTGTGCAAACATGAGTAAAGATGAAAGTGGCAAAGATGTTGAGGTAAAAAGGTACAGAGGTATGATTGGCTCGCTTTTATATCTTACTGCTTCGCGTCCCGATATTATGTTTAGCGTGTGTATGTGCGCTAGATATCAATCATGTCCTAAGGAATCCCACCTAAAATCTGTCAAACGTATACTTCGATACCTATCTGGTACTCCGAAGTATGGATTGTGGTATTCTAAGGGTAATGATTGTTCTTTGGTAGGCTTCTCTGATTCTGATTTTGCCGGGTGTAAATCAGATAGGAAAAGCACCAGTGGCACATGTCACCTATTTTCAAACTCTCTGGTTAGTTGGCACAGCAAGAAACAAGTGTCTGTTGCTTTGTCAATCGCCGAAGCGGAATACGTAGCCGCCGGTAGTTGTTGTGCGCAAGTCTTATGGCTTAAACAACAACTATTGGACTTTAATTTGAAACTAGAGCGTATTCCAATATTGTGTGACAACACCGGTGCTATAAATCTCACCAAGAATCCAGTGTTACACTCGCGTACTAAACACATAGAAATTCGACACCATTTTCTTAGGGACCATGTAGAGAAGGGTGACGTTGTCTTTGAGCACGTCGATACTAAAAACCAACTAGCGGACATTTTCACAAAGCCGCTAGCCAATGAGCCCTTCTTTCATATCCGTCGAGAGCTTGGTATTCTCGATATTTCTGATCGGGGTTAAACAACAATGTTTTTGTACCACTAACAACTATGTTTTGTACCACTAACTATCGCTGTGAGTTTATTACAAGTACAAATCAGTGATTAACTATAGTAGTTCGTATAAAGGTGATATTGCTCCTTTCTCCTTCTCTTTCTTCTCTCTTAGCATTCATGACTTGAAAACATCTATATCGTTATACAATCATGGTACTTATATATGAATACGACTGTTGCTGGATGATACTATGTGTGTTGAATGCATGCCATATTGTGAAAAAAATGCATAGGCATGATCAATAAGCAAGTGTGACATGTTGCATAGCTTGAAAATTGAAAATTTTGAGTTTTTGAAAGCTTGAGTCGACCTAAACAGGACAATGGTCGACGCATGCTGTAAATTTTTCAAAATTATCAAAAACTGAACAGTATGCGTCGACGCATGCAGGGCTATGGTCGACGGCTCGCTTGAAAACCCAAAACTTTTCTGATTTGAAAACCGTTCCACTTTCCCTCTTCCCTGCATTAAATGTGTTGTAATACTTTGACATGACATTTTTTCTTGTGAATTGCATCTAGTAACCTATATTGTCTCCTTATCTTCTGCCTCTTCCCAAAAACCCTAACTTCTTCATCTATTAAAGACCCAAGCATTCCTCTTCTCCAACATTACTCCTAAATCATTATTCCTCTTCAAAGTTTCTCTTCCAACTCTCCAAAACTCTTCATCAATGGCTTCCTCTCTTCGCAAAACTACCGGTAAGCGATCAAGAGCATCTTCATCCTCTGCTTCAGTTCCGGTAACTGCTGTCTCGCTTGTTTACCCTCCTGCGGTTGAAAACTTTCACAAAAGTCTCAGCAAGAGGGCCATAGTTCCACAGCATGCCTTCTACCATGCAACAAGTGAGCGCTTGCATCTCACTCGGCTTCTGTCCCTATTAGACTTTCAAGGGTTCGTCAACTTCCTGGAGTGTAATACAAAGTACAGTGAAGATCTGGTCAGAGTGTTCTACACAAATATGAGAGGTAACTTTCAAGACCAGCACTTTCACACATCTGTAGGAAATAGACTGGTAAATATCAATTCTGAAGTATGGAATAAATATTTTGATATGACTGTTGATGCTGATGCACCCCCTCTCCATGAGGTAACTGATACTCGTACGGTGTCGGGTTATGAATATAAGAGGGCTCTGAATGGAATGCTCAAACGACCGTATCCAGAGGCAATTGTCAACAGCGATGCCTTTCCTCGACCAGTCACTGCCGGTAAACTCAACACAGGGGAGCACATTCTTCAGTGGATTGTCGCTCGTATTCTACGACCGAAGAAAGGTGGTATGTCGCGTGTAGAACAAGTTGAGGTACATCTTATTTACATTCTGCAAAACAGGATAAAAATAAATTGGCCTTACTATATTGCTAGCAGGATGTTTGCTCTGAGAGACTCAAGTAGAGGCACTGCTTTAGCCTATGGGTCATTCATTTCAGAAATTCTTGCTGCTGCGAATGTTGTGTATCCAACATTTCCGTGTGTATCAGTTTCCCCAGATAAAGAATTTAGCACCAAAACTCTTGCAATGATGGGGTACTTTTGGTGTGTTGAACGTCGTTCGTACAGATTTGTCTGACGGGCTAATATCCCTCCGCTTCCTGATAACGATTCTGATGAAGAAGAAAGTGAAGAGCAGGGTGAAGAAGAAAGCGACGAACAAGGTGATGAAGAAAGTGACGAGGAAGGTGAAGAAGACGATGCAGAAGACAACACAGATGCAGAGATCCCAGAACCTATCTATGGGACTCAAGATTATCATCAATCTCCAGTCCATGATACGGCTACAAATACCGATTGGGTCCAGTACTCATATCGATCAGAAGACCAAGAAGGCGATTCTACAAATCAAGGTTGGGGCGATTGGCAATATACAGGCTGGACTACCTTGGGTAGATTCTATGACCCATATTACGGCTACCCTCAAGACTACCAACCCTCTGAGCACTCATCACCTCCTCTGCCTTCAGATAACTCCGAAGTCATTACTATGATGCAGTCAATGCAGTTGGAACAACAAAACTTCATAAGGCGTCAAGACACTCAGATGGAGCAAATTAGAGCTGACCTTTATGCCCAAAATGAAAGGTCCAATTCTTTCTCTACTCGGATGGACGCCCGTATTGACTCTCTGGTTGAATCTCATGGGCGGCAAGATTGGGAAATCACCAACGCTCTTAGTCATCTCAACATGTCCGTCGAGACCTTTTTGAACTTCTCGGATCCCTTCCAAAATCCAGATGCTCCATATCGAGGGAGAGGACGAGGACGGGGGCGTGGTTATTAGATTCATAGCTGCATATTTCATATTTGCTTATATGTTTTAGTCTGTGTACTTTTCATTTGTTTTGTATTATCTGTGCCTGAACTTTAATTACATGTGTTCGTCATTATCTATTAATTCCAGTATTTTGTTCATTATCATGCTTGTGTGTGAAGTTTGGTAATCAACTATCACCTATTGTCTGTACTATGTTATTTGATGTGTTCCTCTTCTCTTTTTGATGGTGTCAAAGGGGGAGAAGACAATATTGCAAGCAAACACCAAAGCCAATAGTTCAGGATAGTAACAACATTTGATGACTGTTGTTCTACAGCCTCATAGTGCAAAAGAAAGGGGGAGCTTGTGTATTCTTGTGTGCGTGCGTATATGTTGCATATTTACATTTGATGACTGTTGTTCTACAGCCTCATAGTGCAAAAGAAAGGGGGAGCTTGTGTATTCTTGTGTGCGTGCGTATATGTTGCATATTTTGGTGTTTAAATGTACACAGGTTGTCATCATCAAAAAGGGGGAGATTATGGAGGCAAGTCGCCACATATCACACAAAGCTGCAAGACATTGGTAAATGCAGGTTTCGATGATGACAAATTCCCAGGATAGACTGGAAAGTATGAGTTCCAGATTCACTAACCAGATGCGACATATCACTCAGCATATTATCCCTTTACTTGTCTTAATTTGTCTTAAAGAAATATACATTGAGTTGACAAACTGCAATCATGACTAAAGGCATGAGAAACTTCAAACTAACAATATTTTGCAGGATTACAGGACATGGGTCGACCAAAGGGTCGACGTATCCATCAAAAACAAGGGAAGGACTGTCAGCGCACAAAGCATGCGTCGACCATTGGGTCAGCGCATGAAAGGACGATTTTCCAGCGGGTCAACGCATGAAAGCTTTGGTCGACCATAGGGTCGGCGCACAAAGGAAAAGAAATCCAACGGGTCAGCACACGCCGACTGTATGGTCGACGCATACTGATGAAATTTCCAGAAATTCAAAACATCATAGGCCATGCGTCGACGCATAGACCTGTTATGGTCGACCGTTTGCGCGGAAAAACTATTTTTAACTTTGTTCCCTCTCATATTTGAAATACTGTTGTGTTCTGAATTTTGTGGGCTCTATATATACTTGCTTAAACACTTGTGTCTAACAACATTTGATATTCTTTTGATTCATGTGTTCAAAAACAAGAAAGAGTGAAATAGGTGTCCAAGATTCATCATCTTCATCTTCAACATCTCACAACATTTCAATTACACACAATCATTTTTGAAATGCATTTCTGAGAGATTCAAGGTGATAAGGTTCGAGGCTTAGATTGGAGAATCAAGCTCGGGTTAAAGATTGCGACAGGTTCTTTCTTGAATAAAACCATTGGGGTTTTACCCTCCAAGATTGGTTCTAATTTTGGGGGTTTTTGGACGAGATTCTTCATCAACGATCAATCGAGCGAAGGTGATTGTGAAGAGGTGGTTTTCACAAGTCTAGTAGCGGATTCGGTGACTTTGAAGGGAAGGTCTCGGGTTCGATTTGGTGTTGTTGAGATCAGCCGGAGCCAAAGGTTTGAACAACAACGTGTTCTTCAATAAGGTGGCTGGAGTCGGAGGTCCATCAACACAAATCGAAAAACTTGATTCAGCTTGAATCAAGGGGCAAGGAGTGAAGGCAACTTTCAACACATTGAGATTTTTGTTGTAATTTTGCTGCTCAATCCTTGTATAAACTGTTCATTCAAACAGGTGATATCTATACAATATTTCTCAATTCTAGTTTTAGAATTGAGGGCAGACGTACCCCGAAGCGAGGACGACGGGGGAACTGCCTCAACAAATTACTTGTCTTCTTTACTTTCAGCATTTTCGTTACCGCTCAAATAAGTAATTTTTGTGTAAGCTCTTGTGTCAAAACTGTGATATAAATTGAGTAAGAGATTAAAACATTGTTTTTAACTCTAACGTACAACAAAACGTTGTACTAGGCTGATTGAAATCACTTACTCAACATAAACATCACTTGGAGTGTCTTTGCACACCAAGTGTTTGACATATTGCTTGAACCAAAATTACCTTACTTGTGTATCTAGTTTTGGTTTAATTTTGGATCATTGGAACTAGGTAACCTTGCAATTGAAGTAAATAATTGATAAGCAGTGTTTGTGTTGCGATTCTATTTTTTCCGAATTGTCATAAATCCATAGGCTTACGTATATCCGGTTTTCCAATAACCGTTCGTTTTAGACTATAATTTTCCTCGGCCGCTTCCGCACTTAAAACATTTTTAAAACCAATTTTAAATTGGTAGCGCCGACTCAAATTTTAATTGGGGATCTATTCAACCCCCCCCCTTCTAGATCCGTGCCATAGTCTAACAAGTAGGCTCCATTTTCTCAATTTTAAGGCCTTCAGTAACCTCTATTTTAACTTCGACATTAAAAAAAGAAGGTATTTAAACGTACATTCTCTCAAAAGCACTCTTTTCTCACACACGCAGGTACTGGGAGTATAATGTAAAGTTTGCACAATTTTTGAACACCATAATTTTGAATGCTAGGTCCTATTTATACTAAATCAAATATAATTATCATCTAACAATTATTTTGTCAAAATGTGCCACGTTTTCCACTACTGGCCTCAATTGAACTCCATCCCTCGAACATTTCTTCCAATGGATTTCGTCGAACTCTAGTTTATGCAAAAATATTTCTAAGTCTTGGATCATAGCGCCTCCTATGCATAGAATCCTTTGACTGGACCTTCATTATTTCCTTGTCAAGACGTACATTATTTCTCTCAAAATGATTCTTCAAATTTCAACAGCCCATTTCAACTTTTTACTGTCGTCAAAACACCCTTGTCATTATTTGTCAAATAAATCATGTTCTTCTTCAGAATATGACCTTGAAAACCTCTCCACTTACTTATAAAATTAATGAGTGTCGAAATCATAGAAAACAGTAATGTGAGTGGAGAACCATACATTCTTCACACCAATGTGTTTAGTCAAGGAAAAGGAAATAATCATGTAAAATCTTAGTTTTAAAGCTCGAAGACTAGCTGCTCCAAGTTGTTGTTTGAAAAAAAAGACCATCCGCTTCAATCGTCGTTTGAAAGGAAGACTCACTGCTTATCTCAATGTTTGCTGTTTGGTTAGAAGTTAGCTAAAAACTTCATTTTTCTTGTATACGGGGGTACTAGAGTTGAACCTACTAAAAACTCTTAAGTTTATTAGGTACTCTAATAATCAAATATTAGGGACAAGAATAAGTTGTTTTTGACTGAACCTGTATAATTCATGTTGCTTCTCTATTTCCTTAACTTTTTCTTTCTGCAATATTAATTTGCGTTGCTTGGTTACAGAACATTTTTAAAAATGTTTTTTAACTATTATAATGATCAACAAATAATTTTAAACTCTGATAATGATCCAAAAAGCTTACTGAAACCTAGAACTCACCATCTCTTGTGTATGGAGTCATATGTCTAACATCATCAGTGAGCTGTGCAGGGCGTGTATGGGGTTCATGACCAAATTGTGGAACAAGCAAGGGAATTTTGTCCTGTTACCCCTATTCATGCCGAGGAGTTAGACCTCTTCAAGATTTCTCTTGAAGGGAATTTTGGAGGGGCTTCGACCCAGAGTGATGAATCTTGATTATTTCTTCCTTTTATTTTTTCTATAATAATTGTGAAGCTTTTGTGCCTTGGAAATAATGACAATATTTTATAAATATATTTTACCTCAATAATTTGCAGTTTTATTTAACTTTGTGTCCTGGATATGTGTTTGATTCCACTTTATTATTACGTTACGCTTCTGGTTGATTGAGGATTGCTCTTATGTCAACCATTACATGTTATTCTTGCAATTTAAATCTTGTTTTCCTCGTAGGAGATTTAGCTTTGTTTTCCTATTTGACATTTCTAGTTTTCGCCAGTGGGTTGTGAGTCTGCATCATAGCAGTTGCAAGGTCTTGTTCACTTTGGGTGTGAGAACCCTTATAACTTTGCTTTTAGGTGGAAAAGAGGTGTCTTATTAGTCGAGTTGCTTGATGTGCTCGTTGAAATCTTTAGTCTCTATCGGAGTTTCGTGGTTACTAGCTCTAATTGAGAAAAGTTATTATGCATTGTCCATGTTACCATGAACCATCCTCGTCCAAAGGTAAGGTTCTCGTCCCTACCCCCAGGGCTGGCCTGGTTCGGGGTGGACTCCTCTGGGCTCCACCTCCCACACTCTTGGAGTGGATAGATCTTAAGAGAAGATGTGACAACTGTGTTGAGAAGAGGGATCCTTAGACATGACGTTTGTCTTAAAATAAGTACTCATGTCGTCTTACACAAAACCCATACATTCTTTATGGTAAAATTAGTATATTAATGCTTGAAATTGTGTAACAATTTTAAAGAGGATCTAACTAATAGAAGGGACCAAGAGGATTTTGTGCCCTCCTTTTATATCCTATATTCTTTGGGCCATCTGTGGCATCGGCGAGAGACCCTTATCTCCCTTTGGTGGGGCGATGTCCCACCTCAGACGCCTCCCAAAGACATTGCTTATTTACAACCACATATATTATGAAGCTACTAGAATGTCTCTTTAAGTAGCCCGATGAAGTATCTTATAAACAACAAGGCAGAAGCATCTTAACTTCCTTTATCTTTGGGTTAGGCAGTATTTCTTATCCTTCGAAGCATGGTTGGCAACATGTTTGCAGGGGGCATGAGAGTTCATTCCCCGCATCAAACCAAATTTTGATTATGTTGAGAGCTTTTCTGACGGGAAGCGAGACTTCTTAAGGAATTCTTTGCTGAAACCTTTTTTGTTTATACGAACCAGACATGGTTGCTTTCTCTCCACTATTGTCTCATTGTCGATCTATAAAGTCGAGTATGATATTAGATGAACGTGCCGATCAAAGTCCTTTTAGATTGGAGTTTGTGAGTTATGAGCTCCAAAAAAAAGTCGTACAATGACTGAAGACCACATGATTTCTGTTATCTTATATGTTCAGCTCTGGTCGACAAAGACTTGATTGTCTAATTGCCTCGAATTGTAACTTATCGCTCGGAATCCACTTCTTACAAGGTATCTTGTAGGGAATTTTGTCAATGATAGAAACTACTCAGACTACCAGCAGGCTCGTATTTGCGATATATAGAACTCCCTCGTCCTTGAAACATCTTCCTGCATTCAATTTTCTAATTTCGGTGAAGCGCCAGCATGCTAAGAGGAATAGGTGTTTCAGCCAATAAACTGCCTTTTGAGTGCATGAGCATTGTAGATTTCAATGGTGACAATGAGGTATGATAGAATAAAACTGAAATATATTGTACTCCACGTCGTATCGGTGTATAATACGATTAACGATGGTAGCTGCTTTTGGCACTGATGATCTTGTATTTGGTGTTCGATTTACTCTATCAATATCTAGTAATTATGGTGAGATATGATCTTAGTTAATTTTCCAAAGGTTCTCTAGGAGGTGAGGCAGGATTAGATCTATGTCTAAAGTTGTTACGGTGAAGATTGTGTCGATGATGGATAATTAAAGTGATGCGTGATTAGAAGATTGATCAGGAACCTTTGGTATGATCGTGGAGGTAATTACATTCACTATTTTATAATTCTAGTGTAGATTTTAGTTTTGATCTAGAATCATTTGTTTTTTTCACTTCGTGGAACTTTCGTGGGAATCAAATTTGAAACGATGCTTGACCGGATCGAACTCAATGAATCCTCGAGTTCGATTATGAATGTTCTTGATTCGACGAGCTAAGAAGGTTATAGACTAGTGAATTGAAAAGCGAACGTAAAAATTATGGAAAATGTAGGAATATGATGTCGATTCTCATAGACGGCGCAATTGTTCTGTAGTAGAACCAAAAATAATTGAGGTAGCTGATGAGCAATCCTGAATCGATGGTGCTGATCTCAAATACGGCGACATGGTGGAGGATCTGCAAGATTAACACTACAATACTCAAGTTAATTCAAGATTCAAAGTGATTATAGTAAAAAGGAGAGATCAAAAAGTGTACCCTACTCTCTATGTGAAAACACTTTTATATGTTTAGTCAAGTGGAATGATTTTGTGTAGATTTAAACCCTAACCATTATATGTTTAGAGAAAAATTAATTTGAAAACACTCAAATAAAAATGAATATAATTTAATAAATCTAATAATTTTTTAATCATAAGAATATTATTTCTCCCTGTTTCTCTCCAAAAGTCAAAAACCCTCAATTAGAAAAAGAAAAAATAAATTTTTGAGGAGTTTTTCCCCTACCTCCTATTCAAAATTTGAACTAAACATTTATATTTAAAAACACTCTTTCACTAGATTAATATATATATATATATATATATATATATATATATATATATATATATATATATATATATATATATATATATATATATATATATATATATATATATATATATATATATATATATATATATATATATATATATATATATATATATATATATATTCTCTACTTTCCACTCTTCATCTACTCCAAACTCAAATACGCTTTAAATTAGTATGATTCATGATCTTGACGACTGATCAGAACCTGAAGTGAGATAGAGACAATCGTCTGTGATGCTGGGTGTGAGAGAGGAAGAGGGGGTGTATCTTCAAGGCACTCTGATGCTAATGTAAGAATCGGAAGAAAGAAGGTAAGTACATAATATGTGTGTATAAAGGTGAATATTGAGTACCTGAACCTCTAAAATGAGAGGGTTTTTATAGAGCCCCAAGCGCTTGGCCATTGGTCTCTATTTTCAGAGCGAGATAACTGTTTCCCCAAGAATAGGTAACTTCCAGAAACTAGATGTTGGGATGGGCAGAGGTGCCCATAACTAGCTGTTGCTATGGGCAGAGGTGCAGTTATGGGCACAAGCATCGTGGCTGTTTCTAGATGGCGGAACCGTGCGTGACGGACAAGGACTAACGAGGACAAGTGTTGGCCCAGGGGTAAAACGGTCAACCTCCATTATTGGAGAGGCAGAAAGTTAAATGCTCCCCCAAATTGGTTGGACTTAGACAATTGGGCCATTCTGGAAGCAGAAGTGGATTGGGCCATGCCTAGCCATTGGGCCAGTCCGAAACAGTAGCCCCCAAGTCATTACTTCTAAGTATGGGAATGATGACTTTAGGACAGTTCGCACACCGAGCAGGGTCGTCGCTCGTCTTAAAGATAAGGTTGTTACTTGGTACCCGAGGGAACCTGTGCCCGGTGACTTGTTATGTTACTTGTCAGGAAGCACGAGGTACAGGGAGACCAAAGGTTGATAGGATCTGAAGAGCTGAACTGCCACGCGTGCCATGAGTTGTGTGTCATATTTAATACGTAATGATGGCTAGGTTAGGGTCATGATGATGCCCCTAGCCGCGCGTGCTCGTGCACGTGCCATGGATTTCCTATAAATAGAGTGAGAAGCTGCTCATTTTCACTTTTCGCTTCTCTCTATACCATCGCTCATTATCTTTGCATTCCGCCCTCTGCCGCCGTCTAGTTTCGACTGACCACCGTACCTTCGTCGGCAAGAAACAATCGACTCCAGAATCACGTCCTCGACCATGTAAGTACATGATTTTCTTCCTTGTTGTTTGTTTCATTGGTTTCTGTTTCTTAGAATGCACGTGGTTAGGGTCGTAGCAAAGTAATTTAGGGTTGTTTTCCGATGGATGTTGGTGGCACCGACGTCGGCGTCGCTGGAGCTTTTTAGGAGCTTAGGATTTAGCTGATCCTGATGTTGTTGCCACACAGAAACTTTCGTCTCCGGCGGGAACCACGAATTTCCGGTGTGCTTACGAGCTTTACTGTGGCTTCTTAATGAAGATTCTGGGTTCTGTACCAGGGGGCTTTTCCCCGAGCGTGTCAGGGAGATTTCTCGGGCGCCTCCTTGTTTGTTGTCTGTGCCATTTGAGTAGGGCTTAGGTCGGGGACATTGTCCTCGGGCCTTCGTGTGCCCTTTCACTTGACTAGCGGTGGAAGGGCAGATTTGATTATGTCATCAATTCACTTTTATTCTCTGCTTTTCAAGTAAAGGAGATATCACACGAAGCCGAAGAAGAGACCTTGAGATATTTGTCTAAGGAAAGCTCCTCGGAAGACACTGAGACCGACGAAACTTCCACGCCTCTTGATGTTGGGGAAGTGCCTGTTTCGAGGACCACCGTCGAGGAATGGTCTATGGCCAAGCCAGGGGAGCACGCCTCACTTTTCGCCTATTACACTGGGGACGTCTTCACGGCGGTGGGGGCCGAAGGAGGATGGAAGGTCCATTTCCCCAGAGAAGATGATCGTATCTGCTCGTCGTACAGGGAGAGGTTCCCCATGTACGAATACATTTTCAAGGAGATAGGGCTGAGGTTGCCCTTTTCAGATTTCTAGAGGGCAGTCTTCGTGCATTTATACTTGGCGCCTTCGCAGCTGCACCCGAACTCGATTGCCTTTATACGGGCATTCAAGCTAGTATGTGAGTATGTGAGTATTTGGAGATTGGGGCCACTCTCCCCCTCTTATTCACCATCCTCCACCTCCAGCGACAGGTATCCGGTAGGAAATTTGGCTGGTTCTCTCTGAAGTAGGGGAGAAAGTTGTTCAAACCTTTTTCTGAGTCCATCAGGACTTTCAAAGAAAGGTTTTATGTTATTGAGCCCATGTCGGAGACGAACACCGACTCAACCTTCATCTAGGAGGTCTCGACGGATGAACATGGGGAAGATTTGGTAGACAAGCACGACAAGGTGGTTTCCCGAAGGTTGTACAAGTTTCCTTTTTGCTGGAGTGGGGCCCATTTTACCGCTCAACCGACGAATACATCGCCACTCCTCATCAGTTGAGAGATGATGATCGTACCAGCTATGCCAAGCTGATGGATTTTGTGGACGAATTTATCCCTGTTCAGTGCGTGACTCGTGCTGGAAGATTATTTACGAGGAAGATGGGGGACCTCAGGTAGAGGCCCGATACATTAACACGAAAGAGCTCCTCAAGTGTAGCACTCGCGCGGGAGCTTTAGAACTTTTGGGTAGTCTTTTATTTCCTCTTAGTTTATCTGAGTTTCCGCTTCCTTCGTGTACTAATGTGTCTATTATTTTACGAGTAATATGTCTTCTGCTCAGGAGCGAATGGTGAATAACGCTTAGGGGAAGATGAAGGGAGGCGTGATGATAGGGAAGAGTCGTCTCAGCCAGCGAGCGCCTCCTCCTCAGATTGGGTCGGGGACCTCCTCGTCCACCCCACTGGCCACCCAGTCATCGCCCCTGCCTGTGAGCTTGAGGCTTAAACGTCCATGTGTGAACGAGGTTGTGGACCTCAGCATGGAAAAAGAGACGAGTAGGTTTGAGTTGCCCTCGTGCCTGCATAACAAGAGGTTCTTCGAGGGGTCTTCTTTGGCAATTCCTCAGGCAGAGTCCCTAAAGCTCAAGGAGATGGATCGTCAGATTAAAAAGACCATGCTCGCATAGGACGCCTCCACTTTTGTGCGGATTTTGGAGATGGCGATGGTCTACACCAACGAGGGTTCCCACCATGAGTCTGAGCTAAAGAAAGCCCAGGCTGCGGTGGCAGACCTAGAAGAGAAGGCTAAAAAGTCCCAGGAGGAACGGGCAAGGCTATCGAGGAGGTTGTGAAGAAGTTTCGGGAAGAGATGTCCGTCGAGAAGGATGTTCTTGCCGCTCAAAAGAAAGTTGTCGAGGATGTTTCACTTGTAGAAACGAAGTATGTTGTGAGCCGTTATTTTGGTTAGAGTCTTCACTTCTATCCACTTGGTGAAATAGTCTACGTCTACTATCAGGTACTTGTTCTGATTCGAACCTACGATAAAATATCCTAAGATGTCCAGGCCCCACCAGGCGAAGGGCCACGGGGAGTACATTGCTTTAAGTTCATTGGGCGGTGCCAAATGCATGTCCCCGTGCCGTTGGTACTTATCGCATTTCTTCACGTGTTCCTTCGTATCATGTTGCATGGTTGGCCAGTAATATCCTGCACGCAGGGCCTTCCTGGTGAGGGATCTTCCCTCAAAGTGCTAGGCGCTGATTCTCTCGTGGATCTCACGTAGGACGTGGACGACCATCTCTTCCTCGACACATTTAAGGAGAGGGATAGAAAACCCTCTCCTGTAAAGCTTACTTTCGACCAGGATGTAGGCGCAGGCTCTATGCTTCACTATGTTGGCTTCCTTGGGGTTAGACGCTAGTTCTTCCTTGGCGAGGTAATTGTATACAGGGATCATCCAACAATGGCCGCCATCGATGACGTGCCCGTCGAGGACCGCATAAGCTTTCTTAATGCTAGGTCGTGGAATTACTTCCTGGATGACAAATTTGTTCCCCCTTTCTTTTTTGTGCTTGCTAATTTTCACAAGATGTCCACCCGGACGTTGTGTTTGCGGGGAACATGTTTCACCTCTACGGAGGTAAACTTTGTCATATTTTCTTTGACCAGGGTCAAGTATTCAAATAGATTTTCATTTTTGACCTGGTATTTTCCCCGAACTTGGAGGGCCACGAGCTGAGAATCTATGCAGATGACGACTTCTTCCACCCTTAGGTCTTCGGCGAAGTGCAGACCTGTGAGGAAGGCTTCATATTCGTCCTTGTTGTTAGAAGTGGGGAAGGATAATGTGAGTGATACTTTGATGAAGATTCCTTCCTCGTTTTCTAATATGACACCTGCCCTGCTTCCTGCCGAGCTAGATGATCCATCGACGAAGATAATCCATTTGCGGGCACCGCAAGTAGGGGAGTCAAGCAAGGTCATTTATGCGGCGAAGTCGGTCAGCGCTTGGGCCTTGAGGGCCTTTCTGCTCTCATACTGTATATCAAACTTGGATAGCTTCGGTGACCATTTGAGCATCCTTTCAGCCATATCCGGATAGTCCAACAGTTGCTTTACGGAATGGTCTGTGTGCACCACGATTGTATGGGCTAGAAAGTAATGCCTCAGTCTTCTTGCAGCGTTGATAAGGGCTATGGCCACCTTCTCTATCTATTGGTACCTCATCTCTGGCCTTTGTAGTGCCTTGCTCGTGAAGTAGATGGGCTTCTTCCCATCTGATGTTTCATGAATGAGGGTGGCGCTGAGAGCCTCGGTTGCGACGACGAGGTAGAGATAAAGGGTTTCCCCGTTATCTGGTCGGGAGAGGACTGATGGCTATGATAGAGCTTGTTTCAGGTGGAGGATGGATTTGTCGCAGTCCTCCGTCCATTAGAAATCTTCCTCCTTGTGGAGGAGTTTGAAAAGGGGGAGGGCGTGTTGGAAAGACTTGGCCACAAAGCGGGACAATAATGCGAGCATCCCGTTTAGGGACTGGGTGGATTTCTTTGGGTTCGGCGTGCGGAACTCGGAGAAGACTTTGCACTTGTCGGGGTTAGCTTCAATTCCTCGTTCGATTAGATATAAACCGAGGAACTTGCCCGCTCGTACTCCGAACATGCACTTCTCCAGATTAAAGTGCATCCTGTACTTCCTGGCCTGCTCAAAGACCTTTCTCAAGTGGGTCGTGTAATCGGATTCCTCGTGGGATTTCACGATCATGTCGTCCATATAGACTTCTAGCATATCCTTGATTTCTCCTCGGAAGACTCTGTTCATCATTCTTTGATAGGTAGCACCAACGGTTTTCAAGCCGAAGGGCATTACGTTGTAGTAATATATTTGCCAGATTCGGTCATGAAAGTTGTGTACCTTTTGCCGCTTTTTGCCATGGGTATTTAGTTATAACCCAAATACGCATCCATGAAAGATAACAATTTAAAACCAACATAATTATCAACTAATTTATCTATGTTGGAGAGGGGATATGTGTCTTTAAGGTAGGCTCTATTGAGATCGGTATAGTCAATGCACATTTGCCAATTTCCATTATTTTTCTTCACGAGTACAACATTGGACGGCCAAGTGGTGTACTTGGATTCCGAGATAAAGTTTACCTTCCGAGATAAAGTTTGTACTTGGCTACCGTCATCTATGTTGAGCTACTGCCCTAATGGAGGAATCGATAGTGAGGTGGTGACAGGTCACATCAGGGTCTAGGTCAGGCATCTCTGCGGCGCTCCACGCGAACAGATCTGCATTCTCCCGAAGGCAAGCTCTTAGTTGTTTCCTCACAAGGTCGGGGAGTTAGGTCCCAATCTTCACTCCCCACTGGAGGTCGTCACCGAGTAGGACAAGTTCAAACTCTCCATCCGGAATTAGGCGCATCGGATGGAAAGTTTCGCTTCCACTGGTAGATATGGAGGGGCTGCTCGAAGACGGTTGGATCTCTTTCCCCTTCACTTTCTGGACCCACTGGTTTTCTTCAGAGAAACGACTGTCAAGGTCGATGGAGTCGACGCGAGACAACGACTTTGTCTCTTTGGCGCTTCTGGGCAGAGAAGGCTTGCTGGAAGCCTTTGGCCTAACAGTGATGGTGTTCAGCCCCTTGGAGGCTGCCTCGAAACATATCCTCGCGGCTTCAATGTCTCCGTGTAGAGTCGCCACGAGACCCTTTGAAGTATAATATTTCATCTTTAGGTGCACCGTTGAAGGCACGACTACCAATTTGCCCAGAGTTGGCCGCTTGAAGATGCACTAGTATAACAATGGGCAATCGATGAACAAGAAATGGACCTTGATAGAATTGTCTATTTCATCGGACTCGAAAGTAACGATCAGCTCTACGTAACTCCAGAGCTTCGTCACCGACTGTCATACCTCAAATTTGTCCTACCCGTGTATATACTTTCATCTACGCATTTGTCTCATTAACAATTATTCAAAATTTCCAAAAAAAGAAGATAAGTTGTTTCTGCTTGCCTAAGTCTAGATTCATTTAAGGATATATGGGCAGTGATAAGCAAGACCTGAGTTTGTTTGATTCAAGTGATGTGGGTTGTTGCAGAGAGTAGGGTTCAATAGTCAGACAAGTTTTGTTTCAAGATCAAGATTAGGGTATGTAGGTTTCAATCAAGGTTTTTTGTATTATTCAAGTTAACCTGGATGTGGATCAAGTTGTCAAGCTATTTGGTTCAAGGTTGATGATTCATTATTTATGGCTGACTTGAAATTTAAGGCAAAATGCAAGATCGATTTATTGATTCAGGATATCAACCCATATCCATATCCATTTCCAAAACCACTTTTACTCGCATGTTAAAACCGAATGTCCATTTCATCCATTTCATGTCTAAAGACCACATTTTATTTTTTAGAACCATATCCTTATCCATGTTTATTTTCAAATTTGGTTTAATCCATAAACATTTTCAATCCATCTCTTATTTTTACCATTCTTTCTAGAGTTGTTACCCAAAAAAACAAGTTACAAACATAGAGAAGGTCCATACAAAATAAAAAAAATTAAATTCATAAAATAAAAAGTCCTTAGTACAAGAAAATTGCAAAGAAAAAAAAGATAGCAACAAAAGCCCATTTTGTCATTTGCCAAAAGCCCATTGAATTCATGAAATTACAAAAAAATAAAAAACAAATGGGGCTAGCCATTGATCCACACATCCTGCTAAAGTCCTATCAGCTACTACACAACACCACACAATGGAGCACCCCTTGAAGATATATTCCAACTGATTCTCCAAAAACATGCCTCTCCAAACAATACCCATGATTCTTACTTATAATTGACTAACGTTCACCTGCAGCACGAACCAAAACTCACGTAGCCAACATTTCATTCCCAGGCCTTTTACACGTTTACCTGCAAAACCATAAAAATAATAAAGCCATGAAGTTTAGCATAAACGACAAAGTTACGCACACAAAACCGAAGCCAACGCAAAACCGTACAGACACGCACCATCTTGCAAATTTGTAGACCTTTCAAGGACGCACCACAACTTTTCACAAAGATTTAAAACAAAAATGCGTAACAACCAACTTGGAAGCACGACACGACCAAGAGCATCAGCGGCAACGACATTCCATACAACAGATTTCCAAAATCACCCCTCAAAGCCCTCTATAGAAAGGAAGCGTTTTTTCACAATAAAAGGGGGCAAAACCTCCACCCAATATCCAATCATCAATAATCCCTACTTCCTTCAGATCCTATTTCCAACTCACCCTCCATTACAACCTAAAAACCTTCTTCAACCCAACTTCAATCATCAAACTGCAACCAAACATTCGTAAATCAACATCACCCGAACCTCAAACTTCATCTTCTTCCCACATACTTTTCAATCCCCAACCCAAATCAACAACAACTACAACATCAACTAGAGTCAGCAAACCCAGAAAAAGATGAAGTAGAGAGAGTAAACCGAAATAGATTGAGAGCAAAAATCACAAACCTGAAAAGTGAAAGACGAAATCAAGGAAGTTTGAAGCGAAACGAGAAGACTCGAAGTTTGGATATGATGCTTGACCCTGCGTCCCCTTCATTTTTTTCATGTAGTCGTTTTGTTTTGTTTTTTTGTTCGATTTGGAAGATGGGTGATACTAAGCATGAAATATGCCGCTTGATAAGTTATGGCCGGATGAGGTTGTTGTCTTCTTAATATTTGTTTCAGTTTTTTTGTGTGGACCATAACAGGGCCTCATGACTCATTGTGCTTTTTTATTCACCCTCCTTTCTTTTTTTGTAGCTGTGTGGAGGTGATGGGCCTTTAGGGCCCATATGACCCTCCTTGGATCTTTCTATAATATTTACACACCCCACACCCATTTCCAGACGCACCCCCTATTCTTTTTGTTTAAAGATTTTATTTCATTTTATCCATTGTTTTTTTTACTAAAATGTTTATTAAGAATCTTATTATTTTTTGATACTTCCTTTTAATCATTTTTGTTAATAATTTCAATTAGGTTTTATTAGAATTTTCGTTAGATATTTTGGTATTTGTTTCTCATTTTCGATTGTATTCATTTTATTTCATTTTGGTTGATGAAAATCTGATATCATAGATTTTCGATTTATCGATGTAAAATCTTGATTAAGATGAGGCCACCTTTTTCTCTAATCATTCTTATTCCATTTTGACTTATCCTTTCCTTCTCTTTTCGATTTCATTTTCAGTCAATGAAGTCTTTAAATTCACGAACGTTGATTATACTTTCGGATCGTGATAGGTTACCTTTGATTAATTAACACAAGTTTGTGATTAAAATGAGATCGTCCCCTTTTTGGTCTGTGTGACACGATTACATTGGAAAATGATCCTCAATATCATTTCTCCATTATCTTTTTGGCACAGATATCAACTTGCACGACCTCCTATAACTTGATCTTCGTCATAGATCGAGCTACGATGGTTTAGTGCTACATTTCATCCCGATTAAATTTACAAATCAACTAACGACTAACTTTACTTTCCGTCAATATATTATTGATTTACTTTCAGTCAATATACTCCTGTTTTATTTTCAGTCAATAAATCTTGATTTTATTATCTTGTTCATATACTTGTTAATATTATCTTGATTATACTATTGTGAGTATTATCTTGATTATATTGTTATATATCTTGCCATATCATTCATATTTTCATATTATTCATATTGTTCATATCTTATTCACATTTATTCGAAAATACTTAACAATTATCGAAACAATAAAATTCTAAATTGGTAGTCTGTTGACTACTTGTCCGAGCAACGGATTATTGGACCTTTGTCAGAAACCCTAGCTTGGAGTTTTGCCCGACTCTTGCTCAAGGCTTAGTTTAGGACATTACGCACAAACACGGCTTTCTCTTGGGCTACCTTACAATGAGACCTTTTATTTCGTGCAATCCCGTGTAACTTACATGTATCCCTCTCCCATTTTGATGTACGCATTCGTATTTCTTTGATTATGGTTTATCTTCTAGGAGCACCCATAGGGACTAGCATAGACTAAACTGATTTTAAACTAATTCTTGATTCATCATCGAGCCATTTTCAAACACCTTTTGTAATTCGAGTGCTCATACGCATTCTCCATCAACCTATCGCACACACTTTTACATTTCATCGCGGTTTTGTTATTAGGAGCACCCCAGGGACTAGTATCGTTTCTCACAACATAACCCTTGATTCGTCGTCAAGCCGGTTCCATTTTCAATTAAACCCTCGACTCGTCATCGAGCCATTTTCAAACCAACTTCCATTTCAACACGTCTTTTCACGCAAATAAAATCAAACCCTTGATCAAACATCAAGCGGTATTTTAGCCAAGTTAAAAGTCGAGTGTTGCTTGCCTTGCAGTCCACCTATTTTCACAACCTATTCGATTCAATCTTTTTCAAATTATTTTCTTAAACAAATAATGAAAGAAGAAGATTCTTGGAGTCTAGCATTCCTTGAATCTTCGAATGAATGGCTCTTGAGACGCACGCTTTGGGTTGTCGTTCATTCAACCTTTCGTCCTAAAACACCTAATCCCTGTTCAAACATTTTCATAATCAAATTTGCGAAAGAAGGATATTCTTGGAGTCTAACATTCCTTTAATATTCTAATGAATAGCTCTAGAGGCACACCCCTTGAGTTGTTATTCATTCGCTCTTTCGAATTTAAAATGTTCAACCTTTCTACCTATTCAATCAACTCCTGAAAGAACTGAGTTTTTGGAATCTTGCATTCCTTGGATTCTTGAGTGACAGCTCTCGAGACACTCCCCTTGGGTTGTTGGTCAGTCAATTTTTCGTTTCAAAACCAAACTTCAAACTCAAATCAACCCATCTTTTTTCGTGGTCTTCTCCATGAACTACGGACGCTCTGATTCTTCATTCTCGTCTGAATGTAAGATACGCAGGCACAAGATTACGATGATCTTGGCGAGCTACCTTCTATCCATTTTCCGTTCTCTCTATCCTTTCCCGTAGTCGAACTACGAGAACTCTGATATCTCGTTCTCGTCTGAATGAACATACGTAGACACAAGGGCCCAAATCATTGTCGAGCATCCTATCCTATAACCATTCATTTCCCCTATCATTGTTATCCTTTTATCATACCAATTCATATTTAACATTGAGAATAAAACAAGCAAGCTTAGATAACGCCCATCGCAAAACATACTAAGAGGTTCCCGTTGAGTACAACGGGCGTGAGGGGTGCTAATAACTTCTCCTTGCGTAACCGACTCCCGAACCCATAATATAGGTTACAACGTCCGTGTTTTTGTCCTTTCGTTTTAAAAGGTTTTCTTGATATTTTCCTTTCTCGTCTCTTCGGATAAATAAAGTTTGGTAGCGACTCTGTCGAACCGCATTTCGCGCCTTTAGCACGAGGGTCGTATGTTCAAATGATTTTTCGAGGTGCGACACCGACTCATTGAAACCCTGCAGATCAGAGCCCACGTAGGGCGTCAGGTGTGATTCGTCCAGCTGGAGAGTGGAGAATAGCTGAGAATACATGATATCAACTGAGCTGCCTTAGTCGACGAGGATTCGTCAGACGTCAAAATTGGCCATTTGGGCTCTCACGGGCAGAGGGATGCTGGTGTTGGGAACTCCACCGAGGAGTTCCTCGTGGTAGAAGTAGATAGGAATAGATTCTCCTTGGACCCTATCGAGGGTGGAGTTTCAATTTGAGTTGTTGTTGATAAGGTGCTCAAATTTTATTTTAACGGACCCTACCGTAACTTTGTTGAAGCCTCCTCCGGAGATAACTATGGCGGAGGGAAAGGTCTCCCACAGGATGTGCGCGATAAAATATGGAGGGGCGCTGATTCCCTCAGGGATGTAGAAGTCCTCAGGCCGCGAGATGCTTATATCGACCTGAAGGCTGGTTTCTTCGGAGGAAGGCACCTCTTCCTCGATCTTTTTGGACTCTTGGACATCTTGGCGAGGAGCATCATTCCTTTTGGCGGACTGCTTTAAATGTCCATCCTTGATGAGTATCTCTATGGCATCCTTCAAGTGGATGCACGCTTGTCTTCGTACTGGATGTACGATTGTGCTTTGAAGAGGAAAACATCCAGCGTTGTTGGGGGCTGGATGCCCACAACTTTGGCAAATTCAATGCAGGGACAGAGCCTGCGCTCAAGTAGAAATTTCTTCATGTCATCGGTCGTGGAGACCTGGACAACTTCCTTATTGAACCTTTCGATGTAGGCTCGCAGAGGTTCATCCTTCCCTTGAATGATGGCCTCAAGGGAAGCTTCAGTCTTTGGGTGTCGGCGAGAGGTCGTGAAGTGTCTGGAGAATATTATCCCCAATTTCCTCCATGATGTGATGGAATCATCGGGGAGTATTTTATACCAGGTCATTCTTTCCTTCCTGAGCGTGGTCGGGAACAACCTACATTTGATGGCGCCCTAGATGCCACGGTAATCGAGTAATGCATCGATATTTTCAATGTGCTCGTCGGGGTCTGTAGTACTGTCGTATGTGCCTAGAGAAGGGGGTTTCTCCAGTCCCTTCGGCAGGCGCATAGCCATAATCTCTTAGGACAACGGGTCGCGAGGCTTGTCATCACTGCTGCTGCTAGACCATGACGAGAAGCGGGTGCCCCGTTTATGGGTAGGATGACGATCTCGACGAGGAGATGGGGTTCTTGCTCGGCCCTTGGATCTGGGCGAAGGCGAACGATGGGACTTTGCTTGGCGATCTCTTCTGGTCCTCTTGGGTCGCGGCGAATGTTGGTTCCGGGGAGAGATATGGTCGCACTTTCTGACTGTCTAGGTCTTTGGCTCCGGATGTGACCGAAGGTTTCTTTCACGCCGGGGAGAAGGACTCTGTGATCTCTGATGTTCTTTCCTCGGCGGAGGGGACCTTGGACGACTAAAGTCTTCTAGAGCTCCAATCCTCACATTCTGATTGAGGATTATAAGGTTGGTCTTGTTGAGAACCTCGAGGAGGGCAGCCATGGTCAGATCGGTGCTGAGCGGAACTAGAACTGGCAGGTGCTCCGGGATGAGCAGGACTTCATTGTGATTTGTGCAAACGGGGCAGGGAGAAGCGATGACTCCATCCTTTTGTTGGAGGACGTCGCCTCTAAGAGAGGTGGTTGCTCAATCAGTATCAGTCTTGCTGACGGGGAGGAAGGCAGAGTTGCCAGCATCATGGGTGTTGTCACGGCTGGCCATGATCGGAATTTGGAAGACTTGTTTTGGTCTCGAATCTATGATTGGAGAAAAGACGGGGATAACAGGTTTCCCACAGACGGCGCCACTGATATTGACGGCTGATCAGAACCTGAAATGGGCCAGAGACAATCGTCTGTGAGCTGGGTGTGAGAGAGGAAGAGGGGTGTAGTTGCAAGGCACTTCGATGCTAAAGTAAGAATCGAGAGAAAGAAGGCAAGTACAGAATATGTGTGTATCAAGGTCAATATTAAATACCTGACCCTCTCAAATGAGAGGGTTCTTATAGTGCCCCCAGGGCTTGGCCATTGATCCCTATTTTCAGGGCGAGATAACCATTTCTCGAAGATAGGTAATTGGCAAAAACTAACCGTTGGGACGGGAAAAGGTGCCCATAACTAGTTGTTGCTACGTGCAGATGTGCAGTTACGGGCACAAACGTCGTGGCTGTTTCTGGATGGTGGAACCGTGCGTGACAAGTAAGGACTGACGAGGAGAAGTGCTGACTCATGGATAAAACATGTCAACTTTCCCTGTTGTAAGGACAAAAAGATAAATGCTTCCCCAAATTGGTTGGACTTAGACAATTGAACCATTCTGAGAGCAAAAGTGAATTGGGTCATACCTAGCCATTGGAAGCAGAGAAAAATTAATTTAAAAACACTCAAATAAATATGAAAATGATTTAATAAATCTAATAATTTTTTAATCATAAGAATATAATTTCCCCCTCATAATTGTTAATATAGAGATTAAGTTGTATCGATATTCCAAAAAGATTAATACATTTTTAAAGATAAATCTTCACTTTTATTTTTATTCTTATGTAAATATTTAATTATCATTTATTACGTTGTTTTTGGAGTTACGTTTTGGTTTTTCTATTTTAACTCAATTATTACTTCATAGTTAAGATATAATAATAAGTAATAGTAATAAATAAATAATTAAACAAAAAAGGAAGAAAATAAAAACCAGTGTATCTATCACATTCAGTTTGATTTCACCGTTTATTTTCCATAATAGAATAACGCATCCAACGGTTGAATCTTCGTATAGTAAAAGACAAATCCATGACGAAGACCGCAACAATGGACCATACACGTGTCAATCCTCACCTAACCTGTCTTGAGAACCGTCAGATTCAATCAATTGAGATCGAAAACGAAAGCAGTGTCTGGTATTATTATAAAACCAAACCTTAAGCCAGTAAGCTAGTATTGTCAAAACCTAACACACTCTTCCATTCGAGTTTCTCAGCCATTAAATCATTTTTATTCAATTTTTTTGGTTCATCATAGTTTTTTCATTCTTCTTCTCTGCAGAAGAAGGAATGCAGAGAGATGAGAGGCCAATGCTACTGTTTCTCTCCATCTGAAGTTATCGTTCTTTCGAAATGTATCATCGGCGGTAGACATTGCCACCGGAAACACGTCGAAGACGGTTGATCTTTTTTCTCATTTTTCATCTCTCTTTTCCCAAAATACCCTCCCTCCTTCATCTTTCTTCTAGTTATTAGTTTTGTAAATATTAACAAAACCGTTAAGTCAAGCCGTTAAGCCGAGCCGCCATGTGTGAGAAGGAAAAAGAGAGTTCTCACTCGGCTCTGCTCGATGGGAAATACGAGCTGGGCCGAGTTCTGGGTCACGGAACATTCGCGAAGGTTTATCACGCGCGAAACTTGAATACGGGAAAAAACGTAGCCATGAAAGTAGTTGGAAAAGAGAAAGTGATAAAAGTCGGAATGATGGAACAAATCAAAAGAGAAATTTCAGTGATGAAGATGGTGAAACACTCGAACATAGTTCAAATCCATGAAGTTATGGCTTCGAAGTCGAAGATCTACATCGCCATGGAACTCGTCCGTGGCGGTGAGCTTTTCAACAAAATCGTCAAAGGTCGTCTTAAAGAAGACGTTGCTAGAGTCTATTTTCAGCAGTTGATTTCCGCGGTTGATTTCTGTCACAGTCGCGGTGTTTACCACCGTGATCTTAAGCCGGAGAATCTCCTCCTTGACGAAGACGGTAATCTCAAGGTGTCTGATTTTGGTCTCAGTACTTTCTCGGAGCATTTGAGACAAGACGGATTGTTGCATACCACGTGTGGTACTCCGGCGTATGTTTCGCCGGAGGTTATCGCGAAGAAAGGATACGACGGTGCTAAGGCGGATATTTGGTCTTGTGGTGTCATTCTCTACGTTCTTCTCGCCGGATTTTTACCGTTTCAGGATGATAATTTGGTGGCTATGTATAAGAAGATTTACCGGGGAGATTTCAAATGTCCACCGTGGTTTTCTCTTGACGCGAGAAGGCTTATCACGAAGCTTCTTGATCCAAATCCGAATACTAGAATTACTATATCACAGATAATGGATTCTTGTTGGTTCAAGAAACCAGTTCCGAAGAGTGTGGCGAGGAGGAAGAAAGAGAAAGAAGAGGAAGAAGAAGAGAAGGGATTTGGTTTTCTGGAGACAGAGAAGTCGTCGATGGCACCGACGACGATGAATGCTTTTCATATAATATCTTTATCGGAAGGGTTTGATTTGTCTCCGTTGTTTGAGGAGAAGAAGAGGGAAGAGAGGGAGGAGATGAGATTTGCAACGGCGGGGACGGCGAGTAGGGTTATATCGAAACTGGAACAGGTGGCGAAGGAGGTGAAGTTTGATGTGAAGAGTAGTGATACGAAGGTGAGGCTTCAGGGGCAGGAAAGAGGTAGGAAAGGGAAGTTGGCGATTGCGGCGGATATTTACGCAGTGACGCCGTCGTTTCTTGTGGTTGAAGTGAAGAAAGATAAGGGTGATACTTTGGAGTATAATCAGTTCTGTAGTAAACAGCTTCGTCCTGCGCTTAAAGATATTTTCTGGACTTCTACTGATCCACCAGCTGCTTGAATTTTCATCAGTCTTGTGTTTCTTTGTCTTGTCCTTAATTCAGTTATGTAATTGTTGTTTTAGACATGATTTGTGTTGTTTTTCATTCTAAGTTTTAGGTGATTTCTCAAAAATGGTTGGTGATTGTTATTTGTCACTTGCCATGAATTGAATTTTGGAAAGAATCAATGTTTCTGTTTGATCCATTGTCTTGTTACCATTGTGTGTGATAATTTATGTGTAATTGGACAGTATTGAATTCCTCTTCTCCATATTTGGTTTTGTTTATTTTAACCTTTTACTTCTCCTTACATTGTTTTTTAAATTCGGTCTCAGATTCAAAAATCAACTAATTCGAGACAATGTCACTGTCCACTTGATTACTGATTAATCTGCTCCAATCAGTTTAATTGAAAGGAATCTCACCATCCATTAGTTCGAGGAATCAGTTACTTGGTTTACATCTCAATACCAGATTCCCAACCCGTGAAGGATTGTCACAACTTGCAGAATAGACTGCATTGAGGAGCACATGGATGGGACCAAACTTAGTTTGAACATGTGCATGTCATAGTTTCTCCACATATTATTCAATAATACAATTATCTTACAAGTATTGTGTGGTCTTAATGTTTTTGACAACAAAATTGAATGTTTCTTAGATAATTTTTAATTGACAAATTTATCATTCATTTAAATGAATTACAAATAAAAAAAATTTACTTTAATTGTGACATTGACAAGGAAATTGTGTGTAAGTTGAAACACCTATTTATGTTTTTTATTTTGAGAGGATAATGTATAATTATTGATCAAGTGGTGGTGACTGCATTATTTGGTAGGTTAACTTTAACAGCTTTAATACTTGTATTTATGTGCTTTATATGCAGGTGAAAGATGATAAAGCACATACATGGTCCCAATAATAAAGTGATTCTCATTCTCTATTTTGATTCCAGTAACCAAATCCTATTGAAATACTACTACATGTGAAAGTTAAAGTTTGCATTGTTAAAAACTACAAAACTTTGGTGAAATGTCCATAAAATTATTGGTGGGTATATCAACTTGTATTATGAACCACCGTTCTTGAATTATTGGATAAGTAATAGTACTATTTAGGTAACACACCTATTGTGCATGTTGTGATGTATTATTACCTAATAAAAACAAAAGGATACAATAAATACACTATCATTAAAAATAAAAAAACATTGTTTTGGTATGTCTGTACAAAATATATATTGTCAGGATCATGTTTCAACTCAAGATGAGGTGCATAATCTTTGGAACAAGATAATACTACCTGAGATAATATAAACTTATTATAAGAGTTTGTTCCATCCATAACTTAATTGTCCTGCCAGGCTGTTGTCTAAAGGATGTATGCCATCAAACTGGATACATGTGCTATCATACCATCATGTAATGGATTTGAGTTAGATGCAGTAACTGCGTTGTCACACAGTAAAATACCCCAACCGGCCAATCTAGAATTTAGGTCCGAAACTGATTTTGCTAATGTATAATCCAAACCGTCTGATTTCAAAGTAATGGCTGTGATTCAAAACAGCGTGCTGTTTCTCCAGCAGGTAACCCACCGCGTCTGTAATGGGCCATAAATTGAAGTAGAAGCATTTAAATGTGAATCTTCTGTGTTTTTCAATTTCCAAGTCTCTTGGCGCAGCGTGTATGAAAATGCAAACCTGAGAATTCAAATTCAGATTCAAATTCAATTACCAAAGTAATAATAGTTTCAAGCAGATCGATAACATTATGATCATCAACAAGCAATACCAACAGTACTAGCAGTTCTACTCAAAACAACAAAACCTCAAAATATACTCAAGAGTCAACAAGAATTCAAAAGTCAAGAGAAAGTAAAACATCATAGTCAGCTGTGTGGTAGTTAGACAAAACCCTTGATCCTAATTCTCTTTGCTAAACTAAACTTTAAAACAAAATGGCGGTTGCATGATTTTGTCTAGTTGTTCATGAAACTCTTCTTGTCTACAACCCAAGTCAAAGACCATAAGGATTTAGACAGCATAATAACAAGAGGAGCCCAACACTTGCAAGAGAATAGGAAAAGCCTAAAACACAGGCGCAAAAAAGCCCTCAGAAAACAAAACATCTAAGAAACAAGACTAGCCAACAAACAACAAACTCTCAGCCTAGCCAACTAACCACGAGTACCAAACTTCTAACCACAGTAGGATATCTAGCCAAGAGAGCCCTATAAGTTGATCGAACAAAGAACTAACTTGTAGAATAATGAGTCCAAGCCCATCTATCATCAACCAAACAAATAATTACCCCCGTAATGAGAATCATAAACCCCTCATCCAACTCGTGTTCCCAAACAAAAAAGATCTTTCTTCCATGTGAGTATCCAAAATTCCAAACCCAACTGCTACTAACCCACTGACCCACACTTGCAACATTTAACAACTTTTGGTTCAAAACTAAGAAACAAGGAAAACTCTGACAATGGGTGACCTCACCCAGATACTCAAACCAAAAGTTTGTCAACAACGCATTACATATCACTTTCTCCACACCCTCCGAGAACCAGGAAGAAACAACTTTAGAAGAAACATCCAAATATGTGTTTGGAAAAAGAAAAAACCTCGGTCACAAATCACATTGTAAGTGAAGCTACAAATAGTAGTTTCACAAAATCATGGTAGAAAGTGTACTAATCGAGGCAGCGGTGAGTGACCATGTTACTAAACATAGACTCAATGCAAAATTTGATTTCACCAATACGAGTATCAGTGAAATAGTTTGGTGCAACTCCTAGCCAGTGAAAGGACAACATGGCTAACATACCTAGCTATAAGAACCTTACGCTACAAAGAGTCAACCCCATAAGTTACCCTCCATCTCCACCGACCTACCAGAGCCAAGCTAACATACCTCAAGTTTTTCACCTCAAACCCCCAACTTTATTCGGCTTATAGACATTAGACCACTTGACCCATAAAATCTTATTACTTCCTTTCACCGCTCCCCAAAGGAACCGCCTATAAAAGTTGGTAATCTGTTTCCACACCTCAACAAACAATATTGGAAAAAAGAGATAAAAGATAAGAATGCTACTTAGAATAGAGTTCAAAAGGACAATTCTACCATCCAAAATGATACACTTATTTCTTCAGGACTTAAATCCTTACGAGAAAAAGCAACGAGAGCTTCTCAGGTTTCCAATTTGCAGCTATTCGCTTCCACTAGAAAGCCAAGATATCTAAAGGGAATTGAGCCTACTTTACAATTAAGAAATCACTCCCCCTCCCCCATGAACGATCTACAACATTCACTTCCATAATGCTACTTTTAGAAAAATAAAGATATATCCCAAACGCTAGCCCAAAACAGCACAAAGTAGTCGTCATTGTCTAAAGGTTATCAACTATAGGTTCAACAAAAAGAAAAGTGACATCCGTAAACAAAAGATGGAAATAACTCAATGGACTCGTTCTTCGGGAACTTCCCTCTCAATCCTTCTAGCAC
The DNA here is from genome assembly GCA_963859935.3 of Lathyrus sativus. Classification (NCBI taxonomy): domain Eukaryota; kingdom Viridiplantae; phylum Streptophyta; class Magnoliopsida; order Fabales; family Fabaceae; genus Lathyrus; species Lathyrus sativus. Next base: position 668,004,013 of record OZ012738.1, read on the forward strand.
TAGACGAAAAAGGAAGAGAGTTAGACGATCACCCTGCTTGAGACCTTTGTGAGTATTAATCTCTTTCGTGAGACACCCATTCACCAGAATAGAGAGGTTACCAAAAAAACACAAAAGCACAAATCCAGGTGTGCCACTTGTTGTTAAAACCAAACCTATCAAGCATGTAGTCTAAGAAACCCTAACTCACCGATAAGCATTTTTAAAATCCACCACGAAGATCAGACATTCCCTATTATATTTCTTAGTCATATCGATAATATCATTCACCACCATAAATCCACCAACCAATTTCCCTCCTCTAACAAGAGTTGACTGATCAAGAGAGATTAGGTGAACCCATAACTTCAGCTAGCCTACACGCCAAAACTTGGCAACCAGTTAGCTCAATCAACCAATAAGGAGATAAACCTAGCATTAGCATATAACAGAACAGGTGAAACGCCAACCAATAGCCTTCCATAAAAAGATACCAACAGTATCTCATGAAGGATAAATTGAATCCGATAGGCCCCGGAAACTTGTCTCCATCACACATACAAACCAATTCATGTTACTCCACCTACAGGAAATGAGACGATAAGGCTGACCTCTAGTCCGAAGCAAGAGTTGGAAAAGTGACCCATCTAACCCCAGTTTGTCCCTAGGAGATTCAGAGAACTGACTAGAGAAGTAGTTGGTGACCTCCGAATGCACTTCTAAAACCTCTTCATCCTAGTGACCACCAACCTTCAACTTACAATGTGATTTTGCTTACCCTTCACATTAATACTAGTACGAGAGAACTTGGAATTAGAATCCCCTTTCTATCAACCAACGGGGCCTAGATCTTGGGATAGAAAGGGGTTCTAACCTTGGTAGATCATAAATTCCATAAAGAGGATATATCAATCATTCTTTTCATATAATATCCTTGATAAATCATAATTTCCATCTTATGTCATGTTACCTATGCATGCACACACACATAAAATAATTCCTCCGGTCCTAACTATAAGAATTTTTCATATCATTTATAAGAAAAAGTTAAAATTTAAAGGTGTAATTGTTTAAATTATTTTCCTACCCTCACTTCATATTTAATATTAGTGAGTGCATTTTATGTCACCATCACATACCTTTTCAGGATGTCTTCCCGAGGCTTTTTGCGATATATGTCGACGTAAGGGAATGATCTTGGAGGTTGGCTATGGGAGGTTTTTGGCTGAAGGAGGAGTTTCTTTGTCAGTGAGCAAGCACTAAGGGATGAGTTTCTTTGGCTGCTGGAATCCATTACTCTTTCCCCCCTTAAGGGAACATAGTTATGAGCTGGTTAGAATGGATGTATGATTTTTGTCAGTTCATCTTGCAGTAATTTCTTTCTGCAAAATTTCGTTCATTGAGTTTTTCTATGACGAGGGGTTGATGATTAGGAATCAAATGCCTATAAGTTAAACTCCCAGAAAACACATGTCCATTCCAACCCGCCTAACAATTGATGCATATTTTGTGAGTTCAACTTATAATAATTTTTCTGCAAAATCTATTCCCCGCTGTGTTTTCCTAAGGATGAGGCGATCAGGAATTATGCGCAATATAAGCTAATAGATTTTTCTTAGCAATTGTTGTTGAATAGGCTTCCTAGTTTCTACTCAGCTTAATCTATTTCAGAGGAGGGTTATTGGTGATGTCAAAACAATCTTATGTTAATTATTCACAAAGCCTCCGGAATCAAAACTCCAACTGTTTGGTACGTTTGACTTTTATTGTGCAGTTTGGTATGCAGTGTGTAGATGGTTGACATGATCCTATAGCTAGTAATTCCAGGTGATATGTAATGTATCACCTCTTTTTAGCTTCAAGTCTTTTGGCTCTAGAGAAAAAAGGGGGAAGGGTCTAAAGAAGGTATGGTATTATGTGCTCTAGGCAATCCGAGAGTTGAGGAATGGATGTACTTTTTCTAATTCCGCACCTGATGTTTCGGTATCATCTTTGAAGTGGTTCCTAGCTCGGGCTAAGGATGGATATTGTTTGTACTATGAATGATGTGTTGCTCCCTTCAAATGTATTTTATGGAAGTAGTTTCTTTTTCTTATATGGAGTTGCCTGCTTTTGCTTAGTAGCCTTTGTAATCAATCATCTTGTCATCGTAAATATATTTTGTATTTATTAGTAGTCAATGTTAGTTTTTAATAAGATTATATTATTATGGGATTATATTTAATAGTCTCTTGTATATATATATATTTGTAATTCTCTTATGAAAATAATGAGAAATATTTAAATTTAAGTTGGTATCAAAGTGACTGGTTCAATCCTATTTTTTCTTGTTCTCATTATGTTTTTAGGGTTTCAGCCGACGGGACCCAGTTTCACTGCCTTTCCGTCTCCAGAGCCTCAGATTGAGACACACACCCCTTCGATCGATTCAAACGGCACTGATCTGTCAGTCGCCTGAATTGCACGGCCGTATCATCTTCCAAGTGCTCCCACGCACCAGCACAGATGCAAGCCTTTGTCGGTGCATGAGATACACGCGCCACCGTACGCACTTCTTTTTTCGACTGTGATCATTCCACTGTGTTTGCCTGAACATTTTTTTAGAGTTCCATTGCTACTGTTGTGTAGTGTTTGAATTCTTTTGTCTATTTGGTTTACTTTCATCATGGAAAAGGAGACTATTGATGAAAATAAGTCTGAGAAGATGACTTAGATTTTTTTTCCTACGTGGAACTCCTCTCTGTTGAAAAATAATTACAAGTGTTAGCAGTGTAGAGAAGTCCCACATTAGTTAGAAATGGGAAGACTTAAGTATTTATAAGTGGGAGAATGCACACACCTATCACTTTAAAGTTTTGGATGAGTATGTGGTGTGTCTCTTACAAAGGTGTGTTGCTCTTAAAAAAAACTCCAAAGTGTATAATTGTTTGACCATTTTTATAAGAAGGAAGATGATATTGTTGTTCCTAAACGGGAAGAGTGGAAATAGGTTGATTTCCACTTTTGGCATTATGGCATTATTGTTTGAGTCCATTGAATCGAATTTGATGGTTCATTTCCGTCCATATAGATTATATTATGAGGTTTGGAAAAAGGCACAAAGGGTTTATGCTAATGATATACAACATTATACGAGACAAACCATAACCTGACAACACTTCAAATTTCTGATCTTGATTTTCTTGTGTATCTGATCAAGGCACAATCTATTTGTGAAAAAGCTAAGTTGACGGGCTTAAATGAAGATGTTGCTCTTAAATGAAGACGTAAAGTCGAGAAAAGATAGATAATATGCTTAGGGTGTTTGTTGTCCATGGATTACATAAAGATTTTAATCTATTCGGAACCCGACATTGACTAATTCTGAAGTTACCACGTTGGAGGTACTCTTTAATTGTTTACTCCAAGTTCCTTTTAATGATGCATCCATCAATACTGATGCTCCAGCGCCAGTAAAATCTTTAATGTTGGTGTCTAATTTTGCTGATCGTGGAGGCCGAGGCCGGGTTCGTAGTCGTGGCAGAGGTGGTAGGGGAAATCTTTATTTCACTTATTATAAGCGGATGGACATACTCAAGATGGGTGTTATTTGCTTCTTGGATTTCCAACCAAAATTGCCGATGTGGCTCAATCTCCAAGGTCCGTTGTCTTGCAAAAGTTCCAACTTGAAGCTAATAGTAAATATCAAGAGTATCTTAAGTTTAAGGCAGCTCAACAAGCATCGTCCTCATCATTTATTTTTGCTCAGAGTGGTAATATTACCGTTTGTTTTTCTCACTGTGTTTATTGGAATATAGATTTTAGATTCTGGTGATCACAGTAATCTATCTCTCTTTTCTAAATTATCTCCTCCTAAAACATCTCACACCATTACTCTTGCTACCGGTATTGGTACATGCAACCGGTATTGGTCACGCTTTGCCTCTTCCATCTTTATCCTTAAACTTAGTAATATTTGTACCTGGTTGTCCCTTCAATTTAATTTCAATCAGCCATCTTAATCGTAGTCTGAACTGTTCTATAACCTTCAATTCTGATTTCTTTTGTATACGGGACCGGAGTACGGGATAGATGATTGGAGCTGGATCAGAGTCACGAGGTCTCTACTACTTCATTCATCCCCATCCACCACATGTGTTACTTCAGAGTCTCCAGACCTTCTTCATTGTTGTCTTGATCATCCGAGTTTGGATAAGTTCAAGCACATAATTCCTCAGTTATTGCACTTAAAGTCCTTAGATTACGAGTCATGTCAAATTGGCATGCGTGTTAGAATGTCTTTTCCTAGTAGTGAAAATAAAGTTGTATCTTTTTTGATATTGTTCATTTTGATATTTAGGGTCCTAGTCGGGTTCCTGCTGTTTTAAGTTATAAGTATTATGTTACTTTTATTGATGAGTTTTTAAGGTGTACTTGGTTTTTTCATTAAAAAATCATTGAGTTATTTGGTGCCTTTCAAATGTTTCATTCTAAAATAAAAAATCAATTTGGAAAGATAATTTGAGTTTTGCGAGGTGGTAATGCAAATGAATATTTATTTGCGCACTTTAAATCGTTTTTGACTTCTGATGGCATCATACACAAATCTAATTGTCCTCATACACCACAACAAAATGGTGTGACTGAACCTGAACATCGTCATATTTTTATACCGCCCAACACAGTTGATAAATGCTTAGGCACCTTCAAAATTTTGGGGTGACACCGTTCTTACGACATGTTATTTAATTAATCGCATGTCATCTTCTGTTTTGGGTAATAAAATTCCCAAGTCTATTTAGTTTACACAGGACCCCCTTTATGTTGTTCCCTCTTGTGTGTTTGTTTCCACCTATTTTATACATGATCTTACTCTAGGACTTAATAAGTTGTCTGCTCGGGCGGTCAAATGTATTTTTCTTGGGTATTCTCAGGTTAAAAAGGGATATCGATGGTATTATCCTAACACACATTGTTTCTATGTGTCTGCAGGTGTCACATTCTTTGACGATACTATGTTCTTCATGTTATCAGTTAATTCATATTTAATACCGCCTTCGGTATTACCAATTCTTCTTTTTGATGTTCCTCAAGTTTCAGAACATGTGTCTTCCTCACAGGTTGATCATAGGTATGGTATTATTTATGGGCGTCGTCATAGAGCTCCATAGGTTGTCCTTCCACCCAATCATCGTGACTCAACTCCTACACCAATCAATTATCGTGCTACGGTCCCACCCAACACTTCCACTGACCAACACATTGCACTTCCTTAAAGGTAAACGATCCACTCCCAATCCACATCCTATTTATAACTTTGTGACTTACCATGGTTATCTTCCTACCATTATGCCTTGTCTTCTATTACCATTTCTAAGAATGTCCAGGAAGCGTTATCTCATCCACGATGGAGACAAGCAATGATTGATGAGATGACACCTTTGGAATCCAATAGTACATGGACTCTTGTTCCTCATCTTATTGGAAAATCTACGATGGATTGTTGATGGGTTTTCATTACCAAAGTTGGACCCGAGGGACATATGGATCGATTGAAGGATCGATTACTAAGTCCTTACAAGGTCCTAAGATAGGTTACATATCTAACAAGCTAGACGCATCTGACATATATATGCTCCTGCTTAAATGGGAATGTTATTGTAAATATATTTTGTATTTATTAATAGTCAATTTTATTTTAATATCATCCTATTATTATGAGATCTTGTATATATAAACTTGTAACTCCCTTATGAAAATAATGAGAAATATTCATATTTAAGTCACCTTTATTTGATCTATGTTGTATTTGGGTTTGAGAAATATATTAAGATTGGTCCTTTTTTTAAAAGTCAGGTTAATGACCCCATAACCTATGTGCAGAATCCAAAACATGACACTATTTATTCCATCTGGATAAAAACAATTAATTTAAATGTGAAGAAGTTTAAGTCTTAAAATTCTTATTTCTCATATACTCTCTCTGCACTAACCCAGTGGCAGAAGTTTTACATTCAGACCTAAAAGCAGTCAAAGAAAACCTAAGTCAAAAACACGTGAGAGAATGAAAAGGAAAAGAGGTGCAATAGTTTCAATGGAAAAGAGTGGAAAATTCATTATAAAATTTGTACCTTCAACGCAGTGAAGGTGATAATGAGTAGTTATTGTAATTCTACCAAGTTGGTAAGTTTTTTCTCTAACTTGGTACCAAAAAGTTGATACATTTTCCTCTAATTTGTTAAGTTTGTGTAATTTTTAATTCTACCAATAAGCTGTGATGATGATTTTAAGTGTTGGGATTATTGTATTGTCTTCATCACAACTTGCTCAATGATGTACTTTCAACCCAGTAGAGGTACCTGATATGAACACTCATTACACTGACCGCCTAGCATTTAATTTCTTCACCTCTCAACTCCACTACCCTATATACTACTCCCTCTGGTCTCAAATATAAATAACAAAAAAAAAATCTTAATGGTCTTAAATATAAGAAAAAAAAATCTATAATTATTACATTCAATGTCATTATTCCAAATATATCCTTACTTTTTTCATATTTCCATGTTTTTAACGATTTCCAAAGCAAAAAGTAGGGATAAAATAAGAGAGTAAGATTTAAATGCATTCAAACATTTTTTTTAAAGGATGAGCTTTTTTATAAAGTTGCTTATATTTGAGATCGGAGGGACAATGTTTAATAGTTAATTCGTATTACTCAACTTTAACTTTGGTTAATGAATAACTTAATTATTTTTATAGTAGTTTTATCCACATTAAGTTTACACTATATCATCATAAGTTTGAATACTGATTCAATGAAGGAACAGAACTCCTTAGTATGCTACAAACATGAATAAACAACAAAATGAATCCAAGAACTTGTAAAACACCATCTATTAAATCCTAAGTAAACATAAGTTCTATTTCCCCTAACCTGATTCATTTCTAGGTTACAGATTTTCAGCTACATGCATGATAAATAACACATATCAATAAATAATCACGGTCACTTCAAAATTCAAATGTAATTAGTACTAATTGGGCGTATAAAGGTTGTTTCGTGGAAATGGTTTCTGGCTAAGTCAAAGGTGGGATCTTGAACTTAAACAGTTGTCTCACTTCTTTAGTGTGTATATCAAGAGAGTAATCTTAGTTGTGTCAGTTGGTTTTTATAATTCAACTTTATATATGGGTTGAAGTATCCCTTGCATTTCCTATCTATAAAGTTTGTTGTTCAAAAAATAATAATTCAAGTTCAAACTAAAAGTAGTGATAGAAACTACTTAGCAACTATTTCAGGCATCGCAACACTTGCTGTGCCCACGATTGCATAAGCCGCATATCTGAACGCAACTACAAACCATGATTGGGAGCAACAGCGGCTAAAAAGACCGAGACCACCAAGACATCTCACGACACCACATCTCCATCTAAAATAGTAAAAGAGTCATTTATCTTATATATTCTTTATTTAGGTCATTCTTCTATTGGAAGGTGTATCTGTGTTCGCCACTGACACATGTGATTACGTTCAATTAATTCACTGTTTTTTAACATGGGAGTATCCATTAAGGGGTTTATCAACCATACCCATCTCACTATGTTTCCCCTCCCTCTCTCCATTGATTAAACTAGAACTCACACCATACATGGAAAGAAAAAAAAGTTTACCTGAACAGCTATATATAGTGCTTGAATTTGAATTCATGTTTACGCTTTGCACTTCTGGGAAAACCAAAGATTATCCTCATATATCTGTTTAACACACACATAAATTATGAACCCAGATAATAATAAAAATAATGCAATCTATGATGAGAAAATTCAGTACAAAATCTGTGAGATAAATTGAAAAAAACTGGTAACTAACCCATATAATTAAGGAAGGTAGGTGCTTTGAATTCCTGTATATCCATCCATTCCAGACCTAGCTAGCTACTACAAAGGGAAAAAAACAAAACAAAACATTACCTTATTTAGCTACAATACAGAAGACATTTGCATAATTTGATAACGACCCTTCAAAAAAAAATCCCATTTTCTTAGGGATTTAACCCTACAGAATATACATACATGTATCAAGCACAAATTAATAGGGTTAAGCAGAAATTGTTGATGAGATTAAGGTAGAAGCATGATTTCATGTAAGAAAAACAAAATGATTTGATGAAATTTGATCCAATAAATAATCTGAATTTTCTGTTAGAGAATGAATAGTAAAATTGCGTACCTTTGAGAAGCTCCATTTGGGTTTAGGATTCAACGTAATGAATGAATACAATTAAAAAGTAACATAAAAAGCCACGCTTTGACTAAATCGCCACACTTATAATTGCAAATATAGTTAATATAATAATATTGTAATTAGTACTAGAAAATTATTAATAAATTAAGATTAGATTAACGATTTCACCTGCCAAACTCACACTAGGTCTTCCTTACCTTGAACTGAACACCATTTCCTCATCCTACAACAAAAAAAATATTTACATAAATAAGTGTTCAAAAATAAATAATTCTAGTTTAATCTAAAAAATATCAATATTGTTAAATTGAACGCTAACACCAGAATTCGAATGCGAACTCCAATTACCATTTTTATATAGATAAAGAAAATCTTACTAAGATGTTTTTTTTTTATACATTAATATTTAAAATATCTCTAACATAATCTAATAGTATAGATGATAAATATTAAACAATTAAAAAAATATATATCCAAAATAACAAGGCATAAAGGGAGTTGATTCATCACTAAGAAAACAAGGATGAATATATACCTAAATATAAGATGATGATGATGTAAAGGGAAGAGAGACTAATCGAAGGAGATGAGAAGATGACAGAAAGAGAAGTGAGCACGCGCTGAGAATTGTATGTTATCATACAATTACTACCGGCGTGTGCTCACTCTCTTCTGTCATTAACTTTACTCTCTACCTATTATGTCTCTCTCTCTGGATTCTCTCTTTGAATCAATATTCAATATGGCATCAACCCTACCATTCTCCACTGATCCAGCTGTAAGATCTGATCTTCAATCTCATTTTCTCCCATTTTGGCCACATACTGCACTTCTGTCCCACACTCTATATATACATATATGCACCACCTCTATATATCAATTAGGGCTCTTTGCTTTCTTGTTGTCTCTCTTCCCCATATCCTGTCCTTTTCAACCAACATTGTTAGCTCATTATACCAACCAATCCCTTCAAATTGAAGAAAAAAATAAAAAAATAAAACTTATTATTTCATGACTCTCCTCCATTCTCCTAACCTATAAATCACTCATAAAAATATAGACCAGACACAACACAGGTACTGACACGGTAAGTCTAATGAATTATACCTCCTATCAGAAAATTCGGTGTCATATAGGAATAAATAAGGAAGGACATATATATAGAATTTATAGATACATACCACAAGGTGAAGGTGAAAGGGAAGGTGATAAGGAGGTGGAGATTCATGTGCTCTTAAATATTTTCTTACTATTAATGAATAAAAATTAAAGTGTAGTGGTTTTCAACGACTTTGTGAGGTTATTACTATTTCAGAAGAAAGACACGGCAAACAGTACAACATATATGATATGATATAACGACCGTGCAATTCAATTTCATATTCCAATAATGTTACTGAGTCTAATCCACACACCTGCAATAAGGACAATGAAGAAATGGAATAAAAACAGTACATGTCGACTACCTATTGGCTTACAACTACATTAAGCTACGTGTCAAGATGCTGTTGGTCATTCAGAAATTTGTAACTCTTCACAATCTTACCGTAAATATAATAAGCTTCTGAGTTATAGTACTTTTTTATTATTAACATTCTGAATTACAGTACTGCTGCTATGTACTACTACCATTGCTACCATAATATTATACTGCTTCATGCGATTAACCACATTGATTGCCTATTTGATATTTTAGTTATCTTGTAGTTCCAACACAACTCGTTTTGTTTTTTTTGCATTATCACAGATTTTGAGAGATTTTTTACATTGGTAACATTGGTTGTGTTAGGTGATTCGATATTGGGCTAAAAGAACATGTTCAATCATGATTATGGTAGTTTTGTTTTGTTTAATAAATGTAAACATATTTTATACTATTTCTATTTAACACTTTTACCACTGAGTGCCTCTTTGGTTTGGCCACTAAACGCATATTTGAAGGGTGTTCCTCCGTGAAAATAAAAAGCTGCACTTTGTATCTCTTGAACTAGATGCACATTTTTTAATTCTACTGCGGAAACAAATATAATTCAACTTAGACACGACATCGACATTTACACAATGATACCAATAATAATATAAATAAGTTAAACGTAATCATAAATATTGGTATTGATGTCCAGTACGGAGGCAAACGTGTTTTTTTTCTTTAAAGGTGTCGGTGTTACATAATCATTAACCTTTTACGAATGGTTCAAAATTTATGCATATGTTTTATCTCATAGATCAAAATAGACACATATATAATTTAAAATAGACTAGCTCATAGGACTTTTAAAATTAGAATCTATATTCTTAAAGACTTTTTAAATTTGGTTTCAAAAAATATAAACTATTTTAATACTCTATCTCCAACTAATGTGGAACTTTAGGATTTTTCTAACACATCCCTTCACGTCTAGCACTCTTTTTGAGCTTGGTGCGGGTTTGGTGCGTGAATTTAAACGTTGGGTTGCCCAAGGACCGGTCAATAGGCTCTGATACCATATTAGAGTTTTGACCTAACACAATCTTACGAAATCAGTTGATAAGGTGAGGGGTGTCACTCTATATAAACTATTTCAATGTTCTATCTTCAACCAATGTGAGATTTTAGGATCTTCCTAACACTTTGCAATTTTTTCATATTTTATTAGTTTTTTTAATGTTAAATATTTGAGTATTATTTTATACAATTTAGACATGTATTGATTGTATCTAAAATAATATAATTATTTTATCATATTAAAAGTTTATTATATTTAAAATAATATAATTTTTTATTATATTTATAATAAATATTATGGAGTTTTATTTTAATTTTTGTATAAATAATAAAATATAAAATATTTCGTTTAGGATCAAATGGCCGAAGTTCATATAAGGTCAAACTCATGTAGTAATTTTTTAATCCATATTATATAATAAGGTTTTTTTAACCTATTCTAAAAAATACAGAAGCTTGTTAGGACCAATTCAGTTAAAATAGAGTAGTACATTTTGACAATTCTAAATTTATGAATGTTTTTTTGTAAGATTATTAGTTTTATCATCTAAAAAGTGTTAACAGAACAAGTTGTTGTTGGCATGTCATTCATCGTATGCAAATAATATTCAATAGAAATTATTTATTATGCACACCTAATGCACCAACAATAACTTTGTGCCTTTGGATTGCACTAATTGGTTCCACAAACCATCATAGATCTTTTCGGCGTGTTTTTGTTCTCGTAAACACTTTAGTTAAACTCTAAGGTTCTTATGTTACGAGTTATAAAAAATAATAGATTAAATATTATTTTTTGTCCCTTATACTTCAGAGTCTATTTTAATCTCTTATCTTTTAAAAATACCATTTGATCTCTCAATTATACAAAATATTTCACGTTAGTCATTTCCCTAATATTCACAGTCAATAAGATAGTTTATGTGACATTGACGCGAAATATAAAATGATTAGGTTTTACTTATTTTAGTAAGGTGGAAGCCACGTATGTGCCACATAATAAATAAAATTTATTCAAACATGCAACATAAATTCTCTCTCTTTTCTAGATTTCTTTTACCATCCATTCTTCACCTTCACCACCACTACCATCATCATCATCAAAATCTCTCTTAATCTTCAAATCTTATGAGTGCACTATTCTCTTGAGTATGTTTGAATAATGTCAAAACTATGTCACTTAGTACTTTCTGTATATTGGATTTTACTATCTATGTCTAGATGCGCATTATCATAATAGGGCATTTGAAATCAAATTAGATAGACCATTATAAGTTAAACATTATGTTTTTTTATGAAAAACAAGTCTATGTGTTGATACATCAAGCTTGTGAGTCAATACATAATGAAGAATGGTTAAAAACACAACTCTGCCCTCTATGAGTCGATACAAGTTTTGAATGAGTGGACTCAATCTAAAAGTTTTTTTAAGCAATATGATTATGCTCATCCATGCCTACTATGTATCTATACAAGGAATCTATGAGTTGATAAAAGTTTCGAATGAATTGACTCATTTTATATTGGAGTCGACTTCTAATGAAGCACTTTTTAGAAGAAGATTTTTTCGACCTCAATGTATTAACTCATTAGGGCTATGTATCGACTCTCATTCTTATGTATTGACTCATTCAAAATTGAAGTCAATACCTTCAATTTTATTTTTTCCACAACTTGAAGTTTTTTTGACTAAAAGCTTATTTTGTCTGTTATTTTTTTCTACATACACACGTACATATAAATATGCATTCATGCATCATTTCTTAACATTGAAATCAAGAACACACTTAAAATTTTCTCATCATCTTCAACCTTTCTTTGCATACATTCAACAACTACACATAATCATTTTTGTTGAGTGTCATCAAGATTAGATTGATAAGGTCCAATTTATGATTGTTGTAATCAAATTGGGTTGAGATTTCTTTGGGTGTTTCATTAATGAAAATCTTTAGGGTTTTTCTTCCAAGATCAAGATTTGATTTAGGTTTTTTTTCATAAGTATTTGCAGCTTAGATTCAGCCGAGTGAAAGCTTTGAAGAACGGGGGTTCGGTCAAAGAAATAGCAGTAACCGGAGGATCAATTGAATGACTTGGGACAAGATTTTGCAATTTGGATTCAACTGAGTGAAAGCTTTGAAGAACGAGTTTTTGTCAAAAGAATAGTAGTGACCGGAGGATCAATTGAAAGTCTTGGGTGACACTGTCTAGCTTAAGATCAAGGGAAGAGAAGAAGTTAGAATCAACATCAAACGTAGTGTTTGGGGGTTTGAATTGCTACTTTTTCTCTTGTATACAACTCTTACAAATGTTAATTACATATCTCAATTCTATTTGGAATTGAGGGCATACGTACCTATAGTAAGGACAATTGGGGAACCACATAAACAAATCTTGGGGTTCTCTTTCTCCCTCTCTCTCTCTCTCACACACACACACACACTTTACAATTTGATAATACACTTATGAGCAATTTGATTAGCTGAAAATTTTGGTTGTGTTGAAGTATCATAAAATATTTTTGTAATACCATTGCAATATAAATAATTTCAATTAGATTTTCATACTTTCAACACAAAGAGAATTAAGCTTGATGTATTTCACACAGACTGTTTGACAAATTGACTGCACACTAAGTGTTTGATATTTCCTTAGTAAAGTTTATTTCTATATTTCATTTAAAATCGTTTATCATTATGTGATTTAATTCAAACATATTGTATAAAACTTATTGATTTAGTTTCTCATCTTTAGCCTACTTTGATTATTGTTTTTACGCATATCTGATTCTACCAATAATGGTTTGGATAGAAGAGTGTCGGTCCGAATTTGCTTCTGTTTGCCATAGAAAATATTTTTCAAACCAAAATTTTTAATTGAAGAAAATTTTATTGGCGATCTATTCAATTCCCCTTCTAGATCGGTGCCCTCGTCTAACAAATGGTCTCATAAGCACCAATTTATCTTGTGCTTCAAATTTTCTTATTAGATTATGCTTCAGAACCTAAATGGGCGTATAATAAAGTGACTGTTTTCAATGGCAAAAACTATGGTTATTGGAAGTATTGTATGTGTACTCGTATCAAATATATTAATAGAAAAGTATGGAGCACCATCCAAAGTGGTTCATTTGAAATTACTATGACCAATGCGAATGGTGTTGTTATATATAAACTGAAAGCACATTTTAGGAGTTGATGATACCGTGTTTCTCATTGAGAAAATGCTAAAGTTATGTGGAACTTATTACAAGTTGTCCATGAGGGTACAAATGAAGTCAAACAAGCTAGAATATATACTTTGAACTAATAGTTTAAACTCTTTAATATGAAGCATGATGAAACCATTGCTGATATGCAAAATAGGTTCACTCATCTTATAAACCGTTTGAATGCACTTGGTAATCCAGTTTTTAATGATATTGCTACTAACAAAATTTTGAGATGCCTTAATATGGAATGGCAACCTAAGGTCACCGCCATCAAGGAAGCTAACAACTTATTAATATTGGACATTACTAAGTTGTTTGGTAAGATTGGAGAAAATGAGCAAGAGCTCATTAACATAGAAAAACATGAGAAAAGAGTTAAGAAAGAAAATAAGAAGGAAAAAGAGGTGGACAATAAGTCAATTGCTCTTATGGCTTCAAGCTTTAAGTATTCAAATAAAGAGTTTTGCACCTCGAAAAATGAGAACACGACCTCACAAAGCGCAATCGCATACTTGCGGGATGGACTTTACAGAGTCGCCGCCGAACTTTATTTTTATTCCCAAAAAGGGAAAAGGAAACTATCGATAAAACCCTAAAAGAACGACAATGATTATTGCTCTTCGCAGCCAAATAAGGGTTCTGGAGTCGATTATGCAATGGAAAGGTATTAGCACCCATCACTTCTGTTGTACTCAACGTGAATCATTTAGTGAGTTATGCGCATTAATGTTAGCTTAGAAAAACATTGCTTGCTACAAAAAACAAGTGACGAACGGACGTTTGCATCACACTTAATGGATTTATAAATACAACATTCACGCGAAAACGTCACTTATCTCAAATCACACGATTGTGGACGAAGTATTGCTATGCATCGTCTCAAGATAAAATATCTTTCGTTTTTTAAAAGGGTTTGAAAGTTATCACGCGGCGGCGAGAAAAAAAGTTTAATTGGTTGAAAGTATTTTGGGTGATGGCGAGAGCTTGGATGGACGAGATATTCATCTTGAATCCTAGCCTATGGAGCTCGTGGTATCCACTGCATTCCTTTTCCATCTTATTTGCAAAGGTTTTAATAGTTTTAGGTCTTTTGAGTTTATTGAAAAAATGCACTCGATGTCGATCGAGGTTTATTTATGATTATGAAAAAGGTATGAAGTAATTTTAGGGTTTGAAAAATGATTGAATGTGAAATGATTTAAGAATGTGGGATTGTGGAAATTGATTGAGATGGTTTGATTCAATAAAAACACTCGATGTTGGATCGAGTGTTTGTTTTTGTCTTTTTCGAAAAGGGTTGATTTTATTCTCTTTTTTTGTTATTCATTTTCAGTTATTTATTATCTAGCTAATGGAAATAAAAGCAATAAAAATAAATAACAATTATAAACAAAGGATATGTGTCATACCTCAAATTTTACCCTTATATTCTTTGGTCTTTTGCATATCATTTTAGATCAATCATTTCTCGCATACTGCCAATGTTATCAGCTGAAATAAACTTGTTGAAATTATAGCTGAATCGGTCAAACCAAAAGTCAACTGTGTATAAATCAATGGACGAAAAATTTTAAAATCAAGTCTGCAGACGTCAGTGATATTAATCTACGTTTCACATAGTTTAGCTTGACGTGCTCAGTTAAATTTTTCGACCACATTTCAGTCGCATTTTTTGACAATTTAAGTCATTTTAGCAGGTAAAATATATTTCAAAATTTGACCAAACGCCGTATTTTCTCAATACGTATATTTTTTACTGATTACCTAGATGTATTCATTTTTTTTATCACTTCGATACAGATCCAATTACTTTTTTTTACCGCTTTTATTTCTATTTTTTTTATTAATAATCATTTTTATTTCTCAAAAACCTTACTCTAACACTCCCTCATCTTCTTCAATCTTCATCCACCATTATTCATGTAAGTCACTCACCACTTTTCATATGTTTCTAAAAACAATCACTTTCTAGTTTCATTTATATATAAATACTTTAGCTTTAGTTTTATATTTTTTTAGTTTCATTTATGTATAAATATTTTAGCTTTAGTTTTATATATGTAGTTTATATAGTTACGCATAGTTTCATATATATATATATATATATATATATATATATATATATATATATATATATATATATATATATATATATATATATATATATATATATATATATATATATATATATATATATATATATATATATATATATATATATATATATATATATATATATATATATATATATATATATATATATATATATATATATATATATATATATATATATATATATATATATATATATATATATATATATTATTGTCTTATACATAGTTTATATTTTTATTTTTAATTTTGTATAGGTAGTTTATTTAGTTTTGTTTATGTTTTTGGTATGTGTCAATTAACTTAGCTTTATATTTATCATTTAATGGTTTCGTATGAGATTTTATTTTTAGTAATTTTTTATTTATTAAATATTTTGTTTTATTTTGTTTTTAACTCTTATATTATTTATGTTAAAATCCAATTTAGTAATTTTGTTCAGCATGTGTAGTTGTTTGTTATAGTTCTTTTATTTGACTCAAGCCTACGATTGATTTATGCATGGCAAAAAAACATAGACTCGTCGGAGCCCGCCCAGATCTGCCCCGAAATTAGCGGAGAAAATCCGGTTTGAGTGGGTAGGGATGCGGGTGCGGGGAAATCCGATTTTTAATTACGGGTGCGGGGAGATACTAAGACTCGCCCGCATCCGGCCCCGCCCCGCCCCCGAATAATTCATTTTAATTTAATTCTCTTATTTTACTTATTTTAATATTTATTTATTAATTATATTTTTAATTAAATTATTAATACATTTATTATAATTAAAATAATTAAATTAATCAAGTTAATATTCATTTATTAATTAAAATTTTAATTAAATAAATAATTAATTTATTAAAATAATCATTTTTTAATTAAATTATTAATTTTTATTGTAATTAAAAAGAATTTATTTTTTTCGGGTAGGGACGGGGCGGGTGCGGGTGCACCGGTTCTCTACTGGGAGCGGGTCTGGGTGATAAATTTTTACTCTCGGTCGGGTTTGGAGGCGGGGGCGGGTGTGTTACATGAAAGCGGGTGCGAGTGCGGGTATAGTAAAACCCGCCCCAGACCCGCCCCGTTGCCATCCCTAGATTGATTTGTATTATGAATGCGTGTGCTTTTAGTCTACTAACTTGTCAAATTTATTTTTTAATAAATGTGGTATAAAGTTAAATTTCAAAAATATATTAATTTAATTTTTTTTATTTTTATAATTTAATTTAACTAAAATGCAATATTTTAATAATTAAAAAAAGAATAATCACAAACTCGAATAAATTGTCCCATTAAGCTTTTTTTTAACACCTTCCATCTCTTCTTAGTTTAATCTTTTTCTTCTTATTTGTTTTATTTTTGATTATGTGTTTTAATTTATTTTGATTATTAAATATTGAAAAAGACCAAAAATATTCTAATTACTTATTTTAGCACTTTATTTTTAGTTAATTATTTTTATATAGAAATGTGAAAAAAAAATACTTTTATTGTTAGTTATTAATTGGTTTAAATATTTTTATTTAATATTGATTAATTAAATTATTAATTAATCTTATTAAATATTTGTATTTAAATTAGTTAATATCTTTTTTGTTGTTGGATTATATTTTGTAACTTAGGATTGGAGTCGTCGTGCTCCAGATAGTCGTCCCGTCGTGGACATTTCCCATGTTTATTTTTACCATAGAATTCGGAGTCGTCGTGCTCTATTTAGCCGTCCCGCCGTGGACATCCCTTCCTTGCTAACTTAACCTTAGTTTAGAGTCGCCACACTCTACGTAGGTGTCTCACTACAGACATTTATTTTCCCTTTGGAACCTTGACCATAGTCAAGAGTTCCTCACCCCTATTGAGGGGAACTACGGTTTCTCTGATTTCATTCCCGTCAGGATACGTAGGCACGAGATGTGATATCTTGGCGAGCATACTTTGTATATACATTAGGTCTTTACTTTATCATTTTTCCTTAGCAAGCAAACTTTAGCACAATGCAAATACTAACAAGAGGTTCCTGTAGAGTAGTAGAGATACTTAGGATGCTAACACCTTTCCTAGGTATAACCAACCTCCGAACCTTAGATCTCTTAGTTGTGTTGTTACATGACGCACTTAGGGTTTTCTTTGATCTTTACCCTTTCCTTTGGATAAATCAAAGCTCGGTGATGAACTTCATGATTTGTGATTCAAGTTAATTCGATAGCTTGATATCCGATTTTCACCGCAACAATAGGGGATACACTTTTCAAATGGGGAATATAATGGAGCAATTAAAGTACAAGCTATCAAATAAGTAAATGTAAACACACAAAAGAAAATAACTCATTGCAAGAAGAACCAAGAGTAAGCCACAGGACTGGAAACGGCCGAAATAGAAAGAAAAATAGAATTAGATCTAAACTAACTTAAAGTGAGTTCATGTAGGAATAACTTTATAAGAAGCTAGACAAAAATCTATGCATCCAAGCGATTTTTCGAAAGTTAAATTGAATATTAACTCTGAGATTGCAACGCAATCAAATCGAGGTAACAATTAATCAAATAATCTAATTATCAAATAAATAAAATAATTAATCTCTAAAATAATAAATTTAAAAAATCGATTAAATTAAATGATACAATAAAAAAGAACAAAAATAAATACACAAACATGAGTTAGAAAAGAATAAATAAACAAACATGAGTTAGAAAAAGGGGTGTAAGCATGAATATGTGGGTGATATCAACAAGTTTCATTTGGGTTTGACCCAACTAAAACCTGGCCAAATTAATAAAAGAAAAATCTAAAAAAATACAAGAAAAAGGAAAGAAGGGTGGTTGGTATATAGACAACAACATGTTTTTTCTTTCAACATTTAAAATTAAAAAAAAAAACCCAACTCTCCTCTTGATATGTGGCAAGGCCTTAAAATAGAAAAATAAAAAAATGAATACCAGAATGTATAAGAGGAAAAAATGCTAAAGCAAACTTTAAAACTCTCATCTCTTCTCTCTCAATTGCATCTTGCTTTATCTACATCTTATTCATCTTCTTTTCAAAACTTAATCAATTCTCTTCACTCAAACTCAAGATATTAAAAAATGGTAGAATTTGAAACAACAATAACAAATCATGCATAAAGGAAGTAGAAAACATATTCACCGAAATGGAGGACGGAGAGAGCTTGTGTGACAATGTGAGGCGGTTTTCTAGTAGCGTGAAAGGGACATGAGGTATCCTGCCACGTCGTCAGAGGGAAACACGATATGAAGAGTTATTCTGATGTTATGCACAATGTCTCTGGCGAGACAATGCACCATAGAGTTGTTAGTTGCAACAAAGAAGAAGAAGGTGCGGCTTGTGAAACAGATTTGCAACAAGAGACAGTGTGGAATATGTTTAACAATTTAGTTATAAGTGACAGGTTTGAAGTTTGAATGGCGGAATAACTTTAACAGATATAGGTTTGTCGGTGGTTGCACTTATTGTGTCGTTGTTGAATCAGAGGTGGTAAATGGTAGTCAAAGTTGGTTTATGACGGTGAGTTTTATGGTGGTTACATGGATGCTTGTGGTTCAGATTACTGTGAGAAGGGAGTTTAAAAGGGATGAAGGTGAGGTGCAATTTGTGTGTTTTGGTTAAAAGGTTGTAACAAGGTGGTGGTAGTTTGGTTGCAAGTCGTTTGTGATGTTGGTGATATGAGAAGGGTATTTATGGGAAGTAATATTATGTTGTAACACTGAGGGATATGAATATTTTGAAGGAAAATGTGTGGAGATTTATATGGTTGAAGTTGTGTTTAATGGTTGTTAAGGTAGGTGAATATTGTTGAATGGTGATGGAGGTGTTGAGAGTGAGTGAGTTGCAAAAGGGTAGTGATGGTGGTGGTCGATGAAGAGAATAAGGGATCAAATTGCAACTTTTTTTTTGAAAAGTGAGAGAGGGTTTCTTTGTTGGTGATGAATCTGAAGAGTGAGAAAATACAGAAAAGGGTATTATAGGCGTGATAGAAAATATGTGTGTGGCCTCTAAAGAGAGGAAATGATTTCCATGCTTTCATTTCGTGTGCCAGCCAAAACCGTTTTTGATCTCCCCCCCCCCCCTTTGGTAGTGGCGCGTGTCCAATGGTCTATGGAGGGAATGGATCATGGCTTGGTCCGAAATGTTAGGAGAGAGGTTTTAGTAGTTTTGGTAGCTGTCCATGAATGGTTATTGTGTATTGGATGAGAATGTAAAAAAATCAGTGAATGGGAACTTCAACGTGAGGGAAAATATTAGCTGGCAATGAGAGATTCGTTCTCTTTTCCACATGTTTTTTCTTACTCTCTTATCTTCTTCTCCTTTTTTAATTTGATTATTTATTTTCTTAATTTTTAAAAAGGATTATGAATTAAATAAAATAGAAATACATTTAACATAATTACTTAAATAATTCTAATTAATTACATTGATTATTTTGACTAAAAAACAAAAATAAAAGAATTAAAACTGAATCAAAATCGGACGCAAAAATGCTCGAAAAATTAAAATGAATGCATTAAAATGATCAGCATGAAATAAACTTTTCAAAAATATACAGTTTTTGATCAAATTTTGAAGTGAAAATGCCCAATCAATTTCGAATTTTTTTTCCCAATATAAGTTTATATACATTTAAGAAACGATTCAACTGGTTTGTTTGTAGATCTCAAAATTTATTTTGGTCGAAATTTTAGGTATTATGAGTGATGAAAGGCATGTTATGTTACGCAGGTGATACAAAGTAAAGCAAAGTCGGATGCATGAGAGTTTTAAAATTCCTAGACAAAATTAGGGTATGACAGCTGGCCCTATTTAAATATCTTCGACCAGATAATATGAAGAAAGGTACTTTTCATATGATCGTAGATGGATATCTTTCCAGAGGTTAGGTTCAAATTATGGTCGTCGCAAATAAATTAGGATTTGGGAGTCGATTATGCAAAGGGAATGTATTAGTACCCCTCACGTTCGTTGTACTAAATGGGAACCATTTAGTTAGTTGTGCGTGTTAGTTTTAGCTTAGAAATATTAGGCTTCTTGAGTTATTAAAGGGAAATAAGAATAGGATAAAAAGGTTTATTTTCTATTATGGTACTTGGCAAGACTTTGAATCTCACTCCCACGTATCTCTGGGTGAGATGGAGAACTCAAGACTTACGTAGTTTTGGATAGAAAATGTTTATTTGTTGGTCGATTTTAGTGAAAGCTATTTTGTCTCAATCGAAGGAAAAACATTGCTTGTCACCTAAAACAGGTGAGGAATGGGTGTTTGCATCATATTGAATGGATTTCAAGATATCAACATTCACGCGAAAATTTCACTTATCTTAACTCACATGATTATGGATGAAGTATTATTTTGCATCGTCTCGAGACAAAATATCATTCGTTTGTGAAAAGGGTTTAAAAGTTATCATGCGACGATGAGAAAAAGGTTTGATTGGTTTGAATTATTTTGGGTGATGACAAGAGCTTGGATGGGCGAGATATCCATATAGAATCCTAGCCTCTGGAGCTCATGGTATCCACCGTGTTCCTTTTCAATATTATTTGCAATGGTTTTAATAGTTTTAGGTCTTTTGAGTTTATTGAGAAAACGCACTTGATGTTGATCGAAGTTTATTTATGATTATAAGAAAGGTTTGAAGTAGTTTTAGAATTTGAAAAATGATTGAATGTGAAATAATTTGAGAATGTGGGATAGTGGAAATGGATTGAGATGGTTTGATTTGAGAAAAATACCCGACGTTGGATCGAGTGTTTGTTTTTGTCTTTTCTTGAAAAGGGTTGATTTTATTCTCAATTTTTGTTATTCATTTTTAATTATTTATTATCTAGCTAATGAAAATAAAAGCGACAAAAATAAATAACAATTACAAACAAAGGATGGGGGATACACTTGTCAAATGGAGAATATAATGGAGCGATTAAAGTACAAGCTACCAAACAAGTAAATGCAAACACACAAAAGAAAAGAGCTCATTGCAAGAAGGCCCAAGAGTAAGCCACATGACTAGAAACCAATCGAAATAGAAAGAAAATTGTCCTTAGCTCTAAACTAACTTAAAGCAGATTCAAGTATGAATCACTCTATAAGAAGTCGGGCAAAAATATGTGTCAAAGCGATTTTTCAAAAGTTATATTGAAATTTAGCTCTGAGATCGCTACGCAATTAAATCGGGGTAACAGTTAATCAAATAATATAATTATCAAATAAAAGAAATAATTAATCTCTAAAATAACCAATTAAAAAACCGATTAAATTAAATAATAAATTCAAGAAGAAAATAAATAAATAAACAAACATGAGTTAGAAAAGAAAAAGTAAACAAACATGAGTTAGAAAAAGGGTGTCAGCATGTAAATGTGGGTGCTATCAACAAGTTTCAATTAGGCTTAACCTAGTTAAAACCTAATAAATTATTAAAAGAAAAAATAAAAATAAAATAAACACAAGAAAAAGGAAACAAGGGTGGATGGTATAGAGCAACAACATGATTTTAATTTTAACATTTAAAAAAAAATACCTATTCCCCTCTTGACATGTGGCAAGGCCATAAAATAGAAAAATAAAAATATGAATAACAGAACTAATTAGAGAAAAAAAAGTTGAAGCAAACTTCAAAACTCTCATCCTCTCTCGACCGTATCTCCCTTTCTCTACATCTTATTCATCTCCTTTTCAAAACTTAATCAACTCTCTATCAGTCAAACTCAAGATTAAAAAAAATCATGCATAAAGGAAGTAGAAAACATATTCACTGAAACGGCAGACAGAGACGACTTGTATGACGGTGTGAGGTAGTTTTCTAGTAGCTTGAAAGGGACGTGTGGTATCCGAATGTGTCGCTGGAGGGAAACGCGGCGACAAGAGTTGTTTCGGCCTTGTGCACGGCATTTCAGGCGAGATAATGCACAACAAAGATGTTATTTGTAGCAATGAAGAAGAAGGTGTGGCTTATGTGGAATATGTTTAACAATTTAATGATAAGTGATAGTTTTAAAGGTTGAATGGCGGAATTGCTTCAACAAATACAGGTTCACTGACGGTTGCACTCACTGTGTCGTTGTTGAATTAGAGGTGGTAAATGGTTGTCACAGTTGGTTCATGAAGGTGAGCTTTATGGTGGTTACATGAATGTTTATGGTTCAGATTACTGTGAGAAGGGAGTTTAAAGGCGATGAAAGTGAGATGTGGTTTACGTGTTTTAGTTGAAGGGTTGTAACGAGGTGGTGGTAGTTTGGTTGCAAGTCGTTTGTGATGTTGGTGCTATGAGAAGGGTGTTTATGAGAAGTAATGTTATGTTGTAACAATGAAGGATATGGAAATTTTGAAGAAGAATGTGTGAATTTTTACATGGTTGAAGTTGTATTTAGTAATTGTTAAGGTAGATGAAGATTGTTGAATGGTGATGAGGGAGTTAAGGAAGAGTGAGCTGCAAAAAAAATGGTGATGGTGGTGGTCGATGAAAAGAATGAGGGATCAAGTTGCAGCTTTTCTCTTTCTTTTTTTTGAAATGTGAGAGAGGATTTCTTTTTTGGTGATGAATTTGAAGAGTGAGAAAATGCAGAAAAGAGTATTATGGGAGTGAGAGAAAAGATATGTATGGCCTCTATTGAGAGAGGAAATGATTTTCATGCTTTCATTTCTTGTGCTAGCCAAAATCATTTTGGCTATCTCCTTCTTTGGTAGTGGAAGCACGTCTAATGGTGTATGAAGGGAATGGATCATGACCTGGTTCAAAATTTTAGGGAGAGAGGTTTTGGTGGTTGTTCTAGCTTCCCATGAATGGTTATTTTGTATTGGAAAAGAATGACAAAAAAACCAGTGAATGGGAACTTCAACGTGAGGAAAAATGTAAGCTGGCAGTGAGAGATTTGTTCTTTTTTCCACATGTTTTTTCTTACTCGCTTATCTTCTTTGCCTTTTATACTTTGATTATAATTTTCTTAATTTTGAAAAAAAGTTATTAATTAAATAAAATAGAAATAAAATTAATATAATTACTCAAATAATTCTAATTAAATACACTGATTATTTTGACTGAAAAATTAAAAATAAAAGAGTTAAAAATGAATAAAAATCTGGAGCGAAAATGTTAGAAAAATTGAAATGAATGCACTAAAGTGATCAGTGTGAAATAAACTTCCCAAAAATATACAGGTTTTGATCAAATTTTGAAGTGAAAAATGCCCGATTGAAAAGGCTCAGGCTAATCAAAATGCGACAGAAAAAAGAGTCGAAAAATAAAACGAGCACACCAGATTAAACTATGCAAATCATAGGTTAATAAAACTGACGTCTGCAAGCTTGATTTTGAAACTTTTTGCTTGCTAAGTTTACATACATTTGATAAATGATTCAACTGGTCTGTCTGTAGATCTAAAAATTTATTCTTGTCAACATTTTAGGTATTATGCGTGATAAGGCATGTTATGTTATGTAAGTGATGCAAAGTATAACAAAGTTGGATGCATGAAAGTTTTAAAATGCCTAGACAAAATTTGGGGTATGACAGATGTCCCTATTTAAATATCTTCGACAAAAGAATATGAAGAAAGTTACTCATCATATAATCATAGATGGATATCTCTTCATAGGCTAGGTTCAAATTATGGTCATCGTAGCTAATTTAGGGTTTAGGAGTCGATTACGCAAGGGGAAGGTAATATCACCCCTCACATCCGTTGTATTCAATAGAAGTCATTATGTTAGTTGTGTGTGTTAGTGTTATCTTAGAAATGTTAGGCTTCTAGATTTATTAAAGAGAAAGATGAATAGGATTAAAAAGGTTTCTTTTCTATTAGGGTGCCTAACAAGACTTCGAATCTCTCCTGTACGTATCTTCAGGTGTGATGGAGAACTCAAGGCTTACGTAGTTCTGGATAAAAAATATTTATTTGTTGGTTGATTTTAGCGAAAGGTATTTTGTCTAAATCGATAAAAAAAAACATTGCTTGCTAACCAAAACAGGTGAAGAGCGAGCGTTTTCATAACATCGAATGAATTTCTAGACATCAAGATTCACGGGAAAACGTCATTTATCTCAACTCACACGATTTTGGATGAAGTATTATTTTGTGAAAAGGGTTTGAAAGTTATCGAGCGACGGAGAGAAAAAAAGTTTGATTGGTTGAAAGTATTTTAGGTGATGGAGACAAATTATATGGGCGAGATATTCATCTCGAATCCTAGCTTGTGGAGCTTGTGGTATCCACCGAGTTCACTTTCCATCTTATTTGCAAAAGGTTTAATAGTTTTTGGTCTTTTGAGTTTATTGAGAAAATGCACTCGATGTTGATCGAGGTTTATTTATGATTATGAAAAAGGTTTGAAGTAGTTTTAGCATTAGAAAGGTGATTGAATATGAAATGATTTGAGAATGTGAGATAATGGAAATGGATTGAGATGGTTTAATTTGAAAAAAATACTCGATGTTGGATCGAGTGTTTGTTTTTATCCTTTTTTGAAAAAAGCTGATTTTATTCTCTTTTTTGTTATTCATTTTCAATGATTTATTATCTAGCTAATGGAAATAAAAGCGACAAAAGTAAATAATAATAATAATAATAATAATAATAATAATAATAATAATAATAATAATAATAATAATAATAATAATAATAATAATAATAATAATAATAATAAACAAATGGTGGGAGATACACTTGTCAAATGAGGAATATAATAGAGCAATTAAAGTACAAGCTATCAAACAAGTAAATGCAAACACAAAAAGAAAAGACCTCATTGTAAGAAGGCCCAAGAGTAAGCCATGAGACTGGAAACTAAATGAAATAGAAATAAAATTGAATTTAGCTCTTAACTAACTTAAAGTGGATTCATGTAGGAATCACTCTATAAGAAGTCGGGCAAAAATCTATGTGTTCAAGCAATTTTTCGAAAGTTAAATTGAATTTTAACTCTGAGATCGCAACGCAATCAAATCGAGGTAACAATTAATCAAATAATCTAATTATCAAATAAAATAAATAATTAATCTCTAAAGTAATCAATTTAAAAAAAATCAATTAAATTAAATAATAAAATAAAAATGAACAAAAATAAATAAATAAACACGAGTTAGAAAATAATAAAGAAACAAACATGAGTTAGAAAAGGGGTGTCAACATGATTATGTGTGTGTTATCAACAAGTTTCTATTGGGTCTAACCCAATTAAAACCTAACTAAATTAATAAAAGAAAAATAAAATAAAATAAAATAAAAAGCACATGAAAAAGGAAAGAAGGGCAGCTGGTATAGAGACAACAACAGGTTTTTTCTTTCAACATTTAAAAAAAAAACACCTACTCCCTTTTAGACATGTGGCAAAGCCTTAAAATAAAAAAATAAAAATGAATAACAGAATGTATGAGATGGAAAAATGATGAAGCAAAATTTAAAAGTATCCTATATTTTCTCTTGATTTCATCTCATTCTATCTACATCTTATTCATCTTCTTTTCAAAAATCAATCAACTCTCTATCACTCAAACTCAAGATATTAAAAAATTGTAGAGTTTGAAACAACAATAACAAATCATGCATAGAGGAAGTAGAAAATATGTTCACCCAAATGGCAAATGGAGACGACTTAGATGGCGGTGTGAGGCGGTTTTCTAGTAGTGTGTAAGGGACGTGTGGTACCTGGACACATCAGAGGAAGGAAACATGATTGCAAGAGTTGTTTCGACCTTGTGCACGACATTTTTAGTGAGACAATGCACAGAGGAGTTGTTGTTTGCAACAATGAAGAAGAAGGTATGGTATGAAACGGATTTGCACCGAGAGACGATGTGGAGTGTGTTTAATGGTTTAATGATAAGTGACGGTTTGGAAGGTTAAATGGCAGAATAGCTTTAACATACACGGGTTTGTAGGCGGTTGCACTCATTGTATCGTTGTTGATGTGGTAAATGTTTGTCACAGTTGGTTCATAATGGTAAGCTTTATGGTGGTTACACACACGCTTGTGGTTCAGATTACTGTGACAATGGAGTTTAAAGGTGATGAAGGTGAGATGGAGTTTGCGTGTTTTAGTTAAAGGGTTGTAACAAGGTGGTGGTAGTTTGGTTGCAAGTCATTTGTGATGTTGGTGCTATGAAAAGGGTCTTTGTGGGAAGTAATGTTATGTTGTAATAGTGAGGGATATATAGACTTTTAAGAAGAATGTGTGGAGATTTACATGATTGAAGTTGTGTTTAGTGGTTGTTAATGTAGGTGAAGATTGTTGAATAGTAATGAAGTTGTTATGGGCGAGTGAGTTGCAAAAGGGAGGTGATGGTGGTGGTCGATGAAGAGAAGGAGAAATCATGTTGCAACTTTATTTTTTTTGAAAAGTGAGAGAGGTTTTATTTGTTGGTGAGGAATTTGAAGAGTGAGAAAATGCAGAGAAGAGTATTATGGACGTGAGAGAAAAGATATGTGTGGTTTCTCTTTATTTAGAGAGAGGAAATGATTTTCATGATTTCATTTCTTGTGCCAGCCAAAACCATTTTTGATCTCTCCTCCTTTGGTAGTGCACGTGTGTCCAATGATGTATGGAGGGAATGGATCATGACCTGGTCCAAAATTTTAGGGAGAAAGATTTTAGTGGTTGTATTAGTTGTCCATGAATGGTTATTGTGTATTGGATAAGAATGAAAA
Organism: Lathyrus sativus; assembly: GCA_963859935.3. Classification (NCBI taxonomy): domain Eukaryota; kingdom Viridiplantae; phylum Streptophyta; class Magnoliopsida; order Fabales; family Fabaceae; genus Lathyrus; species Lathyrus sativus. The sequence goes on from OZ012738.1 coordinate 668,031,656, forward strand.
CAATTTTTGAATTGGAACTTCACGCGCTAGATCTTCCATCTGGAAGTCTCCCATTGGTCGACCAAATATTTCGGCCACATGGGAGACTTAGCCCGCGCTGGGGAAATCTCATAAATACCATCTCTCTTGAGACGGTCAGGTATTCAAATAATTCTAACTTATACCTAAACACTTGTAATTGCTCTCTCTCTCTAACTCAAACTTACTTTGACATCAGAGTACCTTGCAGGTACACCCCCTCATCTCCTACAACCATTGTTGCTACCCTAGATTTGAAGGCCATGACGATCCATTCTGATCACCTTAGATCAGTGGCGCCGTCTGTGGGAACTCAGCTCCCCCATCTTTTTTTAGCCAAGATCCCCAATCTTTTCAAACCAAAGACCAACGCTTTTTCTCTCCAATCCTTCACCGCCATGGCCTTTCACCATAACCGTGACATTCATAAAGACTCTATCATCGTCGTCACCTTGGGTAACGGAGAAACCCCTAATATTGGAGCTTCGATATGCGAGATCGATCACTGGGATGGAAAGACTGCCTCTCCATCTCCCCATTCTCGTCTCTCAAGATGGTGATCCCTACACTGCAGCTCTCATCGTCGCCCTCAACAAATCCAACTACATGATTTTCCAGCAAGGTGAGAAGATCCACATGCTGGAAAATACCCTCAGAGAACTTCCTCCCCCCGTGGAGACCTCTCAGTCCTTCTCCCCAATCTTGTTCCCCTCCTCAGAAACGTCGGCAAGACGAGTCTCGAAGCATCTCCCTAGTCAATAAACAATCAAAGTCGGAGAAAACTGGGCATGAGATCACAAGAATACGAAATTGTACCTCTCCCCGAAGGTCTAGGCATTCTCCAGCACCCAAAAGGAATAGGCCTTCAGAAAAGCCTCGCGAAGAACATCGTAGTCAGTACAGACACTCTACTTGATGCATCAGGAGTCGCAGACGTAGTTATTCTCTTAGCAGCGATGAGGACGACGTCCATGGACATCTATCCCAAGAGATCATGGACACCCACATTCCTCGCAAGCTGGAGAAGCCTCCCCCTCTGGGTCTCTATGATGGTACCACAAATCCTGGCAACCATATAGAGAACATTGAGGCCATGATGCATTAACACAATGTAAATGGAGCGATCAAATGTATGTTGTTCCCCATCACCCTTAAAAAGAGGGCTATGACCTGGTATAAGAATCTTCCTCATGGCTCGATCACCTCGTAGAGGAGCTTGAAAGATCAATTTTCCCGACATTTCACTGTCTTCAGGCGTCACCCAAAGTTTGAAGCCACGTTCGAAGGCATAATACAAGGCAAAGATGAGCCCCTTTGTGACTACATCAAGAGGTTTAACAAGGAAGCAGTCGAGATCCGCACGACTGACCACATGAAGAAGTTCCTTCTAGAAAAAGGACTAAGGCCGAAGAGTGATTTCTGCGAAGCAGTGAGGATCGAATCGCCTCGTTCTATGGTCGAACTCCTCCACAAGGCACAATCTTACATCCAATACAAGGAAAAAGAAGCCGCGTACAAAGCCAGAGATTCTAGGGACCAAGAAAATTCCATAGCATCGAAAAAGGATGAGGCAGAAGCTCTCTAGCGTGACAGAGAAAGGCGACGAGATAACCGTCCCCGAGATCATAAAGGACCTGCTGGTCACTTTAATGAATATACCATGCTGACAGCTCCCCACGAGTGTATCCTTTCTAAGTGTATCAACTCCGAGTTCAAGCAAGGAGGGGTACAATTCCCTAAATCGACAGCATCAAAGGGCAACACTGACCGAAGCAAATATTGTCGCTTTCATCATAGTCATGCCCATACGACCGAAGATTGTGTCCATCTGAAGGATACCATCGAGATCCTCATCAAGGAGGTTCATTTAAAGTAGTACACGAAGAAGGGACAAGCCCTCCGACGAGATACGTTTGATTCTAAGAAGACATAAACAAGAGCTTCGTCTTTTAGTCCTTCCCTACAAGTTGCCATGTTTGTTTCACGGCAAGAGGACTTCTTTGTCCCCGACTATCTTGAGGACCCTCCGTACTTCTCCATGCACAGCTCCTAGGAGACCTTCCCCAACGCGATGGTCATCTCCTGTGGCGGGTATAGCAAGCTCACTATAGGATTAGTTAAGATGAAATTCGATCAGCTGATTGACTGCAACCCAGACCGATTGTCAATACTTGAGAAGTTCCGAGGAAGATCTCATCCCATCACCTTCTATCATGAAGAGCTCCCTGGAGGTTCCCCCAACGCGTATATTCCTCTACTTAAGAGCCAAATTGACCAACATAGATGTTCATCAAATCCTTGTCGACCATGGGAGTTCGATAGATATCATGTACACCAGCTTGTTCCGCACCCTTAAGATCGATCAGAAGAACTTGTCCCCCTATGTGGGCTCAGACTTGCAGAGATTCAACGTGGCTACTGCTAGGCCCTAGGGGTATGTGGATCTCTTAGTCACCTTCAGGGAGGAAGAGGCTTCCAAAATGATTAAGACACAATTCTTAGTCATCGACTATCCCTCTTTGTACCAGTGTATTATAGGGAGGCCAACCCTTGCTTAGCTTATCGTCGTTCCATCTACAGTTCATATCAAGATGAAATACTACTCCGAGAAGGGCCACGTCACCACCTTGCACGAGGACATCGAAGCCGCGAGATGATGCTTTGAGGCTGCTACCAGGGGGAAGAGTTCAATTGGCACAACACCACTAACTGTTAAACGAGCCAAAGACGAAGATCTTCCAAGCGAAGAAAGCCAGCCCGAGAAGAAGCCAACACTCCAGGTCCATACCATTGCCCTCGACAATCGAATCTTAGAATAGGGCGAGGAGGACAGCAACAAAGACACTCCAGCTCCAATGGGTAGCTCCCCTTCCGCAACTGGCATGCGCCCAGTACCAGACGGGGACTTCGAAGTGATCACTTTCAGGGACAATCCCAACAGAGGAGTTAGGATACGTGAAAGACTGCCCAAAGAGGTGAAAGAGCAGCTGAAGAAATGGATAAGAGATAACACATATTTTTTTTCCTGGAGCATTGCAGACATGCCCGACCTCGATCCTAAGATTGCTTGCCATCATCTCACCATCGACCCACCAGCTTGAGTAGTAGCACAGTGCAGGCGACAAACAATCTGACGAGAAGACTGGAGCGGAAAAAAAGCTTATAAAAGACCTCTTAGAGGCGAAACTCATTTCGGAATCCAGGTATACAACATGGTTGTCCAATATTGTATTAGTAAAAAAACATAATGGAAAGTGGAGGATATGCATTGACTACACGATCTTAATCGGGCTTGCCCAAAGGATGCTTATCCTTTTCCTAGCATTAATCAGTTAGTAGATGATTCTTCCAGTTTCAAACTCTTGTCCTTAATGGATGCATACTCGGGATATAAAAAAATTCCCATGGCCGAAAAGGACAAGAGGTACACCGCTTTCATGACCTCGTCTGACAATTATTACTACAACGTAATGGCTTTAGGTCTGAAAGACGTTGGGGACACGTACCAGTAAATGATGAACAAAGTCTTCTGATCACAAATCGGGGATATGCTCGAAGTATATATGGACGACATGATCGTGAAATCCCAAGAGGAATCCTATCGTACGCTCCACTTGAAAAAAATTCTTCGACCAAGCAAGGAAGTGCAAAATGCGATTTAGCCCAGAAAAATGCGCCTTCGGTGTGCGAGCAGGGAAATTCCTCAACTTCTACCTCACTGAGAGTGGGATCAAGGCCAACTCTGACAAATGTCGAGCATTTTCGGAGTTCCCCACGCCAAAGTCGAAGAAGTCCATACAATCCCTCAACGGGATTCTTACCTCGTTATCTTGCTTCGTGGCCAAGTCTTCCTAACACACTCTTCTCTTCTACAAGCTCCTAAGAAAAGAGGCAATATTTGAATGGACATAGGAATGTAGCAGGCTCTGCGCCATATTAAGCAAGCCTTATCTGAACCACCAATTCTGTCACGACCAGACAACGGAGAAACACTCTACCTATATCTCTCCATCACCAATGAAGTTGTCAGTGCTTCCCTCATTCGAGAAACCCTCGACGGGCAAAGCCAATATATTTCACAAGCAAGGCCTTGCAATGGGCAGGCAGAGGCCGCAAGTAAGGTGATCCTCTAAGGTCTAAAATAAAGTTTAGGCGAAGCCAAAAAGAGATGGGTCAAGGAGCTACATAGCGTGCTCTAGGCCTACAGAGCAACTCCACACTCCACCACCGGGGGGACTCCCTTCCGATTAGCATATGGAACCGAAGCAGTAATCCCGATGGAAATTAGAGAACCGTCTAGATGAACAGAGGCTCTTCTCGATGAGGAACTGAACGACGAAATATTAAGGGTGAAACTCGATCTGGTCAAAGAAATCCGATCAGGGACAACCCACCGCGAAGCTTTAATAAAATAAAAAATAACGCTGCGCCACGACGCCAAGGTCATAAAACGCGATTTCCAAGTGGGTATCTTGGTCCTACACCGAAATCAAAAAGATTCGCGCGAGCGCAAGCTGGCCATAAATTGGGAAGGCCCTTACTGGATAAGTTCAAAGACAGCCGTTGGAGCCTACTACCCTGGACACCTAAATGGAGAACCATTTGTTCGACCATGGAATGCTGAAAAAGCTCAAACAATATTACAGCTAGTGCTAATATTACAACCGTTTGCTCGACCAAGATCCTAGTCCCATAACCAGCGAAACTACTTCGCTCCCTCGACAAGTTCCATAAACTGTCGAGCATTATAACGAGTCAAGCAAACTCTCATATTTAGCGAACAAAACTCGCAAAGAATTAACATAAGAAAGACGCCTATACAAAAAACAATACATAATAAGGCATACAATGTCGAACAAACATATATATATATATATATATATATATATATATATATATATATATATATATATATATATATATATATATATATATATATATATATATATATATATATATATATATATATATATATATATATATATATATATATATATATATATATATATATATATATATATATATATATATATATATATATATATATATATATATATATATATATATATATATATATATATATATATATATATATATATATATATATATATATATATATATAAAAGTCCGACCACCAGGTCGGAAAGTGTCTAAGTGTTACAAAATACGGGTCAAGCCCGACAATCAGAATTTACATAAAAAATAACGCACGTGCCAAAACATACAAAGTCACAAGGAAAAGTTAAGCATCATTAACTGGAACCTTTGTAGGGACCACCTTCCCGTCAAAAACTTGGTGCAAAACGTCTATCCTTTCAGTGACCAGCTGAACGTCGGAGTTTAGAGCCTTCATCTGCTCCATGACAACATTGAACTCGCTCGGCCATTCTCATGGTATCCTATTCGAGGATGCAGATTTTTTCGATCAAGTCTCATCAGGTCCTCAAGGACTTATCCTTCTCGGTTTCATTATGTCTGACCGTCGATGAGACTTCCAGTTCAGCAACCCTCACCTTCAAATTGGTGTTCTCCTTCTTCATTTTCTTCATCTCCTCTGTCATGTCATTTATATCCTTAAGGAGTGAGACCATGACCTCATAATTTCCCTGAAGAGTCGTCAACTGGTTGAACAGATCATCTGTCTCCAACTCAAGCTCACTCTCTCTGGCCTTCACCTTCTTAAACTCCTTGAGCGGAACTATCTTTGCGCCACCCAGGGCTAGCACCGTCTCCAGTTCCCTCATCATCGATGTCGCATCCTTACAAAGGAGCTTCCTCCTCACCTTAGGATCAGCGGACAATATTGTTGACGCTTCAAGGTCGGGGACAACAACAGACCCTTCCCCGTCGAAGATTTTATCCTACAGATAGAAAGGCGGAAAAATGAATTTACCCTTGACAAAGCCACTTTATCCATCAGCCGAGGAAGAATAGAGATAATCTTGTTTCCTTTTCTTATGAGGATTTGGGGTAGAAGGACTAGAGGTGTTGCCCTAAGAAATTGAAGAACCACCCACGAATTTTTCCAACATCGTCTGTTACCTAATCGTGTCAACCCTTAAGGTCAAAACATTCTTGACGTTCTTGGCGGCGGCGGACTTGACAAGACGTTCACGCAAATTCGACATTTTCCTTGCAAAAAGGAAAAATAAAAAGGAGATTAGCACGTTCATCAAAACATCAGAAGTACAAGCAAAACTAATCATCTATAACTAGAAGTTCGAAAGCCTCGTCCTCAGTTCTACAGTCGAGGAGGGCCTTAGTATCTATATAACGGGCTCCCTGAGCAGGTTCCCCGTCCTCTACATAAAGCAAATTATTGTCCTTGTCCACCATGGTAACGGGGATAAAACTCTCCAAGAACACCCTCAACGTTCTAAAAGATTTCTTGTCCTCGGTACACAGCTGGTCATGCTTTAGGAGAAATTGGTCAGTCATGTATCTGAAATGGGAATACACCCACTCCAGTGGAAACATTGACATAAATCTAATCACCTCCCGACCATCCTCCTCCATAGTTTCCATGGTGACCAGAGAATTTTTTGTCACCTCTGAGATAGGCTTTACGACCAGGAACCTAAATTTAAAATTACGGACAGATTCCGAATATGGCTAGAATAGCCTGCTCTATTGTTTGAAGGACACCCAACTTTGCTTCGACTCAGCCATGTGTAGCTACTGCGAAAATAAGGTGCCGAAAATGACAGAAGAGTTCTCATCGTTCGTTATTTATTCCACAAGAAGGGAAAGGAAACGATCGGAGAAAACCTAACGCAAAAGGGAAAAGACGAGGTCATCGCAACCAAGTCTAGGTTCGGGAGTCGGTTACGCAAGGGGAAGGTATTAGCACCCCTCACGTCTGTCGTACTCGACGGGATCCACACTTGATTGTTTATCTCGAAGGGTTGTTTAACTATCTATCTAAAGGCTGGCTTAAAAGAAAAAAGAAACGACTCGGAAGAATACAATAGTTCTATGCCTACGTATTCCCGTCTGGAACGAAAAATTAGAGTCAACGTAGTTCGCCTAACTACGGGTTATGGGGGAAGGTTGCTCACCAAAACATTGCGTCTTGTGCGTACATACTTTCATCTGGTATGAAAGATCACAACAAACATAGTTCGGGCTATGAAGAATGTCGGTTGGTTCCAAAGTTTTAACCGAGTAGGGTTAACAGACGGTTCTAGCAGTTGGTGTATGCAGCTCACTCGTCGGAGACTTAGGCATTACCGTTTGCGGTAGAACCAAGAGTTAACAAAACTCTCCTTCTGAAAAAGGTTTTCCATTAGTTAAAGGCCCAAGAGGGCAAAAAGAAGTTTGATCTTTGTTTTCGTCTTTTATCGGAAAGAAGTGTCTTTTATGAATGTTTGTAATTCATACCGCACTAGAAACTATGACCTAGGAGTGAATGCGTCGCATGTCACCCAAAGGGTACCACACTAAACATCCTGGAAATTGAAGGGAAGCCCTCCAACAACCATTTCCCAGGTAGCTTAAGGCTCGTAGCGTACGATGCGAATTTGCCTTTATTACGTGTTTTACTGGCGTTTGAAGATGAGAAGAGAAAGGACGCACTAAAAGGGAACTAATCCAATCCTAAAGTTGTCATGCAAAGTTAATCCTATGATTGAGGTTTAGAAGGGAACTACCTAATGTTATCATGCATGGTTAGAATCCTAATGTCTATCATAACCTCTCTTGAAGAAGAGAGGTTAGAGATCCTACGGGATCATGGCAAAGGGAAACACAAAGGAAACAAAAACAATATATGATAACAGTAATAACAATATAAGAAAGATGCAGATGAACACGCATATGCTATGCATCAATACAAGCAAAGGGAGACAAACTCAACCTTTTGAATGTAAACAATGGAAAACATAAATGCAACAATCAAGCAAGGGAGGAAAATGTATGGGGCTTGAGCCACGACAAGCTCATCTCAACCTTAAATGCATATGAGAATGAGAAAAGAAATAAAACCTATCATGTAATACTATATGCAAACAAAGCCCTAAGGCAACTAACAATCATGCAAGGAACACAAGAGATTTAATTAAGTGATGGGAGACTATATGTAGACCAAGGGAATCCATATAGCACTCAACCAAAGCATCTAATTCAACATGCAAACACAAATGCACAAACAAAACCCTTAAAAGCTCATTCTCCTTAACAAGCTTCAAGTTCCTCCAAAGGAGGAACCAAAATATGAATATCAAAAGAAAAAATGCAAGGAATCATGAGAAACATGCAAGAAAGATGCATACATCACCATATGGAAACACAATGTGCAAACATGAAAATATACCATCAAATGAGCAAGCTATGCATAAGGTAAAGACATATAAATTGGCACACGAGACCTATAATAAGTCCATAACATGAATCAATCACCAAAAGATTCAACAATAATGCATAACCATGCTTTTGGGGTCCATACATATCATGTACACAAGTGGACAAGCATAATAATGAAACAACTTGCAAAATATGTAAAAAATAGTAAACTGCATCTAAAAATGCCAAATAAAATCTCTAGGAACCCCCAAGGTGTCGGGAACCAGGGGTCCAAAGGGTAGAAATAGAATCAAAACAAAGGTGCCTCAACAGAGGGAAAAAACCAAGGGTGCCCCAAACTAGGGCAAAAATGGAGAGTGAACAAAATGCAATTAAAAAACTAGAAAAATGGTACCTAAAAATCAGAGAAAAAATATCCACAAATTCCATAATATGTACATAACATGCTCAAGAAAAATCACACATTTCTAAGTTGTTTTGATACACCAAAGAAATTCCAAAAGAAAGAGGTGCATAATTTATATTTCGAATGACCATTAAAAATAGAAAAATCATATTAAATTGGAAATTAATCCTAAAATTAATCTAACACTTTTAAAAATAACCTAACATACCAAGGTTCATTCTGTGAAAAATTCATGCATTTAGGAGTTGATTTAATATTTTTCATGAATTAAAACTAAGAGCATAAAACAGTGGAAAATAAAGAAAAAGAAACTAAACAGAAAAACATGCGTGGCAGATAGTAAAACAAATCAGTTATAAATCACAAATGGGCCAAAAGAGGGGCGGGGATAGCGTGTAGGCCCAGGTCCTCTATGACTTTTGTGAATTGCGTGTGGCTTGGTTGACTAGAGACCACCGTGTTTCCTAATCTGGCGCATTGAACACTTAAATGAATTGATCTGATGGTCCTGGTATAAACACGTCATCATCTTCTCCCTTGGACCTGAAAAATGATGAAGAACTTGCAGCGACGTCGCTCACGGTGGCCGGAGGGTCGCGCCGTTAATCTTCTTCACACCACCAAAACTATAACTCATCCAATTCTCCACCAAATTGAGTGATTTTTGAGTTAATCTTGCCTAATTTTCCACGAGGAATCCAAATATGCTATCAAATCTCACTTTTATCCACTAAAATGCCAAACCCGTGATCATCCAAGAAAGCTCCAAGAATTCAAAACTTGCCTAAAAGCTCTCCAATTCAGCCCATAATTCTTCTAATATGTGTGGGGGTTACAAAGATACAAGAATGGCATGCTAAAGATGGCTACACAATGAGTAATCTTGAAAAGTAAATACCTCTGAAAAAGCTTGTAGAGAACCTTCAAAATACCATGAATCCTTCACTTTCTTTGCCCATAATCACTCCTTGAATGTTGTTGGAGCTTTTTGAATACTTTAATTGCTTGGAAATGGTGTAGAACTCAGAACTCGAAAATCACTTTTGCTCTCACTTTTTCAAAGTTGTAATGGCTCAGACTTGCATCAATTTGCATCAACCTTGATATGAAATTATTCTATAACATACATAGAACATGTTTGTGATTAATTGGGGGCCCAAACATGGCTTAATCCATCAATTGGATTTTTGAATTTCAAGCTTATGGAAGCCCATGGAAATGCTTCAATTCATGTTCAAAACTCCTTGCAAATGATCCATTTCACTTACTTGTGATGTAAGGAAGATCAAGGGATCAAAATTCTCCCTTGTTTTAATCTTAATGGCCAAGATTCATTTTGTACCTTAAGCTTGAAGAAACCTAAAAATACACCATGAAACACATACCATGTGGCCATGATATTTATTCCATTGTTCTTATAACATATTTGGCAATCAAAAAATGCACAAATATGCCTTGGTTTGATTAAAATTGAAAAAGAACACAATCTTGGATTTTCACATGCCTTTCACAAAACTTCCTTCACCAATCTTCAACTACAAGCCAATCCAATGACAAATTGATGTTTAGTTGAACAAATGACCCCATTTGGAGAAACTCTCATGTTGGAAATATTTCCATTTGAGTTATGCAGAGTGGTGAACTTGACCTATAATTTTATGACCTATAATCAAAGTTTCACAAAATACCCTTGCCTTGCAGGCTTTATATCTTGAGCTCTACAAATCCAAATGAGGACTTCTAGGACTTTTTGGAAAGCTAAGATCATGAGGAACAACTCTTATGTTCACTTGAAGTTAAGGAGAAACATACTTCTAGGTCTAAAATGCCTTGGAAGTTGGTTGACGTTTGTTGACTAATTTCACATTCATCTGAGGACCTATAACTTGTCAGCCTCATAACTTGAGTTCTACAAATCAGATGAATGACTTCTAGTACTCAAATTAAAGCTAAGAACAAGCTATATAAGTTTCATGTCCACATACAAATTATATTTCACTTGTATCTTGAGATAAGTGGCTCAGAAGTTAGACACTAAACAGGGGATTTTACACTGAGAAACTTAGAAACCCTAGCTTAGCAACTCCTCACACTCTTGAATTCTTCTTGAATTGATCTTGTAATAGCATATCAAATGCTTCAACACAATATTCCATGATCACAAAGACTTGGAATTGAGTCTTAATCTCCTTCAATCTCACAGTTGACTTAAGGTTGACCAGATGAAAACCCTAATTGCAACACCTTCAACCGTGGCTCTTCACACTTGGCATAAACACTTGAATGAACTCCATAATGACCCTAAAGACCTCCAATGAGCTTAAATGACAATCTCCATCCATAACCATGGGCTTGTGATCCTCATATGACCTTCAAATAAGCTCCTAGACAGGAGATAAACCCATTCACCTGCTTGCCTTTCTTCAAGGACTTTGACTTGCTTCTGATGATAAGAACCCCTTGATAACTTGAGTATAACCTCTTGATTAGACTTGGAACCCTTGCTAAGCATACCTTTCTTGATCCCCTGTAAAATGCGAAGAATGATATGCAATGCAAATGCTAGAACAATGCAATGAAACAAAAGCCAGCTAAAGAAAAAGGTTGGGCAAATTTTGGGGTGCAACACCATGCTCCTCTGAAGCTGAAAAATACAGAAAAGAGCTCCATGGTAGCCCTAATCTTTAGATACCGGCACACCAGCTCGACGGTCCGAATGAACGCCAGAGCATTCAGGTGAAGTTGGGCAGAGGACAACTCGAGGTGACAAAAAATCGCCCCTTGAAAATCAGTGAAGGGAAAACAATACCCCGCCTCCTTGAATGAAAATTCGTACATCGGGAACCTTCTCCCTGAATACACCAAGCATATCCGATCGTTTTCTGTGGGGCTGGTCGCCTTCTAACTTGCAGGTGCTTCCTCTGCCTGATCCTCGAGGAGAGTAAAAGAATTGGCCTCCTCCTCGGTAAAAGTTGACTTTGTCACCAAGGGCTCTTAGGCAATCCAGCTAAGATCCTCTTGAGCAACCCTGACATTGACATACTCGACAAGAGGCACAACTTCTTTGGTAGCTACTCATACGTCAGAGACAATCTCTTCGTTCCAACCAGCCATTTACCTGAAAATCAGAGGAACAAAAAGAGAATTCAACAATAGAGATCAAATCCACCTTTCCATTGAAAATCAAGTGAAAGGGCAAGGAATAAGTACGAGGACGTATCCTCGACACAAGCCCTTGTTGAAAACATAGGGACTTGACGTAATCTCCTCCCTAATAAGCAGAGACGAGTCTCCGCAACTCTAAAATGTGCCGAGGGGGACAAGCCCCTCGACAACTATAATTTATCGGGCACGCGAGAATAAAATTCTCAAGCGTCGAGGAGGCCTACTTCCCGACCACAAACATAAGATATTTCAAACAAAAAACCTAGGAAGATCTACAGTCATACGTAACATCCTAGATTCATGTTCATCAGGGCCTTCATGAATTTCCCAGAAAATTCATCCGTTCATCGAAGAGCACATGAGCTTCAACTGGAAAACTCATGCTTCGTCGAGAAATTCAATCTATTTTCCAGAAATTCAAGAACTACCCTAAGTTCTAGCAAGAAAATATGAATAACTTACTTGAATCAGAAGGTCGAAGATGAAGATATGGAGAAAGAAGAGGAGGATTAATGGCGACGAAGAGAACTCTGGCAAAGAATGCGAGACCATAATTGTTGCAGAGCAAAAGGGGTTGAGGAGAGAAATTTGCGTGAAGTGTGAAAACGAATCCTCGTCCCCCTTTTTATAAGCATTTGCTTGCATAAGGAAGCGCAAAGGAAAAGAGCCATCATTGCCTTGCCAGCCTAGACCTCCTATACCTCAACAAAAATTGACCACATTATCACACGTGTCAAAAGAGGAAGCTTTCGGTTGGCGTTTTCAAGGATGACCCTTCAAATTCCTCAGGACAAGTCCCTCTAGCTCCCCGCGGGCACATCCTCCTCGACAAGTCACATGATATCATCCGAGCAAAAGTCTCACCGACATGACATTTACTGTACCTTAAGCGTAAATCTAGTCGACGTAAAACGTCCGTTCCGCGACCACGTCTTCGCATCCCAAGGAAGACCACAAGTGATCATCAATCGACCACATTAACCATAGACTACTGACGGGCACGCCCCCGAAGATTTTCGTTCGAATAATGACGACCTCAAAAAGCCTCCCTGCGAAAAGTTTCTTGCCCAACGGTCGACCAACTAGGCTAACTCAAGTCATTACTCCTCACCTCAAAGAAACGACTTGGGGGCTCATATTGTAGACTGGCACATGGCCTACAGTTGGGCAAGGCCCGATCTAGTCCAGTTTTAGGAAATGCCCAATAAAGAGATTAAGACAAATATGACTGTTGAGCACAATATAGCCGTTGTACACAATATGATTGTTGGGCACAATATATAGCCGTTGGAGAATATAGTCATTGGGGACATTCCCCACATACGCTTGACAGTTCACGCAATCAACTTCCCGTCTGGAATTCACGGGGACAGTTGGACCAGATCAAAGATCACGCGTTAGATCTTTCACCTGGCAGTCTCTCATTGGTCGAATAGATATTTTGACCACATGGGAGACCTTAGCCCCGCGCTGGGGAAATCTCATAAATATCCTCTTTCTTGAAGGTCAGGTATTCAAATCATTCTAACTCATACCTAAACACTTGTACTTGCTCTCTCTCTAGCCCAAACATACTTTGAAATCGGAGTACCTTGCAGGTGCACCCCTCCTCTCCTACAACCAATATTATTGCCCTACATTAAAGGTCACGTTGATTCATTCTTATCACCCCAGATCAATTTGCATGCTTGGAATTTTTTATTTTTACAAGTTCTACTACTATGACATTTTTAAATAAAACACATAATTGATTTATCATCATATTTTCATGCAAAAATAATAGAGTTTCTAAACTGTTAAATAAATTAATAATTTCATGTTCTTCAATATTTTTTACTAATAAAAAATAGGTGATAAATAGATAATTTCAAAACTTTCAAATAAATAATAATTCTCATTCTTATATATTTCTAAATAAATGAAAATAAAGGAAATAAATTTAAAATTTTCTAAATTTCAAATAACTAATAATTTCACATTATTTAATATTTTTAACCAAATGAAAATATAAGTGATAAATCAATACATTTTTAAATTTAAAATAAAAAATAATTTCATAGTCTTCAATATTTTTAATCAAATAAAAATATAGGTGATAAATTAATACATTTTAAAACTTTTCAAATAAATAATAATTTTGCATTCTTAAATATTTCTATTCAAATAAAAGTTTATGTGATAAATCTATAATTTGTTTTAGTTAAAATAGTCAAAATAGTAGAACTCGAAAATATAATTAAATTTCAAACTTGCAAATAAATAAATAACTCAAACTTTTTTATATGAAATTAATAAATCTAGAATGTTCATTGAATTTAACAGCTACCGATAATTCTCATTTTTCAAAATAAATATCATTGATATTCGATGACTTTTATATATATATATATATATATATATATATATATATATATATATATATATATATATATATATATATATATATATATATATATATATATATATATATATATATATATATATATATATATATATATATATATATATATATATATATATATATATATATATATATATATATATATATATATATATATATATATATATATATATATATATATATATATATATATATATAGTTGAATATTCAACGTTTATCACTATTAAAAAAAAATCCTTCAATATAAATATTTTGTTTTTCTTTTTTTGTATTTACCTAACATGCTTTCATTATTATATAAATAACCTTGTTGGTCTTGCATCATTAGTACAAAAATAAGTGAGATTCTATCAAATGGCTTCTTATCAATTTCGAGTTTGGTGGATTTTGATCGTTGCTTTTATTTTGCTTTTAGGTAATAAGACCATGTTATTTTTATATTTTCCGTTTCATTTTTAAAAAATTAATTAATCTTGAACATGAAGTCATAGTCTAAAGAATACTTGAAACTTTATTTTTATTGTAGGATTCACAACCAGTATTGATCCTCCAGGATATAAGTGCACCAAGAAATGCATAACCGATCAAGAGTGCAATAGTTATTGCTCATTTTATGGCTACAAAAGTGGTTCATGTCTAGTAACAAGTGTTAAGCTTTGTTGCTGTCATACCTAATGTAATTGTGCTCTTAACGAATAAAACCTAAATATCTTTTATTTCAATGTTATATTATTGTATCAGATGATAAATGAGTTTATATGAGGAAATTTATAATTCTAAGAAGCTCTTTATTAAATTAAAATCATTTCAAATCAAATATATCATTGATTTAGTAAATTAAGTACTCCAAACAATCTTTAGTCAAATCATATTTATTTTAAAATAATACTACTCTTATACTAATATCTACAATAAATACGGAGTTGGATCCACTCCTTTTTTATATATTCTGTCATCTCTCATGTTTCTAATCTAACGGTTTAGAATTTATAATAAATAATTAAATATAAAAAGTCATTTAATAGGAGAGAGAAATGGATAAATAATTTGTCTTTGTTATTTTTGGAATTTCTTATTATAAATTTTAAACCGTTAGATTAGAAACATGAGAGAGGGCAGAATATATAAAAAAGGAGAGGATCCAAATCCAATAAATACTTATGCTAAACATTGTTTACCATATAAATGATGAACAATATTTTTATTATACTTTTATAAATAAAAAATAATATTTATAAAAAAATATTTTTATTTTTACAATTATTTTTATATAAATATAAATTTTGTGATTAATCAATTTTATTATTATATTAACCACAAATATATAATGTTATAGAGTTTATTGGTTAATGAAGTAATACACTTGATTAATGAATTATAAATAAAATATGTGGTTAATAACCTATATTTTTGTAGTTAATACAATAATAAAATTGGTTAATTATAAAATTTATATTTATATAAAAAAATATTTTAAAAATAAAAATATTTTTTTATAAATAATATTTTTTATTTACGAAAATATTGTGAAAAAAGATACCTTGAGATAAAATATACTCGGTCTCTTTATAGATAAGAAGAAATACACGAGAGTTAGAGTTAACAAAAAAAAATAAAGAAAAACAACAAAGATTGATTATAACTGCTATTTTTTACTTTCTCTATAAAACAGATTACAAGTACTCAAGAATAACAAATAACACTCACTCTAATTAGGATTTGCCACACACACTTAAGATGAGAGACTAGTATGCTATGTATAATAAAATATAACATACTAAATTAGTTGGTTTTTTAACAATTACCCATTAAAAATTAACTTAGGGTAAAAACTAACTTAAACAATTGGATCTTTAACACAAGACACAAGTCGACAACTACGTACTAGAACACAATTTGACTACAGCATGTAGGTGTTCGACAATAACATGTGAGCAAACTTCGACAACATGCTAACTAGAGTTTGATCCAATATTTCACAGAAAATATAATAAAAACATTGTTCATCGTATAAATACGGTAAATAATATTTGATGTAAATATTTGGTGAACATTATAGATGTAAGAATAACATTTCTCTTTATTTTAAGACTCTAATAGAAATTTACGCTTACGCCGTATCATGAAACTTATATTTAAAAGAAAAAATATCATACAACTTTCTTCTTCTCTATAGATTAGAGTAGGTAACAATTCATATAAGAAATTGAAGAGAGAGAAATAAATAAAAACATTCATATTCGATCTCGTAAAATAATTAAACTTGTCACTGGAGATGTGGATGGTGATTGACAATAGTTATAATGATGGATTGTGGTGATTAGAGCGGTGGTAATTGGGTAATTGAAGGTGGGTTGGGATCCACTCCATTTTTTTGTCCCTCCATTTTCTCCATTATTATAGTTTTGTGTGTAAATAACACACATTTTTAAGACATGTGACATATGATTAATATTTAGTTAATTTTATATACATAAAAACTATAATAATGGAGAAAATGGAGGGACAAAGAAATGAAGTGGATCCCATCCCATTGAAGGTAGACGAATTAGAAGTGATAGGTGGTCTCATAATAGTTATTGGAGTAATTGTTTGCAATTAATGTTAATGGTATCTTAACTTAAAAACAAAAATATAATTTTAACAACTTATTTATTTTTAGTTCTGAGTTTTAGAGGAAAACCAATTTTAAATCAAGTAAAAAATAAAAAATAAAATCAATTTCATTTTTTGTAAACACATTTTTGTTTTAAAATCAACTTTCAAAGCCAAAATTAAAAACTTCAAACCACTCCAAACCATAATCTTCCCAAAAATATTTTATATTTCAAGACAAAAGCAGTAATAAGTATTACAAAACCAATAATATTATAATATAAAATATCATTAGATAGATTTAAAAAATTCATTTAATTATGTTAGTTTACTTACTACATCCAATAATAATATAATATTATTATAGTAAATAAAAATTATTGCAATTTTGGTATAAAAAAATTTATATTATAACTAATCTTCTTTAACTTTTTTATTTATCTAAATACATTATATATTTCGAGAAGAATGTATTATTTGCAAAACTATCTATTTTTTTAAATTATAATATGAGATATTATTGAATAAATTTATAGTTTGCTTGATGCCTAGGATTTAATAGAGACCTTTTAAGAATGAGTTGGACAAGAATAAGATATGATAGAGATAAAATATGATAATGTGTTGAATAAGATATGATAGTGATATGATTTGAATATCCTACATATCATATCTTGTGTTTGGTTAACATATCCTAAATATGATTTACATATCCCACAAATATCATATAATTATTCTGTCATATTATATATTTAAAATTTATTTCATAATGACATCATATGACGGATTTGGATCCTCCCCTTTTTTATATATCATGTCAATCTCTCACGTTTCTAATCTAACAGCAAATCCACATAGGTTCATTAATTATGTGTATTTATTACTTTTAAATAATAATGAAATAGTCACGTTATGTGGGATTGTAAGAATTTGATAAGATATCAGCTTGCAGTTAATAATCATTTTTCTTCTTATTCACCTGATTTTTCTCTACCACACTAACACACGTGTCATCTCTCAATTATACTTCTCTCATATCAAAAAAATAATTTTTTTATGTATAATGATCAATTAATTTTATCAACAAATTAAAATCAAACAACAACTTTAAAATACTTAATGAAATGCAAAAACATAAGTTCTTAGTAAAAAAAGTTAAAATTTATTGTGAATAGAATGCTTTGAAACAAAATATAAACAGTTTCTTTATATTCAAGAAACACACAAGGGTTAGGGTTAACAAAGAAAACAAGTAAGAAGAACAAGAAGAAACAATAAAGATTGGTTATAAACTACTATTTTTTCCTTTATCTATCAAACAAGATTACAAGTATACAAGAATAACAAATAACATATCTCTCTCTCTTGAATTAGGATTTTATCTTCCTATGTCTCCTTATACAAGAGGAGAGATTAGCATGCTATTTATAAAAAAAAATAACACACTAACCTAATGAGCTTTTTAACAATTATCCATTATAAGCTAACTTAGGGTATAAGTTAACTTAAACAATTGAGCTTACAAGCAAGACCCAATTCAACATGCTAACAAACCTAACAATATTGACTAATGCATGTTAGAACAAACTTCGACTACAACATGCATTACTCCGACAACATACTAGAGTTTGATCTAATATCTCACAAATATCCACCTTGGATCTAACTCTATAACATTAATAAACTAGATTTCTTCATGCAGCTTTATCAACTGCAAACAGTGGAAAAACTTGCAACTGGGAAACGTCTTAGTGATCATATCAGCAGTATTATGATCTGTCGAAACCTTCAGCACTTGTACTTCTCCACGCTCGGTTACCCCTCTGACAAAATGCAGTCTCACATCAATGTGCTTGGTTCGCTCATGATAGACTGAATTCTTCGACAGGTGTATTGCACTTTGACTATCACATTTAACAGTGATAACTCGACCTTGAAGTTTTAGCTCTTTTGCAAAACCTTCAAGCTACAATGCTTCCTTCACAGCTTCAGTTAGGGCGATATATTCCGCTTCAGTGGTAGATAAGGTAACAATCTTCTGAAGTATTGCTTTCCAACTGATTGTTGTCCCAAACATAGTAAACACATATCCAGAAATAGATTTTCTAGAATATATACAACCTCCATAATCAGAGTCGACATATCCTTGAATTGCTGCTTTACTATCTTCACCCAAGGCTCCACCATAAATTAGGACTCTATTCAGAGACTCATTTATGTACCTTAGAATTCATTTCAATGCTTGCCAGTGAGCCTTTCCAGGATTCACCATGTACCTGCTTACAAGACTTATTGCATATTCTATGTCGAGTATAGTACAAACCATAACATGATCAAACAACCCAATATATTAGCATATGGAATGTTATTCATATAAGTTCTTTCAACATCAGTGTTGGGACACTAATCTGTACTCAGCTTGAATTGAGGGTTTGTCGGAGTCACAACAGGCTTTGAATTCGACATACCATACTTTTCGAGAATCTTCTGTAGGTATGCCTCTTGAGATAAGCATAATTTCAACTGCTTTCTATCTCTTCGAATGTCAATAGCAAGAATCCTGGATGCAGCTCCCAGATCCTTCATGTCGAACTTCTTATTAAGTTCAACCTTCACCCTCATTATATCTTCGACATTGTTGTTTGCTATTAGAATATCATCCACATATCACCATACAAGAATGCAGTCTTCACATCCATCTGTTCCAGTTCAAGGTTAAATTGTGCCACTGTGGCAACCAACATTCGAATGCATCTGTGCTTCACAACAGGAGAGAACACATCATTAAATTCGACACCTTCTTTCTGAGTGAACCCCCTGGCGATCAATCTTGCCTTGTGAGCTGGCGTGATCAGAATGGACCATTTTGGCCTTCAATGTAGGGCAACAACAGTGGTTGTAGGAGAGGAGGGGGTTGTACATGCAAGATACTCCAATGCCAACGTAAGTGTTTAGGCTAAAGAGAAAAAGAAAGTATGAGTGTTTAGGTATGAGCAAGAATGATTAGAATACCCGACCCTTTCAAGAGAGAGGGTATTTATAAGATTCCCCAGAACGCGGGGCCAAGGTCTCCCATGTAACCGAAATATCTGGTCGGCCAATGGGGGACTGCCAAGTGGAAGATCTAGCGCATGATCTTTGACCTGATCCAACTGTCTTCGTGACTTTCGAATGGGTAGTTGGTCCCGTGAACTGTCAAGCGCGTGAGAGGCATGTCCCCAACGACTATGTGCTCCAACGACTATATTGTGTCCAACAGTTATATTGTGCCCTACGTTCGTATTGGGCCTGACCTTAAGCTAGACTGGATTGGGCCTTTCCCAATTGTGGAGAAGATGCCAGTCCAGTCCAGAACAGGAGCCTCCCAAGTCGTTGCTTCGAGGTGAGGAGTAATGACTTAATTTATCATAGCTTGTGCGACTAAGGGGCAGGAACCGTATCGCGAGGAGGTCTTTGAGATCTCTATTTATTGTGCGAAAAACTTCGGGGACGTGCAGGTGCGTCACATTGATATGGTCGACTGTGGGTCACGCGCGACCTCCTCGGAGATGAAAGACGCGTTTTATATAGATAAAACTTGTTCTTAAGATGAAGAAAATATCGACGAGGCTCCTGCTCGGATATTGATATGGTGACGTCGTCGAGGAGAATATGCCCGCGGGGAGCTGAAGAGACTTGTCTTTTCACAAACATATGAGCGGTCAGTTTTGAGGATGCCAAGTGGCAGCCTCTTTGTGCTACGTGTGACGGTGCAATAAATTTTGTTTAAGGCCTAAGAGGTAAGGATGCTAGGCAATGATGGCATTTTTCCCTTTGCGTTTCCCCATGTGAGCAAGGAACCTATATAAAGGGGGAAGAAATTTCCTTTTCACTTCACGAAAATTTCTCTCCTCCTTATCTTTTTTCTCTACAACAACATCCGTCGTTGGAGATCTTATCGTCGTCGTCCGCTATTCCTACCTTCCCAATATCTTCATCTTCAACTTCTTAACTCAAGTAAGTTCTTCAACCTTGCGTGAATTTCTGCAAATTATTCTTGAATTTGTCGGTGATTCATGAACTTTCTGATTGAAGTTCATGTGTTTCTTGAAGAACACATGATTTTTCTGGGAAATTCATGAAGGCTTTAAAGAGCTTAAGCTTAGGATGTTGCATGTCTGTAGATCTTTCTAAGTTGTTGTGCGAGATTATTTTATGTTTTTTGTCGGGAAGGGGGTGTCTTCGTAGCTGAGGGCTTTTCCTTTAAATGCCCGACACGTCGAGGTAGTTGCGGGGGCTATGCCCCTTAGGGTCTTTACAAGTAGATGGGACGTGTTCCCAGTGTCAGGGACGCGTTTTGTTGAGACCCTTTGTTGTTGATAAGGGCCTGAGTCAGGGAGACATCCTTGCACTTAATCCTTGCCCTTTCACTTGATTTGTGGTGGAAGGGTGGATTTGATCTTCGTCAAATTCATTGTTGCTTCCTTTACTTTTCAGGTGAAATGGCTGATCGTAACGAGAGAACCATCCCCGGAGTTGGGGCAAACATTAACGAAGATGTGCCTCCTGTCGAGTATGCCAACGTACGGGTGGCTGAAGGGGATCTTAGTTGGATCGCCCAAGAGCCCCTTGTGATGAAATCTGTAGAAGCATGCTTCAATCTCAAGTTTTGATGATGACAACACTCCTCAATAAGTTCATTTCACAATTGCAAAAAGTCAAGCCTTTCAAAGTTTTCAAGAACTGTGCAAAGTGATCTGTCAAGTCAAGCTCCGTATGCAAAATCTGCTCGACAACTGTCAAGACTTGGACTCGAGGTTGGTATATCAAGTTCCCTCTCTAAAGTTGATGTACAAGTGTTCAATAACATAAACTATTTTTGCATACTGCATTAACCTTGTTTAAAATCATTTGGAATTGGTATAACACTTTTGAAATAAGTATTTTTCAAAGTTCTTACAGTGTTAACCGATTAACCATATAGGTTAATCGATTAACACCTTTGAATTTCAAATTTTCTGGGCCAACGTACATGTGTTAACCGATTAACCTATATGGTTAACCGATTAACACTGAACGTTTTCTGAAAAATTGTTTTGTTTCAAGTTCAAAATGTGTTCAATAGTTATACCCTTCCATCCATTGATTTATACTTTCATATACCCTTTTGAGCTGGTGTTTTTACTGATATAAATTCTGTAAAATTCAAATTGAAAAACACCTCCTACAATTTTTCAAATTATTCATTAAATCAAACTCACTCAAAATCAAATTTTTTTATAGTGTTCATCTTGTTCATAATTTTCATATGCATAAACTTTGAACACTTGTATTGAGATTCTAAAGAGTGAATTTTGATAAAAGGAGAAGATCAATCTTTGTATTGATATCACTGTCATTACTCTCAAATTCAATTATTAAAATTATTTGTATCTGACTTGTGATCCAGGATTGTTGGACACAAGGGTTAGTGTTGCAAGAGGATTGTTCTTGCATCCTAAGTTACTAAAATTGTTTGTTAGTAGGCCTCACCGGTTGATGGTGTGATAGGTTGTACTTTCTTAAACAATAGTGAAAACTCTCTTTCGTGTTGAAAGGGGAGTGGAGTACTCTCGGATTATGAGGGGAACCACTATAAATCTTGGTGTCCATTTTCCTTATTCTTTTACTGCATTCATCACTAAGAACACAACCGGAGAAAATTTAAAGAATATCAAAAATCGGAAAAAGTCTCTAAAAGCCTAATTCACCCCCCCCCCCCCCCTCTTAGGCTACTCTGAACTTACAATTGGCATCAGAGCAGGTTAAGGTAACCTGTTCCTAACGATTCAGTATGGCTTCCGCAAATACCAACCCGGTTTTCAAAGACGGTGGAAGTAGTAACAAGCCACCACTCTTTTCTGGAGAATATTTCGATTTTTGGAAAATCCGTATGAAGGCACATCTTGAGGCTCAAGGAGACGGTATATGGGAAACCGTAGAAACTGGTCCACATGCTCCTACAAGTGTGGTAAACGGTGTTGGCACTCCAAAGATAAAATCTGCATATGATGAAGATGACAAGAAAAGAATCTTGAATGAGAAGAAAGCAATCAACATACTTCAAAGTGCTCTCAGCATGGACGAATTCTTCCGCATATCACAGTGCAAATCGGCAAAACAAATTTGGGACACCTTGGTAGAAACGCATGAAGGGACAGCAGAAGTAAAAAGATCAAGACTTAACACGTTAAGTCAAGAATATGAGATGTTCCGTATGCAGCCCGGTGAATCTATTGTTGCCTTGCAAAAACGATTCGTTCATCTAACTAATCATTTGATTGCTCTCGGGAAAACCTTCACAAATGATGATCTCAACTTAAAAGTCCTAAGATCCTTAACAAGAGAATGGCAACCGAAGGTGACCGCTATTTCGGAAAAGAAAAGTCTTTCAACGATGACATCCGCTTCCTTATTTGGCAAACTTCAAGAGCATGAATTGGAACTTGGAAGGCTTGAAAAGCATGAAAGTCTAGATAAAAAATCCAAGGGAATTGCTTTAAAGATTGACACGAAGGATGACAAAAATGACGAATCTTCCAAAGACGAAAACTTCATGCTTCTAGTAAAGAAGCTTGGTAAGTTTTTCAATAATAATAAAAATTCCTCTTTTTCTAAAAAGAATAGACATTTCAGGAAAAAGGAGGCATCGACATCAAATCAAGAAATTACATGTTATGTATGTGGGAAACAAGGTCACATAAAGCCAGATTGCCCGAAACTTGCAAATAAAGGAAAATTCAAAGGCAAGAAGGATTTCAAAACTAAGAAGGCTTATGTTGCATGGGACGATAACGAGATAAGTTCATCATCGGAATCGGATAGCGACGAATGTACAAATATGGCTCTCATGGCATCACATCATTCCGATGAAGACATCGATGAGGTTAGTAACAATTTTTCCATTTATGACAATGATGCACAAGAAGTCATAGATGAACTTCTAAAAGAGTGCAAGACTTTGTATAAAAGCATCTCATCTCAAAAGAAAAGAATTTCATTTTTGGAAGAACAAAATACTATTTTTATAAAAAATATTGAAAATGAAAAACAAAAATTGATGGATGAAAAACAAAGTCTTGTATGCAAGAATTGTGAATCTTTGTCTTTTCAAATTGTTCAACTTAAAAGAGTTTTGGAAAGATACGAAAAAGGTCAAATTGGCTTGGAGGAAATACTTAAGCACCAAAGATATTCTAATGATAAAAGTGGACTAGGATATTCTAAGTTTTCCAAACCAAGCACAAATGAGACCATTTTTGTAAAAGCAAGTGAACAAATTGTTAAAGAAAAAGCAAACAATTCTAATACTATGCATCAAAGTCATAAAAAGAAAAGAATTGTTAAGAAAAAGAATTATGCTCCTAGATATAGAATTCATTTTCAGCCTACATGTTTTTACTGTGGAATTAAAGGCCATACACCTAATGCTTGCTATGTGCGCAACATTAGTGTTGCTAAAGGGCATTATGTGTGGGTTGAAAAAGGTACTAACTATCAAGGACTCAAAGCGATTTGGGTACCTAACACTACTTAATTTTGTGTTGTAGGTATACTTCAAGACAACGTCTAATCAATGGTATCTTGATAGCGGTTGCTCGAAGCATATGACGGGAGATGTAAACAAATTTTCAAGTCTATCATTAAAGGCCAAAGGATACGTTACTTACGGTGATGATAATAAAGGAAAAATTCTTGGAGTTGGAACCGTTGATGCACCTCCATGTACAATCATCGAAGACGTCCTTTATGTGGAAGGCCTTAAACACAACCTACTTAGCATAAGTCAATTGTGTGACAAAGGGTTCCGAATCAACTTCACAAAGGAGGAATGCTTGATAGAACACGAAGTCACTCATGACGTTTTGCTAAAAGGTAAAAGATATAATAATATTTTTATGATTTCTTTTGATGATTCTTCCTTGAAGGTAAAGTGCCTTATGGCAAACAACAACGAGGCGTGGCTTTGGCATAAAAGATTTGCTCACATTCACATGGAGCATCTAAACAAATTGATAAAGCATGATCTAGTTGTTGGACTTCCGAAGATAAAATTCATCAAGGATAAATTATGTGATGCATGCCAAAAAGGGAAACAGACAAAGACAACTTTCAAATCCAAGCAAGTGGTTTCTACATCAAGACCACTTCAATTGTTGCATATGGATCTTTTTGGTCCATCAAGAACAAAGAGTTTCGGAGGTAGTATTTATGCTTTAGTTATTGTTGATGATTTTTCTCGATATACATGGACAATATTTTTAGTGCAGAAAAATGATGCCTTTAAAGCATTCAAAAAGTATGCAAAACAAATTCAAAACGAGAAGTCACTCACTATAGCCTCCATAAGAAGCGACCACGGTGGAGAATTCCAAAATTCAGATTTTGAAGAATTTTGCGAAGAGCACGGAATTTCTCACAATTTTTCCGCACCAAGGACTCCTCAACAAAACGGTGTCATAGAACGGAAGAATCGATCACTAGTAGAGCTTGCTAGAACGATGCTTAGCGACTCGAATCTTCCTAAGTATTTTTGGGCAGAGGCGGTAAGCACGGCATGTTTCGTAAGCAACCGTGTGAATATTCAACCAATTCTCAAAAAGACTCTGTATGAGTTGTTCAAGGGAAGGAAACCGAACATAGCATTTTTCCACATTTTTGGTTGCAAATGTTTCGTTCTCAACAACAATAAGGACAATCTCGGTAAGTTTGATGAGAAGTCCGACGAAGGTATATTTCTTAGTTATTCACTTTCTAGTAGAGCTTTTAGAATTTTTAATAAAAGAACTCTTACTATAGAAGAATCCATTCATGTTTCTTTTGATGAGACTAACCCCTCGAAAGAGGATAATATTATTTTGGATGATGATGATGATATTGTAGATACCTCACAACATGAAGAAAATAATTCAAAGGATCATGAAATATCACAAGAAGATGTCACTCAAGTCATTGAAGAACATCAAGATCTTCCGAAAGAATGGACAACTCACAGAGATCACCCGATAGATAAAGTTATTGGTGATATTAGCCAAGGTGTTGCAACTCGACTAAATCTTAAGGATGCTTGTCTCAACATGGCTTTTGTATCTCAAACTGAACCAACCAAGATTGATGAAGCCTTAGGCGACGACCAATGGATTGTAGCAATGCAAGAAGAACTTAACCAATTCGAAAGGAATCAAGTTTGGACTCTTGTACCAAGACCGGAAAATAAGCACATCATAGGAACAAGATGGGTTTTTAAAAACAAACTTGACGAGAATGGTATCATAGTTCGTAACAAAGCAAGATTGGTCGCACAAGGTTACAACCAGGAGGAAGGCATTGATTTTGATGAAACATTCGCTCCGGTAGCAAGGTTAGAAGCAATTCGATTATTACTTGCTTACGCTTGTTCTATGAATTTTCAGTTGTTCCAGATGGATGTCAAAAGCGCTTTCCTGAATGGCTATATCAGTGAAGAAGTCTACGTCAAACAACCTCCGGGTTTTGAAGACTTCAAGAATCCCTCACATGTGTATAAACTGAAAAAGGCACTCTACGGGTTAAAACAAGCACCAAGAGCGTGGTATGACCGCCTTAGCAATTTCCTATGTGAGAAAGGATTTACAAAAGGAAAGGTTGACAAGACACTGTTCATAAAGAAAATTAAAGGTAACACTTTATTGGTTCAAGTCTATGTCGACGACATCATCTTCGGTTCAACCAACAAAGAGTTTTGCGAAGAATTTTCACATATGATGCAAGGAGAATTCGAGATGTTCATGATGGGAAAGCTAAATTATTTTCTTGGACTACAAATCAAGCAAACAAAGGATGGTATCTTCCTTAATCAATCCAAGTACTGTAAAGAATTATTGAAGAAATTCGATATGGATTCGTGCAAGGTGATGACCACTTCTATGGGATCCGGAACGTATGTTGATCAAGATGAATCTGGTACTCCAATTGATATTACAAAATATCGAGGTATGATCGGTTCATTACTATATTTTACAGCAAGTCGTCCTGACATTATGTTTAGCGTTTGTTTGTGTGCACGCTTCCAAGCAAATCCTAAGGAATCGCATCTCACAGCCGTGAAAAGGATTATAAAGTATCTCAAAGGGACAACCAACGTCGGATTATGGTATCCAAAAGGTAGTACTTGCTCTTTAGTTGGTTATTCTGACGATGACTATGCAGGATGCAAGACCGATAGAAAAAGCACAAGTGGTACGTGTCACATTCTCGGGAATGCTTTAGTGTCATGGGCCTGCAAGAAGCAAGCATGTGTAGCACTAAGTACAGCCGAAGCAGAGTATATTGCAGCAGGAAGTTGCTGTGCATAAATCCTGTGGCTCAAACAACAACTTCTGGATTACGGTATCAATCTCGGCTGCATTCCTCTACGATGTGATAATACAAGTGCCATCAATATTACAAAGAACCCGGTCATGCATTCAAGAACAAAGCACATAGATATCCGGCATCATTTCCTTCTAGATCATGTAATGAATGGAGATGTAGATGTTACTTTCGTCGACACGCACAATCAACTCGCTGACATCTTCACCAAACCTTTGGCGAAAGAACCCTTCTACAAACTTCGGCGAGAACTTGGGATTCTTGATGAAGGTGACATCTGATCTTTTACTATGTTATGTATGCATGATATAATTGTGTGTTTTCAACATGTTTGCACTCTGCTTGTATGCATTTTTCCAAAATTCGCAGGTGTTAACCGATTAACATATAGGGTTAATCGATTAACACTGGAAGTTTTTCAGTTCTGATTTAATTTTTTAATGTGTTAACCGATTAACATATAGGGTTAATCGATTAACACTGTAACTTTTTTTTGGAAATTAAATTTTTAACAGGTTAATCGATTAACCTATATAGTTAACCGATTAACACTGTCAAAATAAGCAAAAATCAGAAACGAAAATTACTTTAAATTTTGGAAAAATATAATTGTTTGTTTTATTCTTATAGTAAATATTTTCTTATAATTTCATCCAAACACATCCTTGGAATCTTATTTACTTCTTCTTTACTTTCAACATTTGAAACTTCCCTCTACAAACCCTAAGTGTGAAACCCACTATCTCTCTCCCACTCTCTAAGTTGGATAACTCCCTAACCATCTCTACCTTCTCAAACCCTAACTTCCTCAGAACCCATAACTTCAGTCTCTCACAAAACTTCATCCATGGCTTCATCTGGAAAAGGAAAAGAAAAGGTTTCAGAATACATGTCTGCATCTGAATATGACGACGATAGCTTACCCATGGAAACCACGAAGAAACGACTCATGGACTTCAAGGTTCGTGTTTGTCATATCATGCCGGTAAAATATGTTAATCTCAAAGCTTTCCCGGTTTCTTCATTTGATTTCCCTGTCTTGCTGAAATATCAAAGGTTGGATAAGTTCGTTTCTGACTCCGGCAACTGTTATCTGGATCTGGTCAAGAGCTTTTTGAATAAGATATCTGTGTTTTTGGATGCTAATGGCGAACACGTTCTGGAAACTATGGTACGTGACTATCGGTTGAAGGAAAAGCTGTCAGATATTGCTGCAAAGCTTCAAATTCCATCTTCCGGTTGTTTTCTCAGGAAAGGGGTCAATTATGATGAAGGGGCATGGTCAAATTACGACAAAGTGAAATATTACTACAGTATCTGCAGGTTCCCAAAGGAAACCATTGTTGCTAATCAGAGGACTGCACGTATGCTTTGCTATGCAAAGAATTTAACGATATCTGACCGAATGCTTCACTACATCATCTGCTATGTGCTCATTCCAAAAGACTCAAATCATGCTCAGATCAATGACTTGGAGATGCAAGTGCTATTTGCTATCAAGAACAGGATTCGGGTCAATTGGATTCTCACCATCATGTATCATCTGCAACAACAACTTTCGCTTCAGACGCGTCTTCCCTGTGCTCGACTGATTTCTCGCATCCTGGAGTTGTCGGAATTAGATCTCAAAAGAGAACCGGCCACACAAATGAAGTCAACAACAAATGAAATTAATGAGATAACTATAGTGAAGAACACTGGCATCGTCAAGGACGCGAATGACACCTACAGGTATACTGATGAAGGAGCAGCAAATCAAGCCTATCCCGTACCCGAAGGCGGCATTTCTAACGAGTTTCTCTATCAGACCATCATGACCCAGCATAGAGAATCTATGAACCGCCACCGTGAACACTCCCGGGCCATTGCTTCTCTCCGAAACCTTATCCTAACCTCTCGTCGTACCAATACCGGAAATGATAATGAAGAGGACGATGAAGGTGAAGAAGAAGAGGAAGTTGATGAAGAGGATGTGGCTGATGACTTTTAAAACATATTTGATTATATTGATTTGTTTTGCTTCTGTTTTTCGTTTTCATTTCGAACAAGTTATGTTTAATTTGTTTTCGTTTACTTTGTTTGGCGTGTAACCGTACATTATTGTGTCGCATATTTCTATATGCTGCATGTTGTTTTATTATATCTGCTTTCTTGTTACTTTGCTGTCATATTTGTTGCTATATTGTGTGTTTGAAAGCTCTCTCCTTTTTGCTGATGACAAAGGGGGAGAATAGCTTGGTTCTTTTAACATCTCTCTTGTGCAGAATTTTCTTTCTCAAAATAAATAGGGGGAGTTGCTGGCCATAGGGGGAGAAACGTACCAAGAACCAAGATATTGCGCAAGACGCTTTTTGATTGCCATCATCAAAAAGGGGGAGAATGTAGAAGCATGCTTCAATCTCAAGTTTTGATGATGACAACACTCCTCAAGAAGTTCATTTCACAGTTGCAAAAAGTCAAGCCTTTCAAAGTTTTCAAGACCTGTGCAAAGTGATCTGTCAAGTCAAGCTCCGTATGCAAAATCTACTCGACAACTGTCAAGACTTGGACTCGAGGCTGGTATATCAAGTTCCCTCTCTAAAGTTGATGTACAAGTGTTCAATAACATAAACTATTTTTGCATACTGCATTAACCTTGTTTAAAATCATTTGGAATTGGTATAACACTTTTGAAATAAGTATTTTTCAAAGTTCTTACAGTGTTGACCGATTAACCATATAGGTTAATCGATTAACACCTTTGAATTTCAAATTTTCTGGGCCAACGTACACGTGTTAACCGATTAACCTATATGGTTAACCGATTAACACTGAATGTTTTCTGAAAAATTGTTTTGTTTCAAGTTCAAAATGTGTTCAATAGTTATACCCTTCCATCCATTGATTTATACTTTCATATACCCTTTTGAACTGGTGCTTTTACTGATATAAATTCTGTAAAATTCAAATTGAAAAACACCTCCTACAATTTTTCAAATTATTCATTAAATCAAACTCACTCAAAATCAATTTTTTTTTATAGTGTTCATCTTGTTCATAATTTTCATATGCATAAACTTTGAACACTTGTATTGAGATTCTAAAGAGTGAATTTTGATAAAAGGAGAAGATCAATCTTTGTATTGATATCACTGTCATTACTCTCAAATTCAATTATTAAAATTATTTGTATCTGACTTGTGATCCAGGATTGTTGGACACAAGGGTTAGTGTTGCAAGAGGATTGTTCTTGCATCCTAAGTTACTGAAATTGTTTGCTAGTAGGCCTCACCGGTTGATGGTGTGATAGGTTGTACTTTCTTAAACAATAGTGAAAACTCTCTTTCGTGTTGAAAGGGGAGTGGAGTACTCTCGGATTGTGAGGGGAACCACTATAAATCTTGGTGTCCATTTTCCTTATTCTTTTACTGCATTCATCACTAAGAACACAACCGGAGAAAATTTAAAGAATATCAAAAATCGGAAAAAGTATCTAAAAGCCTAATTCACCCCCCTCTTAGGCTACTCTGAACTTACAATTGGCATCAGAGCAGGTTAAGGTAACCTGTTCCTAACGATTCAGTATGGCTTCCGCAAATACCAACCCGGTTTTCAAAGACGGTGGAAGTAGTAACAAGCCACCACTCTTTTCTGGAGAATATTTCGATTTTTGGAAAATCCGTATGAAGGCACATCTTGAGGCTCAAGGAGACGGTATATGGGAAACCGTAGAAACTGGTCCACATGCTCCTACAAGTGTGGTAAACGGTGTTGGCACTCCAAAGATAAAATCCGCATATGATGAAGATGACAAGAAAAGAATCTTGAATGAGAAGAAAGCAATCAACATACTTCAAAGTGATCTCAGTATGGACGAATTCTTCCGTATATCACAGTGCAAATCGGCAAAACAAATTTGGGACACCTTGGTAGAAACGCATGAAGGGACAGCAGAAGTAAAAAGATCAAGACTCAACACGTTAAGTCAAGAATATGAGATGTTCCGTATGTAGCCCGGTGAATCTATTGTTGCCTTGCAAAAACGATTCGTTCATCTAACTAATCATTTGATTTCTCTCGGGAAAACCTTCACAAATGATGATCTCAACTTAAAAGTCCTAAGATCCTTAACAAGAGAATGGCAGCCGAAGGTGACCGCTATTTCGGAAAAGAAAAGTCTTTCAACGATGACATCCGCTTCCTTATTTGGAAAACATCAAGAGCATGAATTGGAACTTGGAAGGCTTGAAAAGCATGAAAGTCTAGATAAAAAGTCCAAGGGAATTACTTTAAAGATTGACACGAAGGATGA
The DNA here is from genome assembly GCA_963859935.3 of Lathyrus sativus. Classification (NCBI taxonomy): domain Eukaryota; kingdom Viridiplantae; phylum Streptophyta; class Magnoliopsida; order Fabales; family Fabaceae; genus Lathyrus; species Lathyrus sativus. Next base: position 668,063,201 of record OZ012738.1, read on the forward strand.
CAAAAATGACGAATCTTCCGAAGACGAAAACTTCATGCTTCTAGTAAAGAAGCTTGGTAAGTTTTTCAATAATAATAAAAATTCCTCTTTTTCTAAAAAGAATAGACATTTCAGGAAAAAGGAGGCATCCATATCAAATCAAGAAATTACATGTTATGAATGTGGGAAACAAGGTCACATAAAGCCAGATTGCCCGAAACTTGTAAATAAAGGAAAATTCAAAGGCAAGAAGGATTTCAAAACTAAGAAGGCTTATGTTGAGGGGAAACACTATAAATCTTGGTGTCCATTTTCCTTATTCTTTTACTGCATTCATCACTAAGAACACAACCGGAGAAAATTTAAAGAATATCAAAAATCGGAAAAAGTCTCTAAAAGCCTAATTCACCCCCCCCCCCCTCTTAGGCTACTCTGAACTTACAAAATCAACCTTTACCGAGGAGGAGGCCAGTAGTTTTGATCTCCTTGAAGACAGGGTTGGAGATGCGCGCATGAGTTAGAGAGCGATTAGCCTGAAGGAGAATGACCAGATATGCTCGGTGTATCCGGGGAGGATATTTCCTATGTACGAGTTTGCCTTTAGGGAAGCTGGGTATCGTCAGCCCTTCACGGACTTCTAGGGGGTGATATTCTGCCACCTCGAACTGTGTCCTGCCCAACTCCATCTGAATGCTTTGGTGTTCATTTGGGCTTTCGAGTTGGTGTGTCGTTATCTCCGGATAGGGGCTATTGTGGAACTCTTCTTTTGCATCTTTCAGCTGTAGAGGAGCACTTCAGAATCGAATCAAAGTTGGGTATTTTTCAAGTAGTAGAGCAAGTTGTTTTGGCCCTACTCAGAGTCTGTTTGAAACTTCAAATTTAGATTTCTGGTTGTAAAGCCCCTTTCCAAAGCGGCCAAGAGCTCCCTGGTCACGATAGAGACGATAAAGGAAGATGGTCGGGAAGTGGTGCGTCCCGTGTCAAAGTTTCCCTTGGAATGGGTGTATGTTCATTTTCTGTCTAGGATAAGCCAATTTCTTGTGAAGCACAATCAGCTGTGCTCCGAGGACAAGAAATCTCCTCGAGTGCTGATAGCGTTCGTTGAGAGTTTCATCCCTCCTACTGTGGTAGGGATGGAAATTTGCTCTGCTCTGAATATGGGGAGCCTGTTCGGGGAGCTCGTTACATAAATACTAAGGCCCTTATTGATTGCAGAACTGAGGCAAAGGCCTTTGAGCTTCTAGGTATAGATGATATGCTCGACTTGTTTATTGGTATTTTAATGTCGTGTTGACCTCTTGTCTCTTATTTGCAGGAAAGATGTCGAACTTACGTGAACGCTTGGTCAAGTCAGCCATAGCTAAAAATGTCAAAAAGGTTTCGACCTCGAAAGCGGATGCGGTCAGGCAGAAGGTGACCCTGGAGAAGTTTGTCGGTCCTTTGCCATCATCAGGAAGCACCTCCAATCCTCCAATCCCGGATCCTCAGAAGAAGAGGAAACGAGACGACCTTGGCTCGTCTTTGACCGAAGGCTCTGGTTTTGTTGGGCGATAATTCACCCTGCCCCCTGCTTTTGCAAGACAAGATTTTTAACGGGGAGGGATCTGTGCAGTTCCTCGATCTAGAAGCGTCGACCATCTTGGCTGCTGATCTGAAGGTGAGGAGTTCACTCCTTTGTCGTGATGATGAGAGTTTTGGAAACAGCTATGGACCTTGGAGACGCGGAGACCATTCCGCTCAAGGAGTTGAAAAAAGCATAGGCCAAAAAGGTTGAACTTGAGTTGGAGACAACAGATTTATTCAACTAATTGCAGAACCTTAAATGCAACTACGAGGCCAAAGTCGAGCTCCCTAAGGACATGAATGTGATGTTCGATGAAATAAAGAAGATCAAGGAGGAGAACTCCAGTTCGAAGACCAGGGTCACTGAACTGGAGGGTTCCTCGGCTGTGGGGCCAGACGAAGTTGAAGAGGAAAAGTCTTTGAAGACTCTACGGGAGATGGTCGAGAGAATATGTATTCTCGAGCAAGACGCCCTCGGAGCTGCTGAATTTGGGTTTTTTGCTGCTGTGGAGCAGGTGAAGGACCTAAATCCTGACCTTCAGCTGGTTAGCGAAGGGATGAGTGTTCTACATCAGGTGGTCGACGGGAAGGTGGTCCCGCCAGAGATTCCCGCTGATGATGAATGATTTTTATGACAATGTGTTTCAGCCTACGTGCCAGTTTTCTATACTTTTGCTTGTCGGGCTCTGCCTGACATTTATGTAATATTTAAACACTTTCCCGACCATGAGGTCGGGTATATTTATGGATGTTTATTTTGACATTGTATGCCTTGTTTACTTTTTCTTGCAGATTGTTTTTAGAATTTGCTAGACTGGTCGTGTTACTCAATAGTTTATGGAACTTATCGAGGTGGCGGGGTAATCTCACCGGATGTGGGACTAGGATCTCGGTTGAGGTCCTGATCGCACAGGGCTTGGACTTTCCCATTGCGAGCTGGGTGTCCTGCCACACTGGTACGACGACGGTGGATCTCGATTGAGTTATCCCTATCGGGCACAGAATTCGCTCTTTTCAGGAGCAGAGACTTGCCTTCGTTATGTTTGAGGGTTGTGCTTGCACCAAGGCACACTCCTTTGCCTAGACCACCCTCCTTTGGGAGTATAATCGTCGATGGTCAGTTTTACTTGTGCTAATGCTAACTATAGTATTGTTTGAGTTTTTTTAGCATTCCAGGGTCAAGCAAATGGTTCTCCGTCCAGGTGTTCAAGGTAATAAGCCCTGGTACCTATTTTTGATCTCACCCGATAAGGGCCTTCCCAATTTGCGGCCATCTTGCCCTCACACGAGTCTTTTTGGTTTCAACGTAGGACAAGGCTACCCACTTGGAAGTCGTGCTTTATAACCTTGGCGTCATGGCACAGAGTTATCTTTTGTTTCAGTGAAGCTTTGCAAAGAGTTGCCCATTATCGGATCTCTTCGACCAAGTCGAGTTCTTCTCTTAATGCTTTGTCGTTCAATTCCCCGTATAGGGGGGCCTCTATCCTTCTCGAGGGTTCTCTGATTTCCACTAGGACTACTGCCTCGGTTCCGTATGCTAGTCAGAAGGGAGTTTCCCCGGTAGTGGATTGCGGAGTTATTTTGTATGCCCAAAGCATACTGTGTAACTCCTTAATCCACCTCTTTTTGGCCTCGTCCAACCTTCATTTTAGTCCGCGGAGGATCACCCTGTTTGTGGCTTCTGCCTGTTCGTTTGTCTAGGGGTGTTCGTCGGATGTGAAGTGTTTCTTGGTGCCTAGTTTGGCAACGGAATCCTAGAATTTCCTGTCTGTGAACTGTGTCCCATTGTTGGTCACGAGAGCCTGGGGTACACCTAATCGTGCGAGGACGTTTCTTTTGTAAAATCGAAGTATGTTAAATGCCATGATTTTGGCGAGGGCCTTAGCTTTGATCCATTTTGTAAAGTAGTTGACGGCCACGATCAGAAACATGTTCTGATAGGATCCCGCTGTGAAGGGATCGAGTATGTCCATCCCCCACCAGGCGAAAGGCCATGGGGAGGACATGATCTTCAATTCGTTGGGGGTGATAAGTGCATGTCCCCGTGGCGTTGACATCTATCGCATTTTTTGACATGCTCCTTCGTGTCATGCTGCATAGTTGGCCAATAGTATTCTACTCGAAGGGCTTTTCGTGCCAACGATCTTCCTCCTAAGTGTTGTGCATTGATCCTGTCGTGAATTTCTTGGAGAATTTCTGGGACCTTGTTCTCCTCGACACATTTTAGGAGGGGAATAGAGAACTCTCACCGATAGAGCTTTCCTTCAACCAGGACATAGGAGTAGGCTCTTCGTTTAGTTACGTTGGCCTCTTTATTATCTTCAGGCAGCTTCCCCGTGGTGAGGTAGTCATCCACTGGAGTCATCCAACAATCGTTGTCGCTGATGGCATTAACATCGAGCAGTCATGTTGGTTTTGTGATGCTTGGACGGGGAAGAGTCTCCTGTATAGGGCTGGCAATGAACCGAACCAACTCGAAAATAGTTCGAAATTCGATTCGACAATTAAATCGTTGAACTAGGTTCATGAACCAAATGAGTTGAGTATGAGCGAAAAATTAAGTTCGTTAACTAAATGAGCTGAACTTGAACTATACATAGTTCGACTCGTTAGGTTCATGAGTCAACTCGATTACATATGAGAAAAATTATACTGTCTTTAAGATTAGGTTTAAATATTTACTCCAAATCTTAGACAAATTTAATCTTCAATTTAGTAGTTTTTGAATTAGACTCTCAGATGTATCTCTTGAAAGTTGTGTAAGTTTTGAATTAGTAGATTTCGAAGATAAAGTTAAATTTCAATATGATAACTTTTATTTTATTTAAATATTTTATTTTAAAAAAATATATTTATTTAAAATGTCAAATATACTAAAAAATATATATATGTAAAAAAAATAGCTTTTAAGTCCGTGAATCATGTGAACTGAACCTAATGAGATGAACCTAACGAGTTGAACCGAACTGTTCGAGAACTTATAACGAGTCGAGTTTGAGCTTAAAAAAAAGTTCGTGTTGAAATCGAACTCGAACTCGAACTCGAACAAATCTTAACGAGTCGAGCCGAGCTGAGGTGAGTTCGACTCGACTCGACTCATTTCCAGCCCTACTCCTGTATGACGGACTTGTTGCCATTTTTCCTTCTTGTGCTAGCTAACTTTGATAAGATGTTTGCCCGAGCGTTTCTTTCGTGGGGAATGTGTTGGACTTCCCATGTTTCGAACTTGGATATCTTTTTTTGCACCAGCGTCAGATATTTGATGAAGTGATCATTTTTCCTTATACTCTCTCCGTACCTAGGAGGCTACGAGTTGGGAGTCCGTGAAAGTTTTTATTTCTTTTGCGCCCAGGTCCTCCGTTAGTCGTAAGCCTGCGAGGAAAGCTTCGTATTCAAGGATACTTCGATCAGGATCCCCTATTCGTTTTCGAGGATGATACCCGCCCCGCTGCCCGTGGAACTGGACGCTCCATCGAGGAAAATTGTCCACCTATACGTCCCACTAGAAGGGGATGTCGGGGGTATCATTTCTGCCACAAAATCGGCCTGGACCTGTGCCTTAAGGGCCTTCCTGCCTTCGTAGTGGATATCGAATTCTGACAGTTCCAAAGACCATTTGAGCATCCTACCAACCATAGCTGGTTGACTGAGTAGTTGACTAATAGGTTGGTTCGTTCACACTATTATTGTGTGGGACAGGAAGTAGTGTTTTAATCTTGGTATGAAAGAGAACACTAAAGGGAAACTGATAATCCTAATCTTGTCATATAAAATAGTCCTAAGGTTAGGATGAAAAGGAAAGTCTACCTAATGTTATCATACAAAATGGACCTAAAGTTGAGATGAAAAGGGACTACCCTAATTGTTATCATGCAAAGGATTGAAAGCCTAATGTCTCTCCTACCCCCATCTTAAATAGAGGGACTAGGAATCCTAAGGGATCATGTGAGCAAGCACAAGTAAAAACCAATTAATTCAATCACAAATGAAAACAAGAATGAAACTTAAACAAGTTCCAAGAAGAGAAGAAATATGAAGAAGAAATAAGAATATTGTAGAATGGACAAACAAGAAGTCATTATCAAACCAAGGTGAAGAGGAAGAGCACATTCATTTCAATCTCAAACAAAGCAAGCATCATCATCAAGTCAACATCAAACAAACATTCACCATCACAAAGCAAGATGAGATGAAGTCAAATGGCACAAGAAACATGGTAGGGCACATCAAGCACAACATATCATACTAAAGTCATATCAATGATCAAAGAGAGGGCACAAGGCAACAAGTCATGCATATCATCCATACACAAGTCAACACCATACCAAACAAACATGCATACAAACAATCCCCAAAGGAAAAAGCATATGATCATGACATGAAACCAAAGATGAAAACACAATATCCAACATGATCTACAAGTTGACAACCAATCATGAGCACACAAGAGATCATACAAGTTGAAACCAAACATGTCTCAAGAAGAATCAAACATCAAATCATCCATAAAAAGCAAACCACAATCAAGCAAGCATCAATGTCTCAAATGAATTGGAGAAGGATAGAATGGCACCCAACCATGAATAAAAACAAGATCACACCAATTTGCAATTTAAAATCAAATAAAAAACAAAAAAAAAGGCAAATAAAACCTAAAAAATGATGGAAAATAGTTAAAGTACAAACAAAAATACAAGAACATCACTATAAGTCAGAAACCATCATAAGATCGTATGCTAATTTTCTCATAATTTTAAATGGCTCAAAAATAATTTTAAACCAATTAAAATTAACACAAAAAAATACATGGAAAATAACAAAACCAAAAATAAAAATCAAAGAAAATCACCATAGGTTCAAAACCATTATAGGATCATATAACATTTTTCTCATGATTTTAAAATGCTCAAAAGCAATTTCAAACTAATTAAAATTGGTCCAAACAAATTTAAAATCAAGAAAAATAGCAAACTGAAAAATAAAAATGTATAAGAATAAAAATCAGAAAGAAAAAAATAAAAGGAAATTTTAGAAAATATTTTGGTATTTTTCTAATTAAAAATAAATTTTCTATGAATTTATGAAAATAAAATGAATTTAAAAACAAAATAGAAAAAGAAAATAAAACAGAAAAAACAAGATGTGTTGGATATGAGCTCACTAAATGACGTGGCTAATCCAAAGGCAAGAAAGCGCGCATCCACGGTGGATCTGAGTCAACCTTATCATTTCCAACCAGCGAAGGTCAAACACACCAGATTGGAACAATTGGCATGATGGAAGGTGGGATCATTATCTTCAACCTTCAGCCACTTGAAAGTCTTAGAGAATTGCATAAATTCGAAGGTCCTTCAAACCATAACCATTGAAGCTCATAGTGGTTTCATCTGATGCGTCTTTTCAAGACGATCTCAACCATATCATCGCGTCATCTTTCTTTAAACCATAGCTCACTCGATTTGAAAAAAACCAGAAAAAAAAGTAAACACGGATTTGAAAATTGAACATCAAAACTCAACCAAAACTAAAATCTAACAATCCTAACAACATCAACACATCAGGGATTACATCTTAGCAACAAATTTGAGTAAAAATGGTTAAGAATTATACCTGTTGAAGTTCAACTTCAGAGCTTTGAAAATAGAGTCCTAAAGCTTGATTCACACCATGATCCTTCAATTTCTTGAGCTGGTTAGCTTCACTGAATGTTGGTGAAGCTAGCTAAATGAAGAATTTGAGTGTTTAGGGTGTGAAAATAAAAATTTGAAGTTTAAGCTTAAGAGTTCAAATGGGATCTCAGCAGGGTGATTCTGCCTATCAAAGCTTATGAAAATGAGTCCCTTACTTATAGGAGAAGCTTTATGAATGTTGAGGGAGGGTGAATGATGCAAATTGAGGTAAATTCATGCACACCTGCAGCATGGGCAAAGTGTGACTTGAAAACTGCCAAAACTCACTTAAAACTTGTGTTTCAAGGATCTAATCAACCCAGAAAAGTTTTTTAATCATGTTTAGATTGAATTTGTGGCTTAATTTGGTGATTAATGCCAATTCAAACAAATTCAATTCTGACTTGAAGTGAATTTTCAGCTTTGAAATTCAAAATTTGCCACCATGGTTCTCACAATGTAGGAGGCTTTTTGGGATGATTCTTCTTGCATTGGATAGAGGATGATGCAATCTTTAAAATGCGAAAAGAAATTATTGATTTGGAAATCTTAGTTGAGAGATATGATCCTTCAAATTAGCTTGCATGAGAAGGTTCAAAATTGCAAAACACTTAGAAAAATTTCAAGTCTTTTTAGAGACCAAAAATGTCCTATAATATTTTGACAAAAACCAAGACCTTCCATAGGTTTTTTGCGCTTCCACCTTGAATAAAAGTTGTAGAGGACATCTTCAAGTTCATTTTATAAAAATAATGGGCTCCAAATGATGAAAATTGACCAAGTTATGACCTTTTGAAGTTGACTAGAAAATCCTTCCAAAACTCAAAATGACCTATAATGTCTTCAAATGTTCGATGACTTTCCAAGCATAATTGGATATTTCCTTGCAAAGAGAACTTATAGGGGGTGATAATAATAGTTCATTAGAAAAATAAACACCTCAAGATGTTGGAAAATGAAGGATTTATGCCCATTTGATTATAGCATCCACAAATTGCTAAATTAGGTCAAACACCTTGAACCAAACTTGAATCTCTTGATTATTTCTTGCCAACCAAGACATGGTGAACCACATATGATCTTGAAATGAAGTTTACTTGAACCATACTTAAATATGGGGATCTTTGAGACTTGATAATACCATAAAATCAAGAAGAAAACCTTGCTTGAGATTGAAGAACATGTTCCTCCTATCCTGAGAAACAAGTCATGATACCTTGATCCTTTGTCTAGAACAATGCTATGAAAAAATGAAAATTAAAATGCAATGAAATATAAGACAAGATCCAAGAGAAAATATGGGCAAATATTAGGGTGCTACAGTGGGTTGACTTTGGTCAAAGTTGACCAAAGTTATCTTTTAGCCAAAGTTGCTATTTTTTTGTAATTTTCTTGTAAGAATGTTGTAATTGCAAATAAATGGACACTTGTATAAAATGGCTATTTTATTTTAATTAAAAGAATTCTTTAATATCAAATGACATTTTTCTTTCCAAAGTCCATATTTGAATTTCTATTTTGAACCATGCATCATGTGGATTTGAATGAATCATATAGCTTGAATAAATGGGCTAGAAACGCAATCAATGAACTAGGAATCAAAAGAATCATGAATGTACATGAAATAATGAACTAGTGAATCCACTATAGGGAATGAATCAATGCACTATGAATGTGAAAGAAAACAAGTATAACCATGGATGGGACAAAGCCAAATAACCATGTAATAAGTCTTAGTCCAAAGATGATCAAACTTGAGGAGTGTTTCCAAAGAATAATGGCAAGATGCAAACCAAAATGATCAGATATCACATTCCATGAACTAGGGTTTTACAACCAACCACAAGATTAATAGACAAGCCACATTATCAAAAAAACGTCAAGTACACATGATTAAGGTTTCAAGCTATGATTCAAAGACATGCTTTCCACATTGAATGCAACCCCACAATCCCTAAGGTTTGATTCTTATGCAAACCCTAGCTCTTGTTAGGTATAAATAATCACAAAACTTGAATTTATGATTTATGTTGATGCAATGGATGATATGAATGCATTTGACTTGAATATGTGCAGACGAATCCCAAACCAAAATTCAGATAAAAAATGAAAAAGGGAGGGCTAACTTTGGGGTATGACAGAAGCCAACCTTTTAAAAGCATCTACCACTTCACCATACAGATTTTCAAAAGTAACTTGTAATTTAGAATAAGACATTTCATTAATAGATTCATATTTATAATAACTTACATTTTTCTTCTTATGATGACGGGCCATAAGACAAAAATTTGTCTCTTCACCACTTTCACTTGAGCTACCTTCACTTGAGGAATCACTATCAATTTCCCATGGTATGCATGTTATTATAGGTTTTCTAGACTTCTTATATTAACCCTTTCCTTTTTCCTTCTTAAGTAATGGATAATTTGACTTATAATGACCTACTTTTCCATAATTTGAAACAAGAACCTTTGGAATTTTCTTCTTGTTTTCATCTTGCTTAAAGGACTTTGGTTGACTTATATAGTTGATGAGATTCTTGTCAGAGTGCTTGAATCCATTTCTTTTAATGTACTTATGGTATTGTTTAACGAACCATACCATTTCTTCATCATCTGAAACTTCATCATCATTAGTTCCACTATCATCTTGCTCTTTTTCATACCCCAATTTCGTCTGGGCATTTTAAAACTTTCATGAATTCGACTTTGCTTTACTTTGCATCACCTGCATAACATAACACACATTTCATCACGCATAATACCTAAAATGTCGACTAGAATAAATTTTCAGATCTACAGACACACAAGTTGAATGGCTTCTCAAATGTATGTAAACTTAGCAGGCAAAAAGTTTTGAAATTGAGCTTACAAAGGTTAGTTTTATTAACCTACGATTCACGTAGTTTAACCTGGCATACTCGTTTTATTTTTCGACTCCTTTTTCGATCGCATTTTGATTAGCCTAAGCCTTTTTAAACCGGACATTTTTCAATTCAAAATTTGATCGAAACCTTTATGTTTTTGAGAAGTTTATTTCGCACTGATCAATTTAGTGCATCATTTTAATTTTTCGAGTATTTTCGCGCCCAATTTTTATTTATTTTTAATTATTTTATTTTCATGTTTTAGTCAAAATAATCAGTATAATTAATTAGAATTATTTAAGTAATTATGTTAAACTTATTTCTGTTTTATTTAACTACTAACACATTTTCAAAATTAAGAAAATGATAATCAAAATAAAAAAAGAGAAGAAGATGAGAGAGTAAGAAAAAAGTGTGTGGAAAGTATATGTCATATGAGGATTTGGATCCTCTCCTTTTTTATATTTCTCTCTCCTATTAAATGACTTTTTTTATTTAATTATTCATTATAAATTCTGAACCGTTAGATTAGAAACATGAGAGATGACATAATATATAAAAAAGGAGAGGATCCAAATCCCTATATTTTATTATTGTAACAAAATTTATTACTTTATAATTAATTCATTATACATTAGAATATTATGAAACTTTATTGGTGAATAATTATCAAAACTATATTACTCTATCCATCTTCTTAGATATAATTTGTTTATTTTATATTTTTTAATATAAAATTTGTAATTTTAAGGTTTAATACTTTTTACTTTTTATCTTAATCTTAAGGTTCATTTTAGCCTCTTAACTTTAAAAAGATACATTATCTCTTAACTCTTCAAAACGTTTCATATTAATCTTTTTTGTCTAATTAACGACGAATTTAGCGACTGATTTTTAAATTTTTATGTCGCTAATAAGATAAAAAAGGACTAATATGAAATAATTTAAAGAATTAAAGAACCAATATAAATAATTTTTAAGTTAATGAGCAAAATGAACACGAAATTAAGATATTAAGCCTAATTTTAATTATAAACATTATTACATATTAAAATCTATTCAATGATAAATTGTTATTACAAAAATATATTTAAAATTTTTGTATAACTAATCCAAAATAAAATTATAATTATAAATTATTTACAATTTATTACTTGTGTAAATCTTATTTATTTAATTTTTATTATAGTTTTCTATATTTGTAAACTGGTTTTTCAATGCTGCTTTAAAATAAATTATATGTCATTAATTTTTTATTTTCCAATAAATCTCACCTATACCATACTTCCCAATGTTCACCGATCCAATCTTCTTCATTTAAAACAATAAGTGAATGATTAAAAAATAGGTATATTTTAACAATTTAATAAGTATATCTTTAATTTCTATTTTAACAAAATTAAAAGTAATTTTAAAAGTCTATAATTGATTTTAATGTATTTGATTATTTTTTAAAATAAATTTGACAATATCTCCAAAAAAAAGTGGATTTTAAATTAAAATTTAAATACAGAACTAAATTTACTATTTAATCAAATATTTTTATTAATAATGCCAAAATAATAATAATAATATTTATACACAAAAACATATATATTATTGATTAATATTTTAATATACCACAAAAGTTATAGGCACGGATTTATTAAATCTTTTAAAAATAAATTCTTTTGATTAAATGTTTTTTTATTTAATTTCATTTTTATTACCGAACACCCCTAATTTTAAAAGAATTAAAAGTAATTTAAAGGTATATAATTAAATTTAATATGCTAGATAATTTTTAAAAATACAATTTATATATTGAAAAAATTATAGGCACGACCTTATTTTTTCTTTTATTTCATTTTTTTATATTTTAGAAACAAATACGTATAACATATTTATATTATGCATAGACCGAAACTAAAACAAAATTAATTTTTATATAAATAAAAAATTATGTTGTTGTTCGAAATAGTTTTATAAACTGAAAAAAAGTGAATTATGGATACAAATATCTTTCTATTTCCCAACATTCCAACAAGCTTTTTTTCCAACTTCCAAATTTTATTTTTTCCTTTTTTCAAATGTTTTATCAATTTAGTTTCATTTTCTCTTACTTCAATTAATTTCGTTCAACATAATATTATATAAATGTTTTCTTCAATTTTCTTATTTTTTTATTATTTCAATTAATTGTCTATTTTTAATTTTCAAAATAGTTTTTTTAATCAACATAATAACTACTTAATTTTTTTACCATTAACTATTTTTAACTTTATACGGAATTATACATTTTTTAATTACTTAACTAATTAATAAATTGTTTTTTATTTTTATTTATTCTAATTATTTTTTTCTTTTAAATTACACACATTTGGTGACAATATCATCATGTAAATGTGTATTCAAAGCAGAATTCGTGCAAATTTATGGGTTATTACATATTTTGCACAATTAAAATAAATATAAATAAAAATATTTAAAATAATGTATATATTCAAACACAGGAAAAAATTAATCGCCCAGACTCGCCCTCAGTAGAGAACGGGTGCACCTGCCCTGCCCCCACCCGCAAAAAATTAATTTCTTTTTAATTGCAATAAAAATTATTAATTTAATTTAAAAATTGATTATTTTAATAAATTAATTAATTATTTAATTAAAATTTTAATTAGTAAAGGAATATTAACTTGATTAATTTAATTATTTTAATTACAATAAATGTATTAATAATTTAATTAAAAATATAATTAATAAATGAATATTAAAATAAGTGAAATAAGAGAATTAAACTAAAATGTATTATTCGGGGGTGGGGGGGCCTGGTGCGGGCGGGTCTTAGTGTCTCCCTGCACCCGTACCCGTAATTAAAAATCGGGTTTTCCCCGCACCCGCACCCGTACCCACTCAAACCGGGTTTTCTCCGCTAATTTTTGGGCGGGTCCGGGCGGGCCCCGACGGGTCTGAGTTTTTTTGCCATGCCTACATCAAATCAAAAATAATATTTATATACGAAAATAAATATATGGTTGATTTTAATATAGACAATGTCAAATCAAAAATAATATTTATATAAGAAAACAAATATATGGTTGATTTTAATAATATATTGATGGTGTTATTGTTACTCTAAATTTTTAACAAGAGCATTGAACATTGTAGGATTTTCTTTCTCGAGCAAGACCTTTGTGAGAAACAAACCACATACTCACCAAAAACCTTAAGGTGATAGGTGTATGAGTTCACTCACTGTCACCACATTTCTATCCAATGTGTGACTATTATCCATACTACTCACACTTGAGGGAAACTGTTAAGTATTACAAATGTGAGTCCACAATAATCCTCTCATGTGAAATCTCTTTTGTCCATATATATATATATATATATATATATATATATATATATATATATATATATATATATATATATATATATATATATATATATATATATATATATATATATATATATCTCTTTTGTCCATATATATATATATATATATATATATATATATATATATATATATATATATATATATATATATATATATATATATATATATATATATATATATATATATATATATATATATATATATATATATATATATATATATATATATATATATATATATATATATATATATATATATATATATATATACCTACCGCCGTTGACACCTCTTATTAGGTATTTCGAATACACCTCTTCCTTAGACATTTTGATTTCAACGGGACACCACTTCCCTTTGCAAAGCAAATGCTCATGATTCCATGTTAGAGAAGTTTTACACTAGGAACATTTAATATTAGGTCAAAAACAACACAAGTGAAAGAGACACATATTCACCTAAAATCTTAAGGTCTCCTACTTATACTACTCACACTTGTTATATTACTTCAACATTCATACACGAGCAAAATATATTTATTTATTTTACTAATATTTATTTATATAATTAAAATAATATTTACCAATACTCTATTATTATTTGATATTTATAAAAGTCTAAATATTTTTATAAAAAATATCAATCGATGCCCACAAGTATTAATTCTATTTTTTATATTTATTAATTTTAATTAATCCTTATTTTTTTTATATCACTAATTTTACATATAAGATTCCCCCTTCCTCTAGACATTCCGTTTGTACTTTGGGTGCTCAGATGGGACTGCTCTCCATCTATCTAATATTACATCCTAAATAAATGTTTTATTGTTACAGGGATAAAAAAATTGTTTTTTTTTTCTTCATTTTCTTGCTCCTACTTTAAACAGTATGTATGCCTTTTCTCTTTGATTATTGAGGTACAATCATTATTGTTGTTTTGATTAAGCATTAGCCACTATAGATGTGTTTCAGTGCATGCATTGGGTCAACAATGGTGGGCACCAATTAAGACCCAAAATGAAAAACAAACAAAACTATACTTTGACTATAATACACTTTGTAGGTCACATTTATCTCAAACCACTGCCACATGAACTGTTTCTTCTTATAGTGGATAGAATATTATTGTTTATTATGTGACGTTTTTTTAGCGTCATTAAAAATATACTGTTTATTTGTGACATTAAAAACTGTCGTTAATTGTTGAAAATGAAAAAAAAAAACACTGCTTACGGTGAGAGACCTATAGAGGACGCCCATATATTAATCATCAATTTTTCTTTAATTTTATTTTATTTTTATTTGGTTTTTCGATGGAATTTTTCTTTTCTTTTATTTTATTTTTATTTGGTTTTTCGGTGGGAGGTTTTCTTTTTTCAATAAAATATTTGTGTCGCATATGAATAGTTCATATGATAACATATGATGTTGTATATCCTACTTGTTGCTTAAAATAAATTGTTGATCAAATTTTGAATTGTAATTTTTTGTTGTTGACAAACTTAAAAAGATTGATAGATTAAAAAATATTGATAGTTGACTAGATAAGGTATTATGTGGCCGAAGTGAGAGTATTTGACTATCAATGAGTCGGTGCTAAATGTAACCAGAAGCTCAAATGAGTTTGAATATATTTTCTTCTATTTTTCTCCCATAGTGTTATGCTATTTTATGAGGTTCAATTGATGCAACCATTAAAATTAATAATAATAATAATAATACAAAAAATTAATGAGGTTCTGAACAACACTATTTAAGAGTTTAAAAAATATTTTTTTTTAATGAAAATGTAGGTACTCAATGTATTAAAAATTGAAAAATTGAAAATGTTAATAATTTCTTTATTTGAAATATTAAAAGGGTGTCTTAGGACAAAAATATTAGCAAGTGAGATAATCGAGCAGGTACGGCGACGACAACATATTTGATATTAAAAGTGATAACTGTGAATAAAAATGTTAATAATTTCTTTATTTGAAATATTAAAAGGGTACTTTAGAACAAAAATATTAGCAAAGGTGAGATGACCGAGCAAGGTACAACGACGACAACATATTTGATATTGAAAATGATAAGTGTAAATAAACACGATGTGTTTTTCTTGACCCTCAAATTTGATTCAATGTTTCATTTAGGATTTCCTCATGCTCTTCATAACCTATGACATCTTATATCCCATCAAAATTCACATTTTCCTTAAGGTGGAAGCCATGCATGGGAAATAGTTCTGATAATACTACTATAAATAACACTTTTAACATCGCACACGAAAAAGATGTAACTTTGGCTATAGATGCGACATAACAAAAGGTGACATAAAAAGATATAATTTAACACCTCAGTTAATTAAAATCAAAGGGCAAGTTATCTGATCATGAGTTTGAACCCTAACATCTACGTTTTTATTATTTACAAATCTGGATGACGCACCCAACAAACATCTTGGTTTTATTTAAAAACTGAGGTAATAGCCCTATATTACTACGTCAGATTTATTTAAAAATCAAGGGTGAATTTTTTTATTTTATATTTTCGTATGTACTTGCAGAACCATATCGCAAAATACATAATCATATTTTGTAGATTTCTTAAACAGAAACATTGTACCTGCATTACAGAACCATATCACAGAAGAACAATTGTTTACAACAAATGCAAAGTCAAAATTGGACAAACCTTATAATTTTACAACAAAACTAAATCAAATGATTAACCAACAAAAGCAGCTACCAAAATGGAAAGTCTTGTAGGCTGTCCAAAAATTATATGCTAAAATTTGTCACTGGTCGTTAAACACCTAAAATTTGAACAACAATTTAAACAAATTAGGATAATCAACAACAACATTAAATCTTTTTAGTAAAAGGAATAAAAAAAAGAGTAAAATGAATAATCATAAATTACTAAGTGATTTGCTTACTAGTTTTCTCATATTCCCTCTATATGATCACGACGAATAGCATGCACATTATCTTAACCATTTTCTTCAGATGATTGAGGTACATGTGTTGCGAAACAAGGGGTCTCATAGTCAATATCTTGATTTTCATTAGGATGATATTTTTCTTGAAGTACAATTGACCATCTAGTATTAGAAGGATCAGTGACATAAAAAACTTGTTTTGCTTGGGTTGTCATGACGAATGGTTCGTTCTTATTTTTCCTTTACAAGACTTTTGTGAGCGGTCAAGTAAGGTTGAACTTCATCAAGGTTATTCAATATATACAGATATGCTTGAAGAACTACATATCGGCTACAAGTTTTAACACTTAAACCTTGAGTACCTCTACCATCGTATCTTCCCTCATGACGAGACTCAGGAATTTCTATAGAGTTAACTTCTGTCAAATATATTGTACAAAATGTAATAGCTTCTTTTGTGATGTAGCGTTAAACAATCAGAGCTTCTGGACAATGGTGATTCTTTGTATACTCTTTGAATATTTTCATGTAATGCTCCATAGAATACATCCAGCATAAATAAACTGGACCACAAATTCTAATCTCCCTTACTAGATGAACAACTAAGCGAACCATAATATCAAATAATGATGGAGGGAAAAACATCTCTAATTGACGCAAGATAATTGCAACTTCATGTTCCAACTCGTCAAGATTTTTATGATCAATGACTTTACTATATATAACATTGATGAATAAGAACAATGTGGTTATAGTTACCCTTACATTCCTTGGTAAAATGTCATGAATAGCCAATGGTAGAAGTTATTGCATCAAGATATGACAATCATGAGATTTTAATCCAACTAATTTGTGATTGTTTTCTAACACAAGTTTCTCCATATTTGGTTAGTACCATTGGGAAACTTTGATACCCTGCAAATAACCATAAAAACATTTTTATTTCTTTTTTAGACAGAGTGTGACGGATTGGGGGAAAATGTGTTATATTTCCTATTCCTTTTGGGGCTAACTCTTGTCGTATACCCATCACCACCATATCTTCACGTGATTTCTTAGTATCTTTTGTAATGCCTTTAATGTTGAAAAGTTTCCCAAATAAACTATCACATACCTTTTTCTCCACATGCATCACAACAAGACAATTTCTTACATCAAGACTAGACCAATATGGAACATCGAAGAACACCGACCTCTTTTTCCAACTATTTTTCTCCACGGGCCCTTTTTGTTTACCTTTTAGTTTCTTTCCAACAACAACCTTAATGTGTTGTTGTCTTTTATAAACTTCCTTCCAAGTTAAGGGCTTTGGAGCGAAACCAAACTTTTGCTCTCCATTAAAAGCCTGATGTAATCTATAATATGGATGATAAGGTCTTAAATTTTTTTGATGCCCATGATAAACAATTTTTTTCCATTTTGTAATTAGTGGTGGCATGTATCAAATTCATATATAGGTGTCACTACTCGAAAAATGCAATGACGGAGAGGCGAGAATGAAAGACAGAAGATTCGCCATCGAACTTTATTTATCCCATAAGGGGAAAGGAAAATATAGAGAAAACCCTAAGGAGTGAATGGATAAGATGGTCTCGCAACCAAAAGAACGGGTTCAGAAGTCGGTTATGCGAAGGGAAGGTATTAACACCCCTCGCACCCATCGTACTCGATGGGAACCGTTTGTTTGTCTATGTGTGAAGATATCTGCTAAATATTACTGCTTATAAAGAGTGTTCCAAGAGATAGAGAGGTTAGAAACAGGGGAAAGAGAGGTAACGGGGGAAGAAGAGAGACTCGGTAGGACTTCGTGGTCCTAGGCCTACGTATTCTCAATAGATATGAGAAAGTCAGAATTGACGTAGTTCGGGGAACCACGGGTAGAAAAGATAGAAGTGTGTTCGGTGAGGATTTGGGCCCTCGTGCCTACGTATCTTTACTTAAAAGAAATAAAGAATCAAAGCAGTCGTAGTTCGGCCTACGGTTTGTTGGGAAGTTCTGGTAGATGATGCTAACATACACATTCTAGCAGTTTAGGTGTATTGTTGCTCGCTCGTTGGAGACTTAGGCGTTACCTGTTTGCGGTAGAACGGACATAGAAATAAAAGTGCTCGCTTGGATCATCACAATCGTATGCCTACGTATTCTCATATGGTATGAGAAATCTGAGTAGCCGTAGTTTGGCCTACGGTTAACTAATGTTTTTGGTGGATGATGTTATCGTGCGCATTCTAGCAGTTTAGGTGTGTTGAAGCTCGCTTGTTGGAGACTTAGGCGTTACCTATTTGCGGTAGAACGAACATAACATATCCCTTTTTTTAAAAGAGAGTTTTCGCCATGCGAGGCAAGATGTCACATTTGATTTGTGGAAGTTTTTTTTAGAGGTGAAATAGGTCCTCGGATAGTAACCCCTTGCGGGTAGTGTCCAATTCTTTATCTCAAAGTTTTGATTGTGAACAAGTATGGCGAATATAGTCACGTCTTTGTATTGAAAGACGAGTATCGAGACCACACACTATACAGTGAGTATCCTGACACTTGAAGAGGAAGAAGTCTACACTCAATCCTCTCTCTTTAATTCAATAAAAAGAGAACTTCATTCTCTTATTAAAAGTGTTTTTGATCTTGAATGGTAAGTGTTTTGCGACAGTGAATCCTAAAGGTAATGTCAAGCACTCAGGATAGGAGAAGGATTACGCATAATCACTCCACGAACATTCAAGTTTTATTGAGAAAAGAGTTTGAAAATGCACTCGGTACGAGACCGAGGTTTTGGGAGAAAAGGCGTGGCGAATACGGTTATGTCTTTATATTGAAAGACGAGTATCCAGACCACACATTCTACAATGAGTATCCTGACACTCAGAGAGGAAGAAGTCTACACGTAATCCCCTCTCTTTAGTTCAATACGAAGAGAGCTTCATTTTCTTATTAAAGATGTTTTTGATCTTGAATGGTAAGTGCTTCGCGACAGTGAACCCTAAAGGTAATGTCAAGCACTCGGGATAGGAGAAGGCCTACACCTAACCACTCCACGACCATTCAAGTTTTATTGAGAAAAAAGTTTGAAAATGCACTCGGTACGGGACCGAGGTTTTAGGAGAAAAAGTTTTGAAAAGAAGTTTTGAAAAAGATGTGAATAAGATAAGAGGTGAATACAAATATATATAGGATACAGATAATATACAAGATATATAACCAACAGTCCACCAATTTAGGATTTTATGGTTTCGATATTTATTAGATATTTTTTGAAAGAATGTACAAGTCAGTGAATATATACAAGATATGAACAATATACAGGTTAACAATATATATACAAGAATATTATGACTGAATTTAAAACAGTTGATATTTGACAGAAAGTAAAGTTAGCGGTTAATTTTGTTAATGAATTGAATCAGAACGAAATGTAATGCTAAACCGTCGTAGCTCGACTTATGATGAAAGTCGAACTATAGGAGGTCGCATAAATCGGTATTCGTGCAAAAGACAAGATAGAGAAATAATATTGAGGATCATTCTCCGATTAAATCGTGTCGCACCGACCAAAAGGTGGGATCTCGTCTTAACCGCAAATATTATGTCGATTAATCGAAGGTAGCTTATCACGATCCCAAAGTAAAGAAAATGATCCAAATGGTCATTTTCCATAGATTTGAAATCGAGAAGGTTATCGACTTCGATAAAACGGCGCCTACGAATATAAAGACTTCATATATCAAAAAAGTGGAAAATGAAGAAGAAATGAGGAGAGAAAAGGTAGGTCTCGGGCAAACCGTCATCTATCAATAATTTGCCCGATTATGATTTTTCGGGGGGTCTCGTCATCGACCAAAATGAAATAATATAAAAACTTCAAAAATAAATAAAACATTATAATCTAACTCTTAGAAAAATGTATATTAAAATTCTAAAAAAAAAACAAAATTAGAAAAAATATTATCAATTCTAAAAAAAACAAATTTAGAAAAGAAATTATCAATCTAAAAAAATAGAAAATATATTAACAAACTAAAAAAATAATTTTATTTAAAAAAAAGTGGTCATTACCAACTTTTAAAAAAAATAGATTTTTAAAATGTTATAAACTCTAAAGAAAAACCTATTAACAACTCTTAAAAATTTATTTATAAAAATATGTTAATAATCTAAATAGAACAGATTAGAAAAATATGAAGAAAAAAATTAAGTTAAAAAAAAACTAGAAAATATATTATATTAAAACAAAGGGATGTCAAAGGTTGAACGAGGGTGTGTGGAATGTACACGAGCTGTCTCAAGTTAACAACATCAAACAATAAAAAGTAAAAAGAAAAAAACAAAAAGAAAAAAACAAAAACTTCATCTTAGCAATACGAAGCATAAGCATCAGTGAAAAAACAAAGAAGTGGAACACGGTCAACATAGTGATGAAAGAGATGAAGACAATCCTTTTTCTGGAAAAGTCTTAAGTTTTGAAGCATTAACAATCTCAAGATTTTGGAGAGAATTGAGATGTTGAAGCCACTTCCCGTTACAACTTATATCACCAAGACCACAAATGCATAGTGTCATAAAAGATGTAGGTAGAAATGGCCCCATCAGCGTGGTCACCGTATTATTGTCGTTATTTCGCAACATTGAAAGACAAGTAGGATGCTCCCAAGTTGGCTTAGGGTTCCACATAATCCCTCCAACAGAGCCGACTGTTAGTTCTTACAAACTGCTAGGTAAATCATCTATGACAAAAGATTGAAGATTTTGTAGATTATCAACTTTCATTTCTTGAAGGCTGGTTAGAGTATGCATTGCTTCTGGTTATGAAGGAGAAGAAGAAGAGTTTGGAAGAGATGATGGGTTTGAATAAGAAGAAGGGTCACAGTGAGGGTTTGGTCGAGCAAACGACGAAGTTTGGGTTGGATTGGGTTTCGATTTGGGGTTTGTTGCGGAATGGTTTGGATAGTGTGAGAGATTGGGGCGGCCGCTGTGAGGAAGAAGAGAGTAAATGAAGGGTCGCTGGTGAGAGGAAAGCTCGTGAGGGGCGAGTTGAAGAGGAAGAAGAAGTCTTTGGCGGCTAGGGTTCTTGGGGTTGAAAGGTGAAAGAGAAGATGAGCAGGGGCGACACTAGGGTTTCAATTGGGAGACAATGAACAGTGAATTTTCTTTTTATTCTGAAAAACAGCCCATCAGCCAACGCGTCCTCTTGTTTTAATTTTTGTCTTTTTCTTGCTTTTTTTTAATAATTCTGATTTTCTAAATTAAAAACTAATAATTATAATTCTATTAAAAATCTAATCCTAATTATTCTATTAAAATTCTATTCTATATTCAAATTCTATCTAAACTAATTCTAATCTAAATTCTAATTAAATTTCTATAAAAAATATATTCTAATTATTAGTACTATTAATAAATAAAAACAAAATATGCACACGATATTAATATTTGAAAAGAAAAGAAAAAGGTTAGAAAAAAATGGAATTAATATTTAAAAAAATAACATCCTTAGGCCACGTGTCACACCCTCATTGGGCGAAATAACAGAGATTTGAAAAACACCCAATCGTGGATGGACACGTGTCTAAATGGCATGAAATTAAGCGGGCAATACAAAATTAAAAATAGAATCGAAAATGCGAAAAATATTTGAAAAAAGAGAGGACAAATTTAGGGTGTGACAATAGGACATGATTTATGTCCCTTGACGTACCTAGATAAATTATCATATGCAAGAAAGTCATTGATTGTGCAAAACAACATGACATGCATCTTAAAGTTATCACTTGTATATGCATCATCAATATCAACACCTTCCTCCCACAAAAGTCTTAAATCTCCAATTAATGGATTTAAATAAACACCTATGTCGTTCTCTGGTTGTTTTGGACCCGAAATTGTAACAGCCCAAATTTCATTAAATAATTAATTGTAGTAATTAATGGATTTAGTGGGATTTTTATTAATGTTGGAAATTAATTTTTATTAATTAGAATTAATAGAGAATTTAGAAGGAAATTGGAAGGAAGGAAAATAAAGGAATATATAAGAGAGAAAGAAAAGAAAAAAAAGATAGAAAACATTTGGAAAGAAAGAGGAAAGAAAGAAGAAAGGAGAGAAAGAGAAGAGAAGAAGAGGAATAGTGGAAATCATCAAGAACCAACTGTTGCACCCCAAAATTTGCCCTCACAATACAAGACTTTGTGTTCCAAGAAGGTTCACAAGGTTCACAAAATTCACAATTGGTCAGAAGAGTTGACAATTCCCTCAGACAATGCACCTCCTAAGCAGTGCATCCAAAACTAGGGTTTTGACTTTAATCAGGCTAAATGGACTTCCAAGACTTCAAGTGAGCTTCATAACATCTTATATGTGTATAAGAACCCCCATGTCAAGTTTCAAGACTTTTCTCAAAAGTTTGCTCAGTCAGATGATCAGATAAGTCAAAAGCAGTCAATGCAGTTAAAAGGTCAAACTGAGGTCAACTGTGGTCAAACCAAAGTCAAACTTCATGATTTTTTTTTGCCAACATCAAAGAGAGGTTGGGTGAGAAATATTATCATAATAACTGTAATACCCCAAATTTTGCCCTAAGATTTGTCGTCGCATTTCATTGCATTTAATCAATTACTAACAAATTTGTGTAGTCGTTTGACTTTTTGCAGGTAAATATCATATGGCATGCATTTTTTTTCTAAAAAGTAAAAATGGCACAATTGGCAGGAGGACATGTGTAAGGAGTTATGAGTGTGAGAGGTTGAGAGTTCAAATCTCACCTTTGTCACTTTTTTTGTTTTTTATTATTTTTACTCTAAATTTTTCTATCTTTCATTAAAAAAATAACAAAAATAGTTTTTTATTATTATTTAATTATTATTTTCGTATTTTAATTAAATCATTTTTTAAAATATTATTTTTTTTCACTTTTTTCTAAATTATTCATAAAAATATCCAAAAAATCATAAAATAAAAAATATTGAAAAAAATTTTGTTCTTTTTATAATATTTTTTATTTTAGGAATCAATAGGATTATTAGTTTTTATTTTAAGTTTATTTTAATTATTTTAAATTATTTAAATTTTATTTTTTCTTAACTAATTATTTAGTTTGGGCTTTAAAATGGGCTTTAGGGACATTATTGACAATTTGGTGTTAACCCTAATTTGTTCCCTATATATACATGTGTTGCCTTGTTGGAAAAAAGGGGAGAAGGAAAAAAACCTAAGAGGAGTGAGTGCCGTTTGCCGTTATTTAGTTTTCTTCTTCATCCATTACTATTGTTTCTTTTTCTTCATCGTTTACCGTTATTTCTTTTCCTTCATCTATTACTGTTGTTTCTTTTTCTTCATCTTTTACCGTTATTTCTTTTTCTTCATCTATTACCGTTATTTCTTTTTCTTTATCTATTACTGTTACGTTTATATATATATAATTTTTAAATTGTTAGAGTTTATATATATAAGATTTTTGATCGAATTATGTCGATACGATGTTTGCACATTTGTGTGCATGACGCGTGACATTTGTGTTAGTTCGATCTGGTTGCGATGATCGCATTTTTGTGTGAGCAATAATACTATTTTTTGCTTAATTTCTTTTTCTTTGCGATAAATTTTGTTTCGTCCGATTTAGATCTGGTTGCGATGAGCGCATTTCTGCGTTAGCAACATTGTTGGGTTATTTGGCACATTTAAAATTCATTATTGCTTTATTATTATTATTATTATTATTATTATTATTATTATTATTATTATTATTATTATTATTATTATTATTATTATCATTATTTATTATTATTATCATTATTATCATTATTATTACCATTATTATTATTATTGTTATCATTAACTTATTAAAATTTGTTATAATATAAAAATCTGTTTTTTAAAATAAATAACATTAACATCTTTTCCAAATTAATATGAAAACCTATTATTTTTAAGAAAAACTTTTTTTTAGATAAATTTAAAATAATAACTAAAATCTTTTTTTTAAAATAATAACTAGAACCGTTATTTATTTTATTTTATTATTGTTCAATTCAAATTTCATTATCATATTGTATCTGCTCCTCTCATGTAACCTCGCGAACTTAACAATCGCTCTTTAAATTCTGCCTTTAAATTTCTGCTTGCATGGTTTAAATTATGACATTATCTCTCTGTTTGCATGATTCAATTATCTCACGCGTTTACTATTATTTCCGTCACATTACACACATCCGAAGGTTAGGTCTAGCTTTTGGTCGCCGCGCCAATAGTCCTCAACTTCAAACCCTTTCTCCTTACAAACCCTAATTTTCACAAATGCCTCGCCGCAGGCAAAATTACAATTTTACCCTTAGCATTAGGTCAAAGAGCCGCCGCGCTCATTTTAGGGTTTCCCGCCGTGGAATCCCTAATTTAACCCTAATTACAACTTAACATTTCAACGTAGAGATTTGGAGTTTCTACACTCCACGTAAGCGTGTCCTTAAGATGCGTTTATTCCCCTTGAGACCTTGACCACAGTCAAGAAGTTTCTAACCTCCCTATTGAGGGGAACTACGATTACTCTGATTCCACTCCCGTAAGGATACGTAGGCACAAGATGCGATGTCTTGCCGAGTAAACTTAGAATTAACCCCCTTTATTATTTATTATTGCTTATTTATATTTTATTTATCTTTGCTATTTAATTATTTTGCTTATTATTTTGTAATTGTTTCTTGGATGTAAAGTTGTTTAATTATTTAATTATTATTATGGTTAGTAATTAGGGAGTGTAACAACATGTATGTAATATTAAAATAAATTTAGATCACTTTTAAATAAAGATAATTAAAATAAACACGTCACACACGTAAGTCGATTTTAATCGCCGTCTCACTTCCTAAGGATATCCCTCAAGTTGCCTACGAATAATGGTTAAGTGGGGTGTATAAAGCAAGTCCCTCAAATCAAAAAGAAAATCATCAAAGTCCCTTATGGTTGCCTTTACGAATCGAGTCCCTTTCGAAAAATGATGATAGTCCCTCCAGTTTGCTTATTACACCCCGCAATGACCTTCAAAAATCCAATTGTCCCTCACATGTCCCTTAACATCCAAAGTAAGGACTACCTACTCCATTATAGTAGGGATAGTCTTACTAAGGAAAGGATAAAGAATAAGAAAGACCTTAAAACATTAGGGTAGGCTACTCCCAGATACTTGCTCACTTCAAAACTTTTTCACACTTAAACAAATTTCCAACAAAATTTTCAAACAAGTTTTTTTCACATCCATACACGGATTATTATTAAACTATTCTGAAATTTTTTGCTATTCACACACTACACTTTCAAAACAATTCAAAAGTGAGCTTAAGTACCTAAGAGCCCATGGATAACCATGGATGAAAAGGGTGCTAACACCTTCCCTTTTCATAACCTACCCCCCGGACCCAAAATATTCTCTAAGGTCTTTCCTGTTCTTTTATAACCTTTCCTTATGGATAAAATAAAAGTCGGTGGCGACTCTTGCTATCCGCAACATTGTTTAAAGTCAGTTCACCGGGTTACAGAACTGGCGACTCTGCTGGGGATCTATTTAAGAGGGGTACCCTTAGGAATTAAGATCACTTTAAATTGTTTGCCTTGTTTGCTTTATTATTATATTGTTGGGGTGCTCTTATGTGTGAAAGATCCTAACCCGGATCTAGTGTACCTTAGGTAAATGGCAATAGACCAAGGAAACTGTACGACGTATATCGATACGGTTGATCTGGTGGCCATAGTTAGTGCGACTTCTTGGTTGGTGCTTATATTCCTTAAGTCAAGTTGAGGATAATATCGAGGCTGCCATATGTTGTCAATGCACTAACTGACTTTTAGAACCCTAGTTAACTCATCTTGGCCTTTAGAAAGTAGTGAGGTAACCGGCTTTGGTGCAGACTGAAGTTGGTTGACACTCGATACTACGCTCATTGAGATCTTAAACTTGGAGGGTTTTGGTTGGCAAGTAAGTTGCCTTCTGAACAACCACCCTTGTGAAGGATCAATGATATTGAGATCCCTTAGAACCTGGTTACTTTTGTAGGACAGGATGAACCATCTAACTTCAGGGGAGGGTACTTGCCTTTGAACCTCATGCAAGCCTTTAAACCTAGGGCTATGGTGTGACTTGTTTGTGTGTGCCACATGTTTGTGATTGAGCATGACATCATGACATCATCATGCATCATAAGCATATCATTTTCCCTAACCATTTCAAGGACCAAAGGATTTATCTTTGTTCTTTGTTGCAGGTCATGGCTTCTGCTCGTAGAAACACCATCAGGATCAACTTTGTAGGGATACCTGCTAAGCTCAAGGAGCCGGTTTCCCTAGTGCCTGATCATTCCCAGTTCAACAAGAGACATGGTCACTTATTGGATCTAGTTACTTCAGGGTTCAGTGAAGACATGATGAGTGTGCTGTTTCAGTTCTTTGACCCTAAGCACCATTGCTTTACATTTCCTGATTATCAGCTGGTTCCAACCATAGAGGAGTTCTCTAAACTTCTGGGTATACCTGTTCTTGATCAGAAGCCATTCACAGGCTTAGAGAAGGAGCTTAAACCAGAAGTTATTGTTGCAGCTCTACATCTGAAGAAGTCTGACATTGTTCTAGAGACGAGAAGTGGAGTTAAAGGTATTCTTGCCAAGGTATTAGTGGATAAAGCTCAAATGTTCTTGAAGGCTATGAGCTACGATGCTTTTGAGGAGATCTTAGCCTTATTGATTTATGGCTTAGTGTTGTTCCCCAATCCTGATCAGTTCATAGACGTTCATGCCATCAACATATTCCTGAGTCACAATCCAGTGCCTACCTTACTTGGAGACATCCTACATTCTCTTCACACCCGTACTACAAGGGCAAGAGGAACTTTGATGTGCTGCATACCTTTACTTTCTAGGTGGTTTATTTCTCACCTTCCTCGCTCAGTAATGAAGAATGAGCAAGGGTTCAGATGGTCCAAGAGGATCATGTCACTTTCTCACTCAGACATCCATTGGTGCTCCAGATCTATGGAGAATGTCACCATCATTGACCGTTGTGGGGAGTTTCCCAATGTGCCACTTCTAGGCATAAGAGGAGGCATCACCTACAACCCATCTCTAGCTTTACGACAGTTTGGTTACGCCCGGAGCGATGGTCCACATGACATGTTGATTCAGGGCATTGTGTTTGACTACGACAACGATCTTTAGGGTTACCGTCAGAGATTCATACGAGCTTGGGGAAAGGTAAACAGGATTGACAGCAAGACACTGGAGCCTAAGTACACTATTCCTATGGAGGCTTATCTCAGATGGGTACGATCTCGTGCTCAGACACTCATGATGCCATATCCTGCCGTCCTACCAGTTACCATGGAACCTGTTGCTGAAAGAGACACAGCTTATACCATCCTTCACCCAGACATGCCTACTGATATGGAAGACTTGCAGAGATCATGGATCCAACTGAAAGAGCAAAGGGATACTTTCGAGGCTCATTACAAAGCAAGCCAAGCAAGGATCCTAGAGCTAACAAAGCTACTTTATGAGGAACGAAACCTCAACTCATACCTCAACACAAAGAGGAAACGTCCATGGGAGACTTAAAACCCCATCTTTTGTACTTATTTCGTTTTCATTTTTTGTAAGCCTAAAAGGCAAAACAAGTTATTACTAATAAAAAGTTACTTTCTTGTTTGTTTAAGCAAATTTAAATCCTGCGGTCCTTGAAAACATTGCATATGCATTCCCATATCATTGCATCACAGGTTTATAATTGTGCACAGGGTTCTCATCTTCTCGCTGTTTATTTCAGCAATGGCTCTTGAACAATCAGTTAAGGATCTCCAGGCACAGAATGCACAGTTCCAAGAGCTGATCCTGAACCTATCCAAGGGGCAGGATGAATTGAAGACACTGCTGGCCAAGAAGACTAAGAAGGCTAGAAAGTCTGCTGGGTTGCTCAACATGGGAAGAAGGTTCAAAGGTCCTGTCAAGACCAAGGAACATGTTGAAGACTATGAATCTGAAGAATCTGAGCAGGAGAGAGGCAGTCTCCACAACACTATGGGGGACTCTGATTCTGAGGCTAACTACTACCATGAGCCTAACGAAGACAAATTCAAGATGCTGGTGGATAGAATGGATGCTATGGAATTACAGAAATCATCTGGGTTGGATTTTGAGGATTTGAGCTTGATATCTGGGGTGGTCATACCCATTGGGTTCAAAGTTCCTACATTTGTTGTCTATGATGGGGTCTCTTGTCCCAAATTGCATCTGAGGTCTTATGTCAGAAGAATGCAACCCCACACTGCTGATAAAAAGTTGTGGATCCATTTCTTTCAAGAGAGTTTAGCTGGAGCGCAACTAGAGTGGTATTATCAGTTGGAGAGTGTCAACATCAGAGATTGGAATGACCTTGCTGAAGCTTTCTACAAGCAGTATCAATACAATGCTGACTTAGCCCCCACTCGCATGCAGCTTCAAAGCATGTCTATGGGTGCCAAAGAAAGCTTTAAGGAGTATGCTCAGAAGTGGAGAGACTTAGCTGGAAGAGTTCAACCCCCTTTGACTGATAGGGAGTTGGTTGATATGTTCATGTGTACGCTGAATGGTCCGTTTTACAGTCATCTCATTGGAAGCTCATCATCTGGCTTCACTGAGTTGATCATGACAGGAGAGCGAGTAGAGAATGGTATCAAGAGTGGTAAGATCCAAGTGGGCACTTCTTCATCAGGTGCTGCAAAGAAGCCTCCCACTGGGAAGAAAGAATCTAATGCTGTGTATGGTCAGCCTGATCGTAACAGAAGGCATCAGTCTGTTAGTGCAGTTCATATTTCAAATCCAACCCCTGCAACAACAGAGCAGCCTCAAGGCAACCAACAGAGGGCTAGAAGACAGTTCACGAAGATCAACATGTCAATGGCTCAGGCATTGCAACACTTGTTGAAAGCTGAACTTATTACCCTGAGGGAGGCCCCTCAGAATCCCAATGTTACCTCTCCCAAGTACAATCCCAATGCACGATGTGCATATCATTCAAACTGTCCAGGACATGATACTAATAACTGCTGGGTCTTGAAGAACAAAATTCAAGATATGATTGATGCTGGAGAAATTGAGTTTGATCCACCAGGTACTCCAAACGTGATTACAGCTCCAATGCCAAATCACGAGAAGACTGTCAACGCCATTGATGAAGATATTGATGAAGATCTGCATGTCTATTCAGTTATGGAGTTGAGCACACCATTGTCTGTTATCAAAAAGAGGTTAGTACAAGCTGGGATCTTTCCAGGTTGTCATGAAGATTGTCTATATTGTACCTATAAGCCGGATAGTTGCTTCATTTTGAGAGATGGGATTCAACGTCTCATGGATAAATATACTATAGTGTTTGAAAGAAGACCAGCATCTGTAGAAAGTATGGTGGATCATCTGACTCAGGGTAAGAAGATTGAAGAGGTTGACATGGTTGACAAAGTACCACTAAGAATCACTTCAGAGGGTCCCATTAAAATCACTCATCAGGGCCCAATCAAGATTACTGCTGAAGGTCCTGTGAAAGTTGTTGCTGAAGCCAGAATAGCTCCTCTGATCATTACCACTCCTGGTCCTATTCCTTATACATCTGACAAAGCTGTGCCATGGCACTATGGGTCTGATGTTTACATCCATGGTGTCAAGCAGGAGCCTTTACCTGATATGCCTGTTGACATTGATAATATTGCTGGATCTAGCAAGATCACTCGTAGTGGAAGAGTCTTCTCTCCTCCAGTTGCTTCTAAGAGTGCAGTTACTCCTGCTGTTACTTCCACCACTGATGCTCGGGGCAAGGGTCCTGTTATTGAGCCTGTATCTACTGATGTGCCAGCTGCTGATGACCTCTCTAAGCAGATGGAAGAAGTATTGAAAATCATTCGCAAGAGTGATTATGATATTGTTGATCAGCTGGGGCATACTCCCTCAAAGATTTCTATGCTCTCCCTGTTATTATGTTCTGAGGCTCATGCCAAGTCATTGATCAAGTTTCTAAAGATGGCTCATGTACCCAGTGCAATTTCTGTGGACCAGTTTGAGAATTGTGTTGCTCACCTGACCTATGACAACGGGTTAGGATTTTCTGATGCTGACTTGACCCCTGCCAAGAGGGATCATAACAGGGCCTTGCATATTTCAATTGAATGCAGGGGCACTACCCTGTCTCATGTGCTGATAGACAATGGTTCCTCTCTGAATGTGTTACCTAAGGAAGTCCTGAACAAGCTGAGTCCTAAAGATACGGTATTGAAGCCCAGTAATATTGTGGTAAAGGCTTTTGATGGTTCTAGAAGAGTAGTGCATGGGGAAATTGATCTTCCAATCAAGGTTGGCTCTCAGGTGTTTACCGCTACATTCTATGTGATGGATATTCGTCCTTCGTACTCATGTCTGCTTGGTCGTCCCTGGATCCATGGGGCAGGTGCTGTGACCTCCACATTACATCAAAAGTTGAGATATCCGGTGAATGGAAAAGTTGTTACTGTCTTTGGAGAGGAAGAATACTTTGTCAGCCATGTAAACACTTTCAAGTATCTGGAAGTAGAAGGTGAATACATTGAAACTCCATATCAGTCATTTGAAGTGGTTCCCTGGGCTGTTAAGGATTGTGTGACTCCTCCTGCTGTGAAGAAGGTTCCTGTGGTCATCAGAAACCCTCCAACAATGACAATGGCCTCCCTCAATGATGCAAAAGCTGTGGTGGAAGAAGGTGGTTGTACTATTTGGGGTCAGCTTCCTGATATTCCATACAAGTCTGACAAGTTTGGTTTGGGTTTCACTGCAGAGTCCCAGAAGGTTGTCCGTCGTGCCCGTGCTGTTCGTATCACCAATCAAGGGGTTATCAATGCTGTGGGAGATCAAG
Source organism: Lathyrus sativus (assembly GCA_963859935.3). Lineage (NCBI taxonomy): Eukaryota > Viridiplantae > Streptophyta > Magnoliopsida > Fabales > Fabaceae > Lathyrus > Lathyrus sativus. The sequence continues at coordinate 668,094,462 of OZ012738.1, forward strand.
ATGAAGACTACAACTTGGAGGCATGGATTTTTCCTACTGTGGGTGCTGGACTCAATAATTGGACAGCTGAAGATGTTATCCCTATCTCCCTTAGTCAGGAGTAAATACTATTACTGTGTTATGTTTTTAAATTTATAATTTCTGGAACAATTAAAACTTTCAAGCCATATGCCTTACCCGGGGCACAATGGTGTGCTTGTTACGGGTTGTCATTTCATTTGCATACTTCATTCAATAAAATCAGTGGACGTTTCGTTTTCGTAAATATTGTGTTCCTTGTCTTTCTTTTTCTTTTATTTTTGCTTTATCAGCTATGTGTTCTTACACACACCCACGTCACTAAAATGCAGATCCTCATCCACTCTGGATCCAGTTGATAACAGTTCTACTATTGCCAATTACAATTTCGAGAATCCGATCTATCAAACTGAAGACGGAAACGAGGACGATTGTGAAATACCTGTAGAGCTTGCTAGGTTGTTACAACAAGAAGAGAAAGCTATACAGCCACATGAAGAGCCAGTCGAAGTTGTGAATCTGGGAACTGAAGAAAACAGAAAAGAGGTCAAAATAGGGGCTGATTTAGAGGACAGTGTCAAGAGCAGGTTGATTCAGATGCTACGTGACTATGTGGAGATCTTTGCTTGGTCTTATGAAGATATGCCAGGGTTGGATACAGACATTATGGTTCACCGTTTGCCAGTGAAAGAAGATTGTCGTCCAAAGAAGCAGAAGGTTCGTCGTATGCGTCCTGAAATGTCAGAAAAGATCAAAGCAGAGGTAATGAAACAGTTCAATGCAGGGTTCTTGGCCGTAACTTCTTATCCTCAGTGGGTTGCGAATGTGGTACCAGTTCCTAAGAAAGACGGTAAGGTACGTATGTGTGTAGACTACAGAGATCTGAACAAGGCTAGCCCTAAAGATGACTTTCCACTTCGTCATATTGATATCCTGGTAGACAACACTGCTCAGCATAAGGTATTCTCTTTTATGGATGGTTTCTCTGGTTACAATCAAATCAAGATGGCACCTGAAGATATGGAGAAGACTACATTTGTGACACAGTGGGGCACCTTTTGCTATAAGGTAATGCCATTTGGTTTGAAGAATGCAGGGGCAACATATCAGCGTGCCATGGTGGCTTTGTTTCATGATATGATTCATCATGAGATAGAGGTATATGTGGATGATATGATAGCCAGGTCTCGGAATGAAGAACAACATCTTGATCATCTGCACAAGTTGTTTGAGAGGTTGAAGAAATACAGGTTGAGATTAAATCCAAACAAGTGTACTTTTGGAGTTAGATCTGGAAAGCTCCTGGGTTTCATTGTCAGTGGAAAAGGTATTGAAGTGGATCCTGCAAAAGTGAAAGCTATACGAGAGATGCCAGCTCCCCGTACTGAGAAGGAGGTTAGAGGTTTCTTGGGACGATTGAACTACATTGCAAGATTTATTTCCCAATTAACTACCATCTGTGAGCCAATCTTCAAGTTGTTGAAGAAAGATCAGGTGATGGAATGGAATGATGAGTGCCAGACTGCCTTTGATGAAATCAAGAGATATTTGCTAGAACCTCCAATTTTAATGCCACCAGTTGATGGAAGACCCTTGATTATGTATTTAACAGTATTAGACAACTCAATGGGGTGTGTATTGGGGCAACATGACGAGTCTGGTCGAAAAGAGCATGCAATATACTACCTTAGCAAAAAGTTTACCGACTGTGAAACAAGATACTCACTGCTCGAGAAAACTTGCTGCGCTTTGGCATGGGCTGCTCGCCGACTAAGACAGTATATGTTGACCCATACTACCTTGTTGATTTCGAAGATGGATCCAATCAAGTACATATTTGAGAAACCTGCTCTCTCCGGAAGAATTGCAAGATGGCAAGTGATCTTGAAGGAATATGATATACAGTATACCACTCAGAAGGCCATTAAGGGGAGTGTTGTTGCTGATCATTTGGCTCATCAAGCAGTAGATGATTACCAGTCAATGAATTTTGAGTTCCCTGATGAAGACATTATGTCTGTTACCAAAGAACCTGGACAATATGACGGACCTGAACAAGGATCCCGATGGACTATGGTTTTTGATGGTGCCTCCAATGCACATGGTAATGGTGTTGGTGTTGTGATTAGTTCCCCTGAAGGTTGTCATACCCCGATTACTGCCAGACTTTGTTTCTATTGTACCAATAACATGGCTGAGTATGAGGCATGTATCATGGGTATGCAAGTTGCTATTGATATGAAGATTCAGTTCCTTGAGGTGTATGGAGATTCAGCTCTGGTAGTAAGTCAGATTAAAGGAGATTGGGATACAAAGCATGATAATCTCATTCCTTACAGAGAACATGTGTTGTCTTTGATCCCACATTTCAAAGAGATTACTTTTGGACATATTCCACGAAGAGAGAATCAGTTGGCAGACGCATTGGCCACCATGGCATCTATGTTTGAGGTCAGCTGGGATGATGAAGCTCCCGAGATTACCATTGATAGATTTGAGAAGCCTGCATACTGCAATGAGATTGACACTAAAGGGGCAGAGGAGAAGCCTTGGTTCTATGAAGTGAAAAACTATCTTGAAGCTCAGGAGTTCCCTGAAGGGGCATCTGTCAAAGATAGGAAGTTCCTGAGAAGGTTTTCTGCTAAGTTCTTTCTGAGTAACGGCATTCTGTATAAGCGTAATCATGATTCAACTATGCTTCGTTGTGTGGATAAGAAGGAAGCTACAGAAATTATGGAAGAGATGCATGATGGGACCTTTGGCACTCATTCTAGTGGTCATACCATGGCAAAGAAGATTTTGAGAGCAGGTTACTATTGGTCTACCATGGAAGCTGATTGCTATCAACACTCCAGAACATGTCACAAATGTCAAATCTATGCTGATAAAGTACATGTACCTCCATCTCCATTGAATGTGTTGACTGCTCCTTGGCCCTTTGCCATGTGGGGCATTGATATGATTGGTGAGATCAAGCCTACTGCTTCTAATGGGCATCGTTTCATCCTGGTTGCTATTGATTACTTCACGAAGTGGGTAGAGGCAGCTTCATTTGCATCTGTGACTAAGAATGTTGTGGCTCGGTTCATTAAGAATGATCTCATATGTAGGTATGGTATCCCTGAAAGGATTATCACTGACAATGGCTCTAATCTGAACAACACTATGATTACCGATATCTGTACGCAGTTCAAGATTAAGCATCACAACTCTTCTCCGTATCGTCCAAAGATGAATGGGGCAGTTGAAGCTGCTAATAAGAACATTAAGAAGATTGTACAGAAGATGACTGTTACTTACAAGGATTGGCACGAGATGTTACCATTTGCTCTGCATGGTTATCGTACTACAATACGTACTTCAACAGGGGCAACCCCATTCTCCTTAGTCTATGGTATGGAAGCAGTTCTGCCTATTGAAGTTCAGATCCCCTCCTTGAGAATTATGAAGGATGCAGGCTTGGATGAAGATGAGTGGATTCAGACTCGACTTGACCAGATAAATTTGATTGATGAGAAAAGGTTAGCAGCAGTTTGTCATGGCCAGATGTACCAGAAACGGATGATCAAAGCTTTTAACAAGAAGGTTAAGCCAAAGGTATATCAGGCTGGTGACTTGGTAATCAAGCGTATCATATTACCACAGGGTGATCCTAGGGGCAAGTGGACTCCAACATATGAGGGACCATTTGTAGTCAAGACAGTGTTCTCAGGAGGTGCCATGATACTGACTACAATGGATGGTGAAGACTTCCCACAACCTGTAAACGCAGACATAGTTAAAAAATACTACGCATAAAAAGAGACCCGCTAGGTTGACAGGCCTAGGCAAAAATAAGGGCATCCCGGCAAACCAAAAGGGTTTGGGCAAAAATTAGGGATATATATATAAAAAGATGTACACCCGGCAAGTTGAAAACCTGAAAAGGCGGCTTGGGCAAAAAAGGGTATCCCGGTGGATTGAAAACCTGAAAGGGCAATCCAGGCAAAAGTTAGGGATTAAAGCGTATGACTATGTCTCGTTTGGATCACTCATGAAACTGCAACCAGTTGTACTACTTACTCAAGCTCAAACAGATAAAACTCAATCCAATCGTTTCCGTCTCAACAGCAAGAAGATGAGATACTTGAGTGGCAATAGTAGAATTGAAACTCAATAGGATTATTTCCCACATAACTGATTCTTTTTGTAAAACTTCATGACAAAATTCTCTTACTAGGGTTTATGTCTCCTTGTACAAACTTACCCGTGTATGGGTCACTTTTGATATAAATAAATTCCATCTTTTGAATCCAGATTCACTTTTACCCTATTTACATAAGCGAAACGTCCATTGGTTGTGTTTGAATGTATGTATGCCTTTGAATATGATTGATGTTTACCAGAAACGCATGTATGCTTTTAATATGATTGATGTTTACCAGAAATGCATGAAAATGCAGTAATAGTATTTACTAAGGACGAACGAGGGAAGGATTTCAACGAAGCTTCGCCGGTTCATCTTTACAAGACAGTTACAAACCATCAGTAGGACTAATCCATTTTCACAAAGTCTAATCTCCCCTGGAATTTATATCCATCTCTTTTATCCTCATACGGATATACGGGAAATTACTTTCCAATAAGGGCACGATGAACGAAGACGGGATGTTATACTTATCCTACTATCAAACGAAAACGAAGGTTATCTATACCCTACTATCCCCAACAACGGGAGGTTATCTATACCTTGTTATCCCCAACAACGGGAGGTTATCTATACCTTGTTATCCCCAGCAGACGGAGGGTTATATATTCTTCAACAACGAATCGGGATTTATTTTCCTTGGCCAGCAGTTGTTATACAAGGATATCCAGACACTTCCAGCAGTGTCATAGCATACATACATCATTTACATCATACCATAACATATATGTCTATAGTACATTACCTAAGTGCATCATGTCATACATGCATACATAAAGCATAAACTAATGTTGTTATACAGAATGCTACCTTGTTTTCAGGTTAATTATCCAACAAACAATCTTATGATCTTTGGGACTGCTTTATTGTAACCTCAGGGTTACTTTATCCTCCTGATGAGCTTCTTATTACTTTGGGACTGCTTTATTGTAACCTCAGGGTTATTTTATCCTCCTGATAGCCTCTCATGACTTCAAGACTGCTTTAGAGCTACTGATTGCTCTATCCTCCTGAAATCATCCTATTACTTCAAGACTGCTTTAGAGCTATTCATTGCTCTATCCTCATGAGGTCATATTACTACTTCAAGACTGCTTTAGAGCTATTCATTGCTCTATCCTCCTGAAGCCATCTAATTATTTCAAGACTGCTTTAGAGTTCTCCATTGCTCTATCCTCCTGAAATTACATTATTATTTCAAGACTGCTTTAGAGCTATCCATTGCTCTATCCTCCTGAAATCATTACTTCAAGACTGCTTTAGAGCTATTGATTGCTCTATCCTCCTGAAGACATATCACATTATTACTTCAAGACTGCTTTAGAGCTATTGATTGCTCTATCCTCATGAAGCCATTATTACTTCAAGACTGCTTTAGAGCTATTGATTGCTCTATCCTCCTGAGGTCAGATTTATCACTTCAAGACTGCTTTAGGGTTATCATTATTGATTGCTCTATCCTCATGAAGACATGCTGTTACATCAGTATTACTCCAGACTCCTGACAGTTCTCATTATACTACTGAAGAACTTTCCCCTAGTGGCATCTTTAAGCCCACTCAATCATGTTCAACCAACCATCAATATCACTCCATGCACTGGTGAGTGCAAATTTTTGGGCTTTTGTGTTCAATCCCCTTCAACCTTCCAGGTTACGACTGGCAAATATACCAATCTAACCCCTCAGGTTTCAGAAAATTGAACAGGGGCAGCTGTTGCACCCCAAAATTTGCCCTCACAATACAAGACTTTGTGTTCCAAGAAGGTTCACAAGGTTCACAAAATTCACAATTGGTCAGAAGAGTTGACAATTCCCTCAGACAATGCACCTCCTAAGCAGTGCATCCAAAACTAGGGTTTTGACTTTAATCAGGCTAAATGGACTTCCAAGACTTCAAGTGAGCTTCATAACATCTTATATGTGTATAAGAACCCCCATGTCAAGTTTCAAGACTTTTCTCAAAAGTTTGTTCAGTCAGATGATCAGATAAGTCAAAAGCAGTCAATGCAGTTAAAAGGTCAAACTGAGGTCAACTGTGGTCAAACCAAAGTCAAACTTCATGATTTTTTTTTTGCCAACATCAAAGAGAGGTTGGGTGAGAAATATTATCATAATAACTGTAATACCCCAAATTTTGCCCTAAGATTTGTCGTCGCATTTCATTGCATTTAATCAATTACTAACAAATTTGTGTAGTCGTTTGACTTTTTGCAGGTAAATATCATATGGCATGCATTTTTTTTTTAAAAAGTAAAAATGGCACAATTGGCAGGAGGACATGTGTAAGGAGTTATGAGTGTGAGAGGTTGAGAGTTCGAATCTCACCTTTGTCACTTTTTTTGTTTTTTATTATTTTTACTCTAAATTTTTCTATCTTTCATTAAAAAAATAACAAAAATAGTTTTTTATTATTATTTAATTATTATTTTCGTATTTTAATTAAATCATTTTTTAAAATATTATTTTTTTTCACTTTTTTCTAAATTATTCATAAAAATATCCAAAAAATCATAAAATAAAAAATATTGAAAAAAATTTTGTTCTTTTTATAATATTTTTTATTTTAGGAATCAATAGGATTATTAGTTTTTATTTTAAGTTTATTTTAATTATTTTAAATTATTTAAATTTTATTTTTTCTTAACTAATTATTTAGTTTGGGCTTTAAAATGGGCTTTAGGGACATTATTGACAATTTGGTGTTAACCCTAATTTGTTCCCTATATATACATGTGTTGCCTTGTTGGAAAAAAGGGGAGAAGGAAAAAAACCTAAGAGGAGTGAGTGCCGTTTGCCGTTATTTAGTTTTCTTCTTCATCCATTACTATTGTTTCTTTTTCTTCATCGTTTACCGTTATTTCTTTTCCTTCATCTATTACTGTTGTTTCTTTTTCTTCATCTTTTACCGTTATTTCTTTTTCTTCATCTATTACCGTTATTTCTTTTTCTTTATCTATTACTGTTACGTTTATATATATATAATTTTTAAATTGTTAGAGTTTATATATATAAGATTTTTGATCGAATTATGTCGATACGATGTTTGCACATTTGTGTGCATGACGCGTGACATTTGTGTTAGTTCGATCTGGTTGCGATGATCGCATTTTTGTGTGAGCAATAATACTATTTTTTGCTTAATTTCTTTTTCTTTGCGATAAATTTTGTTTCGTCCGATTTAGATCTGGTTGCGATGAGCGCATTTCTGCGTTAGCAACATTGTTGGGTTATTTGACACATTTAAAATTCATTATTGCTTTATTATTATTATTATTATTATTATTATTATTATTATTATTATTATTATTATTATTATTATTATTATTATCATTATTTATTATTATTATCATTATTATCATTATTATTACCATTATTATTATTATTGTTATCATTAACTTATTAAAATTTGTTATAATATAAAAATCTGTTTTTTAAAATAAATAACATTAACATCTTTTCCAAATTAATATGAAAACCTATTATTTTTAAGAAAAACTTTTTTTTAGATAAATTTAAAATAATAACTAAAATCTTTTTTTTAAAATAATAACTAGAACCGTTATTTATTTTATTTTATTATTGTTCAATTCAAATTTCATTATCATATTGTATCTGCTCCTCTCATGTAACCTCGCGAACTTAACAATCGCTCTTTAAATTCTGCCTTAAGATGTTGTATGTGCAATCATGATGAAATTCTCGAAGGGGGTGAATTATTTGAATGCATGAGATTAAGATGTCGGTCTTAAGTGCATTTGTTGTGGTTGATTGTACATGCATCATTTAGTCAAGAGGCAATGTATGTTAGTTTCGTGGAAACTAGTGGCTTGTCCCAAACCTAGAAGTGTGGGTTTGAAGGCTTAGAGGACGGGCCTTTATGGTTATCGGTCTAGAAGTGTGGACCCGGTTTAATGTAAAAACCGAAAAAAGATAACGGGTTATCGGTCTAGAAGTGTGGACCCGGTTTAATGTAAAAACCGAAAAAAGATAACGAAAGTCGGTATCGCATTGCATGAGTTGCATTGAGTTGTTGAGTCACATTAATATATGACATATGCATGAAGTGATGCTTATGTGTGAATGATGAGATTGTGAAATTGTGAGAGTATGCATGATGTGGAAATGCTTTACATATATTTGTGTTGTTATTATATGTGTGACAAATATATATAACTAAGAATTGAATTGTGGTGAGAAATACGGAGTGGAACTTGTATTGATTGCCTATATATATATAATCTTATGCTTTGATTATTATGGTTATATTTCTCACCCTTCTGCTGTTTTATAATGCTTTATGAGGCATTGCAGATTAGGATGCTGGAGTCCTTTTGTGAAGTTAGTCTTCATTCTTTTGAGTCGGCTGCTCTGATATGTAACACCGGGTAGTTAGACTAGTATAGTCATTCTTTTGTGATACATTGCGATGTATCAGCTTATGTGGTTTTGTAAATCTAACTGATATGATATTTTAATTTGGATAGCTTATGTGTACGTGGATTAATATTTTGAAAACGATCAAATGATGTTATCTTCCGCTTAAAATAAATGTTGAAATGTGATTTCTAAAACTACGAAAATGTTACATATTTTATGGAGCAAGTGTTTTATTGGTAAAATTGTGACATTCTTCTTTTATACCTTATTCTAAAACTTTTACTCTGATAATTTGTATGTGCTTAATTGTTTTATATGCATTGCTTTGGGGTATAGAAGGGGGTGTTACAATAGTGGTATCAGAGCAGGTCGGTCCGTCCGGCCAAGTTGTTAGAGTGTTTTCTTCCTGTGTGTTATTGATATGCGTGTGTTGCATTATCAATATTGGTTGTTCTTACATGGTTCTGTTGCTGGAATTAGTAAGATGGTTGCAGGAAGGAACGACGAAGCGATTGCGGAGGCGTTGACGAGATTGGCGGGGGCAATTGGGTAGAATCCTCCGGCCAATGTGAATGTGAGGAACCATGCTGATGATGGATTCCGTGCTTTGGGGAAATTCCAAAAGAATAACCCTCCGGTTTTCAAGGGAACTCATGAACCGGACAAGGCACAAATTTGGTTGAAAGTCGTGGAAAAGATTTTTCGAGTTATGAATTGCTCGGATGCACAGAAGGTGCAGTTTGGGACTCATATGCTCGAAGAAGAAGCTGAGGATTGGTGGGGTAATACTCGCCAAAGATTTGAGGAAGATGATATTGTGATTACGTGGGATTTGTTTAGAGAAACTTTTCTGGAGAAGTACTTTCCAGAGGATGTGCGGGGGAAGAAAGAGATCGAATTTCTTGAGTTGAAGCAAGGTAATTCGACGGTTGCTGAGTATGCGGCGAAATTTGAGGAGTTGATCAAATTTTGTCCTCACTATAATACTGGTAATGCTGAGAGGTCCAAGTGCCTCAAGTTTGTGAACAGTTTGAGACCCGAGATTAGACAAGCTATTGGGTACCAGGAAATCAGACGGTTCTCTGAGTTGGTTAACAAGAGCAGAATTTATGACGAAGACAGTAGGGCTAGGTCTAGCCACTACAAGAGCCTAAGTGATAAGAAAGGAAAAGGACAATTCGGAGGAAAACCTTATGTAACTCCTGCCGATAAGGGGAAACAAAAGGTTGGTTTTGGCAAGAAGCCAAGTGGGGGAGTTTCTACCCAGGTCAGGTGTTACACTTGTGGTGAAGCGGGGCATCGTGCTCCGGAGTGCAAAAGTGTTGAACAGAGGTGTTTTAAGTGTGGCAAGCCAGGCCACAAGGCTCTAGAGTGTAGAAGCGGTGCGGGTGTTACTTGCTATAACTGTGGTGAGCGAGGGCACATCAGTATCAAGTGTGATAAGCCGAAGAAGAATCAAGGGAGCGGGAAAGTGTTCACTCTATCTGGATCTGAGACTGCTAGCGACGATCGATTGATCCGAGGTACGTGCTTCATTAATGGTACACCTTTGATCGCTATAATTGATACCGGAGCTACGCATTCTTTTATTTCTTTAGATTGTGTTAGAAGGTTAAATCTTGAGTTGTCTGTGATTGGTGGCGGTATGGTTATTGATACTCCTGCTATGGGTTCGGTAACTACACCGTATGTTTGCTTGAATTGCCCGTTGAGTATTTTCGGTAGAGATTTTGGGATCGATTTAGTGTGTCTTCATTTGGATCAACTTGATGTCATTCTTGGAATGAATTGGTTAAAATTCAATCGTGTGTATATTAACTGTTTTGACAAAACGGTTATTTTTCCCGATTCGGATGTTGAAAGGGATTTGTTTATGACGAGGAGGCAAGTGAAGGAATCGGTGCAAGATGGGGCTACGGTATTCATGCTTATGGCAACTATGAGAATCGGTGAAATTGAAGAGATTGATGCTTTGCCCATTGTTAGAGATTTTCCGGAAGTATTCCCTGAAGAGATAAAGGATTTACCGCCGGAGCGAGAAGTGGAGTTTTCGATAGATTTGATTCCTGGAACTAGTCCGATATCGATGGCTTCATATCGTATGTCGTCCTCGGAGTTAAAAGAGTTGAAGAGTCAACTTGAGGATTTGCTTGAAAAGAGGTTTATTCGCCCGAGTGTGTCACCGTGGGGTGCACCGGTGTTGTTGGTTAAGAAGAAAGAGGGTTCTATGAGGCTCTGTGTGGATTACAGACAGTTGAACAAGGTGACTATTAAGAATAAGTATCCACTTCCAAGGATTGATGATCTGATGGATCAGTTGGTTGGTGCAAGCGTGTTCAGCAAGATTGATTTGAGATCTGGGTATCATCAGATCCGTGTGAAAGCTGAGGATATTCAGAAGATGGCCTTTCGGACGAGGTATGGACACTATGAGTATTCCGTGATGCCATTTGGTGTGACTAATGCACCAGGTGTATTTATGGAGTACATGAATAGGATTTTCCATCCTTATTTGGATAAGTTTGTGGTGGTGTTTATCGACGACATCTTGGTTTATTCAAAGAGCGAAGGAGAGCATGCCGAGCATCTGAAGATTGTGTTATCTGTGCTGAGAGAGAAGCAGTTGTTTGCGAAGCTTTCTAAGTGTGAGTTTTGGTTGAAGGAAGTTAGTTTCCTTGGTCATGTGATTTCTAGTAGTGGTATCGCGGTCGATCCGTCGAAGGTTGAAGCGGTGTCGCAATGGGAGACTCTGAAGTCAGTTTTTGAGATCAGAAGTTTTCTTGGTTTAGCCGGTTATTATCGGAAGTTTATTAAAGGATTTTCTAAGTTATCATTGCCGTTGACGCAGTTGACTAGGAAGGGTCAAGCCTTTGTTTGGGACGCCAAGTGTGAAGCGAGTTTTCAAGAACTTAAGCGAAGGTTGACGACATCTCCTGTTTTGATTCTGCCAAATCCAGAGGAACCATTCGTTGTGTATTGTGATGCTTCTTTGATGGGTTTAGGAGGTGTGTTGATGCAGAATAACCAAGTTGTGGCTTATGCTTCGAGGCAACTCAAAGTGCATGAGAAGAATTATCCGACGCGTGACTTAGAGTTGGCCGTTGTTGTGTTCGTGTTGAAACTTTGGAGGCATTATTTATTTGGCGCAAGATTTGAAGTGTTTAGTGACCATAAGAGTTTGAGATATCTTTTTGATCAAAAGGAATTGAATGCAAGACAAAGGAGATGGCTTGAACTTTTGAAGGATTATGATTTTGGCTTGAATTACCATCCGGGTAAAGCGAATGTAGTAGCGGATGCATTGAGTCGGAAATCATTGCACATGTCGGCATTGATGGTGAAAGAGTTGGAATTGATTGAGCAATTTCGGGATTTGAGTTTGGTATGTGAGAGAACTTCTTTTGGATTTAAGTTGGGTATGTTAAAGCTTACAAGTGGTATTTTGGATGAAATTCGAGAAGGACAGAAATCGGATTTGAGCTTAGCTGATCGGTTGACTTTAATCAACCAAGGCCAAGGTGGTGATTTTCGGATTGATGAGAATGGTATTATGAGATGTCGGGATCGAATTTGTGTTCCGAACATGGTTGAGCTTAAGAAGAGTATCCTTGAGGAAGGACATCGTAGCGGATTGAGTATTCATCCGGGTGCTACTAAGATGTATCAGGATTTAAGGAAAGTATTTTGGTGGCCTAGTATGAAGAAGGATATTGCGGAATTTGTATATTCTTGTTTGACTTGCCAGAAGTCAAAGATTGAGCATCAAAAGCCATCGGGTTTGATGAAGCCGTTGTTTATTCCTGAGTGGAAATGGGATAGTATCTCCATGGATTTTGTATCGGGTTTGCCGAGGACGCCGAGTAATTTTGAGGCTATTTGGGTTATCGTGGATAGGTTGACTAAATCTGCTCACTTTATCCCTATGCGTATGGATTACCCTTTGGAGAAGTTGGCTAAGTTGTATATTGAAAGGATTGTGTGTTTGCATGGTATTCCGTCGAGTATTGTTTCGGATAGAGATCCGCGGTTTACTTCGAGATTTTGGGAGAGCCTGCAGAATGTTTTGGGTACTAAGTTGCATTTGAGTTCAGCGTATCATCCTCAGACTGATGGTCAGACGGAGAGGACGATTCAGTCGCTTGAAGATCTGTTGAGAGCTTGTGTATTGGAAAAAGGAGGAGCTTAGGATAGCTACTTGCCTTTGATTGAGTTTACCTACAACAACAGTTTCCATTCGAGTATTGGTATGGCACCATTTGAGGCGTTGTATGGTAGGCGGTGTAGGACACCATTGTGTTGGTTCGAGTCCGGAGAGAGTTCTGTTGTTGGACCCGAGTTAGTCCAACAGACTACTGATAAGATCAAGATGATTCAAGAGAAGATGAGAATTACTCAGAGTCGTTAGAAGAGTTATTATGACAAGAGTAGGAAGGCACTTTAATTTCAAGAGGGAGATCATGTGTTTCTTCGAGTCACTCCGATGACGGGTGTTGGTAGGGCACTGAAGGCGCGCAAGTTGTCGCCGCGTTTCATTGGTCCTTATCAGATTTTGCAAAGGATAGGAGAAATGGCCTATCGTGTGGCTTTACCACCGTCGCTTGCTAATCTTCACGACGTATTCCATGTATCTCAGTTGAGGAAATACATTGCGGATCCGTCTCATGTAGTCCAAATAGATGATGTGCAGGTGAGAGATAACCTGACAGTTGAGACATCACCTATGCGGATTGAGGATCGGAAATTGAAACAGCTTCGAGGTAAAGAGATTGCTTTAGTGAAGGTCGCTTGGGGAGGACCGGCTGGTGGAAATGTTACTTGGGAGCTTGAGAACCAGATGAAGGAGTCTTATCCAGAACTGTTTGAATCAGGTAACATTTTCGAGGACGAAAATTCCTAAAGTGGGGGAGAGTTGTAACAGCCCAAATTTCATTAAATAATTAATTGTAGTAATTAATGGATTTAGTGGGATTTTTATTAATGTTGGAAATTAATTTTTATTAATTGGAATTAATAGAGAATTGAGAAGGAAATTGGAAGGAAGGAAAATAAAGGAATATATAAGAGAGAAAGAAAAGAAAAGAAAGATAGAAAACATTTGGAAAGAAAGAGGAAAGAAAGAAGAAAGGAGAGAAAGAGAAGAGAAGAAGAGGAATAGTGGAAATCATCAAGAACCAACATCAAAGCTCCGATTAATCGAGGTAAGGGTGAGAAATGTTTCTATTTGATCATTGTATGATGTTATGTATGTGGGGTTGGGGTTTTGGAAGAGTTTCCATCACTTTCCATTTAGGGCAAAATGTTGGATAATCGGTAGATTGATGATTTAATCGGTTGAAACTGAGTAATAACGCTGTAGACTAGTCGGGTAACGTGTATTGATGCTATTTGTACTGATTTGGATGTTCAAGAGTTGGTGGATGTTGGATTGGTGAAGGAGGAACAGGATAGGGTTCTGTTCTGCGCAGGTTCGCTGGCTCTCGCCAGGCGAGCGAAGGCGAAGCTTCGCCAGGCGAAGCCTAGCGAATGCTGGCGAGTAATTATGATTAATCCCAGTGGACTTCGCTGGCGAGTTCGCCAGGCGAAGTTGGATAGCGAAGGTTCGCCCAGCGAAGGTGCTGGCGAATGGTGGCGAATGAAGTCAGTAGCTACTGACTTGGGCTCGCTGGGAAGTCTCGCCAGGCGAAGCCTAGTGAGTGTTCGCTGAGAGAGTTCGCCAGGCGAAGGCCAGGCGAAGGTTCGCTGCGAGGGTTCGCCAGGCGAATGAAGGCGAATGTGACAGCATTTTTCTTTTGCTGTGTTGCTCATGTGGTGATTGTTTGATTGATTCACATAGGTTAATACCTCTATGATATGATATAGATATGATCTATTGTGATGATGTGTGCTGTGGGTAGCCTACGGGCGTGAATCCTAGTGGATGTGCGATGCGTATTAATTGTGATAATTAGAAGTACATGGGAATACAATGATGAATGTATGTGTATTGTCTAATGAATTGTGAATGCATATTTATATGCGATTGTTGTGTAAATGCATGGGAAAATATGTGATATGTGTGCATTGTTGTTGATTATGATGATGATGTGTGAAATGAATACATTGATAAATGTTTGATATATGTTGTATGTGCAATTATGATGAAATTCTCGAAGGGGGTGAATTATTTGAATGCATGAGATTAAGATGTCGGTCTTAAGTGCATTTGTTGTGGTTGATTGTACATGCATCATTTAGTCAAGAGGCAATGTCTGTTAGTTTCGTGGAAACTAGTGGCTTGTCCCAAACCTAGAAGTGTGGGTTTGAAGGCTTAGAGGACGGGCCTTTATGGTTATCAGTCTAGAAGTGTGGACCCGGTTTAATGTAAAAACCGAAAAAAGATAACGGGTTATCGGTCTAGAAGTGTGGACCCGGTTTAATGTAAAAACCGAAAAAAGATAACGAAAGTCGGTACCGCATTGCATGAGTTGCATTGAGTTGTTGAGTCACATTAATATATGACATATGCATGAAGTGATGCTTATGTGTGAATGATGATATTGTGAAATTGTGAGAGTATGCATGATGTGGAAATGCTTTACATATATTCGTGTTGTTATTATATGTGTGGCAAATATATATAACTAAGAATTGAATTGTGGTGAGAAATACGGAGTGGAACTTGTATTGATTGCCTATATATATAATCTTATGCTTTGATTATTATGGTTATATTTCTCACCCTTCTGCTGTTTTATAATGCTCTATGAGGCATTGCAGATTAGGATGCTGGAGTCTTTTTGTGAAGTTAGTCTTCATTCTTTTGAGTCGGCTGCTCTGATATGTAACACCGGGTAGTTAGACTAGTATAGTCATTCTTTTGTGATACATTGCGATGTATCAGCTTATGTGGTTTTGTAAATCTAACTGATATGATATATTAATTTGGATAGCTTATGTGTACGTGGATTAATATTTTGAAAACGATCAAATGATGTTATCTTCCGCTTAAAATAAATGTTGAAATGTGATTTCTAAAACTACGAAAATGTTACATATTTTATGGAGCAAGTGTTTTATTGGTAAAATTGTGACATTCTTCTTTTATACCTTATTCTAAAACTTTTACTCTGATAATTTGTATGTGCTTAATTGTTTTATATGCATTGCTTTGGGGTATAGAAGGGGGTGTTACAGAAATCGTCATTGATAACATCATATATTTGTGTTTCATGCACAAATATGGATATAGGTTATAAATTATAAGAAGAACAGACGATTAAATATGGTTAGTACTCAAACTATCAAAAGGGTTTGTTCCGTCGGTGAAAAGTCCAAGTCTAAGGTTCCTCGGTTCTAGTGCAAAAATCTGAAAACAAGGAAACAATTTTCTTCTATTGCAATGAATCAGCTACATGGTGAATTTGTCTATCTCACACTCTTTCATCTGCATGACATCTAGTATTTTTTGAATAATTTGAATTACCGGTAGGTACTACATCACCTTGTAAGGAACACTCTTTCTTGTTACACTATCATCATCTTCAACATCATTGGCTTTCTTCTTGTAGCGGGACTACCCACATCTCGGACACTCCTTCAAATTTTCATATTCTTTCTTATATAATATTCAATCATTATAACATGCATGTATTTTGGCATAATCCAAACCCATTTGACACAACATCTTTTTGGCCTCATAACTACGATTCAGCAACATGTTACCTTCTAGAAGCATTTCTTGTAACATTTAAGCAACTCAGTGAAACTTGTATCCATCCACCCACCTCTTGCCTTAAGATTAAATAGTCTTAAGACAACTGACAATCTTGTAAAACTTTTGCATCTTGGATACAACAACTCTTCCATGTCTTTTTTGCAAAGTATCTACCATATTAGCATTCTTGAAAGCATCTACCCCAATATCACGAATCGTATTTTCTAGAATATCATTCATAAATTCATCATCATCTTCAAATGTAGGTGACAAAGGTCTTTTTTTGCCATGTCACCATGCCATACTCATTTCATGTAATTTTGAATAATTTCATCACAATCTAAATGATTGAATATATCATCCCTTGGATGTTTGTGAATATTTCGACAAGCTTTACAAGGAAACCAACAAATCCCCTTTGCCTTAGGAAGTTTTTTTCCACAAAATCAAGATATTGAATCACTCCATTCTCATACTCTTTAATTAATATATTTGCTTTTATCCAATTACGATCCATAATCACTTACAACTTTTAGAAATAAAATAAAAATAATACACAACCAACAATAACTACCAGAACAACAACAAATACTATAATAATATTATAGTAAACAACATTAACAACCACATATGACAGCAACATCAACGTATGACAAAACAACAACAATAACAACAACAATGATAATGACAACGACGACCTATGTCTGCAACATCAACGATGCAAACAATAAAAAATACTAATGAAGAATTTGTACATACCGAAAATGTAATGAGAGACTCAACAAAGAAGAATTTGAGCTTACTTCCTCCTCAGAGAAGAAGGGAGGTGGTTCTGAATATTGGGAAACTCCTTCGTTTCGCTGGAGAAGAATGGATTCCTTTTGTTCGCTAGGGTGCAAAAAGCGAATGAGACAAAACATTATAATTATGAAGGAATAAAAATTGTCTTTAGAGTTTTGATCTCGATTTTCTTCAACAACTGAGGGATAATATCCGACATAAAATGTATAAAAAATAAAGATACTTTTTTAGTTGTAAAGAAAACATAAAATTGTAGGTGTTGGGAATCGAAGCTCAAACATTGAACAACATTTTACGTCAGTTTTCCTATAAAATCGAGGTTAAAGATAAAGTTTCTTAAAAAAAATAATATATAGAGCGTTTTAGGTCATTTGAGCTTGGTTTTTCAATAACTGGGGTGGAAGTTTCATCATGAAATATATTATTTGTAGTAGTGTCATTGAAAAAGGTTTCTACTTGTCAAAAAGTACAAATGTGTGGTACCCCTATACTGGCAGTGACGTCCAAAGTGTTTTAGGAGTTATGGTGGTATTAGGGGCAGCTCACGATGGTGAGAAACCCTATTTTGAAATGTTTTGGCTATGGAGAGAAGAAGCTCACGTGAGGTGAGAACCTTTGTAACTTTAAGGGTATTTCATGTGGTACCTGAGATGTTTCTCTGATCCTTATGTTAAGGTATTTATAAAGGCTTATGAGCTTGGATTCTAGTTTTTATTGGGAGTTGAAACTACCCACCTAGTAATGGTAGTAGACCGTTGAATCCTTATTTTTTAGGGAGATATGGTTTATTCCCTTAACTCCTCTTATGAGTTGTCTTTGACTAAGACACACCATTTCCCACGTTTCCCCTTATTAGGCAAGCAGAAGTGTCATGGGTGGTACCCTTATTTTTTTGGGCGATGGGATTCCCTCTACCCTTGTAGGCGACATAATCCCCTCTCACTTTATGGCACCTTACAAATATATGAATACACAGTCCCTTAAGCACGTGGGATTGACAAAGGGTGAAATGCTTAATTGATTACTATGTCGGGGAAGTTTATTCAATAAGACCCTAAGCAAAAACTTGTTTGGTGAGACTATATACTTAAACATGTCTGATGAGACTATAAAATCCTCAGGCAAGGCGTTAGATGAGCCTATTTTGATGAGAACCTAAGTCCCTTAGGCGAGATTATATATTAATTCTACCTGATGAGACTCGAAGTCCCTCATGCAAGGCATTGAATATGTCGAGAAAAACTTTGGTCGAGACCATCAAGTAAGAATTTTGAGTTAAGTCTCTCGGGTCAGATTTTGGTTGAGTCTTTTGATGTGAGACTTTAAGTTGAACCTTGTTTGATAAGAATGTAAAGTCCTATAGGGGAGGTGTTATATGAGCCTATTTTGATAGGAATCTAAGTCCCTCAGGCGAGATTATACGTTGAGCCTGCCTGATGACACTCTAAAGTCCCTCATGCGAAGCATTAGATGAGCCAATTTTTTGATGGGACTCTATGTCCCTCTAGCGAGGTTATATATTGAGTCTATCTTATGAGACTTTAAGCCCCTTAAGCGAGGTGTTGAGTCTCTTGGGAAAGAGGCAAAACTTAAAAAGGAGCGTTGGAGAGCGAGGAAAAAATCCCAAAGGCCAAAAATTTGCATTGATATACAAACTCGAGGTACGATGAATGATTCATATATGGGTGGCTAACACTACAAGAAATTATTAAATTTGTGACAAAAAAATTGCGAGAGTTCTATAGTAATTATCCTTATTTGTAAATTGTGACACTTGTCGTGTCCTTTATTTATAAGTGTCGCGATATTATAGTAAAGAAGTGACAATATTTTATATAACCTCATATGTATCTCTTACCTTCCACCATCTCCAGCCTCTTTCGTCCTATAACTCTATGATTCCATCTTCTTTCACAAAACCTGTTGCAGTGATAATTAGATATCAAGCTATTAATTAACTTGAATCACAAATCATTAAAATTTACCACCGAACTTTATTTTATCCAAGGGAAAGGGAAAAAAGATCGTATGAAACCCAAAGTTTTGCAATGTAACAACAATACTAAGAGATCTAAGGTTCGAGGATTAGTTATACCTAGAAAAGGTGTTAGTATTCTAAGCATCTATAGTACTCTATAGGAACCTCTTGAATGTATTTGTGTTATTGTTTTCTATTTGCTTTGAAATGTCTCGTGTTGGGTTTTATTGGGGAGGATAGGAACCTAAGGGTTTATTACTAAGTATGTTCGCCAAAACTTTGCAGTCTTATGCCTACATATCCTTACAAGGATGGAATCAGAGCATTTGTAGTTTACCTCACTAGGGATGAATGAAAACTTTGATTATGATCAAGGTTCAAAGGGAAGGTAAGTGTTATAGCCTTAACACTTACATGACTTAACAAAGTCAAAAGAGTTGTAAATTCTACTCTAAGTCTAAGTTGTAAAACTTAAGAACTCTAACAAGGTCAAAGGGGAAATTGGTATTGCTAAAACTACCTATGACATTTAAGTCAATGAAGTTTTCTTTTCCTTGGATTTGGGAACAAGAGGAAACAAAGAAGGATGAAAGCTAACAAGCTAACATCACTTGGGGAATAACTTGACAAAGTTGAAAGTAATCATGAACAAAATGGATAAGATGAACAAAGATGATATTCAAACATGATATAAATTGAAAGTAATAAATATAACATTAAAACATGATGTTAAACAAATGAATCAAACAAAGTATAATAAAGTTAAAGTGAATATGGTAACAACCAAATCATAAAAGTATATGTGACAACATCTAAAGCAAGGACTTGACAAAATCATAAAAGATCAAGGTAAGAACCATAAACACATTCAAAGTTTAATGGTGACAACCAAGGTAAGTACATAGAAGTAAAGATGTTAAAACACCTAAACATACATGAGGTATAATTCTAACAAGACTAAAGCATCGTGGGTGTAAATAAGAATTCAAATTAATCAAGGATATAATACTATCAACATGGTATCATGGATGGCAAGTTCAACTACACAATTAGGGCAAGCATGGATTAGAGTTTACTAACACCACTTAATCATGAATACAAGATAAGTATGGACAAGTTGTAACAACACTTAATCATGAGTACAATTTAAGGAATCAAATGTGGAAAAGTTGTAACACTTAATCATGAATACAATTTAAGGAGTCAAACATGGAAAAATTGTAACAACACTTAATCATGAATAGAATTTAAGGAATCAAATATGTAAAAGTTGTAACCACACTTAATCATGAATATAATTTAATATGGATAAGTTGTAACAACATTTAAACACAGATAAGATAAAGTAAAACATGCATAAGTCAAGACATCACTTATCATGGTATCGTTCATGGTTCAAAACAAACATGTATAAGTCAAAACATTACATAACATGTGTAGAGGCTTAATAGTTTAACAAAGCATGGATAAGCATGAGTAAGGTCAATCAAACTTGAATGGATAAAATATGGTTCAAACACGACACATACAATCTAAGGAATCATATTGAGACATGGTTTAAGTTAAACACCACTTAATCATGAATACAATTTAAGATGTTCAAGACAAGTAAAGGTAACAACTAAAGCATACTTGATAAGGGAGACATGTTCATAACAATAACATGTGGATGGAGGATGCAAGCACATCAAGGATGACATGTGAGAATGCATATAGATGGCATGGTATAATTCAAACATCATTTAATCATGTGAACAAATTAAGACATTACTTGAACATTTAATCATAGAAAAAAATTGAACATGCTTAGTACAAGTAGGTAACAATCAAGCATACATCTTATGAATTCAAACATGGTCTTAAACAAGATGGAAACATCACAAAGGTTTATACATACAAGCATGCATACAAATACATATTAATACAAAAAACAAGTGTTTATTGAACATATAATCATGGTATAATCCATAAAAAGGCACATATGCACATCAAGATCAAATAAACATGGGAGAAGATCACATATCAAGGACAAAAGACCAAGCAAAAATCTCATGGCAAGATTAAAGTTTTAACATACACTTTAACATGTAAACATACACAAAAAATGTGTCAAATACAAGTCAAAACAAGGATGCACAAGTTACCAACATCACACAAGGTCTACATAAAGTGTACAAGGTTCATACAAGTCATTATGCATAAATAAAGTCAAAGGATCAACCAAAGAATTCAAAAGAAAACCTAAGAAACCCTAAAAAAGCCACTCACTTTAAACAAGCTTAAGTGCAAGAAAAATATATATTTTTAAAATTTTCATTTTACAAACATAAATTAGGAATTTCCATGAATAATTTCCAAAAAGAATGGGTCAAAAAGCTTAAAGGATCAAAGAGTTATGAACCTTTGAAGTTGTGAAGAAAATAAGAAAAACAAAGTGGTAAAAAATAATATTTGGTCCAAGGAGGACTTGAACCCATGCAGCCAAGCTCACAACTCAAAATAATGTCAACTGAGCTATTGCGCGCATGTGAAATAAAGATGGAAGCACAACATGATATTTTAAATCAATCTAGAAATATGTTTAACTAAAAAATGCGCAGAAAAGCAAAAGGCAAGGCAAGGCAAAGGTAGCACCACTAGGGTGGCCAATACCTCCATGAAACAAATGGAAAATGAAAAACATAAGGTAAAGCAAGTTTCAAAACACAACAAAAGGCGCCATGGCCTTGGTCTGAAGCAAGAAAAACCAACATCTCCATCATTTGCAAAACCACATGTAACTTTCTGTATACTTGATGAAATGCAATGAAATATAAAAGGAACTTGCGTATTTTTTGACAAGAAATTCAAAGGTGCAATTTAAATTGTATAATTTTGCTTCTAACTCAATACATGATACCAAAACCTCAAAAAGATAAAGTTTGAATTTTCAATGGTACAGTCACATATATTGATGATAAATGGCAACTAATGATTGGAACACAACATAAACATCATAACAAACAAGTTTCATGTTTAATGCACATCAAAATACAACATGGTTCAATGAGTTCAAGATTGTAGTTAACTTACCTCTTGAAGCAAAACTTTCAAAACCTCCAAAAGATGTTACAGAAACCCAATGATGATTTGGACAACTCCCTTTAACCCATTCTAAGACCTTTATGAATGCTTATAATCAACTGGAATCACTTGGAACAAAATATGCCTTCCTTTTTGCAAAATAAGAAAAATGAGAAAATGTAACTTCAAGTAAAAGAAGTTACAGTTATAAACCAAGTCTTAGAATAGCTTAAGACATGTTGGTGGATTGATTTTGAATTATCAAAGTGATTAGGAAGAGGCAGAATAAAGACTTGGCTTGGAAAATGCAGAAAGTCAACAAAACTTGGTGTGAAAGTTGACTTTATGATTTCTGAGGTTTATGATAAATGTGGTGGTTTGGACACCCTTATGAGTTATTTTGTGGTTTGTGTGAATGATTGTATTGAAGGCTTTGTGATTGGAAAAGGTTTTGGGTGAGTTTTTGCAAAGTGGAGATTTTTGACTTCAAGTGGTGACTTGAATGTCAATTCTGATATAGGAGATATTTGAGATGCTTTGAGGTGTGTTTGTTGTGTTTTTTGAATGAGGAGTGACCTATATTTACAGGGAAAGATTGGAAGAATTGGTTCTGCAAAATTAGAGTTGGATGGTTTCTTGGTTTGGTTGGAAATGAATCAAGTGGTTCCATACAAGATCATGGTTCCAATGTGCAAGTACAAGGATTTTCTAAAGTGGTTGGAACTTCAGAAACATTGCTTCTAATCAAGGAAAGGTTTGAGTACAAAAAGAATAAGTTGGAAGCTCAAGACATGTTGACTTTGTGATTAAAGTCACTTTATCAAAATGGTAATGTGAAATTTCTTCCCAAAATGGCATAATTCATTGAAAAAAGCCTTAAGCACTTATATAGTACACTTAGGGTTTGTGTAAACACTCGATTATGTGAAGATTTAGAAGCAACATAACCTGCAAGACTAGATTGAGTAGGTTTTGTAGAGATTTACTTCAAGTTTGGCATGAGTAATGACTTAGAATTCAAGTATGGAGGACCAACTTCATTATTTCGAAACTCATAGCTAAAAAGTGGGACCAATGAGTTCTTTTACTCTTTGCAAATATAGAAACATTCTCTACAACTTTCATGTTTTAGGTTTTTCTTGATTCTCAATGGATCTTGATGACAACTGGCTCCCAAGTTTGGAACTTTTTGAAATTTGAAACTGTCTTGAAATTTTTCTAAGTGTGGGACCTTTTATCACTCACTTTATGACTTCATAACTCAAAATCCCTTCACTTTTTGGAGATTAACCCTTATTGACAAAGTTGTAGTATATTGTAAAGGATTCAATTTTATCTTTGGAACACAAAAAATGGTGTTGTAGATTGAAAGTTATGATGTTTCAAAGTTTGTACCAAATTAGGTTTTTTTTTCCATATTTAGAAAAAATTCAACTTCCACTTTACCCCTTTTCATGATCAAATTCAAAGATCAAACATGTTTTCATGAAATTTAGCTCGAGGACTTCAATTTTGACCAAAAACCTTGAAAGTCAAAGGGTTGACATTACAATTAAAAGCTTGTGTATCAAATGAAATTGATTGTGTGATCTTCAATGATCTTGAAATCTTAAGTATTTGAAAAATCATGGATGAACTTCAAGGATGTATTTGAGCATCTAGAATCATGTCCCAAAGCTTGGGCTCATGCCTTGACCAAAAGTTAAAAGCACAATTGGCTTTGTCTGATGAAACCCTAAAGTGTGATCAGATGGAGTTGAGTCTTGATGAACTTGTAACAAGATCAATTTGCACTTGATTTTTAATGGAGAAAGGCCTCTTAAGTGTATGCACATTTGTTAGGTCAATGATCAATCCAAAATATTGACTGATTAAATAAAGATCCTTTTGATTCTCTGGATTCAAAATCCTAATTCATAGATGAATAAAACAAAAGGGAACTTGCAAGGTTAGGTTAGCCATGAAATGCATGATGCTCCTAGAATGATGATGAAATATAGGGTCAAAATTTGGGATTTAACAAAACCTAAAACACATGCTCAATCATCTCATTTGGATCTATAAAGACCGTACTCCATGTGATACAAAAAAAGAGCTGAGAAGCAATCAATCGTACAAGAGCTTGTCCGATCTCTTCCCTGTATTGAATGATGTGTCTTTTCACTGGTGCTTATATATATATAAAATATATTAGTTTTGTCTTATGGGTTAGACTTTAATTTGTAACTCCAAGTTACTCGTCTCACTATTTTTCTCACTTTTCTATGTTGTGTTGTTTTTTTATGAGTGTTTAAGATTTGTCTTCTTATTTGTTTAATTTGAAGATTTAGGGTTATGATCGGTGGTTTTTACACGTTATTTTACAGTTTGTTTCAGTAAATCAATTGTTATGTCTTATCGCATTTTATTTGTTTTTATTACATTTTACGCGTCGATTTGGTGTTTTAACTATTTCTAGGTTCAGGTAAACAATAAAGGAGAATCAGAGCAAAAACCGGGGGAAAACAACAAGAAGTTGGAAGAGCTTTGAAGTGGACCAGGAGCCTGACACGGCCGCCCGTGTCACGTGACACGGCCCGTGTCAGGATGTGCTAAAGAAAAGATGATTTTTGGTGGAAACCAGGGGCCTGACACGGCCGCCCGTGTCACGTGACACGACCCGTGTCAGGACACCTGGGGCCTGGAAATATCACGTGTAATTTATCAGGAAGCCAACACGGCCGCCCGTGTTGTCTGACACGTCCTGTGTTGGTTGAAACACCTCATTCCCTATTTTTCTTGTATTTTGACACTTGTGATCCCTGAGGGTATTGTGGGTATTTCCCTAGTGTCGAGTTTGAATGGATATTATTTAAGTCGTGTTTTGAGAAAAAAGGACTTTTAAACAGAAAAGAATTTCACGAGAAAGATTGGAGCGATCAAGGATTTGGGAAACTGAAGGTCCTCCTCATGAGCGGAAGCGATTGAAGATCAAGGCAACCAATTATCTTGTAATGTTTAGTCTTATTATTGATTTTATCTGTATGATTATGAGTAGATAAACCCCCCAATGCTAGGGGGTGTCCCTAATTGACTCTGTAATAACCTTATTTTCTTTGAATAATGGATTTCACTGCTTTCTAATCATCGTTGTTATTGTATAGTTTTCTTATGGCTTTTCTTATTTGAATAATAAGGATCCAATTTACAGTTAACCTTAGGTTTGGAAAAACGATCGTTAACATGTTTATACGGTAATACTATAGTAGATATTTCCTAGGAATGGGGATTCCCTATAGTAACCGTAATGTTTTAGATAAAATTTATCGCTTGGTATTGTTCCTATACCGCCAAGGAATTGGGGCATAGGGAGAATACCAAAGGGTTTTCTGCTAAGGAATTAGAGTCAACTAATCTTTAAAATCGGTAACGATGGAATTGAGTGGTGATTTCTAAAAGCTAAAGATTAAGGTTATTACAAGGCTTTTCATACACCCTACCCTAACATGCTTCTCATAACTGTTTAAAACCTTTATTTTACTGCTTTTGCCTTCTGGCTTTTATAATTCGAAGGAAACAAACAAAAACCCCTATGACTTTTTGTTCAATTGCATTATTATAGAACTTGTGTTCATACGCAGTCCGCGAGATCGATATTCGGGTAATTTTCCTTTATTACTACATCAGTAAAAATAGTACACTTGCTATTTTACCGGTCAAGTTTTTGGCGCCGTTGCCAGGGACTGCCAGAATATAAGTTTGATTATAATTCAATTGAAATTTTGTTGTTCTGCGACTAAAATTTTTTAGTTTTTGCTTTAATTATTTTTTTGCTTAGAATATCTAACTTTTGTCTAACTGTGTATGCGAGGTCAGACCTCAGCTAAATTTTCTTTTAACACAAAACCAGAGCGAGCATTGCAAGAAAGACTGAGAAAAAGCTAGAGTTGAAAGATTGGCAGGGTCAAGTTCAAGCCCCAAAGTTCTGTTACGAGAAAGAGAAGAAGAGGTATTTGTGCATAGTGAGGACAATGATTCAGAAGTAGAGAGGGAGACAACACCAGAAACTATTCAAATGGCTGGAAATCAACCTCAACCTGAAAGACTTTTGGAAGACTATGGAGGGGCCAATGCTCAACCAAACCGGATGACCATCGTAAATCAACCGGTGAATGTGACACACTTTCAGCTACATCCTTTCACCATTCGCCAGTTGGAGAGCAAGTCTTTCTCTGGAAAAATCAACGAAGATGCAAAAAAGCATCTACAGAGATTCCTGACAACTACCACATCTTTGAAGATAGAAGGACATTCTGAAGAGGCCAAGAGACTTGTTATGTTTCCGTTCACACTGACTGATGATGCGAAAGAATGGTTCTACTCACATCCAGCTGGGAGTATCACTACATGGCGAGAGATGGAAACTGCATTCCTTAACGAGTATTTCCCTGCTTCAGTGTTTATTTGAAAAAGATACGACATTGTAAATTTCAAAAAAAAAGAAGGGGAATCTCTAGGAGATGCATATAAGAGGTTTAAGAGGTGTCTGACGGCATGCCCTACTCATAACATGGATACTACTGAGCAGATGCAGAACTTTGTGAATGGTTTACGACTCATGACAAAACAATTTATAGACACCGCCGCTGGTGGCTCAACTAATTTTTCAACAGCCACTGGTATCAAGAGGATCATAGAAGCAATTGCCACCAATGAGCATCTTGAGTTGTATGATCGCACTGTGAACTAACCAGAGGGTAAGATTGATTTGAAGCTGGTGGATCAAGTGGTGAAAATGGAAGATCAAATCAAAGCTGAAGTAGAAAGAAGGATTAAGGGAATGAATGTGGGTACTAAAACTGTAGCTCAGGTTTAACCTGTCCAAGCGGTGTGCTGTGAGGTTTGTAATGGCCCCCATTTCACTGCGTGTTGTCTTGCTACTGCTCAACAAATCGAAGAGATAAAATATTTGAGGCAGAACAATCCATATTCTCATACATATAATCCAGGATGGAAGAACCGCCCTAACTTTTCCTGGAAAGACCAAAGTCAGCCTCCATATCCACAACAGCAACATGCCCCTCAAAAAGCATAATAAGAGTTAGCTATTGAAAGAATGGCAGTTCAAAGTATGCAATTCCAAGAAGAGACCCGTAATGTTCAAAGGAATAACACAGCTTCCATCAAAAATCTTAAGTCGCAAATGGGACAGATAGCCCAACACCTCTCAACACACACTCAACGAACCCTCCCGAGTGCGACAGTACCGAATCCTAAAAATCAAGAGAGTATTAATGTTGTCACAACAAGAAATTAGAAAATGATAGAAGAAGAGGAAACAAAGGAGGATGGATGCATAGATGTGGAACTTGAGGTAAGAGAAAAAGTCAACGAACTAGAAGAGGTTGTACTATCTAAAAAAATGACTGGGGAGAAAAAGAAAGAGGGGGTTTAACTGAAAATCAAACTACCGTTTCCTCAAAGAGTTACAAAGAAAGATAAAAAAGAGAAGGAATTTGGAAGGTTCAGTGCAATGTTCAACAAATTAGAAATCAACATGCCGTTCTTTGAAGCACTTGAGCAAATGCCTTTGTACAAGAAATTCATTAAAGAGGTTGTATGCAAAAAGAGAACAACGGGTGAAGAACCGAAGACCACAACTGAGCAATGTAAGGAAATATCACAAGAAAAGAGAATCCCCATCAAGAGGAAGGATCCTGGACCGGTTGTAATCCCTTGTACTATAAAAGATCGAACTTTTAAGAAAGTTCTAATTGACTCAGGTGCTAGTTTGAGTCTCATGCCGTTATCGATTTTCAAAAAGCTGGATATCGGAAAAGTAAGCGATACGAGAACAAGCTTGAAGTTCGTCGACCACACAACTAAGATGGCATATGGTCTAGCAGAGGATGTACTGGTGACAATCAATAACTTCACTTTCCCAGTTGATTTTCAAATCATGGATATACCAGAGGATGAAGAGACCTCGATCATACTTGGCTAACCGTTCTTGCTTACTAGTCGGTGCAATATTGATGTGGAAACAGGTACGCTCACTTTGAAATCTTTTGAGGAGGAAATCACGTTAAAAGCTATAGAGGTTAGAAAGAAAGCTAAGGAGGAAGATGTTAAACCTTCAGTTGGGAAGATTAACACATCTAAGAAAGAACAACGATCAAAACCACTTCAATTTCATCTTATCTCTGAACCTGACCAATATTCTGTTGCAAAGAGGTCAAGCAATAGAGTTTGGAGGCTGAAGTACCCCCCATAACAATGAGTAGTCGACCGTCGAGCCAAGCGATGTTAAACGAAGCGCTGTGTGGGAGGCAACCCACGGATTTTGTTAATTTATGCTTTTTTTTCTTTTTGTGGTTATTGTTTTTGCAGGAATAAACGAGAGTTTGCAAGGGAAAACGTGGAAGCAGCGAAGAGGTGTTGCATTACCTGTGACCCCTCTGTGAGGATCTCTGTGAGTACACCTCTTCTTCTCTTGTTCTTGAACATTAAGACAATGTTTAGTTCAAGTTTGGGGGAGGTTTTACCGTTTTGAATTGTCAATTTAAATGCCTTTTCATTTTAAGTTCGGTATAAATCACGTTGAATTTGCCCCTACGAAGACTGTAAAATTTTTCTTGTGAATGGTTTGTGTGTAAGGTAGTCAGGAAAGTATTTAGAGTTCAAGGGAAGAGGAGTTTGGACTAAGGAACTTGGAAAGTATGGAATTGAGGTATAATTTGAACACCATAGGTTCCCCGGAGTAAGGAAACGAGTCCAACGTGTAAATTTGTGCCATAATACTTAGATTTGAGAAGTATTCCTCGATTAGTTCATTGTGATAGTCCGACATGATTCAAAGAATTTCATATATTGATTATGAGAATGACTTGTGGCACCAAAAAAAAAAGTTGAATAATGACGGTAAAGACAACCTTCCTTCTAAGTTGGGTAACCCTCACCCGGTTATTTAGCCTAACGGCGGTTGAATCTATAGTCGTCCCAAAGTGGACTAATAAATGCCTGCGAGCGAGAAAAAAAGAATAAAGGTGCCACGGAAAAAATCTCGAGTAAAATTGTACATGCCTTAATCTAATTATTCGAATGAAAGGGGTAGAAAATCAAAGAAAAGACTTAAGCCCAAATCATAGTTGGAGAGGTGGCCGAAAGGGAGATTTAGGTCCGTAAGTTTACTGCGGTGTGTGTTCATGTAATGCTTGAGTACCGAGAGAGCTGGTTTGAGACAATCAGAACTAAGACTCACGTATGAGTATCGACACACCTTACACCCTGAACCCTTCACTTGATGTGCTGTTAGATTTGAAAGTATTTATCCAAGATTTTTGCTTGAGGTCAAGCAATGGTTTAAGTTTGGGGGAGTTTGATCGGTGGTTTTTACACGTTGTTTTACCGTTTGTTTCAGTTAATCAATTGTTATATCTTATCACATTTTATTTGTTTTTATTACATTTTACACATCGATTTGGTATTTTCACTATTTCTAGGTTCAAGTAAACAATAAAGGAGAATCAGAGCAAAAACCGGGGGAAAACAACAAGAAGTTGGAAGAGCTTTGAAGTGGACCAGGAGCCTGACACAGGCTCCCGTGTCACGTGACACGGCACATGTTAGGATGTGCTCAAGAAAAGATGATTTTTGGTGGAAACCAGGGGCCTGACGCGACCGCCCGTGTCACGTGACACGACCTATGTCAGGATGTGCTCGGGAAAGACGATTTTTGGTGGATACCAGGGGCCTGACACGGCCGCCCGTGTTATGTGACACGAGCCGTGTCAGGACACCTGGAGCTTGGAAATATCACGTGTAATTTATCAGGAAGCCAACACGGCCGTCCGTGTTGTCTGACACGTCCCGTGTTGGTTGAAATGCCTCATTCCCTATTTTTCTTGTATTTTCGACACTTGTGATCCCTGAGGGTATTGTAGGCATTTCCCTAGTGCTGAGTTTGAATGGATACTATTTGAGTCGTGTTTTGAGAAAAAAAGGACTTTTGAACAAAAAAGAATTTCACGAGAAAGATTGGAGCGATCAAGGATTTGGGAAACTGAAGGTCCTCATGAGCGGAAGCGATTGAAGATCAAGGCAACCAATTATCTTGTAATGTTTAGTCTTATTATTGATTTTATCTGTATGATTATGAGTAGCTAAACCCCACAATTCTAGGGGGGTGTCCCTGAATTGACTCTGTAATAACCTTATTTTCTTTGAATAATGGATTTCACTGCTTTCTAATCATC
The DNA here is from genome assembly GCA_963859935.3 of Lathyrus sativus. Taxonomy (NCBI): domain Eukaryota; kingdom Viridiplantae; phylum Streptophyta; class Magnoliopsida; order Fabales; family Fabaceae; genus Lathyrus; species Lathyrus sativus. The sequence goes on from OZ012738.1 coordinate 668,124,813, forward strand.
GTTGTTATTGTATAATTTTCTTATGGCTTTTCTTATTTGACTAATAAGGATCCAATTTACGGTTAACCTTAGGTTTGGAAAAACGATCGTTAATGTGTTTATACGATAATACTATAGTAGATATTGCCTAGGAATGAGGATACCCTATAGTAACCGTAATGTTTTAGATGAAATTTATCGCTTGGTATTGTTCCTATACCGCAAAGGAATTGGGGCATAGGGAGAATACCAAAGGGTTTTCTGCTAAGGAATTAGAGTCAACTAATCTTTAAAACCGGTAACGATGGAATTGAGTAGTGATTTCTAAAAGCTAAAGATTAAGGTTATTACGAGGCTTTTTATACACCCTACCCTAGCATGCTTCTCATAACTGTTTAAAACCTTTATTTTACTGCTTTTGCCTTCTGGCTTTTATAATTCTAAGGAAACAAACAAAAACCCCTATGACTTTTTGTTCAATTGCATTATTATAGAACTTGTGTTCATACGCAGTCCGCGAGATCGATATTTGGGGAATTTTCCTTTATTACTACATCGGTAAAAATAGTACACTTGCTATTTTACCGATCAAGTTATTGGCGCCATTGTCGGGGACTTCCAGAATATAAGTTTGATTATAATTCAATTGAAATTTTGTTGCTCTGTGACTAAAATTTTTTAGTTTTTGCTTTAATTATTTTTTTTGCTTAGAATATCTAACTTTTGTCTAACTGTGTATGCGAGGTCAGACCTCAGCTAAATTTTCTTTTGACACAAAACCAGAGCGAGCATTGCAAGAAAGACTGAGAAAAGCTAGAGTTGAAAGACTGGCAGGGTCAAGTTCAAGCCCCGAAGTTCTGTTATGAGAAAGAGAAGAAGAGGTATTTGTGCATAGTGAGGACAATGATTCAGAAGCAGAGAGGGAGATAACACCAGAAACTATTCAAATGGCTGGAAATCAACCTCAACCTGAATGACTTTTGGGAGACTATGGAGGGGCCAATGCTCAACCAAACCGGATGACCATCGTAAATCAACCGGTGAATGTGGCACACTTTCAGCTACATCCTTCCACCATTCGCCAGTTGGAGAGCAAGTCTTTCTCTGGAAGAATCAACGAAGATGTAAACAAGCATCTACAGAGATTCCTTACAACTACCACATATTTGAAGATATAAGGACATTCCGAAGAGGCCAAGAGACTTGTATGTTTCCGTTCACACTGACTGATGATGCGGAAGAATGGTTCTACTCACTTCCAGCTGGGAGTATCACTACATGGCGAGAGATGGAAACTGCATTCCTTAACGAGTATTTCCCTGCTTCAGTGTTTATTCGAAAAAGATACGACATTGTAAATTTCAAAAAAAAAAAGAAGGGGAATCTCTAGGAGATGCATATAAGAGGTTTAAGAGGTGTCTGACGGCATGCCCTACTCATAACATGGATGTTACTGAGCAGATGCAGAACTTTGTGAATGGTTTATGACTCAAGACAAAACAGCTTATAGACACCGCCGCCGGTGGCTCAACTAATTTTTCAACAGCCACTGGTATCAAGAGGATCATAGAAGCAATTGCCGCCAATGAGCATCTTGAGTTGTATGATCGCACTGTGAACCAACCAGAGGGTAAGATTGATTTGAAGCTGGTGGATCAAGTGGTGAAAATGGAAGATCAAATCAAAGCTGAAGTAGAAAGAAGGCTTAAGGGAATGAATGTGGGTACTGAAACTGTAGCTCAGGTTCAACCTGTCCAAGCGGTGAGTTGTGAGGTTTGTAATGGCCCATATTTCACTGCGTGTTGTCTTGCTACTGTTCAATAAATCGAAGAGATAAAATATTTGAGGCAAAACAATCCATATTCTCATACATGTAATCCAGGATGGAAGAACCACCCTAACTTTTCCTGGAAAGACCAAAGTCAGCCTCCATATCCACAACAACAACAAGCCCCTCAAAAAGCAGAATCTGAGTTAGCTATTGAAAGAATGGCAGTTCAAAGTATTCAATTCCAAGAAGAGACCCGTAATATTCAAAGGAATAACACAACTTCCATCAAAAATCTTGAGTCACAAATGGGACAGATAGCCCAATACCTCTCAACACACACTCAAGGAACCCTCCTGAGTGCGACAATACCGAATCCTAAAAATCAAGAGAGTATTAATGTTGTCACAACAAGAAATCAAAAAATGATAGAAGAAGAGGAAACAAAGGAGGATGAATGCATAGAGGTGGAACTTGAGGTAAGAGAAAAAGTGAACGAACCAGAAGAGGTTGTACTATCTGAAAAATCGACTGGGGAGAAAAAGAAAGAGGGGGTTAAACAGAAAATCAAACTACTGTTTCCTCAAAGAGTTACAAAGAAAGATCAGAAAGAGAAGGACTTTGGAAGGTTCAGTGCAATGTTCAATAAATTAGAAATCAACATGCCGTTCTGTGAAGCACTTGAGCAAATGCCTTTGTACAAGAAATTCATGAAAGAGGTTATAGGCAAAAAGAGAACAACGGGTGAAGAACCGAAGACCACAACTGAGAAATGTAAGGAAATATCACAATAAAAGAGAATCCCCATCAAGAGGAAGGATCCTGGATCAGTTGTAATCCCTTGTACTATAAAAGATCAAACTTTTAAGAAAGTTCTAGTTGACTCAGGTGCTAGTTTGAGTCTAATGCCGTTATCGATTTTCAAAAAGCTGGATACCGGAAAAGTAAGCGATACGAGAACAAGCTTGAAGTTCGCCGACCACACAACTAAGATGGCATATGATCTTGCAGAGGATGTACTGGTGACAATAAATAACTTCACTTTCCCAGTTGATTTTCAAATCATGGATATACTAGAGGATGAAGAGACTTCGATCATACTTGGCCGACCGTTCTTGCTTACTATTCGGTGCAATATTGATATGGAAACAGGTACGCTCACTTTGAAATCTTTTGAGTAGGAAATCACGTTAAAATCTATAGAGGTTAGAAAGTTAAGGAGAAAGATGTTAAACCTTTAGTTGGGAAGATCAGCACATCTAAGAAAGAACAACGATCAAAACCACTTCAAGTTTATCTTATCTCTGAACGTGACCAATATTTTGTTGCAAAGAGGTCAAGCAATAGAGTTGGGAGACAACCCACGAATTTTGTTAATTTATGCTTTTTTTCTTTCTTTTTGTGGTTATTGTTTTTGCTGGAATAAACGAGAGTTTGCAAGGGAAAACGTAGAAGCAGCGAAGAGGTGCTGCATTACCTGTGACCCCTCTGTGAGGATCTCTGTGAGTACACCTCTTCTTCTCTTGTTCTTGAACATTGAGACAATGTTTAGTTCAAGTTTGTGGGAGGTTTTACCGTTTTGAATTGTCAATTTAAATGCCTTTTTATTTTAAGTTCGGTATAAATCACGTCAAATTTTCCCTACGAAGACTGTAAAATTTTTCTTGTGAATGGTTTGTGTGTAAGGTAGTCAGGAAATTATTTAGAGTTCAAGGGAAAAGGAGTTTGAACTAAGGAACTTGGAAAGTATGGAATTGAGGTATAATTTGAACACCCTAGGTTCCCCGGAGTAAGGAAACGAGCCCAACGTGTAAATTTGTGCCATAGTACTTAGATTTGAGAAGTATTCCTCGATTAGTTCATTGTGATAGTCCGACATGATTCAAAGAATTTCATATATTGATTATGAGAATGACTTGTGGCACCAAAAAAAAAGTTGAATAATTACGGTAAAGACAACCTTCCTTCTAAGTTGGGTAACCCTCACCCGGTTATTTAGCCTAACGACGGTTGAATCTATAGTCGTCCCAAAGTGGACTAATAAACGCCTGCGAGCGAGAAAAAAAGAATAAAGGTGCCACGGAAAAAATCTTGAGCAAAATTGTACATGCCTTAATCTAATTATCCGAATGAAAGGGGTAGAAAATCAAAGAAAAGACTTAAGCCCAAAGCATAGTTGGAGAGGTGGCCGAAAGGGGGATTTAGGTCCGTAAGTTTACTGCAGTGTGTGTTCATGTAATGCCTTCGTTAACAGATGAGTACCGAGAGAGCTGGTTTGAGCCAATCGGAACTAAGACTCACGTATGAGTATCGACACGCCTTACATCCTGAACCCTTCACTTGATGTGCTGTTTGATTTGAAAGTATTTATCCAAGATTTTTGCTTGAGGTCAAGCAATGGTTTAAGTTTGGGGGAGTTTTATCGGTGGTTTTTACACGTTGTTTTACTGTTTGTTTCAGTTAATCAATTGTTATATCTTATCGCATTTTATTTTTTTTATTACATTTTACACGTCAATTTGGTGTTTTCACTATTTCTAGGTTCAAGTAAACAATAAAGGAGAATCAGAGCAAAAACTGGGGGAAAATAGCAAGAAGTTGGAAGAGCTTTGACGTGGACCAGGAGCCTGACATAGCCGCCCTTGTCACGGCCCGTGTTAGGATGTGCTCAAGAAAAGATGATTTTTGGTGGAAACCAGGGGCCTGACACGACCGCCCGTGTCACGTGACACGATCCGTGTCAGGATGTGCTCGGGAAAGATGATTTTTGGTGGATACCAGGGGCCTGACACGGCCGCCCGTGTTATGTGACACGAACCCTGTCAGGACACCTGGGGCTTGGAAATATCACGTGTAAATTATCAAGAAGCCAACACGGCCGTCCGTGTTGTCTGACACGTCCCGTGTTGGTTGAAACGCCTCATTCCCTATTTTTCTTGTATTTTTGACACTTGTGATCCATGAGGGTATTGTGGGTATTTCCCTAGTGCTAAGTTTGAATGAAGACTATTTGAGTCGTGTTTTGAGAAAAAAAAAGGACTTTTGAACATAAAAGAATTTCACGAGAAAGATTGGAGCGATCAAGGATTTGGGAAACTGAAGGTCCTCATGAGCGGAAGCGATTAAAGATCAAGGCAACCAACTATCTTGTAATGTTTAGTCTTATTATTGATTTTATCTGTATGATTATGAGTAGCTAAACCCCCCAATGCTAGGGGGTGTCCTGACTCTGTAATAACTTTATTTTCTTTGAATAATGGATTTCACTGCTTTCTAATCATCGTTGTTATTGTATAATTTTCTTATGGCTTTTCTTATTTGACTAATAAGGATCCAATTTACGGTTAACCTTAGGTTTGGAAAAACGATCGTTAACGTGTTTATACGATAATACTATAGTAGATATTGCCTAGGAATGAAGATACCATATAGTAACCTTAATGTTTTAGATAAAATTTATCGCTTGGTATTGTTCCTATACCGCCAAGGAATTGGGGCATAGGGAGAATTCCAAAGGGTTTTCTGCTAAGGAATTAGAGTTAACTAATCTTTAAAACCGGTAACGATGGAATTGAGCAGTGATTTCTAAAAGCTAAGGATTAAGGTTATTACGAGGCTTTACTCTCTTCTCTGGTTGGGCTTGCAAGGCTCATAAAATGGTCGGTGCTTGTCTTTAAGTGCATCACGTTTCTGTTCTGCTAACATAATTGTTCGGCCTTCCTATGCTTGTGCATTGTCTGGTAAAGATTGCTCAGTATTAGCTGAACCAAATGGGACCTAAAGATCGGTGAAGAGAAGCATATTAGAGTTGCACAAAAAATGAGATGCCTCAAAAACACCCGAAAATGAATTTCCCAGAAACCATGTTGTGGTGCTCGTTCTTATTATGTGCCAACGCATTAGGGGTTAGTAGTAACATTTTAATCATGACATGTATGGCAAGTGTTAATACATTATCAAGTTTATACATGAATCTTTTAACAATTTAATGGAACAAACAATGTTTCATTAGGTAGCATAACATAGTAAATCATTTTCATACTAATAATGAGGTCAATTTGTTGATCTGTAGGTGAACCTGCACGAACCATTGACTGGCGCAAACTGGGTTTATACACATAAGTTTCCTTAAAGAACTTTGGCCAAATGGTTCATCATCTAAAGGATTTGAGTTACAAGGTTACCTTCTGTTCCCATCTCTTTCAACTAAACTATTACAATATCATTTATTGTCTGATGTACAAGGTTACTTTTATTTATTTATTTTATGATTGTGTTACTTTTCTTCTAAGCTATGGCATGAGTAATGAATTTACAACTTGTATGTGTTCAAAGACCAAGCTAAGAAAAATGGTTATGCAAAACTAAAAGATGATATTTTGCGTCTTGCGAAATCAATTCTTTTCAAACTTTGAATTTTGTAGTTTCGAAGGAAAGGTCTGTTCTATGGAGAACCATCCATGCCACTGAAAGTAATTCTTACTACTTTTAATTCTTGATTGCATGCAAAATCATATTGATTTGTAGTGTTGGTTAAGTATTATTTTCTAGTTGTTGCAGGTAGCTCTTTTTCTTCTACTAGGATGAGTTCAGTATGACCCATCTTATTTCAATTTGGAGGCTCAGTGTCATTGGTAAGACAATATTATTACCTATTAGTGTTCATGGTATGAATATAAATTATTTTTCATATATCTTTGTTATGATAATAGACATTTATGGAATGCTTGCAGTCACAAGCAGATAATGGTCATGTCGGCCCTTATTACCTTTTGGAATCTGTCTTCTATAAAGATTTGAATCTACACCTATAACTTTCTTAGTTAGCCACTTGCTTGTGTCAATCATTCTCATTTGGATAGTTTTCAAGCACTCAACTAGAAAATAAAGAGTTTGACAATGTTACTTATGTTATCTCTATGGTTGAGTAGCCAAGATTTTCTCATGTGGCTAGTCAATATTATTAAATTAACAGTTTATTTGCTTAGCTAAGATTTGTCAAGGATGCTATAATGGTTTGAGTTACACTAAAACATCAAAAACTATACTGCTACAATTTGCTCTGGCATGTATTGGATTGGAACATTTCAACCGAGAATTGTTGAGAAGTTTCAGATTTATGGTTATTGTTACCCAAAGAATAATTTAGGCTATCTACTCATATTTATGGTGTATTAGTTCTGGTAGTAGTGATAACAATTTTTATAACATTAATAGAGTTGGAATAGAATTATATTTTTTATTTATAATAATGCTAAAAAATTGAGGGCACAATTTTTTTTTTTAATAATTACCCTCATGCATTCTCATTCCTTTATCTGTATTTGATGTTTATAGTCAAATAGGTTTGGGTAAAACCTTTGAGGCAATCAATGATAATATGTTCCTTTTAATTATTATGTGATATGTTATTGTTATTGTTATTGTTGAGTTCAAATCTACCTTTGCCAGGTCTAATGGTGTGTTTATGAGTTAATGCCTTGTAGAGTTGTTTAAGTATCGATGGTTAAGTCATAAGGTGAAAATGTAAAATTTGGATAATTGTGTATGATTTTTCTATGACTGTTAATCTGTGTTTTTGTGCGAAAATCTTAAGGGTTGAAAAATCAAAACAATAGAAAAAAAATCAAAAACAAGAAAAAAATATTTAGAATTAGGGGGGTGTTGTGCAACGGCAAAAGGAGTCGTGCCCGGCGGCGGGACACCACGTTTAACGCTGACAGTGGCGCACGACGTGTGGGGGTATGTGGTATATGGCGTGAGGCCTTAGAGGTGTCAGAAGCGTGGGTTAGCTCGGTGGTTGGCGGTTAGGGTGGCGGGCGGCATTTTGCTGGTTAGGCGACAATTCGACAATTCGTGGTCCGGTTCGGTGAGTTTTGAGCAGTTTATGATTTTGGTGATGTTTTGTTGCCTTGTGGTAATTTTAGAGTAATATTTAATTTATTTAGAGTCCTTTGATAGGTTTAGAGTTGGAGTTGAAGATATATGATACACTTGAGTTGAGTTTTAAGTCTTTTAACATTATATAGCAGATTTATGAGTTATACATTTATTTATTTAAGGATGCTAAGTCAAAATGGTTAAATTTTGACTTGTTGAGTAATTTAGAGTAATGTTATTGATTTGTTAGAGTTAAATTTGAGTAATCTGAGATGTTCGTAGTTGTATTGATGCGTAGTGGGACAAGGCTAGAAAACGCTTGTGAGTAATTGTTTTCTTTCCGTGTAGGGGAGCTAACATGAGCAATAATATGTTTACAATATTGAGGAATAAATGTGAATATTTATATAATTATATTAAATTAAGCTGTAATTATATAACATGTTGAGTTGAGTAGTTCATATAGGAATTACAGTGTTGGCATTACATTGGCAAATTTGTGGGTTCGGAGAGCAACCATTATTGAGTGTGTGTTTTGAATGTTATTTGTTGAGATTTACGCATTCATGTATATCGGAGATAGGTAGGACTTCAGTCCAGTGAGGTCATGGTTCAAAGAGGAACCACTAACGGTCTCAGGTTAAGAGAGGAACCAGAGATATGGATAATTCAATAACATAACTATGACATCCAGACCTTAGTACCACATGCATTGGGAAGTAGGGGAGAAATACATTGCATTATATTTGCATTAATGATTATCTAATTGTTGTGAATTATTTAATGAGATTATGAATGTTGTTGTTAAACTATCCTAACGGTTTACATACACCATTGATATTACGAATGTATTTCTAACCCTTTTTTGTTTTGTTGTGCTGCTCGTTGTGATGATAGTACAAATACCTAGGTAGAGGAGCACTAAATGCTTCTTGTTAGAAGGATTGGTGTAGATGTCTACTCCTTTATGTTTATCATTTTGAGTTTAAGTTTTCAGTGGTGTCGCTCTAATAGTGTATCATCGCGATAAGTTTCAGCTGTTTGATGTTTTATGAGAATTATGGACTTATTTTCTTATATTGAGACTAAGTCATCTGTTTAAGGAAGTATGAGATGTTTTAGTTGAGATAATATCATTTGAATTCTCCTGCGTTGTTATAAAGTTTTTGAGAAGCATGTTTTATGAGAGAAGTGTGACACTTTATGGTTGAAATAAACTGTTATTGCATGATTTTATTTTAAAAATATGTGCTGCGATTTTAGGGTGTTACATGTTGCATGACTATGTCCTTATGCGGTCATCACTATCATTTCGTTGACTTAGACTTCCAAGTTATGCCATATTTGGTGGGATAATACAACATCCATAAGCCGCTGTTAGTTAATGCCTGCATTCTTGAGGCCGGGGTGAATGACATTATAATATTAGTTGTCACGGTTCCTTAGAAACATGTTTTGTAAGATACTCAAGATAAGTGATCAAAGCCCATGAGATTTATGGTTTGCTTTTGTTATTATGTTTTTTTATGATGATAACTTGTTAATTACAAGGAGAAGTCTTTGATACAACATCAAATGTAATAAATCGGTTAAGTTTGAGAGTGGCTTATGTAAGAGTGAGGTTGTGAAATGTTTCAATTGTGGAAAACAAGGTCATATCGGTACTCAGTTCCAAAAACCAAAGCAAGCTAAATCATGTGGAAAGGTATTTTTTATGAATGGAACGAAGACTTATGGGTCCGATAACTTGATTTTAGGTACATGTTCCATTAACTGTGTCTCTTTTGATTGCTATTATTGATACATGCGTGATGCATTTGCTCATATCCCCTGACTGTGTGAAAAGGTTTAATCTTGAGGTGTCTTTTATGAATGGCAATATAGTCATTAATACTCCAACTAATGGTTCGATGACTACTATGTTGGTTTATCTGAATTATCCTTTGACAATTTATGGTAAGGACTTTGGGGTTTATTTAATCTGTTTTCCTTTGAGTCAACTTGACATTATTTTGGAAATGAATTGGATGGAGTTCAACCATGTCCGCATCAATTGTTTCAACAAGTCAGTGTTGTTTCATGAGTGTCCAATCAACTCACACCTGAAATGCACAACAACTACCAACGTAACACAAATAAAAATATATGAAATGACATTGAAAAGCATGTGAATCGAGTCAAAATACACCATGTGTTATCCTGTTATCATGAAACATAAATTTTTGCCAATTTTTTGAAATATGCGGTAAAAATGCATGTTTTTTCATAAAAAAGTCGTTATAACGGGAAAAATTCGATAAAAAATGATACTTTTTATAAATGCAGAAGTTTGCTCGAAAAATTTGGTTTTGATGAGAGGTTTCTGAAAAACTCGAAATTTTCCAATGGATTTGTGAAATGAAATTTTTATATTTGACCAGATTAATATGGTAGATGCATAAGTGTGTAAGTGGATAAGAAAAAACCAATTAAACTGACAATCTAAACCAAAATAAAACCAATTGTTTTTGGTTCGGTTCTAAAATCAAACTGAACCATTGAAAACCAATGTGGTTTGGTTCGATTCTCGGTTTTTGTTTTTAGGAACTGCCAAATCGATGAACTGAACCAATGGATATAGTTACACTGTAAGTCTTTTATTTAACCTACCATTAAGTCCAATATTTGTATCGATCAAACCACTCTCCATCTTTGTTTACACTTCCTTCCTTTTAGGAAAACACACATCTAGAACCAAACTCCAAAGCATATAAAGTAGAAACCATATGTCACAAAAATCTGCTTTCTCTAAACTACTGTTCTCGCTGCCCGCAACAACTATTCCCCCCCCCCCTCTCTCTCTCTCTCCGTTCAAATATTTTATGGTTGCTCTTCCTGTTCAAGTTCTCTTCATTAATTTTTATATTCTTTTTACCTTTTTTGTTTCTATCCTTGTTAAAAAAATAATTTTGATGTGTGTTAGATGTGTGAATCGTGTTAATTGATGTGTATTTTGTTATATTCTATTTGTTAAGGTTTTAAATCCTTTCCCAACCTTCTGATGCTAAGTGTCAACCTTTATATTTAATTCTGATGCGAAGTGTCAACTTTTATATTTGATAGTGAACTTATTTCATGATACAATAGAAATCATGTCACTGTATCGTATGAATTAAGAGAAACTTTTAATTTGTTTAAAAAAATAGAGCATGCAATAAATTACATAAAATATATTATTTTAAAAATAATAGCATAAAATACACTAAAAAAATACAATAATAGAGAATACACGGAAGATATAATTAAAAAAAAACATTATAAATCGATCAACCAAATTAAATCAAATTAAATCAAACCATTTAATTTGATTCGCTTTCATTTTTAAACAATGTTAAAAATAAAACAAAACCAAATCAAATCAATAAAAATATCATCGATTTAAAACTTTTTTTTAACCAAAAAAAATAGTACAAACCGAATCAATTACACCCCGAAATGTATAAGATGTGGGGGTGTTAGGTTACACTTGGGGTGGGAGGATAAATCCCCCTAACTTGGTTAACACTCCAAGCCATATCTCCATAAAAATAGTTGAGCCCATCTGAAATTACATTGCAATTCCAGCCATCAGTTTTAGGTTTATCGATCAACAATGGCGGTGAAAGCTTATGCTACAGAAGCAGGAAACGATGACAAAGTCCAATCCGACGTCCTCTCCAAAGCCAGAGAATCATGCTACAAGGTAACTCTCTTCTCTCCATTCAACATCAATACATTGGTTTCTATCATTCACGCTTTATCATTTTCTTTCTTCTGTTACATTGAACCAGGCACGTGATGCTTTCTACTCGTGCCTCGAAAAGCAATGTGATAAGAAACCAACCGAGATTGCATCCGTAGGTTTGCTTTATCCCATTGAATGCAAAAGTTCCAGAGATCAATTCGTAAATCAATGTCGATCTTCTTGGGTAAGGGTAACCCTAACCCCCTTTTCAACCCTTTTTCTGTTTTGATCTTGCAATTGTAATAATGGATGCTTTTCTTAATTGGGTATGTTGATTAATCATGTGGCAGGTGAAACATTTCGATAGACAATATTGCAGGAACAAAAGGGATCAGAGGCTTTTGGATGATAAAGGCTCTAGGAGAGGTCCGTTGTTGCTTCCACAGCCTTACACTTTGAAATCCGCTCCTTGATTTTCATGAACCATTCATCTAGCAATAGTAGTAGTAGTAGATAATGGTTAGTTCAGATTCAGGGATATAGTTTTGCATGATTCTTTGGTTGGAGTATGTTCATGTTTGGATAAGTGTTTGTTTTACACACATATGTTTAGTTAGCATTAGTCACAATGCATATTCAATAATTCTAGTTACAATAAAAAATATATCTCGCTGGGAGATTCGGTTTAATTTACTGAATACAACATTATGACAAAAGTTGATCCATGTATTTAGTGGGATAAAGTTTGGTTGTTGTATGAGATTCAGTTTGTAGTCTAAAGTGGTCATGAGTGAAGAATACCCTCATTAGGTTAATTTAATGTTGGCAGGGGTGTAAAACTTAAAGATGATATTGGCCCTTATCGAAGATGTACATCACTTTGATGTCTTTCTACTATGGGTAGAAGTGGAATACTTGTCTGAATCTGTTGCAAATTGGAGCTGTAGAATGGTTATCATGCTTTGCTTGCAGCATATTTAGATGTTGAACACGGCTTTACTGTCACGGTGTTCTTAGATTTACAGTGATTAGTTTGTACCTGATAACTTGTATTTGTTACCTGAAGAACTTGAGTAATCAGAATGTAAAGAATTCCATATTTTATAGCTTCATTTACTTGCTTCTGTTATGAAGTGTTGAAGCTATTAAACATTAGGTATCTTTGTATCAGTCAAGAGAAAATAATGTAAACAACACTTACTGGGTTTGAGAACTTGATTTTTCAATATTACTCTTAATTAGGAACTAACTCAAATTTTCCAAAATATTTTTTTAATGATATAGATATCCTCCATAAGTAAGTCTAACAAGAGTTACTCCACTTAGTAACTCATTATATATACTGAATTTCATTAATCTAATTTTCAAATCAAGAGTTCTTATTGAATATATCAACTTCACAATTTTTTAATATTTCATGTAATAAGATGGATTTAATTTTTCTTTCTTTAAGAAGTTTTGGGGCTTGGTCAAGAATGACATGTATGTGATGTTTTGGTAGTTGTTTGTGAATACTGTTTTGTTTAGGAGTTTCACATCTTTCATTGTTACACTTATCCCTTAGCTGGTTTCTTTTTTGGTTATGGGAGACTAGGCTGTCTCTCTTTTTAGATTGCTTTATAAGATGGTGGCAAAAGTGTCGGCAGCCAGATTATAGTCGTAGACACGGAGCAGATTATATCCACTGTACAACTGACTTTCATCAAGATGTTTACTGATATTTTTAAAAAACA